>CP092866.1:30751513-30868621 GCA_030710605.1 Cordylochernes scorpioides | reverse complement strand
TCTTATTTTATCGTCCATTTTTGTGTAGTCATGGATTTCTGTTTCATCTTTCTACTTAGCTTCGATGTAGGGTTCATGTTTCATTTTTATATTAATTTCTATTTTTGATTATTATTATATCTTAAATAAATAATAATAATGAATATATATAATTGCCTATTTAAAAAATATTATAAAATATTATTATATCAAAGGTTTTGAATTAATTATAAATTTATTGGTGTTCATTTTTAGGGCTACCTTTATAAACTATTAAGTATAAAGGTTCACATATTTTTAATATACTGTGTTTACATGTATTACTATTTGAATATATATACAATTTTACCATTTATTTTACATATAGACTCATGGGCAAAAATTAAGGAAGAACATTGCAATATCCATAGGTTGTTCCAAAAGTAAATGCCTGTTTGGCCATAACTCGAAAAGTACTTAATATTATCAATTACAAGTTTGTACACATATAAATCAAATAGTTGTGAATATAATGGTATTATTCAAATATTTTCCAGCGAGAAGTCTATACATTTCCTCTAGCGTTGAACCCACGCTGTAAATCCGCTTTGTAAATATGCTGGAGGTTATTTTCTCAATCATGTCTTTATGACCCGTTTTACTTCCTGTATGTCTTCAATCTTCGTCCCTTCAGATTTTTTTCATTGGTGAGAATAAATAGAAGCCAAAAGGTGTACCAAATCTGGGCTGTATGGGGGTTGTGGACCCAGTTACCAGCCCATTTGTCCAATAGTCTCTGAAGTCTGGTAGGAGATGTGCATTGTCATGATGTAACTTGATGGATTTAAGAGAAATCTCTGAGGTTTTTTGAATAGCTCCCTAATCTTTCGTGAAGTTATAAAATAGCGAGAACTGTTCACAGTGCTACCTTCTTCTAGAAAATCAATCAGTGTTATACCTCGCATGTCCCAAAGGACTGTCGCCATCACCTTTTCTGGATGACCTCTGCACTTTGAATTTTTTTTTCTTAGGTGAACTGGGATGATGCTATTCTAATGACTGTGCCTTAGTTTCTGGGTCATAAAGTTATGCCCAGATTTTATATCCAGTCACTATGTTTGAAAAATTACCTTTTGGGCCTCATAGAGATCCAGTAGCTCTTGGCATATATTATTCGAATTATGGGCAAACAGGCATTACCTTTTGAACTCTCCTAGTACATGATAATAGGTACAACTTCTTTTAGCTTTTGTCCATGAGTGTATATACACACCCACACACACAAAACCAACGCGCATGCTATAAATGTCATTATCTAATCTGAAAAAAAACTTGAAATCCCATCAGACCGAAGATTCACGTGTTTACAAACTGTGCAAACTGGCGGAAAAGGGACATATGCTATTGTGTAAATATGCAAATATTAATTCCATTTACAGCCATCGTTATGTGTATTTTAGATTTTAATTAAGAGCAATATTTATATAACAATCTGTTTGTTTCTGAACGAATAACAAAAAAAAAGGATTGGAAAGATGCGGGTTATCAGTGTTCCAAGCTATTTCTGGCCAATTTAATCCACCGCACCATTCCAACTATTGTACTCTTCATTCTGTTTATCTATACTCTGTACTTGAAGGTTTGTTCATGATCATGCTGTCCAAGAATTCAAGAAAATTGGTTTCTGCAAATGTAGAAATTGTGAACATATAGTGACGCCGGCACTGTTTGGGATGGCCGAAGAATACACCGGAAAGGATTTCTGTTTGAATTGATTTAACCTGACAGGAGACAACGTAAAACGAAGCAGAATGAATCAGCTCGAGTCACCACGACACGCTGAATGTCCAAAGCCACCGCCTGGAAGTCTACTCTCCGATTGTTCCGACTTCCCCCACCACCAACAATGGCTTTCTATACCTTTCCAGTACTTTGGGGGTCTGTGGAAAGGTGGTCTAACCGTTGGTTTTCGACCGTTACGACTCGGAATCAAATCCCGCATTGGGAACTTTTTTCTGATTTAAAAAGATGCTCTAATGTGGCCTCCGATTCTTACAAAAAGTCCAACCACACTAGCGAGTGCAAGTAATCAAACGGGGCACATTTATGTGTGCAAAAGTCGAAACACTTTTCACATGTATAGACATGTTGTGCACTTACAGTAAAAGCAGTTGCCAACTTCTACCCACGATGATAATCATGGCCTGTATCACGTGTAGGAATAATAAAAAGTACTTTCCAACGCTTCTTCGACATCTCTATAACAATATTTGATCGCAACTTTCTTCACTTCAAAGTCAAGACAAGACGAGATACAACATTCTTTAAAACAATATAACGATTCTTAATATTGAAAAATAAAGAGAAAGTTTAATAAGATTTAAATATAATTTATTCTCAGCATACTGATCTCTTTTATGTTCCATTAATTAAAGTGCATATCAACGTAATTTAGTGCTGGTAGTTTTCTTCAATTTTTCAGCTGAAGAGATATTTTCGAAAAATATTATTGCCCGAAATTTATGCTATTGCAATTACTACCATCCCCACGTTTATAACAAAACACCAACATCAATAATCTATGTAAATAGAATGAACATAGAAAATAGAGTTGAAACGTTATAATTGTATTAAATTAGGGGGCAAAAAGGATGAGTTAAAATTATTCATATTGTAACGTAGAAAATTATGAAAGACAAACTTCAGAGGACACTGCAATATATTTAATGTAAAAACAAATTCAATATTTATAAGATACAAGATAAGCAATGAAGGAAGTTTCCAGAGAGAGAGAGTAGCAAAATATAAATAATATAAATATCAACAATAATAATCTGTACATATAATAAATACTCTGTTACAATATTGTGGAATATTATAAGTGAAGAAATCGCAGCAATATATAATTGTTGGAAGACACCCTAAGTAGACACGATGTGTTTCTTTATATAAAACAAGCCGAATAACCCGGGCGTTGCCCGGGTTTTACCCGATTAGATGTTTTTGTTCAAATAATATTAGTTACAATTATAAATTGGCGCCGTGGATGTCACTCTTGTGAAACGTCCCGCTCCAAACTTTACATGTACATTAGGTCAGCTGATATTACCTCTATCTTCACCGTTAGAGACGCTGCTCGCGAGTGAAAGGACAAAATTTGGAATAACTTGACGAATATTCGGGATAGAGACCTGAAATTTCATTATAGGTTTTTCCAGATTCTACTCTATATACTGTTAAAATTTCAGTCAGATTAGTTACGTATTGTGGACGTGTATAGCCGACAAACATACAAACATAAATACATACATACACTGACTTTTATATATATAGGATTCTGCGAGCTTTCAAACTATGACGTTCTTCACAGGCCATTACACGAATACAAAAAATTCTTGTATTTGCATAATGGCTTGTTAAAGGACGTTATTGTCCGAAATCTCGTAGGCTTTTATATAAAGAAACACGTCGCGTCTACCTTTGGTGTCTTCGAACATTGTGGTGAATGTTCTGTAGTTCTGATTTAGCAGATTATGGCGTGGCCTGGATGATGACACCCTGGCCATCCTGGCGTTGCTAAGACCTGAATTTACAGGTATTTCCTCGGTGTGGAACTGAGGAGGTTTCAAGAAGAACTCCTCCTTGTCTGGAAGGTACTCTCTCGGGGTGGGTAGAATATTATTTTCTGAATAAAGGTGTAAACATTACTGTGTATATATCTTTTTCTTTTAACCATTGACTTGAAGTCAATAAAGATGTTTTAAATTGTCAATTATCTAGACGGTTGCGGCCCCCCGTGGACTGAACATCGAGTCACCCACAGCCAGACAATCTCTCCTCTCCTTCAGTGTGTCGACAGTCGTTTCGACCAGATCCTCCATTATAAGCACAAATAAAATCATTTGAAATTAAAGATACTTCGGCCAGTAAATCTTTTTATTACCTCAACGTTTCGACAAAAATATTTTGTTCGCTCCTGACGAGGACAAAATATTTTTGTCGAAACGTCGAGGTAATAAAAAGATTTACTGGCCGAAGTATCTTTAATTTAAAGAACTATGAATGCCGGCCAGGCAGCCTCTATCTTTACGATAAATAAAACCACATTAATACAAATAAAATTTGGGGGGAGAAGTCCGACCACACCAGTTCCCCCCCCCCCCCCCCTGGACTTGGAATATTTGACCAATTCTGATCCAAGGGTGACTAAACGTGGCAAACGGCGATCTATTTCCAATGTAGAGAAAACCCAAGATAGTGAACATTGCGACTGCTGTGATAAAGATGCATGGAGACTTCTAGACTCTTCATTGGGCACGACACACAACACATAATATCACTGTTGATTTGATTCCCGCGGCTTCCTTCCACAGTATGTAGTAGCGGCAGAATATGTAAGTAAACTAAAAGACAGAATCTAAAATATATGGAGGTAAAAGAGTAGATAATTCGACAATTTAAAACATCTTTAGTGATTTCAAGTTAATGGCTAAAAAAAAAATACAGTAATATTTACACCTTTTATTCAGAGAAATACTCCACCCACCCGAGAGGTCTCTCCAGACAAATAGGGGTTCTTTAGAAGCCTCCTCAGTTCCACCGAGGAAATGCCTTTAAATGCAGGTCTTAGCAAACGCCAGGATGGCCAGGGTATCATCCAGGCCACGCCAGAAAATCCACCATGCAGGTCAGGCCAGGAGGGGGATTAAGAGTAGATACAGTGGCAGAATATGGACATGCAGAAAAAAAAGGAATAACGGCCGAATATGGGAAAAACGGATAATTACAGAGGACAAGCGATGTCGCTTCAGCGGCTGTGTGAAAGAAGATGCACAAAAGTAAAGATAGAATCACCTAAGATAAAGACAAAAGTCCTTTCCTCCAGACAATTAACTCTAAAATCATCAAGGTGCGTTAGAGTAAATCTAGAGTTTAATTAGAGGAAAGTTGTTAGAGAGACTTTTATAGAGGAGTTGTAAAAATTGATTATCTCTTTTTTATTCGGATGTGTATTTTACATGGAACGTAAAGTAAAATAGATGGGTTCTCACCTTTAAATTCTCTTCTTTTTTTAATTGAGATTCTTTAAGATACCATTCCATTTTATTTCTCTCGGATACCTTCTGAATAATTTCTAAACCATTTCAGTATAATTGTTGAAAGACAAATCTTTCGTCTAAATATGAGCAAAAACGCGTCCTCTGTTGACCTTCTCTGGAATATAGCAGACAAGGGTCATTGACAAAGCCAAAACACGGCATTTGTCACTAACCTGTCGGTCTATATCGCAGATATGGTTCCATAGATGTCGAATAGATATTGCTCTTCTCTGGTAAATTCGGTTGGCCACCTGGAGACTATGATTCCGAGCTGTGATATTCTTCATTACAGAGAAGTTTTTATTTCATGTGATCCACCAAGATATCCGAAAAGCCTTCCAAATTGGTTGAAAGGTTTGTTCAACTTAGCAACCCAATTTATTCTATGACCAAAATATAGATGGTAATTCATGTCTCTCTCTCTCTCTCTAATTGGACAATCCAAATTTGCCAACATTGGTGATTGCCATCGCTTTGAACATTCCAGATTGAAGAGAGAGGATCACTAGAGGCCGCCGCATAGTTTCTGTGTTGATTTTGACGGTAGCCTTTCTTTTATAAGAAAACACATATACCGATTATAGAATCGTAATCATGTCAAAGGTCGCAAGAAACAGGCCCAGAACCACAAATAAAATGAAGAGAACTACTTAAATTGGCGTGAGTGGGAGTATTAAGGTATGCGCTTTTGAATATATTATGATGCATTAGCGCTCCATCTATTATGAAATTCGAAACTATTAAAGGACGCGTATGATTCTTTTAAAAATTAACCAATTTATACTGCCCTAAGTGCAATGGAAAAATTAATGGGAGGGCCTGGCTCATCAGTGGTGAACCCTCCCATTAATTTTTCCATTGCACTTAGGGCAGTATAAATTGTTTAATTTTTAAAAGAATCATATGCGTCTATAATATTTTTGAAGATTGAATATGTTTGGGGATACATCGTCGGTGTCCATACTGGGGGTGGATTCATCCAGAGAGCCAGTCACTGCCAGAGGCTGGATACGGCCTGGTAGGACCCAGCCAAGACTGCACTCTCATCTCTTCCACCAACGACCACGGAAATTTCTAATCCGAGAAACTTCAATGTATAATGGAATAAGTTTCTGCCGAGGTTGTTCCAGGTCAATGTCGAACTCTTATAAAATCATAAAGTTCAATGAAGAAATTTACTAACCGAAGTATCTTTAATTTTAATAACTATGAATGCCGGCCAGGCAGCCTCTATCTTCACGATAAGAAATAAAGAGTTCACAAAGGTTCAGAAACAAAAATTGAAAATTGCACACTGTGAGGATGGACTTGAATTATATCTTGGACTCGGTGAATTCAGGATTTAAAATTGGGTTCTGGACTCAATAAACTCTTGAAACAAATATCTATAATTTAAAGTTGGTTCTTGAAATAGATGAACTTAGTAAACACAAAAGTCCGTAATTCCAAATAAATCTTAGACTAAGTAAACTTATATCTAGGATTTGAATTATTGGAGATATCCTGGACTTGTAAGAGAAATCCAGGAATTAAATTGAATCCTGGAGTCGGTAATATACAGAGATCAGAAATTCAGTAATTCAAAGGGAATCTTTATCACCAAATAGAGCGGTGGTCTTTAATGAGGCAATAATTAAAGATACAATTTCCTATCATCATAATTATCAATATGTTCATCACACACTCATATTTTGTCAAAACAAACAATGGAGACTAGTTCTAATAATAAAGTAGAGAGATGGTCTCTCTATTATAAAGAAGGAACTTTAAATTCTTATAAAGAAGAAACTTTATTTTATACAGGTAAACTCCGTATAATTGGTATAACTGTATACCAGTATACCTGTAACTTTTGATTCGTTATACAAGAAACTTTATATGCGAGAACATATTTTTCAGATTTTATAATAAAACTAGCCGAATGACCCGGGCAACGCCCAGGTTTCCCCGATTAAATGTTTTTATTCAAATACTATTTGTTACAATTATAAATTGGCGCCGTGGATGTCACTCTTGTGAAACGTCCCTCTCCAAACTTTGTGTCAGAGAAGCGATATTTTTATAAAGAGATGATCTGGCTTTGTGTCTTCTGCTCGAATGAATGTTTTTTCTGTTAGAATTTTGTTCCTGCACACTAAAAATAACTGGCTTCACCGTGGTCTCAGCTTTTTGGAATTTTTCCCCATATAATTTTGTATCTGATAATCAAACATGATACAGCAATATTGTCATCATCATTTTCTGACAAAAAAAAAGCATTTTTGCCCAGAACCTGTCAATTTTATTTTTTATTGGCTAAAATCCGATAGATATATTTTACAGATTTTTCTCTATGTCCTGTCAAAACACGTTTTACAGTACATTAGGTCAGTTGATATTACCTCCCATCTTCACCACTAGAGGCGCTGCTTGCGAGCGAAAAGGCAAATTTTCAACGCAATTTGCAAATAACTCGGAGAATAATCGGGATAGAGACCCTGAAATTTTCACTATAAGTTTTTCCAGATTCTACTCTATATACTGTTAAAATTTCAGTCAGATTAGTTACGTATTGTGGACGTGTATAGCCGGCATAGATACCCACATACATACATACATACTATATTTAAAAATGCCTATTTTGGATCATAAAGTTTTTATTTCCGATATTTCGTGTGGCAACTCGCCAAACTTCTTCGGGAACAAGATTGTTTTGATAAGCTCGCGTATCAATTCACGAGTATGTACGCGAGCTTATCAAAACAATCTTGTTCCCCGAAGAAGTTTGGCGAGTTGCCAAACGAAATATCGGAAATAAAAACTTTATGATCCTAAATAGGCATTTTTAAATATTGTAATATATGGATTGCTCTATTTTCAAACATACATACATACATACACTGACTTTTATATATATAGGGATTCAGTTGAATCAGTCCTCTAAGAACAATGTGCCTCTCAATCAGGTTCCTCCAATATGATCGAATCATAGACGTTATCTTGGATTAGTTGGTCCCTTCATTGAAGATATTCATGATAAAGATAATTCAGTGGTTTCCTTTTGCCTTCCGCGTGGCGTTGACTTAATAGATAGATTCATCCGGCTTTAGAAACTGTTTCCAACTTGGATAAGTGAGTATTCTCTATATTAGGAAGGAGTTGAAGACTTATCCACTGCTCGGCCTCCTGATGGTTAGAATGATTGAACAAGTCGAAACACAACTTATCAATCATGAGAATTTCAATAAGGTGTTATTTATTAGTTTAAAACAACAAGCTTTCAAGCTTCAGCTCATCATCAGGCCCCTGATTGTCTTTCTGGCTTAGCCGTTCTAGGACGTTGTCCACCCTCCGCCACGTGGAGGCATCAGAAAGGGGGGGATCTTCCTTTCTTAGGAATTGGAATCTTATTGTAAATCATTTTCCAAACACTCCTACATTAGTTTGGATAGCATTTGAAGACCAATTTTAGTATTTGATATTTAGATTCGAAGAATTGACTACTATTTCATTATTTATAAAGGCCACTAACTCTAGATTTTTGAAATTAGAACACTAATCTAACATGTTATTAAAGAGGCGTAGATTCACAAAGGTCTTCTATAGTATTAATATAATTTTAGCAAGACAAGAATACAGACGGAGTAGCCGAAGATAATGCATCGCCCGACAGAAGAGCGACCAACAGAAGAGATCCAGTGTGGCCAGACCAAAGTAGAGAATCCGGCCCCAGGGCCTTCACTGATTACTGCGACGTCGAAGTCAAAAATCAACAAAATAAAATGGGAAATAAAGAACGGATATTTTGTTCGAGATAAATTTTACTTTAAATAACGGGGCCCGTGGGGTTTACAAAAACTTTTCATCTTTAAATAAACTGTTTTCGCAATAACCTCCGACGACATTGTTTGATAAAGCCTTCAATACGCCCAGTCAACAGGTTCCTTTCAATATCTACTACTGCATATTGCCGCTTGTTTTATTTGCACATTCCTTACCTTTGTCTAGCTCTTCCTCTAGTGTTCTTCTGGCTCGGTCCTCAGTCCTATAACTACAGTTTTCAACAATCCATCAAACTAGGTAAGATAAGTGACCTTATTAAGATTAAAACATCAGGCTTCCAGGAATAAGTTTCATTTTTCCGAATCGTATCGCGTTTTCTCCCGTAGAAAGATTTACGTGCACGAAAGCTAGAGAGAGATTTGTGGATTAAAATTTTTAAAAAGAAACTTAGCACTGAAAGCCTGATAATTTCACCTTAATATTTACAAACAGAATTATAATTTTCGAATATGAGACTTTGTATACATATATTAAAGTAAAAAAAAGCATATCCTGACCACGTTCACATGAACCTTTTAGACCATGACTGCGTGTACTCTGTGAGAGCTGTGAAAGGTCTTCCAAGGTGCAGAGAAGTATTGGAAAACTCTACACACACTGACTGTTCCTCTCGGTTACCACAGGAGTAAGCGAGAGTCTACAGGATTGAGCCCTCTCGGTTACCACATATATATATATATATATATATATATATATATATATATATATATATATATATATCTTACGTTTAGTTTCCATACGCAAAAAAATAAAATGACTGCGTGTGCTACAAATGGTGAGCTATTAACACTAGTGGAAGAGAAAAGACGCTTCATTCAATGGTAATAAAACAAAGGCTAAATTAGATAAGTCCTTATATGATACCCTAATAAAATAAACGATTGAAAGACAGAGATAAATCTCAAGTTTATGAAGACGTCCTCGTATACTATGTTTGTTGACCAACTGAAGAAAGAAACAATGGAAACGACTTACCAGTTGAAAACTTTGGATAAGGATATGTCTTCTTGGAAGAGTCTGATTGAGGAGGCATGCCAGTTCTAGTATTCCTCGGAAATAAATAATAATGTAAGTGTACCACATGTTTATACATAAATAAGTATCTTCACGCTTGGATTCACATCCCTCACTCCCGATTTACGGTGTATAGAAATCAACCACGGTATATCGAACACCATTATGTGAACAATAAATAACGCCCTATGTCTCTCAGAACAAGTAAATGCGCATTGAATGTAACTTGTAGCAATCCAGACATTTATAATTTATTTTCTACAGAACCTTTTTTAATACTAATAATTCGATAATAGTATATTTTATTTATTGAAATAATTTAAAATTTGTAAAATGGTTTTTGCGTCTAAATATTTGAGGTGGTGAAAAAAAGGCTGGGGACGACTGTTTGTAGGAATGTTAAATCATGATCGTTGAATCAAGGACGATTCTATAATCAAACTGTCATAGAAGTCCCAGAGGTGTCTATAACTTTTATCTTGACTTGGGAAGATCCTATGGCTATAGATTCCCAGTAGAATTGAAGCTAGAGAACAATTCCGGTCCTCTGGAGAGAGTAGGACGGAGGAGAAGTATTATTGTTTTGCACAGATCGTTGAATATTCAAAATTTACGCTTCTAATCAGGCATGCATGGAGCAAAGACTCAAGAGTATTCCAGAAGGCTTCAAGCCGATGGTTCGAATTGACGAGAGAGCATATGACAAGATGAATGGTTGACTCCTCTCCTCAACATGTAATCCTCGCTAACACCTAGACTCGTAGTTATTAAGCCTTTCCATGGCACATCCATCCATTCTTGGCCTCTAGGAGTAGTGCAAGTTTCTACATTCACAGTCTATGAATCATGATCATAATGCATTCATTACTCAACCTATTAAAATATATCATGTTTTAATATCCCAGTCTCGATCAATATTTCCATCCATATCCTTCCTGGCCTGTAAGAATAGTGCAATTTTCTACTTTCACAGTCTGTAAATCATTATCATAATACATATATTCCTTATAACCTTTAGAAATATATCATGTTTTTATAGCCAAAGTCTGTAAGCCTTTCCATCCATTTTCTAGCATGAAAGAATAGTGCAAGTTTCTCTATTCACAGTCTGATAAGCCATGTCATAACCATTCCTCTCCTATCTTTTATGAACAATGCAAATTTCTTTATTCACAGTCTGTATAAGCCCATGTCATAACCATTCATCCTATTCTTTATGAACAATGCAAATTTCAATGCTCACAGTCTGTACATCTTACTATAACACATCCATTCCTTAGCCTATAGAAATAGATCAAGTTTCTCTATCCAGTCTGTACGCCTTTCCATAGTCTATCCATTCTTAAATCTATAGGAATAGATCACGTCACGTTCTATATTCACAAGCAATAAACATTCCCATCTGTGCGATGATTCATCTACCTTTAAGAATAAAACACTCCAGTAACGTTTTCCAAGATCTTCTAAAACCTGTGTAGTGACCGCAGCAGTGAGACTGCTTGTCATGCCGTCCACCCGGACTATCTCGACGTCCAGTCGCCACCCCAGTCACGTCCGCTGGGATTTCAAACGTCCCGGATTTGGCAGCGACATCTGTCCAAACCTAATGGAAACAAGATTCATCCAACCACTATTTGTTGGTAAGTGACGCGATGTAGCTGGTGAATAAGGAATTGGGAGGGCCTTTCTTCATAAATAAATCATTTAAAATAGTGCAATAAATTGTCCACTTTTATCTATTTATTTCTGAAAAATGTGAACTTGAGTTGAATTGCAAATTGTATAAAATGTAAATATAACAAATAGAAATATTAAGTTTTATTATTGTCTGTTTAAAAATACTCTAATCGGTTTTTTTTGTTTGCAGTTCAAAATATCTCAACGCTTTTTTTCAACCAATAAAAATATCGTTTGAATAATACATTTTATAATATATGTATTGCATTTGTTTGTGAGTGTAATCTGTTTATTTAGTTATGAAATAACATTATTCTAACAATTCTAATTTCTCCATTATTTATTATTCTTTATTTATTCTAGTTAATACGCTGGCGATTCTCCACCAAACTCTGCAGCGGTGGCAGAGGCGCCATATTAATTGTACATATTGTTATGTATATGTGATATCTTGGGACCTCTGGGACCAGTGTTACCTGTTGCTAGACGAACCTCGATGTCAACTCTACCGTGCAGTCGTGGTGGAAGGCGACACAGCTGGGCCAAAGGTGAAATAAACAAATAGAGATTCCACTAAGAAGCGTCTGACGTCAAGAAGGAATGGGATGAGGGGAGAGAGAGATCTTTAGAGCAAGTGTTACCGTTGGGATCCAAGCGCAGTCTGCCTAATCTAGGTTCTCGATTTAACACCAAGACCTTTCTTCTTTCTAATTGGTAGGAAGCTGTCACATGACCGTTTTCTATTGGTTGACCTATTTAGGTGATTCTTTCCTCATTGGTAGGAATATGTCACATGGCCGTTGGCCTACTTAGGTGTTACCTTCTAATTGGTCTTTTGCTGATGCTTTTGTCGGAAGATACGTCCGGCCTTGCTCCGGAAATACTGGGCGTAACTCGACTTTTATGATTTCCGCGATCGTAAAATTGGCTGAAAATTTATTAATAGTGGTTCTAACTTTAAGCCTCTTTTGCTAGGCCTTACTTCTACTCTCACCTAAGCCTGATTAGTTTTAACCTTAATTTTCTCCTGTTAGTCTCCATTCCTTCTATCTGTACAGTTGCTATACTTTATTAGATTCTTACGCGGTACAGATTGATGTTAGTTGAGGCTTTCTATTTGCAGTACATAAGAAGTTATATACAGTCATGGGGTGGAACATGTGGTAGTAGATATCTAGACTATTTACAACAATTCCATGGTCTTAAATCATCACAGATGGCCCCGGATGTGAGAGGGTTCATATTGAGGGATTTAAGAGAGCGGAATAGGAAGACTGTTATTAAGGAAGTAATTTTTTTAAAAATTAATTAAAGTGAGTTGGTATATAACATGGGGTTGATTTCTGTATATCCATAAGAGATAATAAAGCATAAACAACTAATATTAAACATACAAGTAAAACAAAAATAGGAATAAAAGAATTAATAGAGAGCATATAATGATGATAGGTAAAAATAAAAACGATTGGATGGGAAAATCATGATCTCTTCGTGATGGGCGTTAGAAAGGGTTGAGGGGTTAGTTATTACTTGAGAAAACATATACGAGAATCATGGGACGAGTGTCTTTTGTAGGAAGATTTTATTTTAAATCGCTCAAGCTTTCGGGCTGACCGGCCCTTCTACAGGAGATAAGTGAACAAATGGCACATCGAGTACTATATAATGATGGGACTATTTACATATTCAAAAATTAAAATTTTAAAAACTTTTTATAGGGATTTTGCATAACTAAGCAAAGTCGGGAGGAATAATTAGCATAATAGTAAATTATGGACAGAAGAAATTGACATGTATGATAATAGATATTGGATATAGTAGAGCCTGTAATATCTTATACTGTCTATGAGAGAGGAGGGGGGGAATCTACACAGATGGAGGAAACAGGGCTATGGGAACAGAGATTGGTAGGATTCAGGGAGGTCGATATGTCTATTGATGGCGTGGAAGCCCTGGGAAACGAGAGCTTCCAAGGTGAGGCGCTGCTGCTTGTTGTGTATGCGGCTATAGTGCACAGATGGATTGGCCAGGTCGAAAGAGTGGTTGGTGGTTCGGATATGCTGGTATATGGCTGATTTCTCATCTTGTCTGGAGATGTTTTTTCTGTGTTCCTCGAGTCTTGTCCCTACGCTCCTGCCCGTCTCACCAACGTAGACAACATCGCAGTCAGCGCAGGGAATGGAGTAGACACAGCCAGACAAGAGAGATGGGTTAAATGGGCTATTGCTTTTCGTATCCGGGTTCCTAATGAGGGAACTGATGTTAGGGGAGTTGGAGTACAGGGTCCTGACTCCAAACTTGCTTAGGGCTCGGGCTATGGAGGAGCTAGTGGGGGAATATGGGAGGACACATATGGATTTATATACGGGGTTGGGAGCAGTGTGGTTGGGGTTGTGGAAATGGCGTAATATAAAAGACTTCGGGTATTGGAATTTTATGAGATTAGCTATGACTCTATTGGTTTCCATGGTTTTGAAATCAGAGGTGGAACAGTGGGTGTGAACTCGTTTAGACAGGGTTTTGACTGTGTTGATTTTGTGACTTAGGGGACAGAAGGAGTTGAAGTGAATATAATTGGGTCTGAACGAGTTCTTGTAATGTACTGTGGAGTGGTATCTGGTTGGGGTCCGGATGATTAGGAAATCTAAGGAAGGGAGGGCGTTGTAGGTTTCGGTTTCATGGGTGAAGGAAAGGTCAGGATGGTAACTAATGAGTTTAGAGAGGATATTTTCAACCTGGCTTTTTGTGCATATGCAGAACACATCATCTATGTATCTACGCCAAAGGCGGATATCGGATGGAAAATCTGAGGTGATCTGCATATCTATAGACCGCATAACAATCTCAGCAGTAGCTGAGGAAAGAGGGTTCCCCATTGGGGACCCTTTTATCTGTAGAAAAAACTGGGAGTTGAAGGAGCAGACTGAGGATTGTAAACAGAGATGGGTGAGTTCTATAATTTTGGATGAGGTATGGCTATCGACATGGGAATCAACTAGAAAGGACCTGAGGGATTCTATAATTAAATCATGGGGAAGGCTAGGGTATAAGGAAACTACATCAAATGAAACCATGACGAGGCTCGGACAAGGAGGGGTACCATGCACATCATTAATGAAAGTACTGGTGGAGGAGATGGAAGTAAGGGAAGGAGTACCTTTTAGGAGGGACGAGAGGAACGACGAAATGAACTTGGCGACTGGAGCCATGGGGGATAGGAAGTGGGCCACGATTGGTCTTAACGGAATTCCGGGCTTGTGGAGTTTGGGTAGGCCATATATATAGGATTCAGTGGCGGTATCGGGGAGAAAGGACTTGTGCTCTTCTGGTGAAATGATCTGGTTTCTTTTCAGACGGTTAAGTTCTTTTCGGACGGAGGAGTATATGGTGGATCTGTTTTGGGCAGAGATGGGTTTGAAAGTGGAGATGTCGGCGAGAACAACCTGCAATTTTTCTTTATAATCTGTAGTATTCATGATAACCGTTTGTGAACCTTTATCTGATTGCATAATGGCTAAATGGTTTTTCTGCCGTAATTTTCGGATGATATCGAACTCAAAAGGGGAGGCACGGGGTTGGGTGGACGGGAGGCTCAGTATGTTTGAGACTGTGTGGCGTATTTTATATTTTTCTGAATTATTGAGGCTGCGGATGCCAGCTTCAACCGCACTGATGATTTTCAGGGGATCTGGCCTAGAGACAGGTCTAAACTTGAGGCCTTTGCTTAGAAGGGTAGTTTCCTGGGGAGAGAGAACCGTTGAGGAGAGGTTAACGAGATTGGAGGAATGGTCGGTGTCATGGAGTTGTAGACGAAATTTAACTGACCAGTAGCGGAGTTTTTTATCGTGCCGGATTCTTATATTTTTCTGTAGACGCTTTACTTCTGCGGTTATATTGGATATGATGAGGGTCAACTGGTTAGGGGGGATTGCCTGGGAGATGATGCATGCGAGCTGTTTGATGGTTTTTGACAGAAAGCGTATGTTGGAGTGGCATCCCTGTATTCTGGCGTGGAGGAGGCGTTTCTGTAGATCGAATATAGCTCCCTGTGAATGCGAGTTGCCAACTGGGTCTTTTACTCTCAAGGACGGGGGAATGAAATCTAAGGCCACGCAACGTTTGTTGAAGTCGAGATGGCATCTCCATGTGGCAAGCTTCAGAGACTTGCGGCGGAAGACAATCAAGTAGTGATCGATGTTAAAGGAAGGCGGGTTCATAACATTGTATAGAACTATAAGTACTGGAATCCCATTCAATACAGTAAGAAAACATATACGAGAATCATGGGACGAGTGTCTTTTGTAGGAAGATTTTATTTTAAATCGCTCAAGCTTTCGGGCTGACCGGCCCTTCTACAGGAGATAAGTGAACAAATGGCACATCGGGTACTATATAATGATGGGACTATTTACATATTCAAAAATTAAAATTTTAAAAACTTTTTATAGGGATTTTGCATAACTAAGCAAAGTCGGGAGGAATAATTAGCATAATAGTAAATTATGGACAGAAGAAATTGACATGTATGATAATAGATATTGGATATAGTAGAGCCTGTAATATCTTATACTGTCTATGAGAGAGGAGGGGGGGAATCTACACAGATGGAGGAAACAGGGCTATGGGAACAGAGATTGGTAGGATTCAGGGAGGTCGATATGTCTATTGATGGCGTGGAAGCCCTGGGAAACGAGAGCTTCCAAGGTGAGGCGCTGCTGCTTGTTGTGTATGCGGCTATAGTGCACAGATGGATTGGCCAGGTCGAAAGAGTGGTTGGTGGTTCGGATATGCTGGTATATGGCTGATTTCTCATCTTGTCTGGAGATGTTTTTTCTGTGTTCCTCGAGTCTTGTCCCTACGCTCCTGCCCGTCTCACCAACGTAGACAACATCGCAGTCAGCGCAGGGAATGGAGTAGACACAGCCAGACAAGAGAGATGGGTTAAATGGGCTATTGCTTTTCGTATCCGGGTTCCTAATGAGGGAACTGATGTTAGGGGAGTTGGAGTACAGGGTCCTGACTCCAAACTTGCGTAATTGTGTAGGTAGAGTATACCTGTTTTATTAGGACTTATTGAGAGTTTTACCTTCTCACACCAATTTTTAATATTATTCAGACTTTTAATAATTTTGAACTGAAGATCCTGGATGCTAGAGCCCCAAACCACAAATGAAACTTCTTCGGCAAAATCTATGACTTTTGCGAAATTTACACTAAAAGATAAAATGAAATCATTTGATAATTTATTCCAAAGAATTCCACCTTAAAGGCATCCCTTATTTACAATTTTTTTACATTTTGAGTTTAAGTATATTAGCTCTACCTTTCTATCTTCGAGATATGAAATAACTATTTTAATAGGTGGCGCTGGAAAGTTTGCTTTGTCCAATGGTTGGATGATTGCCGGATGCCAAGCGTTGTCGAATGCTCCGCTGATTTCCACAGCAACCAAGGCCGTAACATCTGTTTCCTTTCTTTGAAGACTTATTTTATTTATTTCGTGTAGGGCGGAAATTGTAGACTTTGCTTGTATGAAGCCGTGCTGATCAGGATGCATTACATTATTAGCATTGATATGATTTTAGAGTCTGATGTGAATTGATCCCTCAAATATTTTGCCAAGATTAGATGACAGACATATAGGTCGGTAGGCCTTCAGTTCATTATAATTATATTTATTTGGTTTTTCAATTATCTTAACAGCTGCTTCTATCCAGGCCATTGGATAATAATTCAGTCCAATGCAAGCATTGAATAAATTTGTTAGGATTGGCGATATGTAGTGGGCTGCCGTTTTAATCATCTGATTACTTATATGATCTAATCCTGGAGCCTTTTTCTTGTTGAGTTTACTAATTATAGAGAAAGTTTGAGTATTATCAAAATGAATAGTTTCGTCATTGCAAAAAGTGTATTCCTTGTTTCTGATTGATTTATGATAATTTGATTCAGAATATTGATTATCGTCCGGAAACAGCGAAGAGAGAAGGTTTATCATTTCTGATTGAAGCCTATATCGAGATACATCTAAAACTGGTAAATCAAATGATTTTGGAGTAGTCCTTTGTTTCAAAATTTTATAAGTATTTCCAAAGAGGGGGATGAAATTTCCACTTCCTCTAAGAATGCCAGCCAACTCACTCTTGTTTTTTCAATAGTAATCATATATTTATTTCGTGTTTCTTCATATACTTTTTCATCAATTAGCTGTCTATTGATCTGTTTACCTCGGTAATAAAGATTCGAAGGTTTTTGAAATAACTTTTAAGAAGTTCCAATTTGCCCGTCCACCAATTAAATGAAATATCATGTAGGTATTTTGGTTTTATTTTTAGATCTTAAATACAATTGTGGTACACTAGAGTTTCCTCATGAAGACCATCATTAAGTCTTGACTCTCCTAGAGGTGGTCTCTTATCACATACTCTGTTTCTATAGGAAAACCTCCTGTCTTGAAAGGGCAGAATCTTCTAAATGTGAGAATGAGTTTAGTCATGTTTTAAGCCGCGGTTTCTCATTGGGTGACTCTACTATATAATAATTAATGGAAAACAAACATATCATATTTAAGACTTAAGAAATTTACATTAGAGAATCCCATTTGAGACCATAGCCTAAAAACAGGGGTAAATCTGGTCTCTTATCAGAGATATCGTATATCACGAAATGCGTGGTGTCGCTGGCGATTCTCCACCAAATTCTGCAGCGGTGGCAGAGATGCCATATTCATTGTACATAGTATCATGCATATATTTATATATATATTTAGTATAGTTATGAGAATTTTAAGATTTATAATTTTTTTAAAGGCGTAAGATTCTTTTTGAAATTGAACAATACCCATTCCAAGAGTCTATCAACAGTATCACTATAAAAGGAAGTTCCAAAAATGCAATATAACAGCGGTATGGTAGATTAAACTGGCGAAACCGCTGGGAGGGTTCACCACTGATGAGCCAGGCCCTCCCATTAATTTTTCCATTGCAGTAAGGGCAGTAGAAATTGTTTAATTTCAAAAAGAATCTTAAGCCTTTAAAATAGTTTCGAATTTTGATAACAGATGGCGCGCTAGTGCATCATAAATTTTTAATTTAATTTAAACATGTGAGGTTTCTTTTTTATTTTATTTTTTGTAATAAATAATTAGTTAGAATATATTATAATAAAAAAAAGTAACACCAGCAAAGCATCGGCAGTTACCCGTCATAGTTTATTTAACTTGTTCCGTGATATTTGGCCAACCCAATTTCTTTATAAATCAAGAAAAGTAAATCAAGAATGCGTTTTGGTAAATTGGGTTGGCCAAATATGACGGAACAAGTTAAATAAAAGTTTAATTTATTTTTGTTCCACTAGATGGCGCTCTGCCATCTAGAAATGTTCATGTGAGCTTGGTCAGGACATGTCTTTTTAGTTTTTAATATCAACACCTGACCTTTTTTATAATTATCTTTTTAAAATAGTGTAGACTCAGTGCAATTTTGCATATATTGACAAGATGTCAATAAAATTATTTTAATTGTCAATTGTCTTATCAGAGAGACTTCGTTTTTATAGAAAATACTTCTCATAGCTTGGCTTGAAATGGCAGAATATTTTTAATGAGAAACCGAATTTAGCCATGTTTTAGACTTAACTCTCATGGTAGACTCTATTATAATTAATCGTAAACCAACCTATCGGATTTAAGATCTTATCGTACTAAAAAATATACAGTAAAGTCTCCCATGAAAGATAGTAGCCCAAAAACATGTCTAAACCCGTTTATTTTGGAGGTGGTCTTATTTCAAGATATTTTCTTCTGAGATTGCTGGTTGTATAACCCACAATGTCTATCGATAGATTCTGCGTAACCTGAGTTTTTTTTATTGTGGACGACGCTTTATATGAAGAATTTGAAAGACAGTTTATAAGTTAGAAGGTGCAGCGAGCTTAGTTATTTGGTCTTTCAGTTCATTTCTCAGAATACCGCTGTGACCTTTGACACAGCAGAGTTTAACATTGGGCGTATAGTAGGGTGGACTGCATATGACAGAAAGAGTCAATTGGCAGTCTGAGGCAATTCGGAAGTTTACACACGGGAAAATCTGGTTAGCTTTAGTCACCTAAAGAACCAGGATTTCTTCTTGGAATGTTGAATATTCGTGACATCAACCGCTCATTGTGCTACAGAAACTACTGCTGAGCCTATTTCTTCATTTTATAAAAAGAGAGAGAGAATATAAAAATACTATTCTGTCTTATACCTGGCCACTACAGTCAGATAAAAGTTTGATATTTATTACTTTTGCTTTGAAAGAATTCTTATGCGACTGTACCAAATTTAATACCTCTATGTGATCTGGGATTATATAAACTATTGATCACAAAAATTGAAAGGAAACATGGAAATTAGTCCATTCCCGACCACATTTTATAGAATGTTGGCCGCTCTTTACACCACAGAAGCAGCTTCATTAAAAGGAACTATACAATTTCATTCCCTAATCTATTACAGTCCACGACGATTGCCTAGGAGTCAGAAATTTTGTAAACTGGCATTTTTAGCAGTAATGAAACAGCCTATAAAACACCAGACTTCTACATGGTCTAGATATATATTAAGAACTAGATCATTATCCCGTTCTAAAAACGGTTCTAGAACAATAGCCATTTCTAAACTCCCGTGTTGAGGTTTTACCCATATATATATATATATATATATATTTATACACGTTGTGACTTAAACAAAATATAAATACAAAGTATACAAAAATGTAATGCTTCGATAAATACTATTCGTTACAATTATAAATTGTCACCGTGGACGTCACTTTTGTGAAACGTCCCGCTCCAAACTTTACAGTTAGATTAGTTACGATATACACATGTGTAAATCTTCAAATCGAGCGAGCGTCTATAAATATCTCGATTTAGATCAAGTATTCTAATTATTAAGCGAACTATTATTAATAAAATTTTGAGAAGATATCGATTTTAAACGTATTTATAACCTTGATAGAGGGCGCTGTTCGTGAGCTAAGTAGAATAATTTGAATATATAGTTTTAATATTTAATTTATATATAATTTAAAATAGCCTATCGTTTTCCTCTTATTTGTTTACCTATATATGGAAATTTTGGTACAGTAAAAAAAAAAACTTTGCTTCAATAATATTTTTTAAAAAAGCACCCAGGCTAAGTTTCGAACCAAGGTTGTGGAAATACGAAGCCATACACCTAACCATTAAGCCACGCTTGGCATCATAAATATTCGCATGTAAAGCTATTTCAGGCCTTACATATTTCTAACGACCTTTTTGAAATAGGTTTTTGAAACATGGAAATTATAATACCTCAAATAAATAGAAATATAGTGAACACAAATAAAACATACCAAATATTTCGAATTAGAGCAGTTATTTTAAACGGCGAATTAGATCAGTTATATCTAAAAATGAAAATATATAAATAAATAAAACATACCAAATATTTCAAGAGCAGTTATTTTAAACGTCGAATTAGATCAGTTATATCTAAAAATTAAAATATATAAATAAATAAAACCTACCAAATATTTCAAATTAGAGCAGTTATTATATAAATATTTATATTATATGTGTTATTAAGCGAACTATATTATTAATTTAAACGGCGAATTAGATCAGTTATATCTAAAATTGAAAATATATAAATAAATAAAACCTACCAAATATTTCAAATTAGAGCAGTTATTATATAAATATTTATATTATATGTGTTATTAAGCGAACTATTATTAATAAAATATTGAGAAGATTTAGATTTTAAACGTATTTATAACCTTTTAGTATTGATAGAGGGCGCTGCTCGTGAGCTAAGTTGAATAATTTGAATATATAGTTTTAATAATTGATTTATATATTTTTTAAAATAGCCTATCGTCACCCCCGTTATTTTTTACCTATGTATGGAAATTTTGGTTTGAATTAGTGAACTACTGCGAATTTGTATACCGGACATACCAACAGACCAACAAACATACAAACATTCATTTTTAAATATTTTTTTTATATATTTTTTTTATATAAATATATATTTTTTAATATTTTTATATATATTTTTATATATTAAGAAAAAGGCATCTCCTTATCGTGCAACTGAAAGTTGCTGATGGCTGGCGCCATCTATCGGAATAAATATCAACTATTCTCGTTGATTTTTAATTATTCCAGAATTGGCCAAATACCCATTCTTGATTAATCAAGAAAAGCTAACCACGGACGCGTTTCGGGCTGTTGGCCCTCATCAGCGTGGTGCAAGCTGTACCTCAACGACCAAAAAATTGGTCATTAAGGCATCCTGAAAAATCATGAAACGGGTAGTTAAGGCCAGAATTGCGTACAATGTTACATTTGTACTATTTTTCACATTTTTATATATATAAAACGTACATTTTAAATAAAATAATATTTTTAATAATTTGCTACAATAATATAAAAGAAATGAAAAAAAAAACACCCACGCTGAGCCTCGAACCTAGGTTGCGGGGGTACGAAGCTGTGTACCTAACCTATAGGCTAAGCTTGACGTTACAAATAAGCTCATGCGAGGCTATTTAAGGCCATACGTCTTCCGCGAGGGGGCGCTGATTGCGAGTGAATTTACGTTTTATTGTAAATAAAAATGCAACGAAAGTTTATTTCTAAAGAGTAATTAGCCAGAAACCATCCCGGTAGTATACTAAACATCTTCCCAAAGTTTCATCACGATTGGTTTAAACGTATTTATAACCTTTTAGTATTGATAGAGGGCGCTGCTCGTGAGCTAAGTTGAATAATTTGAATATATAGTTTTAATAATTGATTTATATATTTTTTAAAATAGCCTATCGTCACCCCCGTTATTTTTTACCTATGTATGGAAATTTTGGTTTGAATTAGTGAACTACTGCGAATTTGTATACCGGACATACCAACAGACCAACAAACAAACAAACAAACATACAAACATTCATTTTTATATATATAGATATATAAATATATTTTAAAATATTTTTGCTTTTAATTCCAAAGAGGTCTCAGATAAGAACCTGAAAATTTGGTTTTCTTCTTTCTTTGAAGTTTTGAATATTCACTGAAGAATTCAAGTTGCTACTTCCAACAGTTTTCCCGACCAGCCTCCCTGTAAAGGACATTTAATTGCAGAGTTAAAGTGTCCTTTAGGGAGAGGTGTCCTCTTATCAGATAGTTGCTAAATAGTAAAAATGGTAATTTTACAAATAGAACTGTCCTTTGTAGAGAGGTGTCCTCTAGCCGAAGTGTCCACTCATGGAGGTTTTATTATATCTAAATTAATATAAAAATATTCTTACCTATATCTCTAAATATAATATAAATCAAATATTTATTTTTTATATGTTTGTTGTTATTTTTCATTAAAATATTTATACTAAGGGAATTTATAAATTCCAAACATAACAAACATCAGTAGGTTTAGATGTGGCTTATTACACGGGATTTCCTTTTTTGGTTTTGCCTACAATGTATGTAGTGTATAAGTTATTGGATGGTACATACAAAATGGACTTAGTTCTAAGGTTTTCCAGTGATGATAGATTGGGAATACTAGAAAAGTGGCCGCTTGATTTCTTTGGTATTAGAAAGAATAACAGATATGAAGATTGGATAGTTCATATTCTGGTATTGCGGGGGGGGAGAAGTCCGACCACACCTCCCTGCGGTCCCCCCTGGACACTTAGGCCAAATTTTGGTTCGTTTCCAAGGTGACTAACGTGGCAACGGCACCCATTTTCCAAATTGACATGGACCCAGAGCAGCAGCTTTACACACCCAAGATAATGGACATTGCTGCTGCTGTGATAGAGATGTATGGAGACATCTGAGGCTCTTCATTGGACACCACAACAACAACATATTCTGGTATTAAGGTGGTGTAAATATACTGGTAATAACCTTTGTTGAGAAATAATACTCGTCGAGTAGGCATTCACTTGATCTGATACTGAATATTTCGACAAGAAAGTATAACAAAATATTTAATTTTATATATTCCTTTATGAAAACTGCTTTATTTTATTTCAACACACAAAACGCGATATCCCGGCTAGGGATAATTGCATTGATTTACATTTTTTTAAAACAGAAACAGTTATAAGCATATTATACAAGAAAAAGTAATCAAAAATAAAAATAGAAACAATAATATTTATTAAAAACCTGTACCTTTCAGGTTTGAAAGATAATCACAAATATATTTACAAAAATAGTTAAACCTATGATAATTCTCTCTGCTATTTACAAATTGCTATAGATCTACAACATTACACATTGTCTGTTGTCTAGTGGTGAAGAAGAGTGGGCATTCCAGCAGTATATAAAAACTGCTTTGAGAAGTCATTTAGTCATGAAACTCTATGACTGAGATTATAGGTAAAGGTAAATACAGTAGAACATCTATCTAAAGAAAAACTACAAGGTATGTCCCATAAGTTCCGGACTGGGTCCATAAAAAAAGGGAAGATATTTAAAAATATATATATTAAAACTTTTCAAAGTAATCCCCCCTTGCTTCAACGCACCAGCGCCATCGTTTCTCCCAATTGTCGAAAGAGTTTTTATAGGCCTCTTTTGGAATGCTCTTCAATGCCAACAGCGATTTTTCTATTATGTCATCCCTGGTGTCAAAATGTCTTCCTTTTAGAACTGCTTTAAATTTGGGGAACAGGAAAAAATCATTTGGTGCGATGTCTGGGGAATAGGGTGGTTGAGGTAGGATTTGTGTCCCGTTTTTCGCCAAAACACTCGTCACCAAGTGCGCTGTGTGAGGGCGGGCATTGTCATGGTGTGGGATCCAGTCAACATTAGTCCATTTTTCTGGCTTTTTTTTTCGAATCGCTTCCCTTAGAAGGCGAAGAATGCCCAAATACATTTCCTTAATAACTGTTTGGCCTGCAGAAAGGTATTCGTGATGAACAATGCCCTTGTTATCCAAAAAAGCGACCAGCAACACCTTGTTTCTGGATTTCAATATCCTGAATCTTTTGGGTCTAGGCTCACCCTGACCTCTCCACTCGGCAGATTGACGCTTGGTTTCATATGGTGCATTAGACTTTGGGTTTTTAATAACACATAGATTTCAGGAAGAACTAAATTTGCAAGCTTGATGGATTTACCTTCAAGAGTGAGATTGTTGCACCAGGTTGCGGCTTGGCAGACTCTTCAACCTTGATTCTCTCTTGTGCCGGGTCTTGCATCTTACCAGAGCGTGTTTCAACCATCCTACAAATTTATATAAGGGAATAATGAGATAACTCTACTTTAAGTAGCCTCCAGAATTATTCATTTATTTCTCACATCAAAGAGAGCAGTGAAGTCACACAGTGTACCAAAATACAAATGGTGATACTATCTCTATATATATAAAAGTCAATGTATGTCTGTTTCGCGAAAAACTCAAAAACTACTGAACCAATTGGTACCAAATTTTGCATGTCGCTTTTTATAAACCTGAGAAAATTTTTCGGCTACATTTTGATTAGTATTTTTGGCTATTTCTTTTTTTTTTCATTTGAAGAACTTTTTTTTTACGCGGAGTAATCCGGAATGGAATGAATACCCAAATATGGCCATTTTTTATAAGCATCGGTGGTTCAGTGGTAGAATGCTCGCCTGCCACGCGGGCGGCCCGGGTTCGATTCCCGGCCGATGCATTTTTTAAAACTCATTTATCTATATTAATAAAATGGAAATTTCATAAGTGGACATCACTAAAAACTTTCGTTACAATGCATCAATTTCGACCAAATTTTCAACATTTATGTAAAACGAGATGGAGCAGGTTTTTCTTAACATCAAAATATTTTTCCTAACTTTAACAGGCGTAACTTCGCTGTTATCGATTAAATACAAAAAAAAATCAACAGAGTTAAATTTATTTATATATAAATACCAAAAAAAATTCAGCAATTCATTCAACTCAATCTAAAAAAATATTCAAAACAAGCAATTTTAAGATAACACCATATGTAAAACAGTCGGCCAAGAAAACAACAACGATATTACATCTTTCTCACATATTCGCACACAATCTTGATTAATAATTAAAACTAATCTTTAACATTGTTTATTATACTTCATAATATATAATATTCGTTAGGCAAACTTTCACTCGGATAAAACCCGGGCGAAGCCGGGTACACATCCGCTAGTATTATATATAATATAAATATATATTGTTATATCAACTATATTAATTAAATCAAATACCTAAACACTAATATAATACAATTTTTGCCATCACACACACTTTTTTCCTGTAGTTTATGTGTTACTTCTGTATTGCTATTCTATGGCACTTCTAATATTTATTATTGATGTTCTTTCAGTATGAAGGAAATTGCAATCGGGGGAATTCTCGGGCGAAGCCGGGTCATACGTCTAGTAATACATATATTCTGTTTGATAAAATAAATGAATACAAAATTTAAAAATATATGAAAAATAATATTACAAATTTAAATATAATAGGTTTATTAGCCATGATGCAACATTATAAAACTTTTAAATTTTATTTACATATCTTTCATCAAAGTGTTATTCCATGTTACACAGTTCTTTAGTAACGGCTACACGAGCTTCGATGTGATTTAGTCTGGAAGCTTTCAGGCCAATCTATACGTTGAATCTCTTCACTTGCCCAGACTTCTACGTGGTCAGGCACTCAATAGTCAGAAAATTTCTCCATTGCCACCAGGTTTTAACAATTGAACCATATTTCTTAAATGCCCTGTAGGAATATATTAACCATTTATTACAAGATTTGTGGACAGACGGACACGAAAGCAAGTAAAAGATAATAACACGCCATCTATATATAATATATATTTTTATAAAAATGGTAAGTAGATTTTTAAAAATTCACTAGTATATTAGAAGTTAACATCTTTATTTGAAACATTAAAATATTTAAAACATTCGTTTTTCAATTCTTCTTCGGCTTTAGGTTCTCCGAGGTCTTTTTGAATGGAGAGCTTGTAAGTCGTTGTCTCTTCTTCTCTTCTCCGGACGTCCCAGTCGTTCTTTAATGTTTGGTTCATCTGGAACGCAGATCACCATCGGTTGTCCATCTAGAGTTTCTCCATTGTAGCGTCTCATAGCCTGGAGTCCGGCGTCTCTACTTGCGAATACTACATCTGCCATGCCGAGGGATCTTCCAGATTCATTGTAGTGGATGGAATGGGTGAGGATCGTACCGTAGACGGAGAACAGCTCGTAGATGTCTTGGGCGGTGACATTGACCTGGAGGTTGGTGATGATCAACTTTATGGAATTTTCAGTACTCTGATCACTTTGATGAGATCGGAAATGCTCCCTAATATTTTGAGATACTGAGACCCTATTAGCTTCGACACCAGTATTGTGCTGAGGTTCCCTGTTGGAATCGGCAATGTATCGAGGGAAGGGGCCCTTGTTATTGGGATTTCTCCTGAAACCTTTGTTGTTGTGAAAGCCCATGACTCGGCCTTTATTGTGTTGGTCATTCCTATAAAATCCCTCATTGTTCTGAAAGACCCTGACAGGGGCTCTATTGTTTTGAAAATTCTTGTAAGAATCCTGGTTGCTCTGAAAGTCCCTGACAGCAGCTCTGTTGTTTTGAAAAGTTATGTAAAAACCCTCGTTTCTCTGAAAGTCCCTGACAGCAGCTCTGTTGTTTTGGAAATTCCTGTAAGAACCTTCGTTTTTCTGAAAGCCTCTAACAGGAGCTCTGTTGTTTTGAAAATTCCTATAAAAATCCTTATTGCTTTGAAAGGCCCTGACAGGAGCTCTGTTGTATTGACCATTCCTGTGCGAGCCGCCATTGTTTCTTGGAATTCTGTCAGAATCTATTCTATTAGGTCCCTTTCTAATGGCTGTTTTATTGTTTTGAGGTTTTCTGGAGAATTTTTTATTGGACTTCTGAGTAAATACCTTAGTATTTTTTCTTTCAAAAGGCTTTGATGATTTAAGTAAATTTTCTTTTGCTTCTAAGGCTTTTTCCATCATGACGATTTCATCCAGGGACATGTCAAGCTTATTCATGGTAGGTTTCTCCATTTTAACGATTTATTATTTTCAATATTATTGTGTAATATATTTCAGAAGAGTGAAAGTAGAGAGATTCAAAGGTCTAGAAAATATATATTAAATAATGAATATTCAATGATGAAAAATATATATTGAATAATGAATATAACTAAATATATTCAAATATTCTGTGATAAATAAATTTATTTTTCAGAGTTATATATGAATAATTAAATTAGCATGAATATTTAAAATATATATGCAATTTTTATATTTTTTTAAATTTTATTTTATTAATACAGAGAAGCACGAAGTCAATCAGAATATTGTGCTATATTAGAATTATTTACACATATATATATATAGAATGACATTTGGAAATTATTCCGCATGTGTTTCTTTTAAACGAAAAATCGCAATATATTTTAAGGAGAAATAACGTTTATTTCTAACCTTAGGGATGAAGTATGAAAGGATGAATTGTGAAGAGTAATGATGAACGAAAAAATAAAAGTGTCCAAGGGTGGGAATCGAACCCACAGTGTTCCGCTTACCGGGCAGATGCCATGTCCACTAGGCTACCCTGGAAATATTTTTTCGTTCGTAAATATTATATAAAGTAATTTATATTACAATATTTTTCGGCTTATAAATAAGGGGCATATATATATATGTCATAATTTGCCAAGAGGTATAATTTCTTTTCTCCAAAATAAGTATGTTAAACTGTAAACGTAAATTCATCCATCTATAAATACACTGTAAAAAAACGTGAGAGCCAGCGCGCGCGGGCGAATGCTACGGCACGCCGTGTGCGCGCGCTCACTTGTGTGGAACAATTTCTTTTCGAAGCTTACATGCACAACGGCTGCGTCCTTCCATTGGGAATTTCAACAATGGTATTTTAACTGAAATTTTTTGCAAGTAAAAATTAAATTATCCGAATGAAATTTGACACAGTAGTAGATAAAAGGATATAGTTTTTATTTATTCAATGTAGTTTCCATTATTAGCTACAACAGTCTCGAGGCGAGTGCGGAATGAAGCACAGGCCTTGGCGACGATGACCTTGTCCATTTGGGTCATCACCGTGTGAACTGCTTTCTTGACAGACTGGATGGTGGTATGAGGAGCTTTGTTGACATCTCTCTCAACAACGCCCCATACATAGTAGTCGAGGGGATTGCAATCTGGAGAATTAGGGGGCCAAATATCAGGACCCCAGTGACTAGGGACGTTAAGTGTCAGCCACGATTGTGTCTTTTTTGCCTTATGGGCTGGAGCTGAGTCCTGTTGGAAGACATACTTCCTTCCTGCGGCCACCATGTCCATCCAAGGCTTCACAACGGTCTCCAGAACATTGATGTAGGTGTCAGCGTTCATCCTAAGGCCCTTCTCAAAGAAATGGGGAGGCATGACATCACCTTCACTGCTGATAACGCCAAGGACCATTACGGAGGCAGGAAATTTCGTGTGCATCACGACAGGTATCTCTGAGGGGTCTTTACAGATCCAGCGATCATTCCTGGGATTTACCTTTTGGTCCACGTCAAAGTTCTTTTCGTCAAAGAAGAACCTTAGCATGCCAAAAGAGTCGTGTTTCAGGTTGTTGAGGAGGGCAGCAGCCTTTCCTTTTCTGTTATTCTTCATATTCTCAGTCAGCAACTGACCTTTCCGAAGGGCATAAGACTTGAGACCAAGGTCCTCATGGATAGTTCTGACAATTGTCATAGAGCCAACGTCCATTTCCTTGGCTATGGCCCTCATGCTCTTCCCAGGGTTTCCATCAATCTTCTCCTTGACATTTTTGACAAATTCTTCGCCTCTTACCCTGTCCGATCGACGCGAGTGCTTTTTCCTTGTAGCTATCCCCTCTTTGTTACTGTCGGCCTCATCAAACTGCTTCTTGACACGATAAATAGTGGTTTTGGGCAACTTAAGAAAATCCACTATCTCTTTGGGGCTCCTTCCGGCGCGCAGAGCAACGATGATGGCAGCTCGATTTTCAAATTCTCGGTTACTCTTCATCACTACACTGCGCACACATGTACTGTTGCATTTTACATGAATATGGCTACATAATGAAAAAAAAAGAACAAGTTTTTAATCTCCAGTAGTTTTTGTTTTATGGACTGTCAAAGTTAGTCCCAATTTACCTGGTACACCCTGTATATGTATCGTTAATTATCTACACGATTAATTAGTAGTAATTTATAAATCTGTGTACAAATAGCTCTAAACTTGCCAAAGTTCATAAGATTGAGTATATACACAAAGATGATTTGGCATTATAAAATGAAAGGATTTAAAAGCACGAATGTTTCTTTTATACATAATACAAACTTCTGCCCTTACTGCGATGAAATTATATATTGGGAGGGCTTTTTCATCGCAGTAAGGACAGTAGAAGTTTGTATTATGTATAAAAGAAACATTCGTTCTTTTAAATCCTTTCATTTTATATGTATAGATGGCGTGTTATTGCTTTGTGTTAATTTGGCATTATGTCAAGGTAAGCAAGTACAATTTGGTTAGTCAGAGGGCAAGCCAACAAAAGATGCTCTGGTGTTTCAACATCTAGACAGCATTCACATGTTGGATCATTTATAACTCTCAAGTCGAAGAGTAAACTTAAAAAGGGTCCTTTGCCTGTGAAGAACAAAGTAGTGTATTTATCAGGAGTAAAGAAAATTAGTAAATCTTTCGGAAAAAAAACGGTTTCTAAAAACGGTTCTAGAACAATAGCCATTTCTAAACTCCCGTGTTGAGGTTTTACCCATATATATATATATATTTATACACGTTGTGACTTAAACAAAATATAAATACAAAGTATACAAAAATGTAATGCTTCGATAAAGGTTGGCGTTCAGCCAGCCGAAATATGGGCAAAATAAATCTTTTATTAAATCCAAAATATGCCTTTTTTTTATCTAATATATATATATATGTGAAAAAAATGAAAGAAAAAAAAAGATAAAAAGGTCAGGTGTTGAAATCAAAAATAAAAATGGAATATCCTGACCAGGAGCACATGTGCTTTACAGAAGGGGCAGAGCGCCATATATATTTAATATAAATGTGTACATGATTATATTGAAAGCCAATCACTTATTTATAACAGACTAGACGAATGACCCGGGCAACGCCCGGGTTTTACCCGATTAAATGTTTTTATTCAAATACTATTCGTTACAATTATAAATTGGCACCGTGGACGTCACTTTTGTGAAACGTCCCGCTCCAAACTTTACAGTTAGATTAGTTACGATATACACATGTGTAAATCTTCAAATCGAGCGAGCGTCTATAAATATCTCGATTTAGATCAAGTATTCTAATTATTAAGCGAACTATTATTAATAAAATTTTGAGAAGATATCGATTTTAAACGTATTTATAACCTTGATAGAGGGCGCTGTTCGTGAGCTAAGTAGAATAATTTGAATATATAGTTTTAATATTTAATTTATATATAATTTAAAATAGCCTATCGTTTTCCTCGTATTTGTTTACCTATATATGGAAATTTTGGTACAGTAAAAAAAAACTTTGCTTCAATAATATTTAAAAAAAAAGCACCCAGGCTAAGTTTCGAACCAAGGTTGTGGAAATACGAAGCCATACACCTAACCATTAAGCCACGCTTGGCATCATAAATATTCGCATGTAAAGCTATTTCAGGCCTTACATATTTCTAACGACCTTTTTGAAATAGGTTTTTGAAACATGGAAATTATAATACCTCAAATAAATAGAAATATAGTGAACACAAATAAAACATACCAAATATTTCGAATTAGAGCAGTTATTTTAAACGGCGAATTAGATCAGTTATATCTAAAAATGAAAATATATAAATAAATAAAACATACCAAATATTTCAAGAGCAGTTATTTTAAACGTCGAATTAGATCAGTTATATCTAAAAATTAAAATATATAAATAAATAAAACCTACCAAATATTTCAAATTAGAGCAGTTATTATATAAATATTTATATTATATGTGTTATTAAGCGAACTATATTAGTAATTTAAACGGCGAATTAGATCAGTTATATCTAAAATTGAAAATATATAAATAAATAAAACCTACCAAATATTTCAAATTAGAGCAGTTATTATATAAATATTTATATTATATGTGTTATTAAGCGAACTATTATTAATAAAATATTGAGAAGATTTAGATTTTAAACGTATTTATAACCTTTTAGTATTGATAGAGGGCGCTGCTCGTGAGCTAAGTTGAATAATTTGAATATATAGTTTTAATAATTGATTTATATATTTTTTAAAATAGCCTATCGTCACCCCCGTTATTTTTTACCTATGTATGGAAATTTTGGTTTGAATTAGTGAACTACTGCGAATTTGTATACCGGACATACCAACAGACCAACAAACCTCATTTGGTAATGCTTATAGGATATTCAAGTCATTGAGATCGAAAAATAGAAATTTAGGATTACCACTAATAGATAATTTACCAGATCATTTAAAGACCGACAAAATAAAAAGTTTAATGAACGATCTATTTCAGGATGATATTGGAGGTTTGGATAAAGATGATCATATTTTGATTAGAAATTATACGCCTAAATATAAAAATAAAAGTAGTGTTTATATCGAATCTAAGGAAATAGAGGAAACAATTTTAAAAACAAATATTAAAAAAGCACCGGGCCCTGATTACATTAGTAACAATATGATTAGACAGGCTAAAATAAAAATAATCCCAATTCTGCATAAATTATTCAATAAATGTATAGAAATGGGATATTATCCGGATGAATGGAAAAAATCATTCTTAAAAATAATTCCAAAACCAGGCAAAACGAATTATGAAATAAATAAAAGTTATAGACCTATATCATTGACATCTAATCTATCTAAAACATTTGAGAATATAATAAAAAATAAATTAAGTAACTATTATTTAGAGAATAATTTAATGAGCTCAAGGCAGCATGGTTTTATGAAATCTAGATCAACAATTACTGGAATGGATAAAATTATAGAAACTATATTGAAACATAAACAAAAAGAATTGACTTCCTTGATAGCTATAGATATTGCGGGTGCATTCGACAATGCATGGTGGCCTGCTATTATAAAAAGAATGGATAATGATGATGTTCCTTCAGATTTAATACGGATCATAAAATCTTATTTGAATAATGAAAGGGAGGTGAAATTTACATACGAATCAGAAACTTTTTATAAGAAACTAACTAAAGGATGTCCACAGGGTGGACCTTTATCTCCACTTCTATGGAATATTTTGCTAAATGATTTGTTGATAAATTTTGATTCAATGAATGCAGATATTATATGTTATGCAGACGACGTTACAATAATTTGCTGGAATAAGACTATTGAAGGACTAAAAACCGCAAGTGAATACACCTTAAATTATGTGATCCAATGGTGTAATAGAAATAAATTAACGATCAGTACAGAGAAGACTAATATGCTATACCTACATAACAGACAAAAAATACCTATTAAGGTTAATAACAATATAATAATGCCGGTCAAGCAAGTAAAAATTCTGGGAATGAAATTTTCTAATCACAAATGGAAAAACAAAGTTAACTTTACACCGCATGTTAATGATATTCTGTGTAAGGCAGGACGTATGAAAAATTTATTATGTTCACTAAGTGGCAATATGTGGGGTTTAGACACTGAAAAGAGGTTAACTTTATTCAAAACAATCATTAGGCCTGTACTTACATACGGTTCTGAAATTTGGTTCAAATATTTAAACAATCGTTGTAAACAAAAACTGAACTCCATGCAGTACCAGATCATTTTATGGGCAGTTAGAGCATACAAAACCACTTCATCAAACTGTGTGCATAGCTTGGCAAAAATTCCACTCCTAACAGATTATATAGAATCCAGAATAATCAAATTTGATCTAGCTCAAATGTCCATTGAAGATCTAATTACTTACGAACCCCATGCTCCAAGTATAGTCAAATCATTCTTACACGCAAAAATGAATGAAATTTTTGAGAACACTAATGAAATTTTCAGAAGCTTTTTCGTATTAGGAATTCCAAGATTTTTCCGTCCAAATTTTTATAATATCCAATTCATTACAGATCATGGCAATTTTGGGAAATTTTTGGCAACTATCGGCGCCGTGAAGGAACCAGGATGCTTCTGCGGAGGTGAAATTCAAGACGCGAGACATCTACTTCTGGAGTGCCCAATTTTCCGGGATTTTAGGGAAAATAGATTTGGTCGTATTGGACAGCTTGATGAATTTGTAGACAAAAAAGAAAAGTATAAAAATTTTGATCAATTTTGTAAATACATATACAACTTTCTCTTGAATTGGAAAAAAGAGAAGGAATCTTAGAAAAAAAAAAAGAACTGCGATGCTTGCTCTGTGTGTTTTGCTTTGTTGTTTGTTTTTCTCTTTGGACAATTTTCTTTAGTTAATTTATGTAAAATAATGAATTGAACAGGATTGTATATAGCCGAATTGCTGTAATGCAGTGAAATGTATTGGCGCAAATATCCCTGAGTTTGGGATATCGCGTTTCATGATGTTAATAAAGTTAATTAATTAACAAACATACAAACATTCATTTTTATATATTTTTTTTTATATATATTTTTTATATAAATATATATTTTTTAATATTTTTATATATATTTTTATATATTAAGAAAAAGGCATCTCCTTATCGTGCAACTGAAAGTTGCTGATGGCTGGCGCCATCTATCGGAATAAATATCAACTATTCTCGTTGATTTTTAATTATTCCAGAATTGGCCAAATACCCATTCTTGATTAATCAAGAAAAGCTAACCACGGACGCGTTTCGGGCTGTTGGCCCTCATCAGCGTGGTGCAAGCTGTACCTCAACGACCAAAAAATTGGTCATTAAGGCATCCTGAAAAATCATGAAACGGGTAGTTAAGGCCAGAATTGCGTACAATGTTACATTTGTACTATTTTTCACATTTTTATATATATAAAACGTACATTTTAAATAAAATAATATTTTTAATAATTTGCTACAATAATATAAAAGAAATGAAAAAAAAAAACACCCACGCTGAGCCTCGAACCTAGGTTGCGGGGGTACGAAGCTGTGTACCTAACCTATAGGCTAAGCTTGACGTTACAAATAAGCTCATGCGAGGCTATTTAAGGCCATACGTCTTCCGCGAGGGGGCGCTGATTGCGAGTGAATTTACGTTTTATTGTAAATAAAAATGCAACGAAAGGTTATTTCTAAAGAGTAATTAGCCAGAAACCATCCCGGTAGTATACTAAACATCTTCCCAAAGTTTCATCACGATTGGTTTAAACGTATTTATAACCTTTTAGTATTGATAGAGGGCGCTGCTCGTGAGCTAAGTTGAATAATTTGAATATATAGTTTTAATAATTGATTTATATATTTTTTAAAATAGCCTATCGTCACCCCCGTTATTTTTTACCTATGTATGGAAATTTTGGTTTGAATTAGTGAACTACTGCGAATTTGTATACCGGACATACCAACAGACCAACAAACAAACAAACAAACATACAAACATTCATTTTTATATATATAGATATATAAATATATTTTAAAATATTTTTGCTTTTAATTCCAAAGAGGTCTCAGATAAGAACCTGAAAATTTGGTTTTCTTCTTTCTTTGAAGTTTTGAATATTCACTGAAGAATTCAAGTTGCTACTTCCAACAGTTTTCCCGACCAGCCTCCCTGTAAAGGACATTTAATTGCAGAGTTAAAGTGTCCTTTAGGGAGAGGTGTCCTCTTATCAGATAGTTGCTAAATAGTAAAAATGGTAATTTTACAAATAGAACTGTCCTTTGTAGAGAGGTGTCCTCTAGCCGAAGTGTCCACTCATGGAGGTTTTATTATATCTAAATTAATATAAAAATATTCTTACCTATATCTCTAAATATAATATAAATCAAATATTTATTTTTTATATGTTTGTTGTTATTTTTCATTAAAATATTTATACTAAGGGAATTTATAAATTCCAAACATAACAAACATCAGTAGGTTTAGATGTGGCTTATTACACGGGATTTCCTTTTTTGGTTTTGCCTACAATGTATGTAGTGTATAAGTTATTGGATGGTACATACAAAATGGACTTAGTTCTAAGGTTTTCCAGTGATGATAGATTGGGAATACTAGAAAAGTGGCCGCTTGATTTCTTTGGTATTAGAAAGAATAACAGATATGAAGATTGGATAGTTCATATTCTGGTATTGCGGGGGGGGAGAAGTCCGACCACACCTCCCTGCGGTCCCCCCTGGACACTTAGGCCAAATTTTGGTTCGTTTCCAAGGTGACTAACGTGGCAACGGCACCCATTTTCCAAATTGACATGGACCCAGAGCAGCAGCTTTACACACCCAAGATAATGGACATTGCTGCTGCTGTGATAGAGATGTATGGAGACATCTGAGGCTCTTCATTGGACACCACAACAACAACATATTCTGGTATTAAGGTGGTGTAAATATACTGGTAATAACCTTTGTTGAGAAATAATACTCGTCGAGTAGGCATTCACTTGATCTGATCCTGAATATTTCGACAAGAAAGTATAACAAAATATTTAATTTTATATATTCCTTTATGAAAACTGCTTTATTTTATTTCAACACACAAAACGCGATATCCCGGCTAGGGATAATTGCATTGATTTACATTTTTTTAAAACAGAAACAGTTATAAGCATATTATACAAGAAAAAGTAATCAAAAATAAAAATAGAAACAATAATATTTATTAAAAACCTGTACCTTTCAGGTTTGAAAGATAATCACAAATATATTTACAAAAATAGTTAAACCTATGATAATTCTCTCTGCTATTTACAAATTGCTATAGATCTACAACATTACACATTGTCTGTTGTCTAGTGGTGAAGAAGAGTGGGCATTCCAGCAGTATATAAAAACTGCTTTGAGAAGTCATTTAGTCATGAAACTCTATGACTGAGATTATAGGTAAAGGTAAATACAGTAGAACATCTATCTAAAGAAAAACTACAAGGTATGTCCCATAAGTTCCGGACTGGGTCCATAAAAAAAGGGAAGATATTTAAAAATATATATATTAAAACTTTTCAAAGTAATCCCCCCTTGCTTCAACGCACCAGCGCCATCGTTTCTCCCAATTGTCGAAAGAGTTTTTATAGGCCTCTTTTGGAATGCTCTTCAATGCCAACAGCGATTTTTCTATTATGTCATCCCTGGTGTCAAAATGTCTTCCTTTTAGAACTGCTTTAAATTTGGGGAACAGGAAAAAATCATTTGGTGCGATGTCTGGGGAATAGGGTGGTTGAGGTAGGATTTGTGTCCCGTTTTTCGCCAAAACACTCGTCACCAAGTGCGCTGTGTGAGGGCGGGCATTGTCATGGTGTGGGATCCAGTCAACATTAGTCCATTTTTCTGGCTTTTTTTTTTCGAATCGCTTCCCTTAGAAGGCGAAGAATGCCCAAATACATTTCCTTAATAACTGTTTGGCCTGCAGAAAGGTATTCGTGATGAACAATGCCCTTGTTATCCAAAAAAGCGACCAGCAACACCTTGTTTCTGGATTTCAATATCCTGAATCTTTTGGGTCTAGGCTCACCCTGACCTCTCCACTCGGCAGATTGACGCTTGGTTTCATATGGTGCATTAGACTTTGGGTTTTTAATAACACATAGATTTCAGGAAGAACTAAATTTGCAAGCTTGATGGATTTACCTTCAAGAGTGAGATTGTTGCACCAGGTTGCGGCTTGGCAGACTCTTCAACCTTGATTCTCTCTTGTGCCGGGTCTTGCATCTTACCAGAGCGTGTTTCAACCATCCTACAAATTTATATAAGGGAATAATGAGATAACTCTACTTTAAGTAGCCTCCAGAATTATTCATTTATTTCTCACATCAAAGAGAGCAGTGAAGTCACACAGTGTACCAAAATACAAATGGTGATACTATCTCTATATATATAAAAGTCAATGTCTGTCTGTTTCGCGAAAAACTCAAAAACTACTGAACCAATTGGTACCAAATTTTGCATGTCGCTTTTTATAAACCTGAGAAAATTTTTCGGCTACATTTTGATTAGTATTTTTGGCTATTTCTTTTTTTTCATTTGAAGAACTTTTTTTTTTTACGCGGAGTAATCCGGAATGGAATGAATACCCAAATATGGCCATTTTTTATAAGCATCGGTGGTTCAGTGGTAGAATGCTCGCCTGCCACGCGGGCGGCCCGGGTTCGATTCCCGGCCGATGCATTTTTTAAAACTCATTTATCTATATTAATAAAATGGAAATTTCATAAGTGGACATCACTAAAAACTTTCGTTACAATGCATCAATTTCGACCAAATTTTCAACATTTATGTAAAACGAGATGGAGCAGGTTTTTCTTAACATCAAAATATTTTTCCTAACTTTAACAGGCGTAACTTCGCTGTTATCGATTAAATACAAAAAAAAATCAACAGAGTTAAATTTATTTATATATAAATACCAAAAAAAATTCAGCAATTCATTCAACTCAATCTAAAAAAATATTCAAAACAAGCAATTTTAAGATAACACCATATGTAAAACAGTCGGCCAAGAAAACAACAACGATATTACATCTTTCTCACATATTCGCACACAATCTTGATTAATAATTAAAACTAATCTTTAACATTGTTTATTATACTTCATAATATATAATATTCGTTAGGCAAACTTTCACTCGGATAAAACCCGGGCGAAGCCGGGTACACATCCGCTAGTATTATATATAATATAAATATATATTGTTATATCAACTATATTAATTAAATCAAATACCTAAACACTAATATAATACAATTTTTGCCATCACACACACTTTTTTCCTGTAGTTTATGTGTTACTTCTGTATTGCTATTCTATGGCACTTCTAATATTTATTATTGATGTTCTTTCAGTATGAAGGAAATTGCAATCGGGGGAATTCTCGGGCGAAGCCGGGTCATACGTCTAGTAATACATATATTCTGTTTGATAAAATAAATGAATACAAAATTTAAAAATATATGAAAAATAATATTACAAATTTAAATATAATAGGTTTATTAGCCATGATGCAACATTATAAAACTTTTAAATTTTATTTACATATCTTTCATCAAAGTGTTATTCCATGTTACACAGTTCTTTAGTAACGGCTACACGAGCTTCGATGTGATTTAGTCTGGAAGCTTTCAGGCCAATCTATACGTTGAATCTCTTCACTTGCCCAGACTTCTACGTGGTCAGGCACTCAATAGTCAGAAAATTTCTCCATTGCCACCAGGTTTTAACAATTGAACCATATTTCTTAAATGCCCTGTAGGAATATATTAACCATTTATTACAAGATTTGTGGACAGACGGACACGAAAGCAAGTAAAAGATAATAACACGCCATCTATATATAATATATATTTTTATAAAAATGGTAAGTAGATTTTTAAAAATTCACTAGTATATTAGAAGTTAACATCTTTATTTGAAACATTAAAATATTTAAAACATTCGTTTTTCAATTCTTCTTCGGCTTTAGGTTCTCCGAGGTCTTTTTGAATGGAGAGCTTGTAAGTCGTTGTCTCTTCTTCTCTTCTCCGGACGTCCCAGTCGTTCTTTAATGTTTGGTTCATCTGGAACGCAGATCACCATCGGTTGTCCATCTAGAGTTTCTCCATTGTAGCGTCTCATAGCCTGGAGTCCGGCGTCTCTACTTGCGAATACTACATCTGCCATGCCGAGGGATCTTCCAGATTCATTGTAGTGGATGGAATGGGTGAGGATCGTACCGTAGACGGAGAACAGCTCGTAGATGTCTTGGGCGGTGACATTGACCTGGAGGTTGGTGATGATCAACTTTATGGAATTTTCAGTACTCTGATCACTTTGATGAGATCGGAAATGCTCCCTAATATTTTGAGATACTGAGACCCTATTAGCTTCGACACCAGTATTGTGCTGAGGTTCCCTGTTGGAATCGGCAATGTATCGAGGGAAGGGGCCCTTGTTATTGGGATTTCTCCTGAAACCTTTGTTGTTGTGAAAGCCCATGACTCGGCCTTTATTGTGTTGGTCATTCCTATAAAATCCCTCATTGTTCTGAAAGACCCTGACAGGGGCTCTATTGTTTTGAAAATTCTTGTAAGAATCCTGGTTGCTCTGAAAGTCCCTGACAGCAGCTCTGTTGTTTTGAAAAGTTATGTAAAAACCCTCGTTTCTCTGAAAGTCCCTGACAGCAGCTCTGTTGTTTTGGAAATTCCTGTAAGAACCTTCGTTTTTCTGAAAGCCTCTAACAGGAGCTCTGTTGTTTTGAAAATTCCTATAAAAATCCTTATTGCTTTGAAAGGCCCTGACAGGAGCTCTGTTGTATTGACCATTCCTGTGCGAGCCGCCATTGTTTCTTGGAATTCTGTCAGAATCTATTCTATTAGGTCCCTTTCTAATGGCTGTTTTATTGTTTTGAGGTTTTCTGGAGAATTTTTTATTGGACTTCTGAGTAAATACCTTAGTATTTTTTCTTTCAAAAGGCTTTGATGATTTAAGTAAATTTTCTTTTGCTTCTAAGGCTTTTTCCATCATGACGATTTCATCCAGGGACATGTCAAGCTTATTCATGGTAGGTTTCTCCATTTTAACGATTTATTATTTTCAATATTATTGTGTAATATATTTCAGAAGAGTGAAAGTAGAGAGATTCAAAGGTCTAGAAAATATATATTAAATAATGAATATTCAATGATGAAAAATATATATTGAATAATGAATATAACTAAATATATTCAAATATTCTGTGATAAATAAATTTATTTTTCAGAGTTATATATGAATAATTAAATTAGCATGAATATTTAAAATATATATGCAATTTTTATATTTTTTTAAATTTTATTTTATTAATACAGAGAAGCACGAAGTCAATCAGAATATTGTGCTATATTAGAATTATTTACACATATATATATATAGAATGACATTTGGAAATTATTCCGCATGTGTTTCTTTTAAACGAAAAATCGCAATATATTTTAAGGAGAAATAACGTTTATTTCTAACCTTAGGGATGAAGTATGAAAGGATGAATTGTGAAGAGTAATGATGAACGAAAAAATAAAAGTGTCCAAGGGTGGGAATCGAACCCACAGTGTTCCGCTTACCGGGCAGATGCCATGTCCACTAGGCTACCCTGGAAATATTTTTTCGTTCGTAAATATTATATAAAGTAATTTATATTACAATATTTTTCGGCTTATAAATAAGGGGCATATATATATATGTCATAATTTGCCAAGAGGTATAATTTCTTTTCTCCAAAATAAGTATGTTAAACTGTAAACGTAAATTCATCCATCTATAAATACACTGTAAAAAAACGTGAGAGCCAGCGCGCGCGGGCGAATGCTACGGCACGCCGTGTGCGCGCGCTCACTTGTGTGGAACAATTTCTTTTCGAAGCTTACATGCACAACGGCTGCGTCCTTCCATTGGGAATTTCAACAATGGTATTTTAACTGAAATTTTTTGCAAGTAAAAATTAAATTATCCGAATGAAATTTGACACAGTAGTAGATAAAAGGATATAGTTTTTATTTATTCAATGTAGTTTCCATTATTAGCTACAACAGTCTCGAGGCGAGTGCGGAATGAAGCACAGGCCTTGGCGACGATGACCTTGTCCATTTGGGTCATCACCGTGTGAACTGCTTTCTTGACAGACTGGATGGTGGTATGAGGAGCTTTGTTGACATCTCTCTCAACAACGCCCCATACATAGTAGTCGAGGGGATTGCAATCTGGAGAATTAGGGGGCCAAATATCAGGACCCCAGTGACTAGGGACGTTAAGTGTCAGCCACGATTGTGTCTTTTTTGCCTTATGGGCTGGAGCTGAGTCCTGTTGGAAGACATACTTCCTTCCTGCGGCCACCATGTCCATCCAAGGCTTCACAACGGTCTCCAGAACATTGATGTAGGTGTCAGCGTTCATCCTAAGGCCCTTCTCAAAGAAATGGGGAGGCATGACATCACCTTCACTGCTGATAACGCCAAGGACCATTACGGAGGCAGGAAATTTCGTGTGCATCACGACAGGTATCTCTGAGGGGTCTTTACAGATCCAGCGATCATTCCTGGGATTTACCTTTTGGTCCACGTCAAAGTTCTTTTCGTCAAAGAAGAACCTTAGCATGCCAAAAGAGTCGTGTTTCAGGTTGTTGAGGAGGGCAGCAGCCTTTCCTTTTCTGTTATTCTTCATATTCTCAGTCAGCAACTGACCTTTCCGAAGGGCATAAGACTTGAGACCAAGGTCCTCATGGATAGTTCTGACAATTGTCATAGAGCCAACGTCCATTTCCTTGGCTATGGCCCTCATGCTCTTCCCAGGGTTTCCATCAATCTTCTCCTTGACATTTTTGACAAATTCTTCGCCTCTTACCCTGTCCGATCGACGCGAGTGCTTTTTCCTTGTAGCTATCCCCTCTTTGTTACTGTCGGCCTCATCAAACTGCTTCTTGACACGATAAATAGTGGTTTTGGGCAACTTAAGAAAATCCACTATCTCTTTGGGGCTCCTTCCGGCGCGCAGAGCAACGATGATGGCAGCTCGATTTTCAAATTCTCGGTTACTCTTCATCACTACACTGCGCACACATGTACTGTTGCATTTTACATGAATATGGCTACATAATGAAAAAAAAAGAACAAGTTTTTAATCTCCAGTAGTTTTTGTTTTATGGACTGTCAAAGTTAGTCCCAATTTACCTGGTACACCCTGTATATGTATCGTTAATTATCTACACGATTAATTAGTAGTAATTTATAAATCTGTGTACAAATAGCTCTAAACTTGCCAAAGTTCATAAGATTGAGTATATACACAAAGATGATTTGGCATTATAAAATGAAAGGATTTAAAAGCACGAATGTTTCTTTTATACATAATACAAACTTCTGCCCTTACTGCGATGAAATTATATATTGGGAGGGCTTTTTCATCGCAGTAAGGACAGTAGAAGTTTGTATTATGTATAAAAGAAACATTCGTTCTTTTAAATCCTTTCATTTTATATGTATAGATGGCGTGTTATTGCTTTGTGTTAATTTGGCATTATGTCAAGGTAAGCAAGTACAATTTGGTTAGTCAGAGGGCAAGCCAACAAAAGATGCTCTGGTGTTTCAACATCTAGACAGCATTCACATGTTGGATCATTTATAACTCTCAAGTCGAAGAGTAAACTTAAAAAGGGTCCTTTGCCTGTGAAGAACAAAGTAGTGTATTTATCAGGAGTAAAGAAAATTAGTAAATCTTTCGGAAAAAAACGGTTTCTAAAAACGGTTCTAGAACAATAGCCATTTCTAAACTCCCGTGTTGAGGTTTTACCCATATATATATATATATTTATACACGTTGTGACTTAAACAAAATATAAATACAAAGTATACAAAAATGTAATGCTTCGATAAAGGTTGGCGTTCAGCCAGCCGAAATATGGGCAAAATAAATCTTTTATTAAATCCAAAATATGCCTTTTTTTTATCTAATATATATATATATGTGAAAAAAATGAAAGAAAAAAAAAGATAAAAAGGTCAGGTGTTGAAATCAAAAATAAAAATGGAATATCCTGACCAGGAGCACATGTGCTTTACAGAAGGGGCAGAGCGCCATATATATTTAATATAAATGTGTACATGATTATATTGAAAGCCAATCACTTATTTATAACAGACTAGACGAATGACCCGGGCAACGCCCGGGTTTTACCCGATTAAATGTTTTTATTCAAATACTATTCGTTACAATTATAAATTGGCACCGTGGACGTCACTTTTGTGAAACGTCCCGCTCCAAACTTTACAGTTAGATTAGTTACGATATACACATGTGTAAATCTTCAAATCGAGCGAGCGTCTATAAATATCTCGATTTAGATCAAGTATTCTAATTATTAAGCGAACTATTATTAATAAAATTTTGAGAAGATATCGATTTTAAACGTATTTATAACCTTGATAGAGGGCGCTGTTCGTGAGCTAAGTAGAATAATTTGAATATATAGTTTTAATATTTAATTTATATATAATTTAAAATAGCCTATCGTTTTCCTCGTATTTGTTTACCTATATATGGAAATTTTGGTACAGTAAAAAAAAAACTTTGCTTCAATAATATTTAAAAAAAAAGCACCCAGGCTAAGTTTCGAACCAAGGTTGTGGAAATACGAAGCCATACACCTAACCATTAAGCCACGCTTGGCATCATAAATATTCGCATGTAAAGCTATTTCAGGCCTTACATATTTCTAACGACCTTTTTGAAATAGGTTTTTGAAACATGGAAATTATAATACCTCAAATAAATAGAAATATAGTGAACACAAATAAAACATACCAAATATTTCGAATTAGAGCAGTTATTTTAAACGGCGAATTAGATCAGTTATATCTAAAAATGAAAATATATAAATAAATAAAACATACCAAATATTTCAAGAGCAGTTATTTTAAACGTCGAATTAGATCAGTTATATCTAAAAATTAAAATATATAAATAAATAAAACCTACCAAATATTTCAAATTAGAGCAGTTATTATATAAATATTTATATTATATGTGTTATTAAGCGAACTATATTAGTAATTTAAACGGCGAATTAGATCAGTTATATCTAAAATTGAAAATATATAAATAAATAAAACCTACCAAATATTTCAAATTAGAGCAGTTATTATATAAATATTTATATTATATGTGTTATTAAGCGAACTATTATTAATAAAATATTGAGAAGATTTAGATTTTAAACGTATTTATAACCTTTTAGTATTGATAGAGGGCGCTGCTCGTGAGCTAAGTTGAATAATTTGAATATATAGTTTTAATAATTGATTTATATATTTTTTAAAATAGCCTATCGTCACCCCCGTTATTTTTTACCTATGTATGGAAATTTTGGTTTGAATTAGTGAACTACTGCGAATTTGTATACCGGACATACCAACAGACCAACAAACCTCATTTGGTAATGCTATAGGATATTCAAGTCATTGAGATCGAAAAATAGAAATTTAGGATTACCACTAATAGATAATTTACCAGATCATTTAAAGACCGACAAAATAAAAAGTTTAATGAACGATCTATTTCAGGATGATATTGGAGGTTTGGATAAAGATGATCATATTTTGATTAGAAATTATACGCCTAAATATAAAAATAAAAGTAGTGTTTATATCGAATCTAAGGAAATAGAGGAAACAATTTTAAAAACAAATATTAAAAAAGCACCGGGCCCTGATTACATTAGTAACAATATGATTAGACAGGCTAAAATAAAAATAATCCCAATTCTGCATAAATTATTCAATAAATGTATAGAAATGGGATATTATCCGGATGAATGGAAAAAATCATTCTTAAAAATAATTCCAAAACCAGGCAAAACGAATTATGAAATAAATAAAAGTTATAGACCTATATCATTGACATCTAATCTATCTAAAACATTTGAGAATATAATAAAAAATAAATTAAGTAACTATTATTTAGAGAATAATTTAATGAGCTCAAGGCAGCATGGTTTTATGAAATCTAGATCAACAATTACTGGAATGGATAAAATTATAGAAACTATATTGAAACATAAACAAAAAGAATTGACTTCCTTGATAGCTATAGATATTGCGGGTGCACTCGACAATGCATGGTGGCCTGCTATTATAAAAAGAATGGATAATGATGATGTTCCTTCAGATTTAATACGGATCATAAAATCTTATTTGAATAATGAAAGGGAGGTGAAATTTACATACGAATCAGAAACTTTTTATAAGAAACTAACTAAAGGATGTCCACAGGGTGGACCTTTATCTCCACTTCTATGGAATATTTTGCTAAATGATTTGTTGATAAATTTTGATTCAATGAATGCAGATATTATATGTTATGCAGACGACGTTACAATAATTTGCTGGAATAAGACTATTGAAGGACTAAAAACCGCAAGTGAATACACCTTAAATTATGTGATCCAATGGTGTAATAGAAATAAATTAACGATCAGTACAGAGAAGACTAATATGCTATACCTACATAACAGACAAAAAATACCTATTAAGGTTAATAACAATATAATAATGCCGGTCAAGCAAGTAAAAATTCTGGGAATGAAATTTTCTAATCACAAATGGAAAAACAAAGTTAACTTTACACCGCATGTTAATGATATTCTGTGTAAGGCAGGACGTATGAAAAATTTATTATGTTCACTAAGTGGCAATATGTGGGGTTTAGACACTGAAAAGAGGTTAACTTTATTCAAAACAATCATTAGGCCTGTACTTACATACGGTTCTGAAATTTGGTTCAAATATTTAAACAATCGTTGTAAACAAAAACTGAACTCCATGCAGTACCAGATCATTTTATGGGCAGTTAGAGCATACAAAACCACTTCATCAAACTGTGTGCATAGCTTGGCAAAAATTCCACTCCTAACAGATTATATAGAATCCAGAATAATCAAATTTGATCTAGCTCAAATGTCCATTGAAGATCTAATTACTTACGAACCCCATGCTCCAAGTATAGTCAAATCATTCTTACACGCAAAAATGAATGAAATTTTTGAGAACACTAATGAAATTTTCAGAAGCTTTTTCGTATTAGGAATTCCAAGATTTTTCCGTCCAAATTTTTATAATATCCAATTCATTACAGATCATGGCAATTTTGGGAAATTTTTGGCAACTATCGGCGCCGTGAAGGAACCAGGATGCTTCTGCGGAGGTGAAATTCAAGACGCGAGACATCTACTTCTGGAGTGCCCAATTTTCCGGGATTTTAGGGAAAATAGATTTGGTCGTATTGGACAGCTTGATGAATTTGTAGACAAAAAAGAAAAGTATAAAAATTTTGATCAATTTTGTAAATACATATACAACTTTCTTTGAATTGGAAAAAAGAGAAGGAATCTTAGAAAAAAAAAAAGAACTGCGATGCTTGCTCTGTGTGTTTTGCTTTGTTGTTTGTTTTTCTCTTTGGACAATTTTCTTTAGTTAATTTATGTAAAATAATGAATTGAACAGGATTGTATATAGCCGAATTGCTGTAATGCAGTGAAATGTATTGGCGCAAATATCCCTGAGTTTGGGATATCGCGTTTCATGATGTTAATAAAGTTAATTAATTAACAAACATACAAACATTCATTTTTATATATATTTTTTTATATATATTTTTTATATAAATATATTTTTTTTAATATTTTTATATATATTTTTATATATTAAGAAAAAGGCATCTCCTTATCGTGCAACTGAAAGTTGCTGATGGCTGGCGCCATCTATCGGAATAAATATCAACTATTCTCGTTGATTTTTAATTATTCCAGAATTGGCCAAATACCCATTCTTGATTAATCAAGAAAAGCTAACCACGGACGCGTTTCGGGCTGTTGGCCCTCATCAGCGTGGTGCAAGCTGTACCTCAACGACCAAAAAATTGGTCATTAAGGCATCCTGAAAAATCATGAAACGGGTAGTTAAGGCCAGAATTGCGTACAATGTTACATTTGTACTATTTTTCACATTTTTATATATATAAAACGTACATTTTAAATAAAATAATATTTTTAATAATTTGCTACAATAATATAAAAGAAATGAAAAAAAAAAACACCCACGCTGAGCCTCGAACCTAGGTTGCGGGGGTACGAAGCTGTGTACCTAACCTATAGGCTAAGCTTGACGTTACAAATAAGCTCATGCGAGGCTATTTAAGGCCATACGTCTTCCGCGAGGGGGCGCTGATTGCGAGTGAATTTACGTTTTATTGTAAATAAAAATGCAACGAAAGGTTATTTCTAAAGAGTAATTAGCCAGAAACCATCCCGGTAGTATACTAAACATCTTCCCAAAGTTTCATCACGATTGGTTTAAACGTATTTATAACCTTTTAGTATTGATAGAGGGCGCTGCTCGTGAGCTAAGTTGAATAATTTGAATATATAGTTTTAATAATTGATTTATATATTTTTTAAAATAGCCTATCGTCACCCCCGTTATTTTTTACCTATGTATGGAAATTTTGGTTTGAATTAGTGAACTACTGCGAATTTGTATACCGGACATACCAACAGACCAACAAACAAACAAACAAACATACAAACATTCATTTTTATATATATAGATATATAAATATATTTTAAAATATTTTTGCTTTTAATTCCAAAGAGGTCTCAGATAAGAACCTGAAAATTTGGTTTTCTTCTTTCTTTGAAGTTTTGAATATTCACTGAAGAATTCAAGTTGCTACTTCCAACAGTTTTCCCGACCAGCCTCCCTGTAAAGGACATTTAATTGCAGAGTTAAAGTGTCCTTTAGGGAGAGGTGTCCTCTTATCAGATAGTTGCTAAATAGTAAAAATGGTAATTTTACAAATAGAACTGTCCTTTGTAGAGAGGTGTCCTCTAGCCGAAGTGTCCACTCATGGAGGTTTTATTATATCTAAATTAATATAAAAATATTCTTACCTATATCTCTAAATATAATATAAATCAAATATTTATTTTTTATATGTTTGTTGTTATTTTTCATTAAAATATTTATACTAAGGGAATTTATAAATTCCAAACATAACAAACATCAGTAGGTTTAGATGTGGCTTATTACACGGGATTTCCTTTTTTGGTTTTGCCTACAATGTATGTAGTGTATAAGTTATTGGATGGTACATACAAAATGGACTTAGTTCTAAGGTTTTCCAGTGATGATAGATTGGGAATACTAGAAAAGTGGCCGCTTGATTTCTTTGGTATTAGAAAGAATAACAGATATGAAGATTGGATAGTTCATATTCTGGTATTGCGGGGGGGGAGAAGTCCGACCACACCTCCCTGCGGTCCCCCCTGGACACTTAGGCCAAATTTTGGTTCGTTTCCAAGGTGACTAACGTGGCAACGGCACCCATTTTCCAAATTGACATGGACCCAGAGCAGCAGCTTTACACACCCAAGATAATGGACATTGCTGCTGCTGTGATAGAGATGTATGGAGACATCTGAGGCTCTTCATTGGACACCACAACAACAACATATTCTGGTATTAAGGTGGTGTAAATATACTGGTAATAACCTTTGTTGAGAAATAATACTCGTCGAGTAGGCATTCACTTGATCTGATCCTGAATATTTCGACAAGAAAGTATAACAAAATATTTAATTTTATATATTCCTTTATGAAAACTGCTTTATTTTATTTCAACACACAAAACGCGATATCCCGGCTAGGGATAATTGCATTGATTTACATTTTTTTTAAACAGAAACAGTTATAAGCATATTATACAAGAAAAAGTAATCAAAAATAAAAATAGAAACAATAATATATATTAAAAACCTGTACCTTTCAGGTTTGAAAGATAATCACAAATATATTTACAAAAATAGTTAAACCTATGATAATTCTCTCTGCTATTTACAAATTGCTATAGATCTACAACATTACACATTGTCTGTTGTCTAGTGGTGAAGAAGAGTGGGCATTCCAGCAGTATATAAAAACTGCTTTGAGAAGTCATTTAGTCATGAAACTCTATGACTGAGATTATAGGTAAAGGTAATACAGTAGAACATCTATCTAAAGAAAAACTACAAGGTATGTCCCATAAGTTCCGGACTGGGTCCATAAAAAAAGGGAAGATATTTAAAAATATATATATTAAAACTTTTCAAAGTAATCCCCCCTTGCTTCAACGCACCAGCGCCATCGTTTCTCCCAATTGTCGAAAGAGTTTTTATAGGCCTCTTTTGGAATGCTCTTCAATGCCAACAGCGATTTTTCTATTATGTCATCCCTGGTGTCAAAATGTCTTCCTTTTAGAACTGCTTTAAATTTGGGGAACAGGAAAAAATCATTTGGTGCGATGTCTGGGGAATAGGGTGGTTGAGGTAGGATTTGTGTCCCGTTTTTCGCCAAAACACTCGTCACCAAGTGCGCTGTGTGAGGGCGGGCATTGTCATGGTGTGGGATCCAGTCAACATTAGTCCATTTTTCTGGCTTTTTTTTTTTCGAATCGCTTCCCTTAGAAGGCGAAGAATGCCCAAATACATTTCCTTAATAACTGTTTGGCCTGCAGAAAGGTATTCGTGATGAACAATGCCCTTGTTATCCAAAAAAGCGACCAGCAACACCTTGTTTCTGGATTTCAATATCCTGAATCTTTTGGGTCTAGGCTCACCCTGACCTCTCCACTCGGCAGATTGACGCTTGGTTTCATATGGTGCATTAGACTTTGGGTTTTTAATAACACATAGATTTCAGGAAGAACTAAATTTGCAAGCTTGATGGATTTACCTTCAAGAGTGAGATTGTTGCACCAGGTTGCGGCTTGGCAGACTCTTCAACCTTGATTCTCTCTTGTGCCGGGTCTTGCATCTTACCAGAGCGTGTTTCAACCATCCTACAAATTTATATAAGGGAATAATGAGATAACTCTACTTTAAGTAGCCTCCAGAATTATTCATTTATTTCTCACATCAAAGAGAGCAGTGAAGTCACACAGTGTACCAAAATACAAATGGTGATACTATCTCTATATATATAAAAGTCAATGTCTGTCTGTTTCGCGAAAAACTCAAAAACTACTGAACCAATTGGTACCAAATTTTGCATGTCGCTTTTTATAAACCTGAGAAAATTTTTCGGCTACATTTTGATTAGTATTTTTGGCTATTTCTTTTTTTCATTTGAAGAACTTTTTTTTTTACGCGGAGTAATCCGGAATGGAATGAATACCCAAATATGGCCATTTTTTATAAGCATCGGTGGTTCAGTGGTAGAATGCTCGCCTGCCACGCGGGCGGCCCGGGTTCGATTCCCGGCCGATGCATTTTTTAAAACTCATTTATCTATATTAATAAAATGGAAATTTCATAAGTGGACATCACTAAAAACTTTCGTTACAATGCATCAATTTCGACCAAATTTTCAACATTTATGTAAAGCGAGATGGAGCAGGTTTTTCTTAACATCAAAATATTTTTCCTAACTTTAACAGGCGTAACTTCGCTGTTATCGATTAAATACAAAAAAAATCAACAGAGTTAAATTTATTTATATATAAATACCAAAAAAATTCAGCAATTCATTCAACTCAATCTAAAAAAATATTCAAAACAAGCAATTTTAAGATAACACCATATGTAAAACAGTCGGCCAAGAAAACAACAACGATATTACATCTTTCTCACATATTCACACACAATCTTGATTAATAATTAAAACTAATCTTTAACATTGTTTATTATACTTCATAATATATAATATTCGTTAGGCAAACTTTCACTCGGATAAAACCCGGGCGAAGCCAGGTACACATCCGCTAGTATTATATATAATATAAATATATATTGTTATATCAACTATATTAATTAAATCAAATACCTAAACACTAATATAATACAATTTTTGCCATCACACACACTTTTTTCCTGTAGTTTATGTGTTACTTCTGTATTGCTATTCTATGGCACTTCTAATATTTATTATTGATGTTCTTTCAGTATGAAGGAAATTGCAATCGGGGGAATTCTCGGGCGAAGCCGGGTCATACGTCTAGTAATACATATATTCTGTTTGATAAAATAAATGAATACAAAATTTAAAAATATATGAAAAATAATATTACAAATTAAAATATAATAGGTTTATTAGCCATGATGCAACATTATAAAACTTTTAAATTTTATTTACATATCTTTCATCAAAGTGTTATTCCATGTTACACAGTTCTTTAGTAACGGCTACACGAGCTTCGATGTGATTTAGTCTGGAAGCTTTCAGGCCAATCTATACGTTGAATCTCTTCACTTGCCCAGACTTCTACGTGGTCAGGCACTCAATAGTCAGAAAATTTCTCCATTGCCACCAGGTTTTAACAATTGAACCATATTTCTTAAATGCCCTGTAGGAATATATTAACCATTTATTACAAGATTTGTGGACAGACGGACACGAAAGCAAGTAAAAGATAATAACACGCCATCTATATATAATATATATTTTTATAAAAATGGTAAGTAGATTTTAAAAATTCACTAGTATATTAGAAGTTAACATCTTTATTTGAAACATTAAAATATTTAAAACATTCGTTTTTCAATTCTTCTTCGGCTTTAGGTTCTCCGAGGTCTTTTTGAATGGAGAGCTTGTAAGTCGTTGTCTCTTCTTCTCTTCTCCGGACGTCCCAGTCGTTCTTTAATGTTTGGTTCATCTGGAACGCAGATCACCATCGGTTGTCCATCTAGAGTTTCTCCATTGTAGCGTCTCATAGCCTGGAGTCCGGCGTCTCTACTTGCGAATACTACATCTGCCATGCCGAGGGATCTTCCAGATTCATTGTAGTGGATGGAATGGGTGAGGATCGTACCATAGACGGAGAACAGCTCGTAGATGTCTTGGGCGGTGACATTGACCTGGAGGTTGGTGATGATCAACTTTATGGAATTTTCAGTACTCTGATTACTTTGATGAGATCGGAAATGCTCCCTAATATTTTGAGATACTGAGACCCTATTAGCTTCGACACCGGTATTGTGCTGAGGTTCCCTGTTGGAATCGGCAATGTATCGAGGGAAGGGGCCCTTGTTATTGGGATTTCTCCTGAAACCTTTGTTGTTGTGAAAGCCCATGACTCGGCCTTTATTGTGTTGGTCATTCCTATAAAATCCCTCATTGTTCTGAAAGACCCTGACAGGGGCTCTATTGTTTTGAAAATTCTTGTAAGAATCCTGGTTGCTCTGAAAGTCCCTGACAGCAGCTCTGTTGTTTTGAAAAGTTATGTAAAAACCCTCGTTTCTCTGAAAGTCCCTGACAGCAGCTCTGTTGTTTTGGAAATTCCTGTAAGAACCTTCGTTTTTCTGAAAGCCTCTAACAGGAGCTCTGTTGTTTTGAAAATTCCTATAAAAATCCTTATTGCTTTGAAAGGCCCTGACAGGAGCTCTGTTGTATTGACCATTCCTGTGCGAGCCGCCATTGTTTCTTGGAATTCTGTCAGAATCTATTCTATTAGGTCCCTTTCTAATGGCTGTTTTATTGTTTTGAGGTTTTCTGGAGAATTTTTTATTGGACTTCTGAGTAAATACCTTAGTATTTTTTCTTTCAAAAGGCTTTGATGATTTAAGTAAATTTTCTTTTGCTTCTAAGGCTTTTTCCATCATGACGATTTCATCCAGGGACATGTCAAGCTTATTCATGGTAGGTTTCTCCATTTTAACGATTTATTATTTTCAATATTATTGTGTAATATATTTCAGAAGAGTGAAAGTAGAGAGATTCAAAGGTCTAGAAAATATATATTAAATAATGAATATTCAATGATGAAAAATATATATTGAATAATGAATATAACTAAATATATTCAAATATTCTGTGATAAATAAATTTATTTTTCAGAGTTATATATGAATAATTAAATTAGCATGAATATTTAAAATATATATGCAATTTTTATATTTTTTTAAATTTTATTTTATTAATACAGAGAAGCACGAAGTCAATCAGAATATTGTGCTATATTAGAATTATTTACACATATATATATATAGAATGACATTTGGAAATTATTCCGCATGTGTTTCTTTTAAACGAAAAATCGCAATATATTTTAAGGAGAAATAACGTTTATTTCTAACCTTAGGGATGAAGTATGAAAGGATGAATTGTGAAGAGTAATGATGAACGAAAAAATAAAAGTGTCCAAGGGTGGGAATCGAACCCACAGTGTTCCGCTTACCGGGCAGATGCCATGTCCACTAGGCTACCCTGGAAATATTTTTTCGTTCGTAAATATTATATAAAGTAATTTATAATACAATATATTTCGGCTTATAAATAAGGGGCATATATATATATGTCATAATTTGCCAAGAGGTATAATTTCTTTTCTCCAAAATAAGTATGTTAAACTGTAAACGTAAATTCATCCATCTATAAATACACTGTAAAAAAACGTGAGAGCCAGCGCGCGCGGGCGAATGCTACGGCACGCCGTGTGCGCGCGCTCACTTGTGTGGAACAATTTCTTTTCGAAGCTTACATGCACAACGGCTGCGTCCTTCCATTGGGAATTTCAACAATGGTATTTTAACTGAAATTTTTTGCAAGTAAAAATTAAATTATCCGAATGAAATTTGACACAGTAGTAGATAAAAGGATATAGTTTTTATTTATTCAATGTAGTTTCCATTATTAGCTACAACAGTCTCGAGGCGAGTGCGGAATGAAGCACAGGCCTTGGCGACGATGACCTTGTCCATTTGGGTCATCACCGTGTGAACTGCTTTCTTGACAGACTGGATGGTGGTATGAGGAGCTTTGTGGACATCTCTCTCAACAACGCCCCATACATAGTAGTCGAGGGGATTGCAATCTGGAGAATTAGGGGGCCAAATATCAGGACCCCAGTGACTAGGGACCTTAAGTGTCAGCCACGATTGTGTCTTTTTTGCCTTATGGGCTGGAGCTGAGTCCTGTTGGAAGACATACTTCCTTCCTGCGGCCACCATGTCCATCCAAGGCTTCACAACGGTCTCCAGAACATTGATGTAGGTGTCAGCGTTCATCCTAAGGCCCTTCTCAAAGAAATGGGGAGGCATGACATCACCTTCACTGCTGATAACGCCAAGGACCATTACGGAGGCAGGAAATTTCGTGTGCATCACGACAGGTATCTCTGAGGGGTCTTTACAGATCCAGCGATCATTCCTGGGATTTACCTTTTGGTCCACGTCAAAGTTCTTTTCGTCAAAGAAGAACCTTAGCATGCCAAAAGAGTCGTGTTTCAGGTTGTTGAGGAGGGCAGCAGCCATTCCTTTTCTGTTATTCTTCATATTCTCAGTCAGCAACTGACCTTTCCGAAGGGCATAAGACTTGAGACCAAGGTCCTCATGGATAGTTCTGACAATTGTCATAGAGCCAACGTCCATTTCCTTGGCTATGGCCCTCATGCTCTTCCCAGGGTTTCCATCAATCTTCTCCTTGACATTTTTGACAAATTCTTCGCCTCTTACCCTGTCCGATCGACGCGAGTGCTTTTTCCTTGTAGCTATCCCCTCTTTGTTACTGTCGGCCTCATCAAACTGCTTCTTGACACGATAAATAGTGGTTTTGGGCAACTTAAGAAAATCCACTATCTCTTTGGGGCTCTTTCCGCGCGCAGAGCAACGATGATGGCAGCTCGATTTTCAAATTCTCGGTTACTCTTCATCACTACACTGCGCACACATGTACTGTTGCATTTTACATGAATATGGCTACGTAATGAAAAAAAAAAAGAACAAGTTTTTAATCTCCAGTAGTTTTTGTTTTATGGACTGTCAAAGTTAGTCCCAATTTACCTGGTACACCCTGTATATGTATCGTTAATTATCTACACGATTAATTAGTAGTAATTTATAAATCTGTGTACAAATAGCTCTAAACTTGCCAAAGTTCATAAGATTGAGTATATACACAAAGATGATTTGGCATTATAAAATGAAAGGATTTAAAAGCACGAATGTTTCTTTTATACATAATACAAACTTCTGCCCTTACTGCGATGAAATTATATATTGGGAGGGCTTTTTCATCGCAGTAAGGACAGTAGAAGTTTGTATTATGTATAAAAGAAACATTCGTTCTTTTAAATCCTTTCATTTTATATGTATAGATGGCGTGTTATTGCTTTGTGTTAATTTGGCATTATGTCAAGGTAAGCAAGTACAATTTGGTTAGTCAGAGGGCAAGCCAACAAAAGATGCTCTGGTGTTTCAACATCTAGACAGCATTCACATGTTGGATCATTTATAACTCTCAAGTTGAAGAGAAAACTTAAAAAGGGTCCTTTGCCTGTGAAGAACAAAGTAGTGTATTTATCAGGAGTAAAGAAAATTAGTAAATCTTTCGGAAAAAAATTCTTGAACGTTGCAATAGTTTGAGAAAGATAAAATCTAAATTTTGTATTGATATATAATTTATTCAATTCATTTGAAAGGGGCTTATTTAGTGTTCGGTCTGTCAGAGAATTCTTCATATTGTATCTAATTAGTGATAATTCAAGGTAGTCGGTCAGCATAGGGGTTTTCGCTAGAATATGGGTAATGTAAGAAGATTTGTAAGCATGAATGCACCTAATTAAAATTTGGTACTGTATAGAATTTACCTTTGAACGTTTTGCTGTATTGATAAAAGGGAACTAGATATTTGATGCATAGCTTAACATAGGACGTATCACCGCCTTGTATAAAATCAATCTGTGCCTTGAATCAATTTCCCAAGTACATGCACATAATGAAAATAGCGCATTCTTTAATTTCATAGCCCTGTTAATCATATTGTCAACGTGTGGTCCAAAATCAATTTTATTTCTTTGTCTGTGGTTCCGAGAAATAACTCACAAAATCTTTATAGTTTCTGATGGCTGAATATTTATACCGTCAAAGTTTAATGGTAATTTTTGGTAATTGTGTAGGTAGAGTATACCTGTTTTATTAGGACTTATTGAGAGTTTTACCTTCTCACACCAATTTTTAATATTATTCAGACTTTTAATAATTTTGAACTGAAGATCCTGGATGCTAGAGCCCCAAACCACAAATGAAACTTCTTCGGCAAAATCTATGACTTTTGCGAAATTTACACTAAAAGATAAAATGAAATCATTTGATAATTTATTCCAAAGAATTCCACCTTAAAGGCATCCCTTATTTACCATTTTTTTACATTTTGAGTTTAAGTATATTAGCTCTACCTTTCTATCTTCGAGATATGAAATAACTATTTTAATAGGTGGCGCTGGAAAGTTTGCTTTGTCCAATGGTTGGATGATTGCCGGATGCCAAGCGTTGTCGAATGCTCCGCTGATTTCCACAGCAACCAAGGCCGTAACATCTGTTTCCTTTCTTTGAAGACTTATTTTATTTATTTCGTGTAGGGCGGAAATTGTAGACTTTGCTTGTATGAAGCCGTGCTGATCAGGATGCATTACATTATTAGCATTGATATGATTTTAGAGTCTGATGTGAATTGATCCCTCAAATATTTTGCCAAGATTAGATGACAGACATATAGGTTGGTAGGCCTTCAGTTCATTATAATTATATTTATTTGGTTTTTTCAATTATCTTAACAGCTGCTTCTATCCAGGCCATTGGATAATAATTCAGTCCAATGCAAGCATTGAATAAATTTGTTAGGATTGGCGATATGTAGTGGGCTGCCGTTTTAATCATCTGATTACTTATATGATCTAATCCTGGAGCCTTTTTCTTGTTGAGTTTACTAATTATAGAGAAAGTTTGAGTATTATCAAAATGAATAGTTTCGTCATTGCAAAAAGTGTATTCCTTGTTTCTGATTGATTTATGATAATTTGATTCAGAATATTGATTATCGTCCGGAAACAGCGAAGAGAGAAGGTTTATCATTTCTGATTGAAGCCTATATCGAGATACATCTAGAACCGGTAAATCAAATGATTTTGGAGTAGTCCTTTGTTTCAAAATTTTATAAGTATTTCCAAAGAGGGGGATGAAATTTCCACTTCCTCTAAGAATGCCAGCCAACTCACTCTTCTTGTTTTTTCAATAGTAATCATATATTTATTTCGTGTTTCTTCATATACTTTTTCATCAATTAGCTGTCTATTGATCTGTTTACCTCGGTAATAAAGATTTCGAAGGTTTTTGAAATAACTTTTAAGAAGTTCCAATTTGCCCGTCCACCAATTAAATGAAATATCATGTAGGTATTTTGGTTTTATTTTTAGATCCTAAATACAATTGTGGTACACTAGAGTTTCCTCATGAAGACCATCATTAAGTCTTGACTCTCCTAGAGGTGGTCTCTTATCACATACTCTGTTTCTATAGGAAAACCTCCTGTCTTGAAAGGGCAGAATCTTCTAAATGTGAGAATGAGTTTAGTCATGTTTTAAGCCGCGGTTTCTCATTGGGTGACTCTACTATATAATAATTAATGGAAAACAAACATATCATATTTAAGACTTAAGAAATTTACATTAGAGAATCCCATTTGAGACCATAGCCTAAAAACAGGGGTAAATCTGGTCTCTTATCAGAGATATCGTATATCACGAAATGCGTGGTGTCGCTGGCGATTCTCCACCAAATTCTGCAGCGGTGGCAGAGATGCCATATTCATTGTACATAGTATCATGCATATATTTATATATATATATATATATATAGTATAGTTATGAGAATTTTAAGATTTATAATTTTTTTAAAGGCGTAAGATTCTTTTTGAAATTGAACAATACCCATTCCAAGAGTCTATCAACAGTATCACTATAAAAGGAAGTTCCAAAAATGCAATATAACAGCGGTATGGTAGATTAAACTGGCGAAACCGCTGGGAGGGTTCACCACTGATGAGCCAGGCCCTCCCATTAATTTTTCCATTGCAGTAAGGGCAGTAGAAATTGTTTAATTTCAAAAAGAATCTTAAGCCTTTAAAATAGTTTCGAATTTTGATAACAGATGGCGCGCTAGTGCATCATAAATTTTTAATTTAATTTAAACATGTGAGGTTTCTTTTTTATTTTATTTTTTGTAATAAATAATTAGTTAGAATATATTATAATAAAAAAAAGTAACACCAGCAAAGCATCGGCAGTTACCCGTCATAGTTTATTTAACTTGTTCCGTGATATTTGGCCAACCCAATTTCTTGATAAATCAAGAAAAGTAAATCAAGAATGCGTTTTGGTAAATTGGGTTGGCCAAATATGACGGAACAAGTTAAATAAAAGTTTAATTTATTTTTGTTCCACTAGATGGCGCTCTGCCATCTAGAAATGTTCATGTGAGCTTGGTCAGGACATGTCTTTTTAGTTTTTAATATCAACACCTGACCTTTTTTATAATTATCTTTTTAAAATAGTGTAGACTCAGTGCAATTTTGCATATATTGACAAGATGTCAATAAAATTATTTTAATTGTCAATTGTCTTATCAGAGAGACTTCGTTTTTATAGAAAATACTTCTCATAGCTTGGCTTGAAATGGCAGAATATTTTTAATGAGAAACCGAATTTAGCCATGTTTTAGACTTAACTCTCATGGTAGACTCTATTATAATTAATCGTAAACCAACCTATCGGATTTAAGATCTTATCGTACTAAAAAATATACAGTAAAGTCTCCCATGAAAGATAGTAGCCCAAAAACATGTCTAAACCCGGTTTATTTTGGAGGTGGTCTTATTTCAAGATATTTTCTTCTGAGATTGCTGGTTGTATAACCCACAATGTCTATCGATAGATTCTGCGTAACCTGAGTTTTTTTTATTGTGGACGACGCTTTATATGAAGAATTTGAAAGACAGTTTATAAGTTAGAAGGTGCAGCGAGCTTAGTTATTTGGTCTTTCAGTTCATTTCTCAGAATACCGCTGTGACCTTTGACACAGCAGAGTTTAACATTGGGCGTATAGTAGGGTGGACTGCATATGACAGAAAGAGTCAATTGGCAATCTGAGGCAATTCGGAAGTTTACACACGGGAAAATCTGGCTAGCTTTAGTCACCTAAAGAACCAGGGTTTCTTCTTCGAATGTTGAATATTCCTGATGTCAGCCGCTACAGAAACTACTGCTGAGCCTATTTCTTCATTTTATAAAAAGAGAGAGAGAATATAAAAATACTATTTTGTCTTATACCTGGCCACTACAGTCAGCTAAAAGTTTGAAATTTATTACTTTTGCTTTGTAAGAAATTTTTATGCGACTATACCAAATTTAATACCTCTATATGATCTGGGATTATATAAACTATTGATCACAAAAATTGAAAGGAAACATGGAGATTAGTCCATTCCCGACCACATTTTATAGAATGTTGGCCGGTCTTTACACCACAGAAGCAGCTTCATTAAAAGGAACTATACAATTTCATTCCCCAATCTATTACAGTCCACGACGATTGCCTAGAAGTCAGAAATTTTGGTAACTGGCATTTTTAGCAGTAATGAAACAGCCTATAAAACACCAGACTTCTACATGGTCTAGATATGTATTAAGAACTAGATCATTATCCCGTTCTACGAACGGGTCTAGAACAATAGCCATTTCTAAACTCCCGTGTTGAGGTTTTACCCATATATATATACACGTTGTGACTTATACAAAATATAAATACAAAGTATACAAAAATGTAATGCTTCGATAAAGGTTGGCGTTCAGCCAGCCGAAATATTGGCAAAATAAATCTTTTATTAAATCCAAAATATCCCTTTTTTTTTATCTAATGTATATATATTTGTGAAAAAATGAAAAATAAAAGATAAAAAGGTCAGGTGTTGAAATCAAAAATAAAAATGAAATATCCTTACCAGAAGCAGATGTGCTTTACAGAAGGGGCATAGCGCCATATATATTTAATATAAATGTGTACATGATGATATTGAAAGCCAATCACTTATTTATAACAGATAAATTAATATATTTTAAAATATTTTTGCTTTTAATTCCAAAGAGGTCTCAGATAAAAACCTGAATATTTGGTTTTCTTCTTTCTTTGAAGTTTTGAATATTCACTGAAGAATTCAAGTCGCTACTTCCAACAGTTTTCCCGACCAGCTTCCCTGTAAAGGACATCTAATTGCAGAGTTAAAGTGTCCTTTAGGGAGAGGTGTCCTCTTATCAGATAGTTGCTAAATAGTAAAAATGGTAATTTTACAAATAGAACTGTCCTTTGTAGAGAGGTGTCCTCTAGCCGAAGTGTCCTCTCATGGAGGTTTTATTATATCTAAATTAATATAAAAATATTCTTACCTATACCTCTAAATATAATATAAATCAAATATTTATCTTTTATATGTTTGTTGTTAGTTTTCATTAAAATATTTATACTAAGGGAATTTGCAAATTCCAAACATAACAACAAACATCAGTAGGTTGTAGATGTGGCTTATTACACGGGATTTCCTTTTTTGGTTTTGCCTACAATGTATGTAGTGTAAAAGTTATTGGATGGTACATACAAAGTGGACTTATTTCTAAGGTTTTCCAGTGATGATAGATCTACTAGAAAAGTGTCCGTTTGATTTCTTTGGCATTTGAAAGAATAAGAGATATGAAGATTGGGTAGTTTATATTCTGGTATTGGGAGGGAGGAGTCCGACCACACCTCCCTGCGGTCCCCCCTGGACCCTTGGAATATTCGACCAAATTCTAGTTCGTTTCCAAGGTGACTAACGTGGCAACGGCACCAATTTTCCAAATTAACATAGATCATCAGCTTTACACACCCAAGATAATGGACATTGCTGCTGCTGTGATAGAGATGCATGGAGACATATGAGGCTCTTCATTGGATACGACAACAACAACAACAACATATTCTGGTATTGAGGTGGTGTAAATATACTGGTAATAACATTTGTTGAGAAATAATATTCGTCGAGTAGGCATTCACTTGATCTGATCCTGAATATTTCGACAATAAAGTATAACAAAATATTTAATTTATATATTCCTTTATGAAAACTGCTTTATTTTATTTCAACACACAAAACGCGATATCCCGGCTAGGGATAATTGCGTTGATTTACATTTTTTTAAACAGAAATAGTTATAAGCATATTATATAAGAAAAAGTAATAAAAATAAAAATAGAAACAATAATATATATTAGGAACTTGTACCTTTGAGGTCTGAAAGATAATCACAAATATATTTACAAAAATAGTTAAACCTGTGATAATTCTCTCTGCTATTTACAAATTGATATAGATCTACGAAATTACACATTGTCTGTTGTCTAGTGGTGAAAAAGAGTGGGCATTCCAGCAGTATATGAAAACTGCTTTGAGAAGTCATTTAGTCATGAAACTATATGACTGAGATTATAGGTAAAGGTAATACAGTAGAACATCTATCTAAAGAAAAACTACAAGGTATGTCCCATAAGTTTCATACTGGGTCCATAAAAAAGGTAAGATATTTAAAAATATATATATATTAAAACTTTTCAAAGTAATCCCCCCTTGCTTCAACGCACCAGCGTCATCGTTTCTCCCAATTGTCGAAACAGCTTTTATGGGCCTCTTTTGGTATGCTCTTCAATGCCAACAGCGATTTTTCTATTATGTCATCTCGCTCCGCAAGTTTCGGTAAACACTGCCTAAATTTCTTAATTTATTTTCTAAATGCTTATGTTGAAATGTTTTAAATCGGTTTATTGTTTTGCTATTTAATTTTACCTTGCTTTTTTTTTATATAGTTCGAATTGTTTCTCTTTTGATAAAATATGAATTCTATGGTTAGGTTACTAAATTTGAAACTGGATGAAATTTTTGCATACTTTGAGAATAAATTTCAACAAAATAAAAAAAAATTGACTAAAAATGATTTATCATATCTTTCGACTATGTTAAAACAAACGAAAGATGGAATTTCTTCTATGGTTGAATCGGATAACGAGAACCTTTTGGCACAGATGAAGGAAACCGTCGGCAACATAGTGGAAGAGAAGCTCGGTGATATTCGAAGCGTGATCTCCTCGAAAGGATTATCTTATGCCCAAGTTACACAGAGAGATCATACACAGAAATTTATTGAGGAAAGACAACGGACCTTAAACACTGAAGCTACACTGCTCGCAGTTCCTCTAAATAATGAGCCTATTAACAACATAGCTCAGGCAATTTCAACTAATATAAAAAAGTTACGAGAAAACGGTAGTGGGATACGAATTAATAAAATTATTAACACCAAAAATGCAGTAGTAATAAAAACTCCTAGCGACGAAGAGGCTAAGCACTTGTTAAAGGAACTGAGCATGGCGGCGGAATTGAAAGCAAATAGTAAAATTTTTACCCCGCAACCTAGAGACCCAACAATTATTATAAAAAATGTCAGTAAATTAACGGAAGTTAATAATTTAATACCAATCATATGTACCATGAATCCTGATTTGAGTGGACTAGAGAATGATATCCGAGTGCTGTCCCCCATGAAATCCAATACCTCTCACCACAATGTAGTGCTGCGAGTTTCTCCACGAGTGTATCAAACCTTAAGGAAGAAGGGTAATTTTATCTATACCGACTGTGAGAGATGCCATATACACGACAAAGTATTAGTTAGGCAGTGCCAGAAATGTTTTGAGTTTAATCCAAGACATAAAATCAGCGAATGCTCCCATGAAAAGATTTGCCTAATATGCGGCGCGGCGGGAAATCATGAGTGTTCGCGTAAACAAAAATGTTTCAACTGCGCTAAACACCCGAGGTACAAGAATGGAAGGTATCTTGATCACAAGGCGAACTCCAGCGAATGTCCCCTGTACAAAACCCAGATGGAAATAGTAATACAAAGAACTCAATACCATTCAGATGAATGATAACAATATCAGATGTATACAATTTAATGCAAGGAAAAGTATGATGGCAACTAGTGAGTTAGGTGTGACAATCGCAGACGATCTTCCTGACATCATATTTCTACAAGAACCATACATGTGCAATGATACAGTGAAATTTGGCAAGAATTCACGAATAGTATATTCTAGCACAGATAGGCAAATTTATACTGCTACTATTATTTTGAACCGCAACATAATATATGAGAAAATTAACAGGTTTACAAATTCCTTCTGTACAGCGATCTCTCTCTATTTCAACGGGAAAAGAATAGTTATTGCCAATATCTATATACACCCAAACTCAATGGCTGCATTTCATATCCAATTCATCTCAGAAATACTTGAGGCCTTTGGTCAACTCCCAATTATCCTTTGTGGAGATTTCAATTCAAGACATCCACTCTGGTTCGATTCAACGACAAATAAAAACGGATACATTCTAAAGTCTATTATCGAGGAGCAGAATCTATTTGTTCATAATCTTAAAATCCCAACTCGCAGAAATGCTAGCATAATCGACTTGACAATTTCTAATAAACATTCCATTGGTCTTATACATAACTGGAGAACCTCAGCACTTTCTGTTACCTCAGACCATTTGGCAATACTTTTTGATATCTTCAATATGATAAACTTGGCAAACAATAATAGACAGACATCGACATGGAAATTCAGAGAAAAATCGGCGAATTGGACCAAATTTGCTGAGAGTATTTCGCCTTCGGATTTACTGGATTTAAATTCAGCTTCTAAGCACATTGTCAATTGTGAAGATATTGATAATGTGGTAAACAAATTGACAAATTTAGTAATTGAAGCTGCATACTCTTCTCTCGACGTCAAGCATCACACCTCTATAAACACGACTACTTCCAAAAATTGGTGGAATAAAGAGCTTCAACAATTAAAAGAACATTTACATTATCTCAGGAATTTGTATTATAGAGGGGGTAACCTGAATCCGAGTATTTACAGAGCGGCAAGAAATAAATACTTAAGAGCCATCAATAGAGCAAAAAAGACGTCGTGGAAAATATTTATTGAAGAAAATGAGTCTACGAATGCTTTCGGGAATGCATACAGGATTTTTAAACGGTTAAGATCGGCCGATATTCAAGTGGGCATACCATTACTGAATAAAACTGCAGAATGCATGAGAGAGCAAAAGATGAAGGAAATGCTAACAGCATTTTTTCCTGATGATGATGTGCGGTTGGACAATGAAGAACACACTTTAATTAGAAATCACATCCCAAGTTTTACCAACAGGGAAATCATTTTTATTACTGAAAAGGAAATAAAGGATTTGTGCTCGAATCTTAATATCAGAAAGGCTCCTGGTCCAGATAACGTGAGTAATTATATGATTAAGCACTCATTATTATCAATCCTACCCAGTTTAGTCAAACTCTTTAATGAGTGTCTGGTGCTGGGTTACTATCCTGAAAGCTGGAAACATTCGGTATTAAAAATTATACGAAACCGCAAAAAGCTGACTACGAAGCAATTAATAGCTATCGCCCAATTTCACTAACATCAAATTTCTCAAAAATATTTGAAACGATCATTAAAAATAAAATACTCAATTATTATAATCATAATAACTTACTGAGCCATAGACAACATGGATTTACGAAAAGAAAATCTACAATAACGGCATTGGACAAAATAACCGAGACCATACTGAAACACAAACAAAACGAATTGGTTGAATTGATTGCCATTGATATAAGTGGTGCATTTGATAATGCGTGGTGGCCTGCCTTAATAAAAAGAATGGACGAAGACCACGTCCCAGCAGTTCTTATAAAAATTATCCAATCATTTTTAAATCGGAGAAGAAAAACAAGTCTCACCTTCTCGAATACAACAATTTCGAAATATTTATCAAAGGGATGTCCTCAAGGCGGACCATTATCACCTTTATTGTGGAATATAGTCCTGAATGATTTGTTGATCAACTTCGCATCCCCAAATTCTGAAATAATCTGTTATGCGGATGATGTTTCGATTGTTTGCTGGCACAAGACCATAGAAGGGTTAAAAAATGAAACAGAAAGAACTTTAAATTATGTAATACAATGGTGTACAAGAAATAAGCTAAAGCTAAGCCCGGAGAAAACCGGCTTAATACATATGCACGGCAAACAAAATATTCCAATGGGAACTCCAAATTTCATAATAAAACCAGTGGAAGAGGTAAAAATTTTAGGTATAAAATTTTCTAATCACAGAATTAAGTCAAAAATTAACTTCACACCCCACATTAATGATATTCTTTGTAAAATCAACCGTATGAAAAATCTTTTGTTTTCGCTCTGTGGGAAGATGTGGGGATTGGATGCTAAAAAAAGATTAATTTTATATAAAACTCTTTTCAGGCCAATACTAACCTATGGATCTGAAATATGGTATAAATTTATTAATAAAAGAAGTAAGCAAAGATTAAACTCTCAGCAATATCAGATTCTTCTTTGGGTAGTGAGAGCCTATAAAACGACCTCATCAAATTGTATTCATAGTTTGGCAAAAATACCTATTCTCACAGATCAAATAGAATCGTTGATAATAAAATACGATTTGGCCAATTTATCAAAAGAAGAAATTAATGTATTCAGACCGCATGCCCCGACTATAATTCATAACTACATAGAATCAAGAATGGCTGAAACAATAGCTAACACTAATGAAACATTCAGAAAATTTTTCCCATTTGGAATTCCTTTTTATTTTCGTCCGAATTTTTATAACTCACAGTTCGTCACGGGTCATGGTAATTTTGGAGAATTTCTGTCGAAAATCGGGGCAACGGATGATCCTAGCTGTTTCTGTGGAAAAGAAAACCAAGACTCAATGCATTTATTGATGGAATGTCCGATATTCCACAGCTACAGAAGTAATCATTTTTATCCCATCGAAGAGGTTTGCGAATTTGTATATAACAAAGACACTTATGTAAAATTCAATAATTTTTGTAAGTTTATTTTGGATTTTCTCTTCTGTTTAAGAAAACCATAGTTTCAGTTTTAATTGTGTTTTTAACCGGTTATTGTGTTGTATATACTGAATTGTATATAGGTTGCTAAAATAATTTATTTTGGATTTTCTCTTCTGTTTGAGAAAACCATCGTTTCAGTTTTAATTGTGTTTTTAGTCGGTTATTGAGTTGTATATAGGTTGATAAAATAATCCATTTTGGATTTTCTCTTCTGTTTTAGAGTGCCATCGTTTAAGTTTCAATTATGTTTTTAGTCCGGTTATTAAATTGTATAAAATGAATTGTATATAATCTACTAAAATGTATTTAGGCGCAAGTATCCCGAGCTGGGATATCGCGTCCGATATGTCAAATAAAATAAAATAAAATAAAATCCCTGTTGTCAAAATGTCTTTCTTTTAGAACTGCTTTAAGTTTGGGAAACAGGAAAAAATCATTTGGTGCGATGTCTGGGGAATAGGGTGGTTGAGGTAGGATTTGTGTCCCGTTTTTCGCCAAAACACTCGTCACCAAGTGCGCTGTGTGAGGGCGGGCATTGTCATGGTGTGGGATCCAGTCACCATTAGTCCATTTTTCTGGCCTTTTTTTCGAATCGCTTCCCTTAGACGGCGAAGAATGCCCAAATACATTTCCTTAATAACTGTTTGGCCTGCAGAAAGATACTCGTGATGAACAATGCCCTTGTTATCCAAAAAGGCGACCAGCAACACCTTGTTTCTGGATTTCAATATCCTGAATCTTTTGGGCCTAGGCTCACCCTGACCTCTCCACTCGGCAGATTGACGCTTGGTGTCATATGGCGCATTAGACTTTGGGTTTTTAATAACATCGATTTCAGGAGGAACTAAATTTGCAAGCTTGATGGATTTACCTTCAAGAGTGAGATTGTTGCACCAGGTTGTGGCTTGGCAGACTCTTCAACCTTGATTATCTCTTGTACCGGGTCTTGCATCTTACCAGAGCGTGTTTCAACTATCCTACAAATTTATATAAGGGAATAATAAGATAACTCTACTTTAAGTAGCCTCCAGAATTATCTATTTATTTATTATTATTTATTTAAGTAACCCAGGTTCCTGGAGCGTACAGAAGTCGCCAACTACCCGGGATGTCCTTCTGACCTAAGTCTTCTTGGATTTATATACAATGCCAGTGGAAGTCCAATTATTGAGGTGTTTCCAGGCAGATTTCTTTCTTGGGAGATTTTCTAGGGATGCTGGACATATGTTGGTGATACCTAGGAGAGTGGCTGTCTGTAATCTTTGGTATTGGAAGGTTGGGCAAGTGAAGAGGAGGTTTGGTCTTCATCTTGGCAGTGGGGGCAAGTTGGGTCTTCTTTCGATACCGTTGCAAGGTCTGCCTGAATGTAGCCATGTCCGGTCAGGATTGTTGTGGAGGTAGATCCATGCTTGATGTTTCGAAGCCTTTGGAGGAGTAGTTTCGGGGTAGCAGCAAATCTTCGTAGATTTCTGGTGGAGTGATCTTGGATGTAGAGGTCTGTCCACATTTTGAGAGCTATCTGTTCTTTTTTACCGCGCGCGACGCTCTTTGGGAGGGTGGTAAAGGATAGTGGCAGATTAGAATGTGCTGTAGCATTTGCCGCCTGATCCGCCAGTTCATTTCCTGGAATACCGCTGTGGCCTTTGATCCAGCAGAGTTGCACATTTGGTGAAAAAATGCAGGTTGTAGATTATTTCAGCAATTAGGTGTGTTCTTGGGGGCCAAGACCTACATATGGCTGATAGAGCTGATTGGCAGTCTGAGGCAATGATGAAGTGTTCTTTTGGGAAATGCATGGTCATTTTTGTTGCGTAGAGAATGGCAAGCAGTTCAGCTTGGAACGCTGAGCACTCCTGGTGGAGTTTAAGTTGTGTGGTTTGTAGAGGAGGTGGTAGGATGACTCCAGCCCCAACTCCTTCTGATGATTGGGATCCGTCTGTGTAAATGGTGGTGACATTTAGTTGTAGTGATTTGGTAAAATAGATTATCTTCCGTAATGGGGGATAGGGTAAAAAGGAAGGACTTGGGCGTGATTCGTAGTGGCCCGTTTTCAAAGTTTTTAAATATTCTATGTGAGCCTTTATAGAGATATCGAGTGGGGGACAACCCGTCAATGAGATAGCTGGTATTGTCGGTGTGCCTGGACCACCTTTTCTCATATCAAAGAGAGCAGTGAAGTTACACAGTGTACCAAAATACAAATGGTGATTCTATAATAGATATATTCTGTTTATAATACACATATTCTGTTTAATAAAATAAATAAATATAAATTTGAATTTAAAATATATGAAAAATAATATTACAAATTAAAATAGGTTTAGCCATGATGCAACACTATAAAACCCTTATATTCCATTTACATATCTTTCATCAAAGTGTTATTCCATGTTACACAGTTCTTCAGTAACGGCTACAGAAGCTTCGATGTGATTTAGCCTGGAAGCTTCCAGGCCAATCTATACGTTGTATATCTGAACTTGCCCAGACTACTACGTGGTCAGGAACTCAAAAGTCAGAAATATTCTCCATTGCCACCAGGTTTTAACAATTGAACCATATTTCTTAAATGCCCTGTAGGAATAAATTAACCATTTATTACAAGATTTGTGGACAGACGGACACGAAAGCAAGTAAAAGGCAATAACACGCCATCTATATATAATATATATTTTTATAAAATTGTAAGTAGATTTTTAAAAATTCACTAGTATATCAGAAGTTAACATCTTTATTTGAAACATTAAAATATTTAAAACATTCGTTTTTCAATTCTTCTTCGGCTTTAGGTTCTCCGAGGTCTTTTTGAATGGGGAGCTTGTAAGTCGTTGTCTCTTCTTCTCTTCTCCGGACGTCCCAGCCGTTCTTTAATGTTTGGTTCATCTGGAACGCAGATCACCATCGGTTGTCCATCCAGAGTTTCTCCATTGTAGCGTCTCATAGCCTGGAGTCCGGCGTCTCTACTTGCGAACACTACATCTGCCATGCCGAGGGATCTTCCAGATTCATTGTAGTGGATGGAATGGCTGAGGATCGTACCGTAGACGGAGAACAGCTCGTAGATGTCTTGGGGGGTGACATTGACGTGGAGGTTGGTGATGATCAACTTTATGGAATTTTCAGTACTCTGATTACTTTGATGAGATCGGAAATTCTCCATAATATTTTGAGATACTGAGACCCTATTAGCTTCGACACCGGTATTGTGCTGAGGTTCCCTGTTGGAATCGGCAATGTATCGAGGGAAGGGGCCCTTGTTATTGGGATTTCTCCTGAAACCTTTGTTGTTCTGAAAGCCCATGACTCGGCCTTTATTGTGTTGGCCATTCCTATAAAATCCCTCGTTGTTCTGAAAGGCCCTGACAGGGGCTCTATTGTTTTGAAAATTCTTGTAAGAATCCTGGTTGCTCTGAAAGTCCCTGACAGCAGCTCTGTTGTTTTGAAAAGTTATGTAAAAACCCTCGTTTCTCTGAAAGTCCCTGACAGCAGCTCTGTTGTTTTGGAAATTCCTGTAAGAACCTTCGTTTTTCTGAAAGCCTCTAATAGGAGCTCTGTTGTTTTGGAAATTCCTATAAAAATCCTTATTGCTTTGAAAGGCCCTGACAGGAGCTCTGTTGTATTGACCATTCCTGTGCGAGCCGCCATTATTTCTTGGAATTCTATCAGAATATATTCTATTAGGTCCCTTTCTAATGGCTGTTTCATTGTTTTGAGGTTTTCTGGAGAATCTTTTATTGGACTTCTGAGTAAATACCTTAGTATTTTTTCTTTCTAAAGGCTTTGATGATTTAAGTAAATTTTCTTTTGCTTCTAAGGCTTTTTCCATCATGACGATTTCATCCAGGGACATGTCAAGCTTATTCATGGTAGGTTTCTCCATTTTAACGCGATTTATTATTTTCAATTTTATTGTGTAATATATTTCAGAAGAGTGAAAGTAGAGATTCAAAGGTCTAGAAAATATATATTAAATAATGAATATTCAGTGATGAAAAATATATATTAAATAATGAATATAACTAAATATATTCAAATATTCTGTGATAAATAAATTTATTTTTCAGAGTTATATATGAATAATTAAATTAGCATGAATATTTAAAATATATATGCAATTTTTATATATTTTTAAATTTTATTTTATTAATACAGAGAAGCACGAAGTCTATCAGAATATTGTGCTATATTAGAATTATATACACATATCTATATAGAATGACATTTGAAAATTATTCCGCATGTGTTTCTTTTGAACGAAAAATCGCAATTTATTTAAAGGAGAAATAACGTTTATATGGCTTTTTTTATATAGCTTAGTTTCAAGCAATTGTTTTCTCTGTCTATTGATTCTAATACCGCTCTAACTGATTCACAAAAGCTGCAATATTTACAATCAGCTGTTACTGGAGACGCTGAACGACTTATTAGGGGATTTCCTGTTATTGATGAAAACTATGCCCATGCTTGGGCCACATTGGTCTCCAGATATGATAACAAAAAAGAACTTGCCTTTTCACAATGTACGAAATTATTCACTTTAAAACCTTTAAAACTAATAAATTCCAAGGCCATTTTCGAACTACTAGATATATGTAATGAAGCCATGAGAAATTTGAAATCACTGGGTTTGGAGAGAAATACACTTGTTGATATCTTTCTAATACATTTCCTACAAAGAAGAATAGGTGATGATTTGAAAAGGCAATGGGAATTGACGTTGATAGATGATGGCTTTCCATCCTACGAAAATTTTATTATGTTTCTTGAAAAACAAGCAAAAAGTTTTCAATCGATAAAAGGTTATGCTAAAAAGAGGATAAATCTGTAGTATATATATATTGCGTATGATATTGTTTTTTACAGCACAATACAACAATGTTGGCAAGTTTCTCTAGAGTGGAATGTCGAGGTGACGAAATCTGTAGTGAAACAAACACATGTTTATAATTATATTTCAAAAGGTGATGATAAATGCCTATTATGCAAAAATTCACATCCTTTATTCAAATGTGACAAGTTCCATAAAAGTTCTCTCCTTGAAAGATGGAACATAGTCAAAACCAATGACCTTTGTTTCAATTGTTTGCGATCCAACCACAGAGTAACGTCATGTAAAATCACTATGCATTGTAAATCATGCAACAAAAAACATCACACTCTTTTGCATTCCTTCCAACCCGAACCTTTGAATACCACTTCAATTGAAGCCCCAATTGCCCAATCTAGCGTTTCATGTTTTCTCAGTGATACAGCAAATCCCAATGAGACAATCTTATTATCTACTGTTATCGTGAGAGTGAGAGCAGAAAATGGATCGTTTCATCCATGCAGAGCTTTGATTGATACTGGTTCTCAAAGAAGTCTAATAACAGAAAATTGTCGTGAAAGGTTGAATCTTCCTGTTAAAAAGAGCCAACTCACAGTTTTTGGAATTGGTAACCAACCAATACAGCAGTCTGCTAGTGAGACTTTTCTTCAATTTAAGCCTCATTTTTCTGATAGAGAATATTCAAAATTTCATCCATAATACTTGATCAAATCACTGTTGATTTACCTAATTTTCTGATAAATAGAGATAATTGGCCTCATCTTAAGAATACTTTATTAGCAGATCCCAATTTTGATAAAACAAGTCCCATTGATTTAGTAATTGGTGCAGACCTAGCCCCATTTTTATATACAGGAAAACTACGATTCCAAAATCATCCAGGACCCTCTGCCTGTAGTTCCAAGTTAGGATGGATACTTTCAGGAAATGTTTCCAGTTCTGAGACTGGAAACAGCTATATCTCATTATGCTCAACATCCCAAGGAGATGATAATCTGCGAAAGTTTTTTGAATTGGAATCGGTTCCTGCCGCTCTTCCATTGACTAAAGAGGAGAAGAGTTGCGGGGACATTTATGACAAGAACTTTTGCATATCAACAGATGGAAGATATTCTGTTGGTCTAAGGTTTAAATCTGTGCCTAATCTCGGAGACTCACGTTAGAATGCCATGAAACGATTTCTTGCTCTTGAGAGAAAATTGCACAAATCTTCGAATCTTCTTCAGCAATATAAGGATTTCATGATGGAATACCTTTCTCTCAACCACATGGAGCTCATTCCGAAAAACGAACGTGACAAACCATCAGACAAGTGCTATTATATACCTCACCATTGCGTTCTGCGTGAGCAGAGCAGCACTACTAAATTAAGAGTAGTGTTTGATGCATCGTGCAAAACGAGCAACAATTACTCCTTAAATGAATTTCTTCATACTGGACCAAAATTGCAGCATGATATTTTCAATATTCTTGTGAAGTTTCGTACTAATCTTATAGCTTTTACGGGAGATATTGAGAAAATGTACAGACAGATAAAAGTGAACTCTTCTGATCTCGACTTTCAGAGAATCTTCTGGAGAAATAGTCCATTGGAATCTTTATTGGAGTATAGATTGCTCACAGTAACTTATGGAATGTCGTGTGCACCATATCTTGCAATCCGTACCTTGATGCAACTTGCCACCGACAAAGAACTCCTGTTCTCAGAGGCATCTAAAATCATAAAAACTGATTTTTATGTAGACGGCCTACTTTCAGGCGCAACAACAATCGAAGAAGCAAAAGTTCTCGTTGATGATATCCGGAAAATCCTTTTATCTGGTGGATTTTGCATAAGAAAATGGATGTCAAATGTCCCTGAGGTTCTTTCAGAGGTACCAGAAGCGCTGAAAGCACATGATTCATATGAAATCGGAGATAATTCATCTGTTAAGATTCTTGGGATAAATTGGAATCCATCCACGGATAATTTCACAATTACAGTCAATTCACTAAAAGACGTATATTCTAAAAGACAATTGTTATCGGACATTTCTCGAATTTATGACCCTTTGGGATGGTTATCACCGGTGATCATTAGCTTCAAGATTCTGTTCCAAACTTTGTGGAAACAGGATTTGGATTGGGATGATCCCTTGTCTGAATCGTTGTGTTCTCATTGGAGGAGAGTGAAAATGGATTTGGCGATGCTAAATCATATTAAAATTCCTAGATATATTTCCTGCAAGGGACTTATACATTCTTTGGAACTCCATGGATTTTGTGATGCTTCCGAATCTGCATATTCATCAGTTGTTTATATGAAATCTCGTTTTAAATCTGGTCATGTTCAAGTCACATTGATTGCTGCCAAGACAAAAGTCGCTCCCTTGAAGGCAACGTCAATACCTCGTCTGGAGCTTTGTGCTGCTCTTCTCCTTTCAAATTTATATGATTCCATTTGCAGCTCATTGCTGTTGCAGATTGACCGAGTAATTTTGTGGACAGATTCCCAGATTGTTTTATGTTGGATAAAATCTGAATCAAAACATTGGAAACCTTTTTGTTGATAACCGGATTGCAGAAATTCAGCGACTAACTCTGCAATCTTCTTGGTACTATGTGTCCACCAAGGATAATCCTGCAGATTGCGCCTCCAGAGGTATAACTTCTTCAGAGCTAGTAAACCATTCACTTTGGTGGAATGGTCCTGATTGGCTATCAAACTCAAGTTTACAAGATCCGCTACCAATCACATATGAACTTCCAAAAGAAGTTTGTCATGAAAAAAGAAAGACTGTTCCGATTGTTCATTTCACTACTTGTCCTATTCTAGAGTTTATTTTTAAATTCTCAACATTCAGGAAGCTGAGCAGAGTTACGGCATGGCTCCTAAGATTTATCCACAATGCTAGACACAGCAGCGACAAAATAAAACACAAAGAATTGTCCTCTAATGAGCTCGATAATTCAATTCGAACTCTTATTCATATCATTCAAAGTTCAGAATTTAAAACTGAAATTCAATGTTGTAATCAAAGCAAAGTACTACCATCAAACTCAAGACTTTTATCCTTAAACCCATTCATTGATTCATCAGGAATTCTACGTGTAGGAGGTCGACTGCGCAAATCCAACCTGCAATTCAATGAGAAGCATCCAATAATTCTTCCTCACAACCATTTTGTTACAGAATTGATTGTTCAACAATTCCACGTAGAGCATCTTCATTCTGGTCTCCAATTAACTCTGTGTGCCATCCGACAAAAGTACTGGATTCCATCCGGTAGAATTCTAGTAAAAAAGCTCATTAATCGTTGCATGACATGTTTCAAGACGAAACGCCAAGTGTCAAAACAAATCATGGGAGATCTGTCTATCCATAGAATCATACCCTCAAGCCCTTTTAGCAAAACAGGAATAGACTTCGCAGGACCATTTATAACTAAACCTAATGTCATAAGAACAAAAGTAACATTAAAATCATATATAGCATTATTCATTTGTTTCTCAACGAAGGCTATTCACCTTGAGATAGTTTCAGATCTGTCAACCCCTGCCTTCCTCGCTGCTTTTAGAAGATTCATCTCTCGTCGAGGAAAACCCTCTGATATTTTCACCGACAACGCTACTAACTTTAAAGGAGCTAAGAATATTTTGAATAATATACATCAACTTGTAAAGGATTCTTCAATTCAAAGTTATGTCGCTAATGAACACATCACTTGGCATTTTATACCTCCATCTGCTCCAAACTTCGGCGGCATTTGGGAAGCAGGAATTAAATCATTGAAGTATCATCTCCTAAGGTGTTTAAAATCTGCAGTTTTAAATTTTGAAGAACTCAGTACTCTGACAAGTCAAATTGAAGCGTGCTTGAATTCTCGCCCGTTGTATCCGATGAGTTCGGATCCAAATGATTTCAACCCTCTCACTCCAGGACATTTTTTGATTGGAAGACCATTAACAGCACTCCCAGAGCCCAGTTATCACCCTAATGACAACTACTTAACTAGATGGAAATTAATTCAAAAGGCCAGAGATGTTTTCTGGCAAAGATGGTCCAGGGAATATCTAAACAATCTGCAACAACGGTCCAAGTGGAAAAAACCCTCTTCCAACCTGAAGGTTGGAGATTTGGTGTTGGTAAAAGACTTTCATATGCCTTCAATGCAGTGGAGCCTTGGCCGCATCACCAAGGTGTCACCTGGAGCGGATGGCAATGTCCGAGTTGTGGAACTTCAATCAGAGAAACAACATCATCTAATAAGACCCATCTCGAAGATTGCACTTCTGCCATTCTAATTCTTCTTCAAAAAAAAAAAAAAACTTTCTACACTATGTGATCCTTTTCTTTTGCCTTGTGTGTGGACTACGTCCACAGGAGGGGAGTATGTTTAGTTTTATTCTGAAAATAGGTGGCAGAAGGCGGCGCGCGGCGGTGAAGGTAGAGCTACGTCATCGCTGACCAATGGGAGGCCGTCTGGCTGCGCCGCCAGAGGGAGCTCGCCACCTTCTAGAACATTCTTAGCACCGTCGCCACTAAAGAACAAAGCCTTTAAGCTGCGGCTTTAAATCTTTTGTAAATTCTTTAATTATTTATTGTAAAGAAAATTAAAATAAATTCATTTGTAAAGCTTGGGATAATTGCCTGACCAAAGATAAGTACATTCGTTTCTTTGATTTATTATCAAACATTCTATTCAATTAAAACCAAACGATAACAAATTGTTTTGTTAAAACTTCATTCTGCCTTTCCTCCTTGCGTATTTTCCAAGTGGGAAACAAAACACAATATTAATTGGTTCCCTCGGTAATTGGAAGTTAAAGGAATAGTATCTTGCCTTGGAATTGTATCATTATGTCTCATTGTCTTATTGTATCATTATGTCATATCATCAATTTGTCTTTCCTAATTTTCTACATTACAAAATCATCGTATCATCATGATAATATTTAGAGCAGATTGTTTAATTATAACAGATAAATTAGAATATTTATCTTGATTATCTTTAGGCGAAAAGTTATTTCAAAAATTTTATTTCCTAGAAACCTTCCCAGTACTATGCTAAATAACTTCCCAAAGTTTCATGGCGTTCCAATGAGTGGTTTGGCCAGGCATAAAGGACACACACACACATACATTAATTTATATATATACTAGCGGATGTGCCCGGCTTCGCCCGGGTTTAACCCGAGTGAATGTTTGTCTAACGAACATTTGTTAAAACAATTCTCTTTAAACTTATAAAACGTACTCGGCTTCGCCCGGGGTTTTACCCGAGTAAAGGTTTGTCTAGCGAACATTTGTTAAAACAATTCTCTAAAAACTTATTAAAAAATAAAAAAGATATATTTTGATAATTTGAAACTCGTAAATTTGAATCTCTCGATAAAGTGAACATTTTTTCCCGGTCCCTGTGTGCCTTGTCATCCTGAATTTTGTCTTTCCTAATTTTCTACATTAGAAAATCATAGCTTTATCTAGTGAACATTTTTTCCCGGTCCCTTGAGAAATACTCGATAAGTTGAATGAAATCAATATTAATTGGTTCCCTCGGTAATTGGAAGTTAAAGGAATAGTATCTTCGCCTTGGAATTGTATCATTATTCTTGTCGCAAATAAATTGCCGTGTCATCCTGAGATAATCTTACTTTTGATAAATAATATTTAAGATAACAAACTTAGTGATAAGAAAACTTTTTATCATCGTCACAATGGGGGCGCTGCTTGCGAGTTAAATCTACAAATCTACAAATAACTCTAAGGATATTCAAGATATTCAAGATATTATTTTTCACAAACCTTCCCGGGGATATACCTAATAATATCCCAAAATTTCACGGCGATTGGATGTATGGTTTTTGAATCTATAGAGTACAAACAAACAAACAGACAGACAGACATTCAATTTTATATATATATAGATATATAGATAATACAATATAATGCGGCTTATGATTGTAGAACGACATTTGAAAATTATCCCGCATGTGTTTATTTTGAACAAAAAATCAAAATTTATTTTAAGGAGAAATAACGATTATTTTTAACCTTAGAGATGAAGTATGAAAGGATGAATTGTGAAGAGTAATGATAAACGGAAAAATAAAAGTGTCCAGGGAATAGTGTAGACTGTGCACTTTTGCATGTATAAACAAGATGTAAATAAAATTATTTTAATTGTCATTGTCTAGTTAATAAATGTATGCAACAACAAAAGCTTTATTAAGACAATTTAGTCTTATACGGATTCTCCAAGCACAGAAATGTAGGATACATACAAGAATAACAGTAGTAACAACAACAAAAGTCCCTGTTATGACCCTTTGGTCTAATAAATGTATAATTTTACAATCTTAATAGGTGTGAGAAAATATTAAGTTACAGAACTGTTTAAAGTTTGACGTTTGTGTGTTTATATACATAAATAGATACCTCTCCTTTCAAAATAAAGTCAATAAAGTACAATCAAACAATTAGTATAGACTTCTTTGACTTAATTATGATTTTGAATTTCATAATCACTGTGCATCAAATATCTCTCAGAGTTATTTTCTGAATCCCGATATATATATGCTATAAGGTACAACTTCCTTAAGTTTTGTCTATCAGTGTAATCAATGATGTTTAATTAACAAAAATAAGTATCATAGATATGAATATGGTCAAATGATGTATCATAAATCTCATTCCAAAACTTTCTAAACCTATCTATCTCTCATTAGTATTAAAATAGATTCTTAACAAAAATTAACACATGTTATCAAAAACAAAAGGTAATCTATTTTTCATTCAATTAAAAGATCGCATATACAATTTAATATATATATAACTATAAGAAATGAAATTATTTAAAAGCACGTATGTTTCTTTTCTCAAAAATCAAACTTCTCTACTGTCCATTTATACATTGGAAAGGCTTGGCTTATCATTGGCGAACCCTCCTAGCGGTTTTGCCAATTTAATCTACCAGACCGCTTCTTAGAGTTATAATACTTTATCAATATAATAATTTATCAAGAAAGTGGGTTGGCCAAATATCAGGGAACAGGCTAAATCAATGCTTAGTTTATTTCTGTTCCACCAGATGGCGCTCTGCCTTCGGAAAAGCACATGTGCTTCTGGTCATGATATGCCTTTTTTATTATTTTTTATAATACTGTATTGGATCATTCTGCTTATATATGATGCAGTGAAGAATGGAGTCTCAGAAATGGTATTGAAGAAACCTATGGACATAAGCTTTTAAGACAGTAGAATTACGTATAAATATTTGCATCGAGCAACGCTCACAAACAATAAGTCCAGTCAGACATAAATTAATTATAAAGCAATAACGCGTTATCTATATATAAGAAATGGTATTATTTAAAATCACGAATGTTTCTTTTTCACAAAAATCAAACTTCTACTGTCCTTACACTGCGATAGTATATATAATACTATGTCTTTATATTAAAATGTGTTTTAGGAAAATGAGATGCGTCGATTAACTCTGAAAATATTTGACTATTAAAGAGTTCTGAAAGCTCGTAATTGGTTTCAATTAATTCCAGAAAATTCTTGTCACTAATTGGGGAAATGGGGATTATCGCTACTAAATGTTTATTTCGCAATTAAATGGCACATACACTGCTGAATTTCTGTAACTGTGAGGGACTTCAAACTCTGTATATGTAAATTAGTAAATCTTTTAACTGAGAGTGTTCAGATTGATGGTTGAATTCTGCCCCCTTTTTTTTCCATAATTTTCTTTTTTTGTGTAAAATCATTTTTATTCTGTTTTTATTTTCAAATCATTTGACCATGTGCCAAAGTATGTATAAATGGAGAGTTTTGTTAAATAAAATCTGTGTGTTTGTGAAATACCCCCGTGTGTGAGATTCCATCCTTTATAGAGTAGATCTCCCTTTAGAAGTCAACGAGTGATCGCCTGCAATCTTCCCTCAACACAAATCAACTAGAGTCCTCAGAAGGTGGCGGAGACATAAGGGTTGGTACTTGTGAGTAGAACACCGCCTCCAGCCAAGGTTGAACAGAGAGGGTCGCTTTGTATTTTGTATATGTAAATAGCTAAATATATAATCTCTTTATCTTCACTTATGTATTCATTTATTTCAATTTAAAGCGCTATGTCACTCTAAGGACACTTGCGCTGTCATACATGTATGCCTTTACATTTGTCTATATATATAATATCTTATTATTTATATAAAATTGTTAAATCTATTAACTGAGAAAGACGCATTTTTATTGTATATGTAAATTGCTAAATCTCCACTAACTGAGAGAGACGCCTTTATTTTGTATGTTTGAATTTGGCAAATCTATCAATTGAGAGTAACGCCTTTAATTATATACATGTAAAATTTCAAAATCCATTAACTGAGAGGGACGCCTTTAATTGATATATGTAAATTGATAAATCTATAAACTAAGAGAGACATCTTTATTTTGTATATGTAAATTGGTGAATCCTTTAACTGAGAGTGACGCCTATATATTGTATATATAAATTTATGAATCTATTAACTGAAAGTGACGCCTTTAATTGTATATATTTAAATTGCTAAATCTATTAACTGAGAGAGACGCCTTTTTTTTCGGTATATGTAAATTTATTAATCTAATAACTGAAAAAGACGCCCCTTTTGTTATATATATATATGTATATCGCTTAATCTATTAACTGAGAGACGCCTTTATTTTGTATATATTAATTGTGAACTTATTAAATGAGAGAGACGCCTTTATTTTGCATATGTTAATTGTGAACTTATTAAATGAGAGAGACGCCTTTATTTTGCATATGTTAATTGTGAACTTATTAAATGAGAGAGACGCCTTTATTTTGCATATGTTAATTGTGAACTTATTAAATGAGATAGACGCCTTTATTTTGCATATGTTAATTGTGAACTTATTAAATGAGAGAGACGCCTTTATTTTGCATATGTTAATTGTGAACTTATTAACTGAGAGAGACGCCTTTATTTTGCATATGTTAATTTTGAACTTATTAAATGAGAGAGACGCCTTTATTTTGCATATATTAATTGTGAACTTATTAAATGAGAGAGACGCCTTTATTTTGCATATGTTAATTGTGAACTTATTAAATGAAAGAGACGACTTTATTTTGCATATGTTAATTGTGAACTTATTAAATGAGAGAGACGTCTTTATTTTGCATATGTTAATTGATGAACTTATTAAATGAGAGAGATGCCTTTATATTGTATGTACGGAAATTGTTGATTTAAAAGCAATGAGTATTTCAAGTCTAAATGTACGTGAATACATTCACAAATACTTTAAAAGAGGCCCATCAATATGTGAGATCTCAGTTGATTACTTGCTCTAAATATGTCAATTTCATTGGCTAAGTCAAATTTATAAAATCTCTTCTTATGAAACCTTGGAAAATTCTTTTGCCTTAAAATGTTCGGAATGTTTGTGTAGTGAAATTCTAGTTTGAACCATACACATATCATTCATATTATCTAAATAAGATCGATTTACATAATAAATAAAAAATAAAAAAGGCATATCCTGACTAGAAGCACATGTGCTTTTCAGATAGCAGAGCGCCATCTAGTGGAACGGAAATCAACTAAACATTGATTTAACCTGTTCCCTGATATTTGGCCAACCAAATTTCTTGAAAAATCAAGAAAAGCCATCCAAGAACGTGTTTCTCGCTGTTGGTGCTCGTCAGCGTGAAACGCGAAACATTTTTTATCTTTTATCTTTGACTTTTATCAAGAAATTGGGTTGGCCAAATATCAGGGAACAGGCTAAATCAATGTTTAGTTGATTTATGTTCCACTAGACGGCGCTCTGCCATCTAAAAAGCACATGTGCTCCTGGTCAGGATATGCCAATTTTATTTTTAACTAGACGGGTGACCCGGGCTTCGCCCCGGGATTGACCCGTGTGCATATCTACCTGAGTGATATATATTTAGATAAGATTTTTTTTAAATAATTGTTTGTTATTAGCATTATCTATTTGTTTGTATCAGCATAATTTAATCTAATCTTTGATAGAGGGCGCTGTTCGTGAGCTAAGTAGAATAATTTGAATATATAGTTTTAATAATTGATTTATATATTTTTTAAAATAGCCTATCGTCTTCACCGTATTTTTTTACCTATGTATGGAAATTTTGGGTTGAATTAGTGAATTACTGCGAATTTGTATACCGGACATACAAACAAACAAACATACAAACATTCATTTTTATATATATAGATGTCAACACCTGACCTTTTTATTGTTTATTTTTACTATTATTTTTTCACACATAATATAATGTAAATTGAAAAAAAGGCATCTTCTTATCGTGCAACTGAAAGTTGCTGATGGCTTGCGCCATCTATTAGTATAAATATCAACTATTGCGAAAAAGCGTACGCGTTTAGTTTTTCTAGATTAATCAAAAATGGGTATTTGGACAATTCTGGAATAATTAAAAATCAACGAATAATTGATATTTATTCCGATAGATGGCGCAAGCCATCAGCAATTTTCAGTTGCACGATGAAGAGATGTCTTTTTCTTAATTTATTCACCTTATCCCATTTCACATTTGTACTATTTTTTCATAATATATTGTGTATGCGAATATAAATATTTATTTCAGAGCATCTATATATAAAAAGAATATGTAAAATCGGTAGGATGTATTATTGCAAAGAGTATAAAATGCAAATCATTTAAATTAATGAGAATGTAGCTCTTCACATTCGAAAAAAAAAAAGTGTTCCCGCCCGGGATCGAACCGGGGACCTTGTGCGTGTGAAGCACACGTGATAACCGCTACACCACGGAAACTTGAATAAAGACCTCTATTGTTTTATTTTTTTTTTCAAGGAAGTCATTGGCTTAACGATTGCCGAGATGGTACATCGAGCTCAAGACAGAGATGGCTGGCGTCGGATATGGTTTGGGATGTAATACGTACAGTGGGCCTCAACGTTCGATCACGAATAAAATGAGATACTTACTCTATTGATATTTAGCGGTTTTAATTTCCGTTGGGGACTTTCGTATGCTCCAGGAGTCAGGGTTAAGCATAGAATTAAAAATATAATAGCGGTTTTGATTCCATGCTAATTTCCAAAATATTGTGGTGTGTAGAGAGGTTTTACCTCAATGAATATATCTGCTCATGTGAGATTTATTATGTCTAAATCATCTTCAAATCCGTGTGAAAGCTTGAATGTCCCAATACAATGAGAGACTTTCAGAGAAAGGTCTCATACTCTTAAAAACACCTTCTGGAGATTTAGCAACCCACTGAAGACGCTGAGAAATATTTCAGAAAAGAAAAATATAGCAATAGAACTCTATAATTTCTACAGATAAATTGTAAATAGATTCATACACAAAAGAGGTAGTGAGGAAAGTTTTAGAACAAAGGCTCACTTGCACATAGGGAAAGGGAGAGAAAAATTGCTGCCTTGTGTGTTTTGTTGTTGTATGGCGAATTCATACAGGGCAATGGGCCCTAATAAAAGCCTTTTTGTTGTTGTTGTTTGAGAAAGGTCTCATATGCTCGTCGCTGGTTTTGGTTGTAAGAGAATTCACAAAATTGAAACAAACGCTGATATCAATTCACAATTGGGATGAATAGATTATACAAGTATGAATTCCCTTATTTCTGTCTTAAATCGGGAGTAGATCATAAATCGATAGTACATTCGGCAAAAAAAAAAAAAATGTTCCCGCCCGGGATCGAACCGGGGACCTTGTGCGTGTGAAGCACACGTGATAACCGCTACACCACGGAAACATGCAAGTCGTCTTCCTTCAGGGTTTTATTAATATTATACTGATTTTATAATAGTTTTGATTTTCTTTATCATATTGTGTCAAACTATCCTTAAATATATAAGAAATAGAATCATTAATGCATGAAGGTTTCTTTTACACATCAAACAAACTTCTACTGTCCTTACTGCGATCAAAAATTATTGGGACGACATAGATCATCAGTGGTGAACCTTCCCAGCAGTTTCGCTAATTTAATCTACCAGACTGCTTCTTACAGCTCTAATACTGTATTGGATCATTCTGTTTATATATGCTACACTGAAGTATCGTTCAATACAGTATTAGAGCTCTAAGAAGAGGTCTGGTAGATTAAATTGACGAAACCGATGAGAGGGTTCAACACTGATAAGCCAAGCTCTCCCAATATTTTTTTAATCCTACTATGGACAGCAGAATTTTGTTTTATGTATAAAATAAACATTCATGCTTTTATATTCCCATTATGTATAGATGGCGCGTTATCACCTTATAATTAATATCCTTAAATATGATGGGCTTGAAAAACTTTTTCATTTTTGCAATAGGTAACAATATATATCGGGAAACTTTTTTGCTTTCGAATTTTTTATCATAATATAATTTATACAAAGATATTTAGAAAAAAAGGTATAAGATGCTGCAACTCTTTTTGTTAATTGTATAAAGTAGCTTTCAGGCAAGTCCTTCCTCATCAAACTAAAACAGGTGGGGGATGTATGTATGAAGGGGATGAGATGTTGTAGATGACTATGAGCTCAAGTACAACATCCCTAGTTCTTGGGGTTCTAAAATATGTTTTAGTTTACTGAGGCAAGGCTTGCCAGAAAGCTACTTTATATAATTAAGTTTAAAAAGTTGCAGCGTCTTATACCTTTTTGTAATGTGTTGAAATCCGCAAACCTGTGATATTAACAAAGATCATTGTAATAACCATCTTAAAACCAGCATGTATAATACTAAGTTGACAATACAATCACAACACACAAGAAGGTGACAAGATCCAATAAATAAATTATATGTGACAATGGTAATATCACTATTAAATCACATTTATTTATTTGTGTGTGTGGACTTGTTAACTTGTATTTCATAGCTATACATCGAATTATACCATATCATTTTGTCACAATATTTAAACTTTAAATCCTCAAAGTATTTATAAATAATGGAGAGGCAGGTATTCAAGTTTCCGTGGGTGTAGCGGCTATCACGTGTGCTTCACACGCACAAGGTCCCCGGTTCGATCCCGGGCGGGAACATTTTTTTTCTCCTACTCTTGATTTAAGTGAGAAACACGGTTTGGGAGCGCATTAGTATCATTTACGGGGCTGCTAACCAAAATAAATTAGCAGATCAATAAAACTCCCCCTTTTAAATATTGTAGCAAAGTATTTATTATATTTTATGTGCAGATTATTATTGAAAAAATACTTCAGTAATAAATGTCACACTATAAACACTTTTGTCACAGATTTAACTATTTTTGTAAATATATTTATGATTATCTTTCTAACCTGAAAGGTTCAGGTTCTTAATATATATTATTGTTTCTCTTTTTATTTTTAATTATTACTTTTTCTTGTATAATATGTTTATAACTTGACCCCAAAGGACGATCCATCAATTAAGATTATATAAAAGGGCGTACATGGATCTGTAAAGAAAAAAAAACAATATGTTGTGCAATAAATTGATAAAGAGGGAGCAATCTCTCGAAATATTTTGAAAAAAAAATTGTTTTTTTTTCCTTTACAGATCCATGTACGCCCTTTTACATAATGTTTATAACTGTTTCTGTTTAAAAATGTAAATTGACGCAATTATCCCTAGCCAGGATATCGCGTTTTGTGTGTTTAAATCCAAAACAAATAAAAATAAACAATTGGAAAATAATCAAATACTGAAACATGAATTCTATCTTTTTAACGCTTCTAAATAAGAAATGATCTATCTGGATATTGAAATAGTTCATGTACAACAACAGGCCTAACTCTACTTTTTCCAACATCACCTTACAGACATCTCTAGTCAACCAACTACCAAAAATCAAGAAAACTTCATCTACTTTTACCACTTAGCCTCGAACAGATTCGAGGATGGATAATGTGCAAGTGGAATTCCAATTATCGATTAAACATAAAAGAAAAAATTAGAAAAATGCGTTAAATGCAGAAGTCCAAACACCTGCTCCATTTTCGTACAGAGTTAATAGCCATCAAAAAAATACCTTACAGAATGCAAGAATTTAGAATTATAGTGAATGGCTCTACAAGTATGAATCTTATTATTTTTGTATTATTCCAACATCCCGCACATTCAAGATGATCATTCTTATATTTTCTTACATCCTCACTATGTTAACTGCTCTGAAAATATTCCACGTGTCTTGAGCAAATAGCATTCCCTTCAACAGCATTAAAGCTAGTTAACATAGTGAACGATTGTTGAGAAAGGTTTATAAACAGCTATTGATAATCCTCAAAACTGCCTTGGTTTCTTCAAATCTTAATCTACTTACTTAATCTACTCTCTAGAAAAGAATCATGATTGAACAAAGTATCTGCTGTTAATAGAACAAATTCTTATTGCCGTGAAGAATCCCAGATATTCTTTTATATCGAAAATATATTCCTCAACTATAAATATAAAAGAAGATTATAAATATCATTTTTCTACCATCCAATTCCCAATGCTTTTCACTTTTCAATGCCGCAAGAATCTCTGGATATTATTTTTTCTTACATTATCAAAAAGTTTCTTCCCGGGATATATACTTTGAAAACTAGCAACAAATCAAATATCAAATCTTGAAAATAATATAACAAAATAATATCAACAATAATAGTTTATTTCAAGGATTATATTGAAGTTATAAAAATATTTTGCCTTAGTTTTTTTTAAGAAAGAACAACTAAAATGTTCTCTCTTTGTGGCCAATATGTTTTAAATCTCTCTTTGAAAATGTATCTCATTGAACATATTGAATTTTAAGAAAACACCTTGTGAAACTTTGAATGTAATTCTAACTATTACAGAGAGAATTCGTAATAGAATGTCTATACAGTCGACATTTCGGTTGTTGATTTTAAAATTTTGAAGCCAATGATTTTCGTTTATATTGTGGTGAAGAAATTCCAAGACTCGAATTCTACGCTACAATATGATTCAATATGTATTTCAATCCTATTCTATCTTTATCATTCAAGACTAATTACATTTTTATTTTGTCTCAAAATTTCCATTACTCCTCATACTATTGTCGATGGTTGGAATCATTTTTCTTCTTTCTTGTGCTGAAAGAATTTGCTGGAATTCCCAAGATGGAAATGAACGAATAAAGGATCCTCAGAAATCTCCAGGACTCCAACTGGACTGGACCAAAGGTAAACAATATACACTGTAAGCAAGGTAAGTGTTTGTATATTTCCGAGTTGTTAAAAATTGTTTTATTTATATACTAGCTGAATAGACCTGGATTCGACCAGGTATTACCAAGGTGTATTTCATCCACGTTTCATTATGGCACCTAATCTGTTAAATAATTTTGATTTTAAAATATATTTTATGGAAAGAGTGGCGACCAATCAAATTTATTTATTATCCCTATTAGTGTGGACCCTAGTGGTCATTTTAACTACAGTACTGCAGCAGAACTACAAAAATATTGGTTTCTGTTTATTAAAATTGCCACATGATTTTTCAGCCATCTTTGTGTAAAATTTATTAATGATTGACTCAATAGTTTCAATGGAGAATAATAGTAACATTGATGTAGCATTGCATTTATAGGTTTGAAAAGGATTTATTTTTGTTGTTTCCAAACAACTACATACCCAACCCTCTAGTCCTTAACAGTGATGATTTAAACCACTATATACTCTCACAATATCTCTATATTCATCTTTACTTGCTAAACTGAAACTTTGCCTCATGTAAAACTGACTTTACTATGTGTATATAGCCATTGATATTTTCATATGTAAATAATGCTATGTAGTTAATAGTAATGTCTGAATATAAAGAGTTTTAAAACATAAACCACTAGACTCACCACATGGATTTGATGTACCAGAAATAGTTAACGTTAAAGTAACATTGATTAAACAAAAACATGTAGGATAATAAGAGAACGTCTCTTGATCGTAAAACTGAACGTTACTGATGGTTTTCTGCTATCTCTCGCTTAAAATATTCTATCTAAATATTAAATATAATTATGGATTTTAACCAAAGTTCTTTCTTATATTAATCAGATAATTATAATTGAAAATATGCTATATCCTTCCAGATATAGTTTGTAACAATTTTATCGGAAATGTGTTTCTTTTAACATACATAATCATATATAATCTCAACAGACCTTTTTTAACTAGATTGATAAAAAATATTAGATGAGAGGGTTTGGCTCATTAGTGGTGAACCCTCTCAGCAGCAGTTTGACAAAATTAATCTCTTACTATTGTACTGGATTATTTTTCTTATATACCGTGTATTTACTATGGAAGGCAGATTAGGGGTGTTCTATAAATAAAGCTATGGACAGATCATAGACCTGCAGAGGTGCATACATATAATTAAAATGAAATACATGGGGGGGGAGAAGCCCGACCACACCTCTCTGCGGTCCCCCTTGGACCCTTGGAATATTTGACCAAATTCTGGTTCGTTTCCAAGGTGACTAACGTGGCAACGGTACCCATTTTCCAATGAAGAGCAAGGTAGTGGACATTGCAACTGCTGTGATAGAGATGCATGGAGACATGCATTGGACACGACAACAACAACAAATGAAATACATTGAGAAATCCTCCTCCGTAAATTTTATTTATTTATATAATTACCCACCTATACGCCTTTTATGCTGTTGACCCTCATGATGATAGTGGATCCTGTAGGTGTGTTAACAATCTACTAAAGGAAAATCCTCAACATTTACATTTTGAATCAACAAAAATCAATGTGCGGTGAAAATACGCTAGAACATGCTTGAAGGTATTTATATATTCGAGTACACGTGGTACAGGCCATGATAATCATGGTGGATAGTTAGCGACTGCTTTTACTGTAAGCGCACCACATGTCTACACATGTGAAGAGCAGTTCGACTTTTGCACTCACAAATGTGCCAGAGCCCCGTTTAGTTACTTGCACTCGCTGGTGGGGTTGGACTTTTGCAAGAATCGGGGGCCATAGATTCGATCCTGGGTCATAGTGGTCGAAAACCAACGGTTTAGACCACCCTTCCACTGACCCCCCAAAAATCTTTCTTACATATTATCTAATGATTTTTATCTTACCTTATCCTGTTTGCCTATTCCTTCCTATTTTCGTCTTTTAAACAAGTGATGTTTCACTCCGTACAATCGATTTAAAAAAAAAAAGTGTTCCCGCCCGGGATCGAACCGGGGACCTTGTGCGTGTGAAGCACACGTGATAACCGCTACACCACGGAAACTTGATAGTTGATTCTTTCACGATTTTATTAATATTTTACTGATTTTGTTATTTTTTATTCTCTGGTTCATTGTCAAATAATCCTTAAATATACATAGGGGGTGTGTGTGTGTGTGTGTTCCATTTTTAAAATAACGTTTTTGCAACGCTATAGCTCGCGAAAGAAGCATGCGATTCGCGTTATGTTTTATTTATTCCAAAGAACAAGCATTGATTTATATTTCATCAAAAAATTATTTCTAAATATTCGAAATGCTTAAAATTATAAGTGATTTTGTAAAAAGTTACGTTTTCAAACTTTCCGAGTAGAAATACTCGTTTATCCAAATTATTTAAATTATGAAAGAAAATAATATTTATATTACTAAATTCACAATCAGTCACATAATAAAGGAAAACAAAGAAAGTTTTGATATCTATGAAATTAAGCGAAAATATTCCTCTGATAAAAGGTGCCTGAAGAAACCTTTAACTCCAACCGAAAGAAAAATAAAGGAAATGGTGTTCAGAGAGAATCCACCTTTTCAAAGGAACATTTTCACAATAAACAACGTACCATCTTCTACTGTTAACCATATTATTAGGAGAAAAATCGGTTCAAAATATGTAAAAAGGCGAAAGTTCATGTCCTCAAGCCGCTCCTTATTGTGGAACAAAAGACCTGCAGCAGGGCCCTTTATGAAAAGTACCTGGCAGGTGAAAAATGGAAGAATGTTGGTGCACTGGACGAGGCATGGGTTTAACTCAATGATAGCAACCAACCCTGTGCCATTTACAACGCTAACTCTCAAATAAACACCTTTCAGACTGGGTCATCAATGCAAGGAAAGTTTCTCAAAGGGCTTCATGATCGTTGCAGGTTTCTGCTACAATGGGAAGCTTCCAATAAAGAAGGCGGACCCAAATGTCAAGATAAATTTGCAAATATAGCAAATACTTGTCTTAGACCCATTATTCGACAATGAGGTCCCATTTTTGTATCCAAGTGACTCAAGATCCGTGTGGCTGCACCAAGATAAAGCCACGAGACATACATCACATTCAACACGTCAATAACTGGAAGAAAAGAGGGGTGAAACCGGCATTTCCTACATCCCTTTTAAGCACATCCCTGTAAAATCTCCAGACTTGGCCCCTATGGATTTTTGTGCTTTTGGATTGCTTAAAACTGCTCTTAGATCTAGAAAACCGAAGACGCTAGAGGGTCTCTGGAAAATCTGAGAACGTAAACCTTTTATACAAAATCACTTAAAATTTTAGGTATTTCGAATTTTTTAAAATAGTTTTTGATGAAATATAAATATATGCTTGTTCTTTGGAATAAATATAACATCACGCGAATCGCGCGTTTCTTTCGCGAGCTACAGCGTTGAAAAATATTTATTTTAAAAATGGAACACACTGTATTAGATTCGAAAGATTTTTCCCTTTTTGTAATTAGTAACAATGTATATAAAAAAAATTTGCATTTTTTCTCGTAATATAAGTTATACCAAGATAATTGCAACAACCTTATTAAAAAAGAGAAGTTTCAACAATCCTAATAATTTTACAATAAAATGAACATAAGGGGGTGTCAAAAGATCCAAATAAAGCATTTATAAGTGACGTTTTGGTAACAGCATTGTAACACCACTATTATATACTTGTTAATTTGTATTTCATACAATTTTTTACATATTTCAATTTATCTTGGTATAAATTATTTTATGATTTAAAAATGCCAAAAAGAAAGCTTCTTGATATATTCTTATCTATTACAAAGAGGGAATAGTCTTTTAAAACCAACATATTTAAGGATAGTTGGACAATAATCACGAGAATCAAAAATTATTAAGTTCAGTAAAATATTAATAAAACCTTAAATGAAAATATTTTCAAGTTTCCGTGGTGTAGTGGTTATCACGTGTGCTTCACACGCACAAGGTCCCCGGTTCGATCCCGGGCGGGAACATTTTTTTTTTTTTACAGAATGTATCCTATATCCTACTCCCGATTTAAGCTAATTAGGAGCAGACACATTACGTTAACTTAGCTGGAAGACATTGCTATCACACATAAATAAAACTCCTCATTTTAAATATTTTAAATATTTTATTATTTAGCTCTCCATAAAGGACACTTTTGTTCTACAACTAGGTGTCCTCTCTCTATTAGGCTTATTTATTTTCAACTTTTGGCAGATGATATAATGGTATGGAGCGCACAGTCACCATAATATAAAAAACTAAAGACCTAAATAGAATAATGAACAATCTGGGTGGTCAAAACCAACGGTTTAGACCACTACGACCCGGGTTCGATTCCCGCATTGGGCACTTTTTTCTGATTTAAAAAAATGCTCCAATGGCTCCCGATTCTTTTAAAAGTCCAAATCCACCAGCGAGTGCAAGTAACCAAATGGGGCTCTGGCACATTTGTAAGTGCAAAGTCGAACTGATTTTTAAATGTGGAGACATGTGGTGCACTTACAGTAAAAGCAGTCGCCTACTTCTACCCACCATGATTACCATGGCCTGTACCACGTGTACAGGAATAAACAAAAATATTAACAATCTAGCCAAATTATTTTTAAAAACATAAACTTATAGTGAAAACACTCAAAACTGGTCCAAAAACTAAAATAGAATTATCCGTTTTATCTTCATCACACCACTTAACAATTTAGCATTTAATAATATCAACCAATTGACTAATTTACATAGCAATAATTTTCTTAAATTATAATATAAAAAACTTCATAAATAATCCTAGACATGCAAATATTAGCTTATATATATGTATAGATAAATATGGGGCATATATTGGATATAAGTTTATTAATCGGCCAGTATTTCTAGGGGCAACACGCCTCTCTTCATCAAGGCTTTTCTTTGATTTAAACTAAATCACGCGGGCATGTGATCCACTCACGCTATACAAGACCAGAGCAAGATATCATTTAAAGAAAATATATATATTTGTACATACATGTTTATTTGAAATTGTATCCATTATTCCTGTAGAAGGACAGCCTGCGCCCGAAAGCTCGAATTAATTTTACAAATAAAGAAACTTATCCTTATCGAATCTAATCGTTATTATAAAACAGAAATTAATAATTTCACTACAAACAGAAAACTACAGAACTACAAACCTAAAATATTCTTAAACAACAGTCTTCCTCTAATAAATAAAACCCTAAATAATTGAGCATAACACTGGTACAGAAATAAGATGTAATAAACATATAGAAAGTATAAAATAAAAGGATTTAAAGCGCGAATGTTTCTTTTATTCAAAATATAAACTCTACTGTCCTTACTGCGATGAAAAAATATATTGGGAGGGCTTGGCTCATCAGTGGTGAACCCTCCCAGCGGTTTCGCCAATTTAATCCACCAGACCGCTTCTCAGAGCTCTAATACTGTATTGGATCATTTTGCTTTTATATGTTACACTGAAGGATGGAATCTTAGAAATGGTTTTCAAGTAAACTATGGACATAAGCTTATTGGACAGTAGCATTACATTCAAATATTTGCATCGAGCAATGCTCTTCAGCAAACTATAAAGACAAGGCCAGTTAGGCATAAATTAACACAAAGCAATAACGCGCCATCTATACATATAAAATAAAAGGATTTAAAAGCGCGAATGTTTATTTTATTCAAAATACAAACTTCTACTGTCCTTACTGCGATGAAAAATATATATTGGGAGGGCTTGGCTCATCAGTGGTGAACCCTGAAATGATCCAATACAGTATTAGAGCTCTGAGAAGCGGTCTGGTGGATTAAATTAGCGAAACCGCTGGGAGGGTTCACCACTGATGAGCCAAGCCCTCCCAATATATTTTTTCATCGCAGTAAGGACAGTAGAAGTTTGTATTTTGAATAAAAGAAACATTCGCGCTTTTAAATCCTTTTATTTTATATGTATAGATGGCGCGTTATTTCTTTGTGTTAATTTATGCCTAACTGGCCTTGTCTTTATAGTTTGCTGAAGAGCATTGCTCGATGCAAATATTTGAATGTAATGCTACTGTCCAATAAGCTTATGTCCATAGTTTACTTGAAACCCATTTCTAAGATTCCATCCTTCAGTGTAGCATATAAAAGCAAAATGATCCAATACAGTATTAGAGCTCTGAGAAGCGGTCTGGTGGATTAAATTGGCGAAACCGCTGGGAGGGTTCACCACTGATGAGCTAATCCTCCCAATATATTTTTTTCATCGCAGTAAGGACAGTAGAGGTTTGTATTTTGAATAAAAGAAACATTCGCGCTTTTAAATCCTTTTATTTTATATGTATAGATGGCGCGTTATTGCTTTGTGTTAATTTATGCCTAACTGGCCTTGTCTTTATAGTTTGTTGAAGAGCATTGCTCGATGCAAATATTTGAATGTAATGCTACTGTCCAATAAGCTTATGTCCATAGTTTACTTGAAAACCATTTCTAAGATTCCATCCTTCAGTGTAGCATATAAAAGCAAAATAATCCAATACAGTATTAGAGCTCTGAGAAGCGGTCTGGTGGATTAAATTGGCGAAACCGCTGGGAGGGTTCACCACTGATGAGCCAAGCCCTCCCAATATATTTTTCATCGCAGTAAGGACAGTAGAAGTTTGTATTTTGAATAAAAGAAACATTCGCGCTTTTAAATCCTTTTATTTTATATGTATAGATGGCGCGTTATTGCTTTGTGTTAATTTATGCCTAACTGGCCTTGTCTTTATAGTTTGCTGAAGAGCATTGCTCGATGCAAATATTTGAATGTAATGCTACTGTCCAATAAGCTTATGTCCATAGTTTACTTGAAAAACCATTTCTAATATTCCATCCTTCAGTGTAGCATATAAAAGCAAAATGATCCAATACAGTATTAGAGCTCTGAGAAGCGGTCTGGTGGATTAAATTGGCGAAACCGCTGGGAGGGTTCACCACTGATGAACCAAGCCCTCCCAATATATTTTTTCATCGCAGTAAGGACAGTAGAAGTTTGTATTTTGAATAAAAGAAACATTCGCGCTTTTAAATACTTTTATTTTATATGTATAGATGGCGCGTTATTGCTTTGTGTTAATATAGAAAGTATAATATAAGAAGTCTGTTTAAAGCTGAATATATTGTTACTGAATAATTATTGTAAATACTCTGTTGTCAGTTTATCATCATAAATATTTAGCTACATCATTACACCTTACCATGCTTGTAGATTCTCACTTGTGTATGATCAACCTTGGAAAATGACCAACAATTTTTTCCATCGCAACTATCACAAGCCTCAAATGTATAGAAAATATTCAGACAGCAGCAGACAGCAACTATGACAGGCAATAAACACTCCAGTAACAATTACATTTATTTATTTATTTATTTCAACACACAAACGCGATATCCCGGCTAGGGATAATTGCGTCGGTTTACATTTTTTAAACAGAAACAGTTATAAAATTTTTACAAAAATAAAAAATAATAATAATAATAACAATTACATGCTATTGTAAAGATAGAGGCTGCCTGGCCGGCATTCATAGTTCTTAAAATTGAAGATACTTCGGTCAGTAAATCTTTTTATTGTCTCGACGTTTCGGCAAAAATCTTTTGTCTTCGTCAGGAGCGAAAAAAAAATTAGATATTGTACAAAATTTGGAATATCGCGTGAGAACGCCCTTGCAGCCTTAGAATAATTTTAACGCTTTGCCAAATGTTTAATTTTTGTTCGCTCCTGACGAGGACAAAAGATTTTTGTCGAAACGTCGAGTTAATAAAAAGATTTACTGGCCGAAGTATCTTTAATTTGAAGAATTACACCACACACATGCTAGATTTTATAAACCATTGTATTAAACCATTACTTTTATTGAAGCGCCTTTTAGCGCCAATAGTTATGAAAGTCTAGAAAATGTTTGCCGAAAATATTCCAAATTTGCCTTTAAAGAATCCATATATATTTTCCATTACAGAATGAAGATATCAAGTTGTCATATCCTTATAATTCAAAGAATGAAATAAAAGGATTTAAAAGCGCGAATATTTCTTTTATACATAAAACGAACTTCTACTGTCCTTACTGTGATGAAAAAAATATATTGGGAGGGCTTGGCTCATCAGTGGTGAACCCTCCCAGCGGTTTCGCCAATTTAATCCACCAGACCGCTTCTCAGAGCTCTAATACTGTATTGGATCATTTTGCTTTTATATGCTACACTGAAGGATGGAATCTTAGAAATGGTTTTCAAGTAAACCATGGACATAAGCTTATAGGACAGTAGAATTACATTCAAATATTTGCTTCGAGCAATGCTCTTCAGCAAACTATAAAGACAAGGCCAGTTAGGAATAAATTAACACAAAGCAAAAACGCGCCATCTATACATATAAAATAAAAGGATTTAAAAGCGCAGTAAGGACAGTAGAAGTTCGTTTAAAAGAAACATTCGCGCTTTTAAATCCTTTTATTTTATATGTATAGATGGCGCGTTATTGCTTTGTGTTAATTTAAAGAATGAATAAGCCTAATTACAGTAGAAGAGAGAAGACACCTAGTTTCAGAACCAAAATGTTCTTTAGGGAGAGCTCTCTGAATAATAAAAATGGTTCAATAAAAAAACTGTCTTTCCACAAAGGTTCTATTGTGTATATATAATCCTGTAGGCGCCATCCCGACCAGAGAGCCACAGATAAACAGATTATAAACGCACAGAATATAGAATCCGAGCTCCCCAGTAGAAGGAATACCCGGAAGACGACGGTACTCTCTGTTATATGTGTTGTTCATTATTATGTTTTTGTTTTAATAAACGCTACTAAATTATTTCATTGGATCCTCTCTTTCTTTTTCCCAGTAAGAAACGCCTACGGAAGCCAACAGAAATTCAGAAGTGGGATGGTCCTGAAGAAAATTGAAGATTCACTGGAATAATTTGGAAACGAGAAGGACGTGGCGCGGTGACCGATCAACGTAAGAGGAGTTGCATGGTATGTACGAAATTTAATTACCTATTCATAAAAGTATTATCGCAAAGTATCGCGGTAAAAGTATTATTGCAAAACCATCTCGATAAAAAGTATTATCGCAAAGTATCGCGGTAAAAAGAAAAAAAAAGTATTGTCTCAAAATTACTAAAGAAAAGTTGATTTCGTTTAAAGAAATAATCGAAACAGTACGTATCTGGTTTAGTCAGTTTTATTTGTTTATTTTAAAATTTTTTGCTTTGTTTATTTTTCCTTTTGAAAAACATGACTTATTTAGCGAAAGTAAGGAAATGCGATTTGAGCAAGTTGGCGTATGAACTCGGCGAGGTAGTACCGCCAGAGAGCAGGATCGTCGACTTAAAACACCTTATTTTGAATAGCCAATCTTACGAAGAAGAGTTCGCAAAGCAACTGTTGGAGACTCTGATCGAGGATCGGGAACGAATCGAACGGGAACGAAAAGAACAAATGGTAATGGAATTCGAGCTTGAGAAGCTGCGCATCCAGACTACACGCGGAAACAACGATACGTCTCGAAGTACCAGCAATGACGCACATTACGAGATACGTAAACTGATGCCCAAGTACGAGTCGAAGGACAATGATTTGAGTTTTTACCTAATTCTTTTCGAAAGACAGGCAAAGCGACTAGGATTGGATGAAGACCAATGGGCGTTCAGCCTCCTAGGATTGCTACCTTACGAAATGACTCAATTAATCGCTCGGGAGACAGAAGAACAAAGCGGCGATTATAGGTTCGTGAAAAGGTTGCTCCTAAAACGGTACAAGTTGAGCCCCGAACAATTCAGACAAAAATTCGAGAAGCACGAGAGATCTCAAAAGGGTTCCTGGAGAGACTTCGCTTTCGAATTGCGAGGATATTTCAACGAATGGATCGAAGGAATGAACGTGGAAAATTTCGACGCCCTAAAGGATTTGTCCGTCACTAACCAGCTAAAGAAAAAAGTTCCAAATGTGCTGCGTAATCATCTCATTGACGATTGGAACAAGTTAAACAACCCAGATGAGTTGGCGGATAAACTGGACGAGTACGAAAATGTTCGCACCGAGATGGGACCTCCGCATTGGAATGCGAAACACCTCATACCACCGTCGTTTCAGCAGAAATCTGCGAGATTCCCCAACCAAAGCGAAGTTAAAGAGACTAAACAAGGAACGAATGTTTCGGGTCAAGACGCTGCAAGGAACGAAATCAGTGAAACGTACCCTAACACCTTGAGGAGAATGGTCAACCGTACGATTAGAAACGACAAGGGAGAACCGAAGTCTTCAACTGCAATCAGTTTGGACACATTGCCAGAGACTGCCCAGCACCCAGGACTACGTTGACATGCCGAGGATGCGGTCAAACGGGACACAAGGAAAGGAATTGCACAAGACCCAAAGAAGGACTAAAAGTAGCCAACCTGAAAGTCGAAGGACTGGAGACTGTCCCGCCAGATGTATATTTGAAGGATGTCAAGATCGACAACAAGGAAACCGTGAAGGCAATGATAGACACCGGGAGCAGCAGTTGTCTAATGAGAGAATCGGTCGCAAGGAGGATCAGCGTCGACATCGAACCAGACTCGACTAGTCTGTACGGCATCGGTAACCAGACTGCACCAGCTGCCAGGACCGTTGGGAAGACGACAGTCGACCTGGAGATTGATGGCATTGTCGGAAGGGAAATCACTGTATTCATTGTCAACGATGATGCCCAACCCTATGACCTATTAATTGGAAGAACATGGACAGATCTGCCCTACGTATCCTTCGCCAGAATTGGTAAAAACTTGCATATTGGCTATTCATCCGAATTTCCGTTTGCTAATCTGCAAGAAGAAATCAAGTCGCGTCGCATCGAACTGAGAGCAACCGAAACTGTTCAGTTGGAGAGCGACTCCATTAACTTTACAAGTGCAATCACAGACGAGGTAAAGGACGGATATGTATTGTTCACAGGAGTAGATGACGCCTGTGTCGATTCCCTATTGGAAGTGGTCGATGGAAAGACGACCGTACCCATCATCTCAGCTGGCAAGGGCAAGTTGAGAGTAAGGAAGAACCAATGTGTAGGGCGAGTTGAACTACTGAACCTTGATGATATTGTTGTTAACCTGGACGTCGCAGAGGATTCGTTTCAGACTAAAAATGAAGAGAAGAGGGAAGGACAAGACCAAATGAAACGTAAGCGCCCCATACTGCCTGAGGACATCAACGTCAATCATTCTCTGACTTCAAAAGAGAGACAAGAAATCCTAGATGTAGTAAACGAGTATAGAGACTGTTTCGCTCTTGGCATGGAGGAATTAGGGTGCACACGATGTCACCAAGATGGACATTAAGGAGGTTGATGGAAGCAAGCCAATCTGTCTGAGACCGTATAAGACGACTGCAAGTGAACGCGAAGCAATCAGGGAGATTGTCAGAGAGTGGAAGGACAATGGAATAGTCACGGAAACTAGATCACCCTACGCTAGTCCCGTCCTACTTGTGAGGAAGAAAACTGGAGATCATCGTCTGGTGGTAGATTATAGGAGACTCAACATTCAAACAGTTAAGGACAAGTTCCCATTACCAAGGATAGACGACCTTCTGGAAGGCCTAAGGAATGCGAAATTCTTCACCACTCTGGATCTGGCGCATGGATATCTGCAGATACCACTGACCGATAAGGCAAAATTAAAGACAGCATTCATCACCCCAGATGATACAGGTCAATTCGAAAGGATGATTTTTGGACTCGCCAACGCACCAGCTGAATTCCAAAGACTGATGCACACTGTCCTAGGTCCGCTGCTGAACAAGAAGGCATTCTGCTATCTCGACGACGTGATTATCCCGGCAAAGGATTGGCGGGAGATGATCGAAAGGTTGAGGGAAGTCCTCGAAAGAATAAGATCAGCGAAGTTGACACTGAAACCCTCTAAATGTGAGTTCGGAAGGAGGGAAGTTGAGTTCTTAGGGTATGTCATCAGTACAGGCGGACTTAAGCCAGGCCCAAGAAAGATCAAGGCGATAGAAGAATTTCCAGAACCCAAGAATGTCCACGACATACGACGCTTTCTGGGACTGACGAACTTCTTCAGACGATTTGTAAAGGACTTCGCGAGGAAAGCAGAACCACTAAGCAGACTTACGAAGAAAGGTTCACAATTTGAATGGAAGGAAGAACAGCGAAGGTCATTTGGAGGACTACGAAAGGATCTGGTCGAATATCCGGTACTAGCTCATTACAACCCTGAACTCAAGACAGAAGTACATTGCGATGCGAGTGCTGAGGGATTAGCAGGAATGGTGCTACAGATGGACGAAGACTGCAAATGGCGCTTGGTCTACTGTGTGAGCAAGAAGACAACAGAGGCCGAGAAGATGTACCACTCAAGCAAATTGGAGCTGATGGCGATAGTGTGGACCTTGGATCGACTACGTCAGTTCCTCGTAGGAATCAAGTTTACAGTGGTTACAGATTGCCAAGCACTGGTCTACATGAACGCGAAGAAGACTACAAATCCTCAGATAGCGCGATGGTACAATCTGATTCAGGAATACGATTTCGAAATTCGACATAAACCAGGGGAGAAGATGGCCCACGTAGACGGAATGAGTAGAGCTCCAGTCGACGACCCTAGAGACACGATGGAGGAAATCGTGGAGAAAAACCTTGAAGTGTGCCTCACAATCACACTGGAAGAACAAATCTTGATGATTCAGCATTCCGACCCTGAATTGAGAGACCTGATCCAGATCTTTCGAAAGGACCCGTGTGATAGGACAGTAGGAGAACAAAATAGAATTAACGACTACAGCTACAAAGGAGGCAGACTTTTCCGCATGGTGAAAAATGGAGAAGAGGAACGAGCCCTGTATGTTATACCCAAAAGTATGAGGAAAAGCTTAGTTGTCAAATTCCATGATCTAATGGGACATTTTGCGACTGATAGGACTGTCAACAAAATTAAGGAATTGTACTGGTTTCCTTCAATGAAGAGGTACGTTCGACGCCATGTGGCTATGTGTCTCGAGTGGCTATTTAACAAAGTTCCCGGTGGAAAACAACAAGGCTTCCTACATCCCATTAAGTCAGGCAAGAGACCGTTTTCCATCGTACGCATGGACCACGTAGGCCCCTTCGTGAGAAGTACAAAAGGTAACCAGGAACTTTTAGTGATTGTCGATAATCTGACAAGATTTGTCCGATTAAGCCCTGTAAGGAATACATCGACACAGAACGTCCTGAAGGTAATGAAAAGTTTTGTGAATGATTTCGGACTAACCCGACAAGATCATCAGCGACAGAGGGTCATGCTTTACCTCAAGGCAATTTGAAGAATTCTGTCGAGGAAATGGAATACATCATACTCTGAACTCTACGAAACATCCGCAAGGGAACGGGATGGTCGAAAGAGTGAACCGAACAGTATTGTCCACTATAGCAACCAGTATCGAGGATCCGCGACGGAAGGATTGGGACCTGAAGATCAAGGAGGTAGAGCGAGACCTGAACAATGCGGTGAACAAGACGACGAATAAAACACCGTTCGAAACACTCCACGGCTATTCCCCTCGATTCCACGATGGGATACTTAGAAGATTAGCCGACGAAGACGTGGACCCATGGACCGAGCCGGATAGAATTCAAGAGAGTGTGAGAACCCAAATTGAGAATAAACAAGAAATTATGAAGACATACTACGATAAGAAGAAGTGCCGTACAATCCAATTCGAAGTAGGAGAAATTGTAGTGATGAGGCATGTACCCAAAATGACGGGTGAACCAACCAAGGCACAACCCAAATATCGAGGACCTTTGATAATTACCGAGGTTCTGCCAAGCGACACGTATAGAGTGACTCAGTTAAGCGAAAGAACCAGTGGACGGTTCTACACGACAACGGCCCACATCAGTCAACTGAAGTCTTGGCACAGTGAAGAAGATGATTCAGCTACAGAAGAAAGTCCGGACGAGGAGCCAGAAGTAGAAGATACCCCCCGACGCAACCCACGACGTTCCTGCAACGCAAGGTTCAATTGAGGACGATTGAAATCCAGGAATGGCCGAATGTAGGCGCCATCCCGACCAGAGAGCCACAGATAAACAGATTATAAACGCACAGAATATAGAATCCGAGCTCCCCAGTAGAAGGAATACCCGGAAGACGACGGTACTCTCTGTTATATGTGTTGTTCATTATTATGTTTTTGTTTTAATAAACGCTACTAAATTATTTCATTGGATCCTCTCTTTATTTTTCCCAGTAAGAAACGCCTACGGAAGCCAACAATCCATATATATTATTCATTACGGAATGAAAATATAAAGTTGTCACAGCCTTATAATACAACGAATAGATAAGACTAATACAGTAGAAGAGAAAATACACCAAGTTGCAAAACCAAAGGAGAGCTCTCGGAATAATAAAAAATAGTTCAATAAAAACTGTCGTTTTACAAAGGATCTACTGTGTATTAAAATAATTTATTAATATTTATAAATTAGAGTTTTATTGATCTGATACTAACACCTGCCCCCACCTAAGTTATCCTAATGTGTGTGTTTATTATTTATTTAGCAGTTGCAAACAAGACACGCTAAATCCGATCTGGATAATTGCGTGTGAAACTATTTACAATAATTCATATTGTAGTAAAGTAGGTAACAGAATTATCAAAAAGAAAATAAACAATTAAGAAAAGAGCATTGAATAAACATATACATTATATAAAAAAATATTATAAAATAAATAAAGCTTCCAGGGTTAAGTTTCTTGTTCAAATTTTTATTTTAAAGTTTTCGGACTTGTCAGTCCTTCAAAAGGAGTATCATTTGAACAAGAAACTTAACCCTGGAAGCTTTATTTACTTTATAATATTATAAATCAAGGAAGAACGTTTATACATTAAACAAATAAGCAAAAACATAATCAGATAGAAGAAATCGCAAGGTAGTTATTTACAATACGTGTTTCTCGCTTAAATCGGCAGTAGAATAATACATTCGGATAGAAGAAGAGAGTTCCCGCCTGGGATTGAACCGGGGACCTAGTGCGTGTGAAGCACACGTGATAACCACTACACTACGGAAACTTTTAAAAAATAGGTTTTTGCCCTCTACTATTTATAATTATTTGCTGATTTAACCCTTTGCGCACCTGTGTCGACCTCTGGTTGACAAGGTAAAATGATCCAGCAGGTCTTGTGTCGACATGGAATCTGAGCCCCCCTATATTAATAGTTTTAAAAAAAGCGAAAAGATAGAGTACAATTTGATTTATAGGTATGAAATGCAAGTTAACAAGTCCACACACACAAATAAATGTGGTAGAAGTGCTGTTACTGTTGCTAGATATAATTTATTGGATCATGACACCCCCCTGTGTTGATTCTTCTGGTTAAATTATTAGTATACATGTGTCGTGTTTTTAATATGGTTGTTACAATTTATCTTGGTATAAATTATTTTATGAAAAAAAATGCGAAAGAGGAAGTTTCTTGATATATTGTTAACTATTACAAAGAGGGAATAGTCTTTTAAAACCAACATAATTAAAGATAGTTTGACAATAATCACGAGAATCAAAAAATTATTAAAATCAGTAAAATATTAATAAAAACCTTGTAGGAAGTAGTTTTAAAGTTTCCGTGGTGTAGCGGTTATCACGTGTGCTTCACACGCACAAGGTCCCCGGTTCGATCCCAGGCGGGAACATTTTTTTTATTTATCGAATACTAGCCGAATGACCCGTTACAATATAAATTGGCGCCGTGGATGTCATTCTTGTATTATATATAAATGAGTTTTAAAAATTGTAAAAAAAAAAAAAATGCATCGGCCGGGAATCGAACCCGGGGCGCCCGCGTGGCAGGCGAGCATTCTACCACTGAACCAAAAGCAAACGGTGACAGAATTAAGAACGCATGACGATTATAACTGTATATTATCCGTGACAGAGGCGGCCGATGAGGAAAGACGGTCGTGACTATATATATAGTAATATTTTATCATTACATTTTAACATTTAACACAAAATCGTTACAATTTTTTCTTTAAATATTATATTAATATTGAAATGCCAAGTATTTTTTACGTCATTGGAATATTATATTACTAAATTCTCAAATTAAATTCATTATACTTGGAAAACATTTTAAGCATTGTTACAATTTATAAATATAATTTCACCAGACGCCGCTAGAGGCGCTGCTTGCGAGTGAAGTAGAAAATTTGCAAATAAAATTGCAAAGAATATTTATTTCAAATCAAATTCAAACCAGAAATCTTCCCAGTAGTATAGTAAATAACTTCCTAAACTTTCACGGCGATTGGATAATCTTACCTTTTAAAAACATGCATCGTGTGAACAAACTAACATTCATCGTGTAAACAAACCACGTGTTAATTATTAACCAATCAAATTCATTTATCGTCGCGACCAGTGCTGCGCCCAAGCGGTAAAAGACTGGAACTAACCGTTTTTTGTTTTTTATTTTAAAAAAAAAGCACATTAACTTTTTTAGTTTTTTTGAATAGCCTATATGTTAAACGAAATCTTCAGCTACCTACATGCGAAATTCATAATGATTGAGTCAGTAGATTTTGCGTGAAGCGATAACAAACATCGATTTCGCATTTCATTTTTATAGAGATATAAAGGAAAGGAAGGATAAGGAAGGAAAGAAAGGAAGGAAGGATAAGGAAGGAAGGATAAGGAAAGGATATTCCAGATTTAATCCTGAAACACGGAGATTCATACATGTATAAGCATTCATCATGAACATGAATTGTTTTCAGGGTTATTTTCAAATACCTCGGCCAAAAACGACGAGCCATGCGACGAGCATGAAACCTTTCTATGAAAATCGCTCCTTGTATTGTGAAGCATTCAATCCTTCACATGCATTTGAAGATATTTTAGACATAATAAATCTCACATGGGCAGTTACATTTATTGAGGTAAACCTTCTAAACACCACAATAATTAGGCAATGAGCTTTGAATTTGGAACACTCCCTAAATAATGAAATATTGATAAAAATAATGGAGGAATTATTTTTCAAGTTTGTGTGATGTAGCGGTTATCACGTGTGCTTCACACGCACAGGGTCCCCGGTTCGATCCTGTGCGGGAACACTTTTTTTTATTCAATGTATGGATGGAAAAATAATTTTTAAAGAAATGATACTTGGTCAGCAAAACAATATCAGACAAGACTAATAGGCTTAAAGAAAACTTTAAATTTGAGATTTTTTTTGTTATAATTCAAAATTTTATCAATAATAAAATAAAATATATATCCATTTCCTTTGGCATGTTTTAGAAAAGGTGTTAATTAGAACACTATATGGATATCGTTTCTAATTTTTTTAAATCATTGTGATGTATATAGTTGTTTATTTGTTTTGCATAATATTTCATTTATAAATTAATCTCATAATTTAGTCTGTGAAAATAAAAATATGGGACTGGTGACCAAACAAAACAGAAAATAGATGGCTTAATGTTATGTAGTTACTAGCCGAATGACCCGGGCAACGCCCGGGGTTTACCCGATTAAATGCTTTTATTAAAATACTATTCGTTATAATTATAGATTGACGCCGTGGATCTCATTCTTGTATAATATATAAATGAGTTTTAAAAATTGTAAAAAAAAATGCATCGGCCGGGAATCGAACCCGGGGCGCCCGCGTGGCAGGCGAGCATTCTACCACTGAACCAAAGGCAAACGGTGACAGAAGTGTCTCGCGCATTGGCGGCACCAAATGATGGGGGGGGGGGGGGCAAAGGTGGCGTGATCGTAGCCGACCAATAGGAGGGCGCCAGCAAACCGTGACAGAGGCCATGACGCTCGTAACTGTATGTAGTTATGATATATAATTAATTGTGATGTTTATGTAATTTTGATCTTTATTGAATAAAATATATAAAGTTTAAATGTGTTTTAAACTTTAATAACAAGCACAAAACACATTGTTAAGATGATTAGAAAAAAAATGCAGTCGTTGTTGTGTCTCTCTTCCAAAAAAAAACTCGTTTTAGACTCCCAAATGAGTCTAAATAAGACGAAGGGCATTGATTAAAATATTTTGTTGTGGTTGTTTTTGTTTTATCTATTCAATCCTTTTTTTTTTTAATCATAGAGTCGAGGTTTCAAATTTAGATTAGATGGATTATTTTCGCTCAAGTCGTAGAAAATAATCCAATCAACTTTATACAAAAAATCTCTGAAATCAGTACAAAATTATAAAGAAAATCCTCAACGCTTCTTTTTAGTTCAATTTAAAAAAATACTTAAGTCCAAATTTTCATGAACACGTTAAAACATACTTTAAATGAGATGTCAATATGTTAGGGCGCAGATTACTTACGTTGAGTACTTGCATTTCTACGACTACTTCAAATTTATCAAATATATCCTTATAAAAGCTTGAAAAATTATTTTGCCTAAAAAGCTCCAAATATATCTGTAAAAAATATTATACAGTTAGATTCATACATATTTTTACATAGGATCTATTTATATATCTTGAGTGTGAATATAAATATTTATTTCAGAATCTATTTAAAAAAGAATATGCAAAATTGATAGTATGCAAAATTGCGAAATGGATTCTCCTTTAAATCGTGAGTTTAATAATATTGAATCAATCCAGAAAGTTTTTTCTTCGGTATTTCAAAACAATGCGAGCTTAAACGTTCGCTCTTCAAGTGGATTCTTCAAGAAAATATACGCGTTTGATAAGTCAAATACTGGTTTTTCATCTATAAATATTCATTTTATGTTAGAGCCTATTGTGCAGTAGGTTTTATTCTGTGCTAGGTTGAAGATGGAAGACAAGAAGCATCATTTTATTAAATAATGTTTCTTTATTTGTAAAAGAGTAGAAGCACTCAAGAAATCCCGTATTTGTGTTGTTTTTAGCTGACATGGCTCGAAGGTGATTAGCTACAATACGGGGATTTCAATCTAAAAAAAAAGAAGAAGAGATAGCGATCTGGGCGATCCCTCCATTGTAGGAGAGAATCCACTGACGGAAGCTATGACATAAAGTCCTTTTTTTATTCAGTGCAAGAACCATCAGGAAGAGAGAAATATTTCAAAATATCAGTACATGATCATCATCAAAAGCTTGACTATTAAGACGAAAACAGGCTTCTTTGAAGAAGTTTCTTCTTGTTTTCTAATTTAATTTTTTAATTTCCATCTTTCATACATGAAATCCCTTCAACAGGAGAAAACACGATACAATAAATCACCAATAGGACATTTAATAATGTATTCAAATAGCATTTTGTATAATTTCATAAGAATCTGTAGAAATAAATACTTGGCTATGTAAGCTGATTCACTGTTTTGGTTAACGCATTCTCTAATAGAGAGGAATCTTCTTTCGCGTATATCTAAATTATGATTCCATGTTGAAACATAACTTATATGTTTGCCTTTTATATAACTAATTATATCATTGGAGACAAAGGATCCTCTCAACAATGTTGTGAGAAAGATATCATGGAAGAGATATTGTGAACTTCCACAAGCGATCTCCAATGGTTGATTGCACAGAAGAAATTGATCCGTGTATGGTAGGTTTTGTAGGCGCCATCCCGACCAGAGAGCCGCAGACAAACGGAATATAATAAACAGAATATGGAAGCCGAGCTCCCCAGAAAAAAGGGGACACGCCGACGCTGACGTCACGCCACCACTACGCTGCGGACTTTGTTTTGTTGTCCCCCCCCCCCCCCCCCCCACTCGCTTGTTATTTTGTAACTATTGTGTTGGAGCGGGTCGCTCCTTAAATAAATGCATGTATTAGTTTATAATTAAATGGAATCCCTTCTTTCTTTTTCCCAGTAAGAGACTCCTACGGAAGCCAACAGTTTATAAAGGAGAATTTCATTCTGAATTACTGTCACTAAATCAGACCCTTCTGATAAACACTGCTCTCAAATGACAAATCTGAAAACAGCTTTTAATGCAAAGAAACCAGAACTTGCTACTCGCTGAGCATTGTATTCCTTCATAACATAGCCAGGCAACATTTATTTATGGACATCACAATAAAACCCTGTACTGTGGATAGGATTCCATCCTCCATACTCCCCTAACCTTTCTCTTTCAAATTTTCATTCGTTTCTATTCCTACAGATTTTCCTTTACTGCATGGAGCTCAATTCTCCAAAGCTGTTAAACTCACCTCGATCAATTCTTCGCCGAGAAATCCAGGACCTTCTACGTGAAGATTTTTTAACTACCCAATTGATAGCCAATTTCCTTTAAAAATAGCCCATACATTTTCTATTAAACACAAGGTAATAAGACCAAATCCAAATAAATAAATAATGTGTGACGTTTCAGTAACAGCGTTGTTACCATCTTCAATCAAAAGTACTTAAAAACTGCTGTTACTGAAACATCACACACTATTTATTTGGTCTTATTGCCTTATAATCTATAATTCAAATTGTGCCTTATCATTTTCTATTAAAGTTATGTACCGTTAACAGAAGGCTATCTCAGATTTCAAGTGTGTGGAAAAAATAACTCTAAACTTTCCAGATGATCCAAATATTCGGTTTTAAAAAAAAGTGTTCCCGCCCGGGATCAAACCGGGGACCTTGTGCGTGTGAAGCACACGTGATAACCACTACACCACGGAAACTTGAAAATAACCGCTTCACTATTTTATATATATTTAATAGTCCTGATTTTATCTGATTGTTTATTTATTTAACAGTTGGGAGAGACACGCCATATCCACAATTTGGATAATTGCGTGTATATTTTAAATTATATACAATTAATACAATTGAACATTGGAAATCATTAAAATTAAACGTTCAATGTCAAATTTTACATATAGCAATTATAAGTAGTAGCTTGAAATATGTACAGTCAACGCTTTCGCCTCAAAATATACATCCTGCAGAATCTATTAAACTTGATGTATTGGTCTTTATTGCAAGCAGCTTGTTTTGTATTAGTCAGGTAAAGTTGGTTTTCTTCCCTTAGATCAGAAGTTAGTGGACAGTCTATCAGAAGATGTTCAGGGGTTTGTTGTTCGTTTCCACAAGTGCATGCAAGTGAACCAATTTTGCCAATTCGAAACAAATATGTGTTGAAGTCACCATGTCCAGTAAAAAATTGAACGTTATAGAAGTTGGGTTGAACATAGTTAGGAATTCTTGAACTATCAAAGAATCCCTTGAAATTATCATTGGCACCTCCATAGTATTCCTCAAATTTCTGGTTTATAAAATTAGATATCATTTTTCTTTTAGTTGGATCTGATTTTTTGTATCCAATATTCATTTTTAGTAAATTTGTTTCAATAAAGTCCGTGAGTTTTGGAGTTCTAGCAACAATATGAGTACAGTTTGAAGATGTTGAATTATAAACCTGTGTACTGTGCTTCAAAATTTTGTACTGCAGAGAGTTTAGTTTATCTTTGACTTTTTTGGGTATAAAGTTGTACCAGATCGTGGAACCATAAGTTAGTGAACTTCGAAACAGTGTCTTATAGAGTTCTATTCTTCTTTTACTGTCCAGTCCCCATGCTTTCCCGGTTAATCCAATTAGGTATCCACTAGCTCTATTTGTCTTAGTAATAATCTCATCAATATGGGGCACAAAATCCAATTTGTTTTTATTTCTATGATTTTTAAAAGTTATTCCCATAATCTTCAGTTTTTCTACCCGATTGGCAGTGATAGTGTTAGGAATTTTTGCAGCTATTTTGCTATTAAACAAGTATAAGATTTTCGTTTTCTCTTCAGATACGGTCAACTTATTGTTCCCACACCAGTCTAATATTCTCCCCATGACCTTTCCTGTTGTATTCCGAAGTTCTGTTAAGTTGTTCCCCAACATATCACAGTTAAATCATCCGCATAAGCAATGATTTCACTGTTTGATTCTGAATAGTTATTCAATAAATCGTTTAGAATAATATTCCATATTGTAGGGGATATAGGCCCACCCTGTGGACATCCCTTGCTTAATTTTTTGTGGGTTTCATTTGATGAGTATCTAAATCTCACTCTTCTATTATTAAGAAAAGACTGCAGTAGTTTTATTATTGAAGCTTGAACGTTGTCCTCATCTAGTCTTTTCAGCACCATCGGCCACCATGCATTGTCGAACGCTCGCTCCACTTATATCAACTGCGATTATAGCTGTATATTCTTTGTTTTTATGTTCTAGAGCTATTTTGACAATTTCATTTAATGCAGAGATAGTAGATCTTGATATTCTAAATCCATGTTGACGTTTGTTAAGCAGATTCGAGTCTTCATAAAATTTTATTAGTTTGTTGTTAATAATTTTTTCAAATATTTTGGAAATGTTTGAGTTGAGACAAATGGGTCTGTAGCTTTTATAAATTTTCATGTCTGTTTTACCTGGTTTGGGAATAATTATCACCTCAGATTTTTTCCATTCATTCGGATAATAATTTAAATCTAAGCATTTTTGAAAAAGTTTCACCAGTATTGGAACTATTAGTTGTTTAGTATGTTTTATCAATTTGTTAGAAATATTATCAATTCCAGGCGTTTTCTTTGAGTTTAGCTCATCAATTATTCCATTTACTTCATTGGGCGTTATTATTATATTTTCTTTATTATGAAATCCTAAAGTATAGTTCCTTATGTTTTTGTGGAAGGTTGTGTCTTCATTATCTCTATCATCGGGGAAAGGGTTGTTCAAAAGTTCTACTGTCTTCTGGAATCGTTCTTCATCTTTATTCACTTCTAAGATTTCCAAAATGCCCTTTCGGTTAAAATCGTTTTTAATATTTTTGTATACCCTGTATAAATTTCCATATGGGTTTTTTGATTTGATGTCCTCTAAGAAAAACCTCCAAGACATTCTTTTAGCCTTATTTATTTCCCTGACGTATTTGTTTCTTGCACTTTTATACTGTTGTTGAATATGGATAGAGGGATTTTTCGCCCGATAATAGGAGTTACGGAGGTATTTACAATAGCTCTCAAGGCGTGTCAAGTCCGCGTTCCACCATCTGTTTATGTTGTTTTTTATTTGTTTGTTTTTTCTTAGTTTAAGAGTATTATACGCTGCTTCAATGAGCGTGTTCGAAAGTTCTTTTACCGCGCTATCGACATCTTTCCTTGTATTTGCTGTATCTAAAAAGGTTTCAATATTATTTTGATCTATTTTAATGAAATTCTGGCCAAAATTTGACCAGTTCGCCTTTTCTTCACTGAATTTCCATGTGGAATAATTAGTAGCTGTGGTGAAATTGTCAGTTATATGTACTTCATAGATTATTGCTACATGATCAGAGATCTGCGATATTTGTTCTGTGTGCCAGTCTCTGATAGCTGCTATTGCTTGTTTGTTAGTCAGCGTCAGATCAATCACACTAGCATTTCGACATGTAGTGGATTTATTATTATGTATGATTAAGTTCGTTTCGTCAATGATGGGAATCAATCTATGCCCATTGTAATTTTTTGTGGAATCGTACCATAATGGCGATCTGGCGTTAAAGTCACCACTTATAATTAGGGGCATGTTTATAAATGTTTCAGTTAGTGATCTGAAGAATGTTTCGTGCTCCTTTCTCATAGAATTGGGGTGAATATAAATATTTGATATAACAATTTTCTTACTTTCTGTTTGTATAGAAATGGTTGTGGCGAAGGAGTTAGTGAATTCTTTTATTAGTTTAATTTGTAACGCATTGTTTCTAACAATTATTGCTGTATTTATATTTGGGCTGTTTTCCTGATGATATATTATATTGTTTCCTGGAAAAATTATATCTTCTTTTATTTTATAAGGCTCCTGAATCAGAATTAAGTCTGTGTTTATGAATTTTTTGGATGAATATAGTTCACTCATGCAGGTATTGCTTTTCCTAGCATTTTGTTGAATAATTTTAATTCTATCAGTAGCTGTGTTTCTTCCATTCATATGCATTCAAATGATGTTTTAATTCTTGTTCTCCTCTTCTTGAATTGTTGAGTAATCGGTACGCTGCATCGTGTTTTTAATCTCTCTTTCGTAGATCGGGCACGCTTGGGTATTTGGTTTATGATCTAAATTTCCGTTCTTAAAATATGGATACTTGCAGCAATTGCTGCATCTTATTATTTCGGAGCAGTGATGCTGTCCTTCCATTCCACATTTTACACATTTCTTTATATTTGGGCAGTTTCTGGTCCGATGTCCAGGGTGGAATAAATAGCAGTTTTGGCATTGATCAACAAGCACTTTGTCCCTAATATCGCACCGTTGGATATCAGTATATATTTTGCCAAGTTTTTTAATAATAATGTGGTAAATTTTGGTAAAATTGTGGTAAATTTATTGATATATATGTTGGGTTTGAAAGACTATTTTCTCATTTTGTAATAAGTAACAAATTATATATTCACTATATTGTGGCGAAGAAATATTTTATTATTTAATTTAATATTATTCAATGAAAATATATTCAACAGATTATAAAAATATATATTAATCTGTTTTTGTGAAATCATCTTAAAATATTTCTTTGCTTACTTGCTTAAGATTCTCTAGCTATATAGATAGTTGGGCTGACTTGTTAATAATTGTCGACTCGTCGCTGTGACGTCATCAATAAATACTTTTACATCTTAGGATATTTCAAGGCTTGATTTCTACGCTACAACTGGTGAAGAAGCTGGATCGATACCCATTCAGGAAAAAACGGAAAATTGACTCGGTTGAGCAAGAAGAAAAAACCATGAACATCAAGAAAGAAGCAACTACTCAGGTGGGTTCATTTTTTGTCCAACATCTACCTAGAAACCCCTCAATGTTCTCTGGTGAGGGTGTTGAAGATCCCCGTAGCTGGTTAAAAGGGTATGAACGTGTGGCGAAGCACAACCAATGGGATGAAACCCTTTGTCTCGCTAACGTTTATTTCTATCTTACTGGCACTGCTCTCAAATGGTATGAAAACAACGAGGAAAGCATCCAGACATGGACGGAGTTCATGTCACAATTAGAAAATGTATTTGGAAAAAATGAAAGCTCAAGACTGCGAGCTGAGAAAATACTCAAAACTCGCGCACAATTAAAAGGAGAAAGCACCGAATATTACATCCAAGACGTCCTGCGCCTTTGCAAAGAGGTAGATCCACAAATGAATGAGGAAGATAAAATATCCCATCTGATGAAAGGGATAGCTGAGGAGCTCTACCAGGCACTTATCCCAAGGGATGTGCATAACACTGAGCAATTCGTCACCGAATGTCGCCGCATTGAAAGCATACACTGTAAGCGAGTGACCCCTACCAAATACGAGCGACTACCAAATGTGGCATCTCTCAGTGATCATGATGACAGGGCAGATCTGTCATCTATGATCAGGCAAATTGTTCGTGAGGAGGTACAGCGGGCATTAGGCTCTACTCGAGAGGAACCAAAAATTTCTACCATCGAAGATATGGTAAAGGAGGAGATTGGAAGAACCCTGGCGCCAATCTCAAAGCCTAGGAAAAGTTCCCCACAGAAGGAAAGACCCCGAGAGTTTTATAATAATAGATATGTGGCCCAAACGATAAGACCGCAGCAGCCAAAACAAGTAAACGGAAGACGCGATACCAACGAATGGCGAACCACGGAAGGTAAGCCAATCTGTTTCCACTGCGGACGCCCTGGCCACGTCGTGCGCTACTGCCGTGACAAGAGGAGAGAATATGAAGGAGAACAAACTTGGAATTACAAGCAGAGAGATAGGCTAGAGCCTAGAACATTCTATAATTCTCGGAGCAGCCAAGAGCTCAACGACGACCTGCCAAGAGAAAATAGACGCCGCTACCGAAGCCCCTCTCCTTACACTGGCCGAAAAGGACAATATTCGTCTCCTGATAGAAGACCCAGCCAGTCGCCTCGCCGTTCCCGTCAGGAAAACTAGAAGATGCGTCCTATTTTGGAGGTAAGGCCGCAAAATTTATAAATCCTCCCTTGTCGACCACATTAGAATTAAAAGAAAATTACATAGACATTAAAATAGAAGGAAAAATGACGCGTGCCCTCGTCGACTCAGGAGCCTCATATTCTGTCATTTCTGAGAGGTTCAGACTCAAACTAAGAAAAATAATGTTTGCCGAAACTGACGTCACATTACGAGTAGCCAACGGTAAAATTGTAAGACCAAAAGGACGCTGCACACTGAAACTGGACTTGAATGGACTACAGGAAAGCTTTGAATTTATCGTTTTGGAAGACTGTAGTCACGAAGTTATTCTTGGTTGGAACTTTTTGAAGTTATCTAGGGCGATAATTGATTCAGCTGACGACACACTCTTCTTAGAAAAATGTCTTTTTGAGGATACCCCTAAGAACAGCTCACCTCTCTACTCGGAATTGGAATATAGAATCGAACCCGCCTCTATTCAGTTAATAGAAGTAGCAAGTCGTGACATTCCTAATGACGCAATTGTGGTGGCAGAATGTCGAAAAGAGCTATTGCTGGAAAGAGAACTAACGGCTCCCTCCTCTGTCATTTCACTTACCAATAACCGAGGTAAACTTTGGGTGGTGAATTGGAGTCCATATCCGAAACTAATCCCACAAGGGATGCATGTAGCCGATAGTGCTGTCATCGAAGATAGTCAATTATGTACTCTAGCTGATTGTAACCAAGTTGAAACAGAGGCGGAACATTCTGAAGACCCAAAAATCTCGGAATTTTTTATAGATGATTCACTTGATGAATCTCAAAAAGAAAAATTAAGAAATTTGCTAAAAAACTATACGGATATTTTCGAATTTAGTAAAAGAAAACAATTCAAGGACGTCAATGTTAAACACCGAATTAACACTGGAGACCACCTACCGACCAAACAAAGACCTTACCGAGTTGCACCAAGAGAACGCCAAATTATTCAGGATGAGGTAAACAAGATGGAAAAACTTGACATCATTCAGCCCTCTGAAAGTCCGTGGGCCTCGCCTGTAGTATTGATAAGAAAAAAGGATGGAAGCTGGAGATTCTGCGTCGATTACCGCCGCCTTAACAAAATAACAAAAAAGGATGTCTACCCTCTCCCAAGGATCGACGACACTTTAGACTGCTTACGGGGAGCTAGATTTTATTCTTCCATGGACCTCCAATCAGGGTACTGGCAAATCGACGTAGAAGAATCGGACCGTGAGAAGACAGCATTCATAACTCCAGATGGACTGTACGAGTTCAAAGTAATGCCATTTGGGTTATGTAATGCTCCAGCTACCTTCGAACGAATGATAGATAATCTTCTGAAGGGTCTTAAGTGGACCATTTGCTTGTGTTACCTCGATGACATCATCGTTTTTTCAGATGGCTTTGAAGAACACCTAAGACGCCTTCAACTTGTATTAAATTGCCTTAAGAAAGCCGGATTATGTCTCAATTCCAAGAAATGCAAGTTTGGTGCAAAAACTATCACGGTTCTTGGACATGAGGTGAGTGAAAATGGAATTCGTCCCGACCAAGAAAAGATTCGAGCAGTCCGCGACTTCGCTACGCCAAGGTCATTGAAGGAAGTTAGAAGTTTTCTTGGCCTTTCATCCTACTACCGCCGCTTCATACCCAATTATGCCCACGTAGCCCAACCCTTGAATGACCTTTTGAAGAAAGACTCAGCATTTAATTGGAACCAGGAAGAGCAAAATGCATTTGAAGCTCTCAAGTCAGCGTTAATTTCCGAACCCGCTCTTGGACATTTTGATTACTCATCCCCAACCGAAATACACACTGACGCAAGCAACTACGGAATAGGAGCAGTATTAGTGCAGATACAAAAGGGAAAGGAAAGAGCCATTGCTTATGCATCCAGAACCTTAAATAAGGCAGAAAAAAATTATTCAACCACAGAAAGGGAATGCCTTGCCATCATTTGGGCTATCAATAAATTCCGACCATATGTCTTTGGACAGCCGTTCACTATTGTTACAGACCACCACTCTTTGTGCTGGCTGACCAACCTCAAAGACCCATGTGGGAGGTTAGCAAGATGGGCACTTCGGCTGCAAGAGTTTGACGTCACTGTCGTGTATAAGAGCGGAAGGAAACATCAGGACGCAGACTGCTTATCAAGAAGTCCATTAGAATACAGTGAAGATATGGAGGAAGATATTCCAAGCATAGTGACTTTGCAGAACTTTAGCGAAGAGCAGATGAATGATCAAGCTATTAGAAAAATCGCTGACAAATTACAAAGTTCTCCTAATAATTCCTTTGTAAAAATCGATAACACCCTCTACAGAAAAAATTATGATCCAATGGGGAAACCATGGCTTTTGGTGGTTCCACGCCATTTAAGGCAGGAATTACTGAAAAATTTCCATGATTCACCCACGGCTGGTCACCTCGGATTTACTAAAACCTATGACCGAATAAGAAAAAAGTATTACTGGCCCGGAATGTATAGAACAGTTAGAAGGTATGTGGCACACTGTTCAGATTGCCAGAGGCGTAAACATCAGCCCCAACTCCCCTCAGGGCACTTACAGCCAATACCTGTTCCTGAAGTTGCCTTTGAAAAGGTAGGAATGGATCTCCTGGGGAGATTTCCAACATCAGAAGGTGGCAACCGTTGGATTATTGTATGTACGGACTACCTAACAAAATATGCGATAACTAAAGCTCTACCCACAAGTGAATCCATGGAAGTCGCCAAATTCTTCATTGAAGATGTCATCTTAAAGCACGGCGCGCCGAGGGAATTAATCACGGATAGAGGAAGGAACTTCACATCTTCAATGATAAGTGATCTGAACAACCAGTGCAGAATAACCCATCGGAAGACGACCGCCTATCACCCCCAGACAAACGGACTCACGGAGAGGTTGAATAAGACCATAGCAGACATGCTGTCCATGTATGTAGATGTCAACCATAAAGATTGGGACAGGATTCTTCCATTCGTTACATTTGCATACAACACAGCAAAACAAGAGTCTACTGGGTTCACCCCATTTTTCCTTGTACACGGGCGTGAAGCCGAGACTCCACTTGACGTGTTATTCCCCAAGTTATTGCCAGAAGACGACGATTTCATCCAAACTCTAGGGGCAAGAGCCGAAGAAGCACGAAAACTGGCACGTATCCACTCCATGAGATCTCAAGGTAGCAATAAACATCGCTATGACGCCCATCACAGAAATATAATTTATCAGCCTGGAGATCTTGTATGGATCTTTATTCCTGTGCGTAAAGTGGGATATTCGGAAAAACTAATGAGACGTTACTTCGGCCCATACAAAGTAACCCGAAAAATATCTGATGTGACCTATGAAGTTGAAACATTCGGAAACCAGCAAGGTCGTCGTAAAACAAAAGATTTAGTTCACATTGGTAGGATGAAACCTTATTTAAACCCAGAGGACCAGGAGGACCAGCTAGAAGAGGACCCAGAAGATGACTCGACAAACTTCCAGGAAGAAGACATCCCCACTGAACGAACACAACAACCACAAACCCGCGAAGAGATCTCAGGCCCTATCACCCGTTCTCGAGCCTTGAGACTGAGGATGTAAGTCTCCTTCTGAGCATCGGGTCGATGCTCTTTATAGGAGGAGGCTATGTGGCGAAGAAATATTTTATTATTTAATTTAATATTATTCAATGAAAATATATTCAACAGATTATAAAAATATATATTAATCTGTTTTTGTGAAATCATCTTAAAATATTTCTTTGCTTACTTGCTTAAGATTCTCTAGCTATATAGATAGTTGGGCTGACTTGTTAATAATTGTCGACTCGTCGCTGTGACGTCATCAATAAATACTTTTACATCTTAGGATATTTCAAGGCTTGATTTCTACGCTACAATATTGTTACTTATTACAAAATGAGAAAATAGCCTTTCAAATCCAACATATCTATATACAGTGGTACCTCGACATACGAGTTTAATTCGTTCCGCAACCTTGCTCGTATCTTGAATTACTCATATCTCGAAGCAAATTTCCCCATACAAAACAATTGTACTACCATTAATCCGTTCCAACCTCCAAAATGTCACCCCAGTTATTTTTGTTACGTGGTTTTAAATAATAAAAACGTATTTATAAATATCAAATATTTATTGCACAAAAACAAAAAAGAGAATGTAAAGAAATAAATTAGATATCCTCACTGGTCTTTGCCTTTTTCGCTACATTTTTCTCGCTTTCACCTGTAGGCCGTTTAGAAAAAAACATGTCCAAGGAGGTTTGTTTCTTCCTCCCTCTCAGAATGTTCCGGAAATTAGTTAGGCAAGTGTCATTAAAAAGGTCAGATGCACGACCTGTTGCAACTTTTTCTGGGTGTTTTTTTTTTTTCCACGAACTGTGAAACTCTCTCCCACATTCCTAAGATCTCCTTTATCTCACTTGTAGAAATTTCCTCCTCCTCTGACTCCTCAAAACCAATTACTTGCATAACCTCAGTATGCTGCTGTGACTGTAACTCTTGTATCTCCTCAGTCGTCAGTTCCTGGGTGTGCGCGTGATGGCGCGACTGCGTGTTACTACCGAACCGAACTCGTATCTCGAATTTCGCTCGTAACTAAAAGCAAAAAATCACTTGCTCGTCGGCTCGTATCTCGAAAAACTCGTATGTTGGGGCGCTCGTATGTCGAGGTACCACTGTATATAAAAATCAATGTTTGTATGTTTGTTTGTATGTCCGGTATACAAATTCGCAGTAGTTCACTAATTCAAACCAAAATTTCCATACATAGGTAAAAAAAATACGGGGAAGACGATAGGCTATTTTTAAAAATATATAAATCAATTATTAAAACTATATATTCAAATTATTCTACTTAGCTCACGAACAGCGCCCTCTATCGAAGATTAGATTAAATTATGCTGATACAAACAAATAGATAATGCTAATAACAAACAATTATATAAAAAAATCTTATCTAAATATATATCACTCGGGTAGATATGCACACGGGTCAATCCCGGGGCGAAGCCCGGGTCACCCGTCTAGTATTGGATCAAAATATAATTTAT
>CP092866.1:30697881-30751413 GCA_030710605.1 Cordylochernes scorpioides | reverse complement strand
CCTACGGCGATTTCTTGACCTACCCAAATATACTCCGGGCTACATCTTACGAACAGAAACCGGAAGGATGTCCCTTGAATTAAACATTACGAAATTGATTCTAAAGTTCTGGATACGGATTTTAAAAATGGACAGGACAAGATTACCCTATGTTTGCTTGTCCCAGCTCTGAAAGTTTCAATTGTGGGAAAAGCGGGAAACAACTTTATTCATAACTTGAATAGCATCATTGACCCTAGGGGTTTTTCTTTTCTTAAGAACTGTGAAGATTATATGGTTGTGCGAGGAGAAATGCCTAGAATTATTCAAACCACAGTGACCAGCTACTCCAATTGACCGAGCTAAGATACAAGGCTCAACTCATTTTATTCACTACCAATCTCTAAGTAGCTCCTTTATGAAGGAGGACTACTTACTATCAAACCTCCCTTTGAAAATTAAACGATTTATAGCCCGTCAAAGGATTCTATGGCTACTTTTCCGCAAGGATATCACGGGATTTTGGAACAGCGACCCTTTAAATTGCTACTTCTGCAATGTTGGCATCCAAGACAATTTGGTCCACTATCTATTCCATTGCCCATTCCTACATGAAAAGAGACTGGAAATTCGCGAAATTTCGGAGCTAGCTCACTACAATGAACAACATGTATATAAAATCTTTAATGCTCTCCTTCTGGATAAAACATTTGTTTTATAATATTTTAAATTTTTCAAGGCGATTGATAAAATGAGAGAAGAGGTGCTCAACTCCACAGACAACGGCTGATTGCTCCCCCCCCTCCCCTCTAGTTTGCTTTTCCTCCTCACTCATGTACATATATAACCTTTAGGGGAATCCCCTTGTAAGACAATAGTGTCTTAATAAAGGTTTTTGTTGTTGTTGTTGTTGTCAATACACTTCGTCTTATTTACTCGTTTGGGAGTCCAAAACGAGCTTTTTTTTTTGGAAGAGAGACACAATAACCACTGCATTTGTTTTTTTTTTTATTCATCTTAACAATGATTTAAAAAAATGAAACCAGATCCATATAGTGTCCTAATTAACACCTTTTCTAAAACACGCCAAAGGAAATGGGTATATATTTTATTTTATCTATATATATAAAAATGAATGTATGTGTGTGTGTCTGTTTGTTTGTTTGTTTGTCCTTTATGCCTGACCAAACCACTCATTGGATCGCCATGAAACTTTGGGAAGTTATTTAGTATAGTACTGGGAAGGTTTCTAGCAAATAAAATTTTTGAAATAACTTTTCGCCTAGAAATAATCAAGATAAATATTCTAATTTATCTGTTATAATTCAACAATCTGCTCTAAATATTATCATGATGATACGATGATTTTGTAATGTAGAAAATTAGGAAAGACAAAATTCAGGATGACACGGCAATTTATTTGAGACAAGAATAATGATACAATTCAAAGGCAAGATACTATTCCTTTAACTTCCAATTACCGAGGGAACCAATTAATATTGATTTTATTCAACTTATCGAGTATTTTTCAAGGGACCGGGAAAAAATGTTCACTTTATCGAGAGATTCGTTAAACAAACCTTTACTCGGGTAAAACCCGGGCAAAGCCGGGTACATCCATACAAGAATAATGATACAATTCCAAGGCAAGATACTATTCCTTTAACTTCCAATTACCGAGGGAACCAATTAATATTGATTTTATTCAACTTATCGAGTATTTTTCAAGGGACCGGGAAAAAAATGTTCACTTTATCGAGAGATTCGTTAGACAAACTTTTACTCGGGTAAAACCCGGGCGAAGCCGGGTACGTCCGCTAGTTATTGATAAAATTTTGAATTATATAACTAAAAAAAATATCAAATTTAAAGTTTTCTTTAAGCTCAAATTTATTATTATTTTTTAAAAATTTACGAGATATGTTGCATAGCACCCTATTGTCTGACATTGTCTGGCTGACCTATTCCTTCCAAGTATTATCTCTTTAAAATTAATGTTTCCCTCCTTACATTGGATTAAAAAAAAGTGTTCCCCGCCCGGGATCGAACCGGGGACCTTGTGCGTGTGAAGCACACGTGATAACCGCTACACCACGGAAACTTAAAAAAGAATTTCTCCATTATTTTATCAATATTTCACTTTTTAGAGAGTGTCCCTAATTCCATGCTCGTTAATTAATTATTTTGGCGTTCAGAGGGTTTACCTCAATAAATGTAGCTGCCCATGTGAGATTTATTAAGTCTAAAATATCTTTAAATGCATGTTAAAGATTGAATGCTTCACAATACAAGGAGCGATTTTCATAGAAAGGTGTTTCATGCTCGTCGCATGGCTCGTCGTTTTGGCTGAGGTATTTGAAAATAACCCTGAAAACAATTCATGTTCATGATGAATGCTTATACATGTATGAATCCCCGTGTTTCGGGATTAAATCGGGAATATATTCGATAAATAAAAAAAAAATGTTCCCGCCCGGGATCGAACCGGGGACCTTGTGCGTGTGAAGCACACGTGATAACCGCTACACCACGGAAACTTGAAAAATACTTCCTTTAAGGTTTAATTAATATTTTACTGATTTTAATAATTTTGTGATTCTCGTGTCAAACTATACTTAAACATGTTGGTTTTTAAAAGACTTTTCCCTCTTTGTAATAGGTAACAATATATCAAGAAACTTCCTCTTTCGCATTTTTATCATAAAATAATTAATACCAAGATAAATTGTAACACCCATATTAAAAACACGACACATGTTTACTAATAATTTGATATGAAGAATCAACACAGGGAGGTGTTAAGATCCAATAAATTTTATCTAGCAACAGTAACAGCACTTCTACCACATTTATTTGTGTGTGTGGACTTGTTAACTTGCATTTCATACTTATAAATCAAATTGTACTCTATCTTTTCGCTTTTTTAAAAACTATTAATATAGGGGGGCTCAGATTCCATGTCGACACAAGACCTGCTGGATCATTTTACCTTGTCGACCAGAGGGCGACACAGGTCCGCAACGGGTTCCAGGATTAAGTTTCTTATTTCGGACTGACAAGTCCGAAAGCTTGAAAATAAAAATTTGAACAAGAAACTTAACCCTGGAAGCTTTATTTATTTTATAATATTTGTTTAATGTATATGTTTATTCAATGCTCTTTTTCTTAATTGTTTTTTTTTCTTTTTTGATAATTCTGTTACCTACTTTACTACGATATGAATTATTGTAAATAGTTTCACACGCAATTATCCAGATCGGATTTAGCGTGTCTTGTTTGCAACTGGTAAAATAAATAATAAACACACACATTTCGATAACTTAGGTGGGGGCAGGTGTTAGTATCAGATCAATAAAACTCTAATTTATAAATATTAATAAATTATTTTAATACACAGTAGATCCTTTGTAAAACGACAGTTTTTATTGAACTATTTTTATTATTCCGAGAGCTCTCCTTTGGTTTTGCAACTTGGTGTATTTTCTCTTCTACTGTATTAGTCTTATCTATTCGTTGTATTATAAGGCTGTGACAACTTTATATTTTCATTCTGTAATGAATAATATATATGGATTATATATACACAATAGATCCTTTGTAAAACGACAGTTTTTATTGAACCATTTTTATTATTCAGAGAGCTCTCCCTAAAGAACACTTTGGTTCTGCAACTAGGTGTCTTATATCTTCTACTGTATTAGGTTTATTCATTCCTTGAATTATAAGGCTGTGACATCTTGATATCTTCATAGTGTAATGGAAAATATATATGGATTCTTTAAAGGCAAATTTGGAATATTTTTGGAAAACATTTCTAGACTTTCATAACTGTTGGCGCTAAATGGCGATTCATTAAATATAATGGTTTAATACAATGGTTTATAAAATCTAGCATGTGTGTAATTCTTCAAATTAAAGATACTTCGGCCAGTAAATATTTTTATTATCTCGACGTTTCGACAAAAATCTTTTGTCCTCGTCAGGAGCAAACAAAAATTAAAACATTTGGCAAAGCGTTAAAATTATTCTAAGGCTGCAAGGGCGTTCTCACGCAATATTTCAAATTTTGTACAACATCTATTTTTTTTTCGCTCCTGACGAAGACAAAAGATTTTTGTCGAAACGTCGAGATAATAAAAATATTTACTGGATGAAGTATCTTTAATTTTAAGAACCATGAATGCAGGCCAGGCAGCCTCTATCTTTACAATAGCATGTAATTGTTACAGGAGTGTTTATTGCCTGTCATAGTTGGCTGTCTGAACATTTTCAATACATTTGAGGCTTGTGATAGATGCGATGGAAAACCTTGTTGGTCATATTCCAGGGTTGATCATAATAGAGGTTGTAATATGTGATATTTAGAGTCAAGATCAGTTCGCCAAGTTCTGCTGCTAATGTATTTAAATTTTGTCACGCTAGTGATGACAAGTATTCCAAAAGTTTAAGTAAAAAATAAATCATTAATTATGAAAAAGGCATCTCCTTATCGTGCAACTGAGAGTTGCTGATATATGCATTTATATATATTCAATAGTTTTTCAGATTTTCTCTGATTATAGTAAATTTATCGATAAATATGTTGGATTTGAAAGACGAATTTTCTCATTTTGTAATAAGTAACAAACTATATATATATACTATATTGTTACTTATTACAAAATGATAAAATAGTCTTTCAAACCCAACATATATATTGATAATTTACCACAATCAGAAAAAAAATCAGGACTATTAAATATATATAAAATAGTGTAGCCATTATTACCAAGTTTCCGTGGTGTAGCGGTTATCACGTGTGCTTCACACGCACAAGGTCCCCGGTTCGATCCCGGGCGGGAACATTTTTTTTTTTAAACCGATATTTGTATCATCTGGAAAATTAAAAGGACAATTTGGAATATCTATATATATAAAAATGAATGTATGTGTGTGTGTGTGACAATTAAAATAATTTTATTGACTGTCTGTCAATGTTACAACTCAACCAGGAGGGTGAAAAGAAATATTTACATTTAACAGTTGTCAGGAATCAAGGCATCGCCGCCTAAGTCTGGCCAAATCGGTGCCAACATCGGGATGGTAGCCCCGAGCCAGTTCTATGGCCGCGCCGAGGAATTCAGCGAGGACCCCCTTCAGCGCAGGTGAAAGTTTCGTCATGAGGGACTCTCTGTCTTCGTTAAATAAAATGGCATCCCTGAGGTCATTAACATCGAACCCTGAATCATATAAGGGCTTTAGGCAGGTCATGTGCTTCAGTTTTCTGAAGATTTTAATAATCATGGTATCCTCTTGCTCTTGTGTTATCTGCTCCTCGTGGGGAACGGGCGGTGTCGGCCCAGCAGGCCGAGGCGCAGGCAGTGGGAGTGTTGAAATCACTGCGGCTGGTGAGGATGCAGAGGTCTCCTCAGTGGTGGTCATGTCGACATCCGGTGTATGGGTTGCAGGCCCGAGGGTCCCCTGCGCAGGCAGAGGGCCACACGGGGTAGTGAAGTCCGGCCGGGCGGGGGGCGTCGGCTCAGTCGCCGCCGAGCGAGGGCTCACGGGGTGCTCGGGTGCAGGGGCCTCTGGTGGAGGGGCAGGAGCCGCCACCTGTACAAAAGAGGCCGGAAGCGCTGGTGTAGACGGCCGGGGCGCCGTAGATGGTAGGGATGCTATTCGGGCATCTGGTGGAGCGCCGGAAGGCCGAGAGCTGGACTGGGAAGCGCCGGCGCAGTAGGCGCGGCCGAAGACCGTCCAGGCAGCCCATGCGCGGTCAATGGTGGGAGGTCGGTGGTAGAGGGCGGTGAAGCCCGTCTGGAGGTGGTGGACTGCCCATGGAGTAAAAGGGCAGTTGGCTCTTCTGTGCCCTTGTCCGTGGCACCTGGAACACCTGATGCCATAGGACAGGTATGCGGGCCATACCTCGCCTTTGATTTTTATCTCGAGGCGGGTGGGGAGCCTCTCGGTGGTTACTCCTTCGTGGAGGACAATGAAAGCGTCTCGGCGGCCGTCGTTATAGATGTAAGGGCCGGCTTTCATTAGTTTGGGCGCGATTGAAGTTACGCGCCCGTAGGGTGTTAGGGCGCTGATGATGGTATAATCCTCCACGAAGAAGGGGAGGTTGCCCACGGTGATTTTCATCGCTCTCTTGCGGAATGGGAAGGCCCTGAAGAGAGTGCCTTCGACCTCGAGGCCCTCGCTGATGAGGCGCTCGGCCAGGCCTCTGTTGTTCAGTCCCATCAGGTAGTGCCCGTTGATTTTGGAGACCTGTTAGACATTGTTGGTTCCACCGATTATCCTGTCGACGGCCCTTATGTAGTGGTAGGGCTCAAGTTCGGGGCTGTACTCCACGTAGACGCAGTTGTCTTCGGCGGAGGACGCCTGCCGCGCCCTGGCCTCCGCGATATGCGCTCGAGTGGTCTTGATCTCTTCCACCCGCGGCACCCATCCCGTGGACGATCGTGGCCGGGGAATGGCTCCTGCGCCCCTGGGGTTAGAGTAATGTTTCGCCGCTGTGGGTGAATCCGCCGAATTGCGGCGCCTTTTTCGACTCTTTATGACGGTGAAGTCTTCGTCCGCTCCAGGGCTTGGGTCTTCGGTGTAGTCCGCCCAGTTTCCCAGGACACGGGCAGCGCCATTAGATGACGTAGCTGCTGCCGAGCCGGTCGTGACGTCACCGCGCGCGGCGGCCAGATTTGCATCTTTAACGCCTGTCGGCGGATTTGCATAATTTTGACTTGCGCTTTGATTATTTGAAATCTTTCTCTGCAGATCTTCCTTTGCAGATAATTCAGCGCAAGTCAAAGCTTGTGTGCTGCGCCTTACAGGCCCTTGTGCAGCTTTTGAAGGGCTTTCAGCCCGTACCAAGCTCGTCGCTATGCGCGACATTTGCACACACGCCAGAGGCGAAAAACGGCGGAGCTCGCGAATGCGCGGCCGCTCGCCCGAGTGTGTGTGTGTGTGACAATTGATATTTAAAAAATATTTATTGTCATCTTAGACAATATTACATATTTTCAATCATAGGGAGAGAAAAATAAATAAGAATATGAGAAGAGAAGAGAAAATATATACATATATGAAACATATTTTACAAGATGGTGATGGGAGATGGAGGAAGAAAACCTCGGCGCTGGAGGGTCCTGGACCAGGCGATGAGCGGGTCTTCCACTGCTTCTCCGAGCCCAACCTGTACAAAGTAGCGATAAATTCGCAACTTTGCCGACGCCAAGATGGAAAGGGCGTCGTCCTCAAGGCCGGACCCGCCGAAGATCCAAGCCTGCAGGTCAGGGGGCCGCCCTATGATGTTGAAGGCCTCTCTGATGAGAGGCCTGATGGAGGGACAGCACCAGTAACGGTGGCTGAGGGAGCGGTCGATGGACCCGCAGGCAGGACAGGAGGGGCCGACCGAGGCAGGATGGGCCGGATGGGGCAAGGCGTGGAGGGCCAACTTGAGGGCCGCGTCGGCCTCGTGGCCCGAGTAGGCGCAGCGCCGCAGTGAGGCCCAGTCGATCCTGGATGGTGGATTGATGGTGGGCGTCCATCTCGCCAGGAATCTGGAGATGGGCGTGGCGGCGAGGCGCGGGCGATCCGGGGCCCGTCGGGCCGAGCGGGTCGTGAGGCCGTTGAGGAACGGCGTAGCCGTCCCTCGCAGCACCACGGCCGCAGCTAGGGAACTGGAAGAAGGCGTGGACTCCGCCCCGAAGCCCACGGCGTTCTCGGAGGTCAGCCTCCGACAGAAGGCGCCCAGGGTCTCGGCGTCAGCCAGGGCGGAGCGTGTAGGGCGGGTGATGTGACGGTCCTCGGCTAGAAAGTCCCGGACTCGGACTGCGAGCCAGCGCGCTGGGGCCAGGAGGTCGGGAGGGCGAAGGAACTGGCAGCCGCCGATGATTGGGAGGTCCAGCAGCTGAGATGTGGGGACCGCCCGGTGATTGAGGCTCAGGATCTTGGAGGCCTCCTCCCACAGCTTCAGCAACCGGAGACGGCGGGGCTGGAGACGCGTGCCGTCTGGTGGAGGGCGGATCCAGGCCTCGCTGCTGCTGGCGACCAGCCATTCGAAGCCGTTCCTGCCTCCGCGGAGCGCGACCTGCACACCCTTGAGGCAGGCGAGCTGGAGTTGGGTTGCCAGGTCGAGGAGGCCGAGGCCTTCGATGGCAACGGGCCTCGCCATGAAGGAAGCCACGCCGTGTGCTCGGGCCCCCAGACGAACCTCGCCAGTCTGGCCTGCAGTTTGGCGATGGTCGGGGGTGATGGCAGGTACCCGTGCAGGTGATGCTGGATGGTGGAGCCCACTAGCGAGTTCGCCGCTCTAGCTCGTCCGACGAGGGATAGGCCGCGGGTGAAGGGCGTCCATCTGCGGCAGGCGGACTCCAGGAGGGCGAGAAGATGCTGCTCCTGATGGGCTACGGAGCTTCTGGGGGCGATGTCGAGCCCGAGGACCCTGATGGAGGTGGTCGACCAGGAGGCGCCGAGAGGGGAGTCACCGCGGTTGCGCCAGGCTCCGCACCAAAGGCCCGCGCTCTTCCCGAGGTTGACGGCGATACCGGAGGCCTGCTTGAAGTCCTCGAGGACGGTCGCCACCCGCTCGAATTCTTCGTCGCGATGGAAAAGGAGGACGATGTCGTCGGCGTAGGCGATGACGTTGCCCACGCCGAGGGTCAACTCCAGGCGACGTAGCAGCGGCCCCGTAGCGATGCTAAAGAGGGCGGCACTCACGGCGCAGCCCTGCCTTAGGCCGTTGAGGAGGGGGAAGGCGGTGGTGTGAAAGCCTCCAGCCCGGATCGTTGCGTCCGCCCGGCGTACAAGATGCTAATCCAGCCCATGAAGGCCGGCGGGAGGCGGAGGGACGTCATCAGGGACTCCAGGAAGCCGCGGTCCAGGGAATCGAAGGCGGACTCCAAGTCGATGCCCATGACGGCCAGCGGCGAGCCCATGGCGGTTGCCTCCTCAACAGCATCCGTCACCTTGGCGATGTTCCAAGATGGGGACCTCCCAGGGACGGCGTACGTCTGGCAGTCTGGTACCAGGGCTCGTAGGTGGGGCTTGAGGCGCCGGTGGAGAATGGCGGCCAGGACCCTGTAGTCGGCCGAGGGCAGCGCGACAGGCCTGTAGCCATCAAGGCCGCGACCTCCGCGGGCCTTGGGCACGAGGCAGATGGAGCTGCGCCGCGTCGACGGAGGCAGGGCACCGCGGAGCCGTGAAGCCGCCAACACCCGGGCCAGAGCTTCCGCGAAGAAGTCCTCGTTGAAGGCAACGAGGAGTTCGCACGGCAGGCCGTCCCAGCCGGGGGCCTTTCCGCGAGGGAGATGCTCGATAGCGTTGGCGATCTCGCTGGGCTGATGTCCGGCCGGTGGAGCGGGTCCTCCTCACTCAGCTCGCGGGTGGTGGTGGGCGCGCTGCTGGCGATGAAGGCAGCTCCCGCAGCTGGATCGCTGGTGGGACGGGCGAAGCGGGGCTGGAAGGTCGCGAACGCCCTCCGCCGAAGCTCGGGGCCCTCGATGATGTTATCCTGCTCGTCCCTGATGACGCTGACCGGGCGTCGGAGGCGGATGGCGCGTGCTAGGTCCGGCAGCGATGGGTAGTCGGCCCGGATGGAGGAGGCCTCGAGCTGCGCCGCGATGTAACGTCTCGCCCTGTAGACGTAGCTGTCGCTGGCAGCGTGGTGCGGGTCGTGCAGGGATCTGGCCTCCGCCAGCAGCCCCGCCTTGATGGTGGTCCACCTATCCCAAAAGGTCCCGTCGTCGTCATCGTGCGCTGTGTCTTCCTCCAGTTCCCGGATGTAGCCAGCCAGATGTTCGAGAGCAAGGCCCGAGCGGAGCATCGCGGCCAAGCGAGGCTGGGTGGGGGAGGAGACGGCGGTGGTGGAAGAGCCCACCTGGAGCAGCACGAGGCGGTGGTAGTGGCTGGTCGCGTAGATGGACACGCGATCCAGGACTCCAGCAGGGACGAGGATCCGGTCCAGGCGGTTGGATTCGACTTGGTCGCCGTGCATGGCGACTCTGGTGGGCAGGTGGGCGGCGTCGAACTGGGTGGCCACGTCTACCAGCGCGGCCAGGTCCAGAAGAGCGGCGAGGGCATCCGATGATGATGATGATGAGGGGCCCCGATCCCTGATGTTAAAGTCGCCGATGATCCAGCAGGCCCCCTCCTCCTCCTGTGCCGCTGTCGCCGCCAGGAGCTCCAGTTATCGGTTTCTCTCCCGGGGTTCATGCGCCAGATGAACGGCGATGGCCGTCATCTCCTCGCCGTGGACATCTATTGTTGCCAAGGCGATGTGGCCCGGCCACAGGATACGCTGTTGTAGCACGGCTACGCCTGGTCCGAAGACGCAGGCGAGTCCGGATCCCGAGATGGCTACGGGATGGGCCAATATAACAGCGTTGTAGCCGAGGCAGAGGTCTTGGCCGCTGCCGAGATGAAATGCGTTTGTCTCCTGGACAAACGCGATGTCCACGTGATGTTGCCTGAGGAGATGACAAAGGGCAAGGCTCCTCCCCGAGTGGCGAGCCCTCGCGCGTTGATGCTGGCGAGACGGTAGCTCATTGTTGCCGTCCCTTAAGCACCCCCTTGGTCTTCTGGAGGGTCTTGCGGATGGTGTGGTTGGAGTCTGGGATCGAGGCCTTGATGGTTTCGGCCACCTGGTCGAAGGCGGCGACCTGTGCTTTTGACAGCGAGGGCACTCGCTTCTCCATTTTTCTTTTAGAGATGAGTAGCTGCTGTGCGTCCTCGCGGTCTATACCGGGCAGCCCGTCCCAGTCGATGGAGAGGTTGGGGGACTGCTTGAGGTGCTCCTGCAGCTGGAAGAGTGCGGGTTTTCCCTTGGAAGGCGTGGAGGGAGTTGAGGTCCGCTCCTCCTCCGACATCTCGATGTCGAGCGGAAGGATCGCGGGCTCGAGGGGCCGCGGGGCAGCCATAGGAGCAGGGAGGGCAACAGGGGCGGGCTGGGCAAGATCCTTTGGTTCGGCAGGATGGGGCGCCGAGGGGATCGCCGGAGCCTCTGTTGATGTCTTCGCCGGTTGGACAGGGGACCCCGGTGTTGCGGGCGCCGGTGCCGGCTTCCTTGGCTTGCTGAGGAGGAGGAGGGGGGGGGGGGGGGGGAGTCCTTGCGTCGGTGGGAGACGCTGCTTGCCTGGGGCTGCCGTTCCCTTGCCTGGCGAGCGCTGGGCAGTTGGCTCTGCGGTGGCCTTGTTTACCGCATTTGGAACACTTGATTCCAAAAGAGAGAAAGGCCGATAGGGTGTCCCCCTTGGACTGGATAGTCAGTCGGGTGGGCAGCGTCTCCAGCCTTACGCCCTCGTGGAGCAGGATGAACGCCTCCCGGCGGCCGTCGCTGAAGGCGTACTCCCCCATTTTGATCATGATGGGGGCGATGGAGGTGATGTCTCCATATTTACGCAAGGCCTGCACGATGGTGGCGTCCTCTACGAAGCCGGGGAGATTGGCCACGTTTATCCTCTCGGCCCTCTTGCGGAAGGGGAAGACCTTGAGGAGTGTTCCCTCGATGTTCAGGCCCTCCTCCACCAGACGGCTCGCAAGGTTCTTGATCGCGAGGCCCACGATGTAGTGGCCGTTCATCCTATTGAATTGTGTGATGTTTTTGGGGCCCTCCGACCAGGTTGCCAATTGCCTTGAGGTAGGAGTAGTCCGGGATGTCAGGGCACAGCTCCACGAAGATGTAGTTCTCGTGGTTGGTGGTGGCCTGCCTCGCCCTGGCTGCGGCGATGTTGGCGCACGTCGCCTTGATTTCCTGGGGCGGCATTGACCTCGGCCCAGTTGGCCGCTTCTGCTGCTGTGAGCTGGGCTTCTCAGCAGGCCTGCCAGGCTTCTTTGCGGCGTGCTCCGGCGATGAAGTGCGGCGCCTTTTCTTGCTCTTGACAACGGTGTAGTCGTCGTTGGCGTCGACCTCCGTCATCTCGCTGTCGGCCCAGTTGAGCGAGGTCGGGTTGGGTGATGTGTCGCTGGTCGAGGCAGCAGTCGGCGGCGCCGTGACGTCACCACGCGCGGCGGCCAGATTTGCATGCATGTCGCCTGCCGGCGAATTTGCATGCATGTCGCCTGCCGGCGAGAATTTGCATATTTTTGAATTTCAGAAGAAATTTCTTTAGTTTTCTTCATATTTATTTCTTTTGGCGATAATTCCTCGCCTGTTGGTAGCAGAATGCTGGGCCTTTCAGGCACTTCTTCAGCACATCCTGGGCTTTCCGCCAATACCTCACTTGCCAGACTAAGCGTCTTTTACACACACTCAAAAGGCGAAAACGGCGGAGCTCGCAAAAGCGTGGCCGCACGCTCGAGTGTGTGTGTGTGTGTGTCTGTCTGTCCTTTATGCCTGACCAAACCACTCATTGGAACGCCATGAAACTTTGGAAAGTTATTTAGTATAGTACTGGGAAGGTTTCTAGCAAATAAAATTTTTGAAATAACTTTTCGCTTTAAAATAATCAAGATAAATATTCTAATTTATCTGTTATAATTCAACAATCTGCTCTAAATATTATCATGATGATACGATGATTTTGTAATGTAGAAAATTTGGAAAGACAAAATTCAGGATGACACGGCAATTTATTTGAGACAAGAATAATGATACAATTCCAAGGCAAGATACTATTCCTTTAACTTCCAATTACCGAGGGAACCAATTAATATTGATTTTATTCAACTTATCGAGTATTTTTCAAGGTACCGGGAAAAATGTTCACTTTATTGAGAGATTCGTTAAACAACCTTTACTCGGGTATAACCCGGGCGAAGCCGGGTACATCCATACAAGAATAATGATACAATTCCAAGGCAAGATACTATTCCTTTAACTTCCAATTACCGAGGGAACCAATTAATATTGATTTTATTCAACTTATCGAGTATTTTCCAAGGGACCGGGAAAAAATGTTCACTTTATCGAGAGATTCGTTAGACAAACCTTTACTCGGGTAAAACCCGGGCGAAGCCGGGTACGTCCGCTAGTATATTATAAACACATGGCAATAAGACCAAAATCCGAATAAACGGACTACAAAGTATTTACAATAAATTTTCAGTGACATTATATTCAGTTTTGAACATAATTTTTGTATTATACTTTCTATATATGTTTATTACATCTTATTTCTGGACCAGTGTTATGCTCAATTATTTAGGGTTTTATTTATTAGAGGAGGACTGTTGTTGAAGAATATTTTAGGTTTGTAGTTATGTTGTTTTCTGTTTGTAGTGAAATTATTAATTTCTGTTTTGAGTGTTTTCACTATAGGTTTATGTTTTTAAAAATAATTTGGCTGGATTGTTCTTTTTTTTTTTGCTTATCCCTGTACACGTGGTACAGGCCATGGTAATCATGGTGGGTAGAAGTAGGCGACTGCTTTTACTGTAAGTTTACCACATGTCTACACATTTAAAAATCAGTTCGACTTTGCACTTACAAATGTGTCAGAGCCCCATTTGGTTACTTGCACTCGCTGGTGGATTTGGACTTTTGAAAGAATCGGGAGCCATTGGAGCATTTTTTTAAATCAGAAAAAAGTGCCCAATGCGGGAATCGAACCCGGGTCGTAGTGGTCTAAACCGTTGGTTTTACCACCCAGATTGTTCATTATTCTATTTAGGTCTTTAGTTTTTTATATTATGGTGACTGTGCGCTCCATACCATTATACCATCTGCCAAAAGTTGAAAATAAATAAGCCTAATAGAGAGAGGACACCTAGTTGTAGAACAAAAGTGTCCTTTATGGAGAGCTAAATAATAAAATATTTAAAATGAGGAGTTTTATTTATGTGTGTGTGTGTGTGTGTGTTGTGTGATAGCAATGTCTTCCAGCTAAGTTAACGTAATGTGTGTGCTCCTAATTAGCTTAAATCGGGAGTAGGATATAGGATGCATTCTGTAAAAAAAAAAAAATGTTCCCGCCCGGGATCGAACCAGGGACCTTGTGCGTGTGAAGCACACGTGATAACCGCTACACCACGGAAACTTGAAAATATTTTCATTTAACGTTTTATTAATATTTTACTGAACTAAATAATTTTTGACGTGACAACGTCTTAAATTAGGTTGCGGCTGGGAGTCACTTATGAAAAAGTGTAACGCCCGGTAACGTTACGATGAGTCACCGAACGAGAGTGCTGCGCGCGCAGCTGCGCGCGCAGCGCTAGAGAATTAGGCGCATTGAATCGGCGCATGCTTGTCTCTGTCTTTGTCTTTCTCGAACGTTCTTGGCGTTGGAAAAACAAGAAAGCGTCATAATACAAGTTCACACGTGTGGTTAAAGTATCGTCAGCTGTGTCTGTAGTGAAAATGTGGAGTGCTTAGATTCGTCATTTACAACAACTACAACAATAAAGGTAAATAATTGTACACTGATATTTCATTATCGTAAACTATGATTGATTGATTAATTGTTAGATTGACACAAAAGTTGAGAAACTGAGTTTATAGGTTATGTCATACTATTGATAAATGTTGATAGTGTTAAGTAAATTATTAGTTTAAAATTAATTAATTAATTAATTATTATTTTACAAATTTTAAATAGTTTCAAATTTATTTAGCAAAAATTTGAACCTTCGATCTGAATAAATGTTTTGATTTTCGAATTGATTATTTAAAATTACAAATATTAAGAAAAAGTGGCAGATATAAGAAAACTTTATTTAAACTGTGTTGAGCAAGAATTTTAACATCTAATATAAGTAAATGTTTTAATTTTCAACTTCATCATTTACAATTACAAATTTTATTTAATTTCAAATTTATTTAGCAAAAATTTGAACCTTCGATCTGAATAAGTGTTTTGATTTTCAAATTGATTCTTTAAAATTAAAAATTCATCCATTCAATTTCAAATGTTCAACAGGAATCACCACTCTCAAAACAATGGAAACGGTGCCTTCAACTTCCAGTACTTCAATGGAGACGGAGGATATCGTGCCGTCAACGTCTGCAGTACCTTTCGTTGTTCCACACACCACCTCTACCGCCAGAACGAATGCTCAGCGACAACGTGAGTACAGACTACGAAAAGCATTGACCAGAACTCCTGAACAAGTAAGAGCCTTTGCAAAAGCGGCTGCGGAGAGGCAACGCAGGTTCAAGCTACGTAAATCTGCTAAGATAGCCCTCACCAGCGGTACGTCAGAGTCACCTGCTTCAACGTCTTGTTCTGTGGTGGAGAGAACAAGCGTTCCTGTCGTGGCGGAGAGAACGAGCGTTCCCCTAACTAACGCTCAACGGCAACGTGCATTCCGACAACGTAGAGCAGCATCTTCTCGGACTGATGTACAATCGACTACTTCTTCAAGCCAAACAGCAATACAACTGGAACAATCCACCTGGTATACCAAATGGTCATCGTCAATACGGAGATTTCAATCTACTTTCCTGGACAACGATTTTGGCCATGCTTGCTCGGTTTGTGACAGATTGTGGTTCAAGAATGACCTTAAAACCATCACTGCACTACAACTGAAGGTAATCTCGGATTGGTACGTTAAGGAAAATCGGCAGCTACGCAAGGAGGATTATACAAAGTCTTGCAACACCTGTAGACAATCACTGAATAAGCGTAAGCTTCCTACTCTCGCAAAGGTCAACGGCTTCTCATATCCTGACATACCTCCAGGTCTACCGCCTCTGGATCCTATCAGTGAACGTTTGGTCTCACCGCGCCTTCTATTTATGCAAGTGCGTCGACTGCGTCATGATTTCTCTTATGGAATTATTGGACAAGTGATAAACGTCCCAGTCAACGTACAAGACATGGTAAAATGCTTGCCTCGCCATCTAGAAGAGGACGATGTTATCAACGTTAACATCAAAAGGAATCTTGCACACAGAACAAATTACATCAGCGGGTACATGTCTAAGCGTACGGTCAAAGAATGGTTAGATGTACTTCAAAATTCAAGTCTATATCGTTTGTACGGCGGAAGTGTTCCAAGTTGCGATTACAGACGTAACTCGTGTCATTAAAACCAAGGGTGACATGTGCATGACTGAAGTTACTTGCTTCGCCGCTAATACTAGCTTCAAGTTTATACTCGGTGCTGTATATATTCATCCAGGAGCTAGTATGCAGGATATTGGAATGTTACTATGGCAAGGACTCGGTCCGTACATTCACAACAGCCAGTACGTGCCACCGTTCGTGCAAATTGATTCTAGTATACCGATTCTTCTGTGTGGTGATTTTAACAAAAACGTAAAGCCTGACAACTCGTTTCTTAATTTCATGAAAAATACGTATAATCTTGATTGCGTATCAAACGTTTCTAAGTCAACTACGTTAAAAGGAACAACTATCGACTTGACTTTCGCAAGACACATTACAGCAGAAACACTTCCTTTCATTTCATATTTCTCCTATCATCGTCCTATCCTCAACAAAATCACTCAAATAGGAATTAGTTAAGTTTAAGTTTACATGTACAATGTTTTAGTAAACACAAAATATATTTCTATAGTTAAAATTTGTGCAATTCTTATTTTCATTCAATTCCTTGTTCCTATTGTGCAATTTAATTATATTCATATCAATAAATATTCTACCGTTGTCACGTAAAATCTTCGCCCGTAAAACCGACTTTACAGGCAACCATTGTTTTTTATTCTCGTGATTATTGTCCAACTATCCTTAAATATGTTGGTTTTAAAAGAAGCTTTCTTTTTGGCATTTTTAAATCATAAAATAATTTATACCAAGATAAATTGAAATATGTAAAAAAATGTATGAAATACAAATTAACAAGTATATAATAGTGGTGTTACAATGCTGTTACCAAAACGTCACTTATAAATGCTTTATTTGGATCTTTTGACACCCCCTTATGTTAATTTTATTGTAAAATTATTAGGATTGTTGAAACTTCTCTTTTTTAATACGGTTGTTGCAATTATCTTGGTATAACTTATATTACGAGAAAAAATGCAAAAGTTTTTTTTATATACATTGTTACTAATTACAAAAAGGGAAAAAATCTTTCGAATCTAATACAGTGTGTTCCATTTTTAAAATAAAGATTTTTCAACGCTGTAGCTCGCGAAAGAAACGCGCGATTCGCGTGATGTTATATTTATTCCAAAGAACAAGCATATATTTATATTTCATCAAAAACTATTTAAAAAAATTCGAAATACCTAAAATTTTAAGTGATTTTGTATAAAAGGTTTACGTTCTCAGATTTTCCAGAGACCCTCTAGCGTCTTCGGTTTTCTAGATCTAAGAGCAGTTTTAAGCAATCCAAAAGCACAAAAATCCATAGGGGCCAAGTCTGGAGATTTTACAGGGATGTGCTTAAAAGGGATGTAGGAAATGCCGGTTTCACCCCTCTTTTCTTCCAGTTATTGACGTGTTGAATGTGATGTATGTCTCGTGGCTTTATCTTGGTGCAGACACACGGATCTTGAGTAACTTTGATACAAAAATGGGACCTCATTGTCGAATAATGGGTCTAAGACAAGTATTTGCTATATTTGCAAATTTATCTTGACATTTGGGTCCGCCTTCTTTATTGGAAGCTTCCCATTGTAACAGAAACCTGCAACGACCATGAAGCCCTTTGAGAAACTTTCCTTGCATTGCTTGACCCAGTTCTGAAAGGTGTATATTTGAGAGTTAACGTAGAAAATGGCACGGGGTTGGTTGCTATAAACCCATGTCTCGCCCAGTGTAACAACATTCTTCCATTTTTCACCTGCCAGGTACTTTTCATAAAGGGCCTTGCTGCAGGTCTTTCGTTCCTCAATAAGGAGCGGCTTGAAGGCATAAACTTTCGCCTTTTTACATATTTTAAGCCGATTTTTCTCCTAACAATACGGTTAACGGTAGAAAGAGGTATACATTCGTTATTGTGGAAATGTTCTTTTGAGAAGGTGGATTCTCCCTGACAACCATTTCCTTTATTTTTCTTTCGGTTGGTGTTAAAGGTTTCTTCAGGCACCTTTTATCAGAGGAATATTTTCGCTTAATTTCATAGATATAAAAAATTTCTTTGTTTTCCTTTACTATGTGACTGATTGTGAACTTAGTAATATAAATATTATTTTCTTACATAATTTTAATAATTTGGGTAAACGAGAATTTCTACTCGGAAAGTTTGAAAACGTAACCTTTTACAAAATCACTTATAATTTTAGGCATTTCGAATATTTAAAAATATATATTTTTGATGAAATATATATCAATGCTTGTTCTTTGGAATAAATAAAACATAACGCGAATCGCATGCTTCTTTCGCGAGCTATAGCGTTGCAAGAACGTTATTTTAAAAATGGAACACACACACACACCCCCTATGTATATTTAAGGATTATTTGACAATGAACCAGAGAATAAAAAATAACAAAATCAGTAAAATATTAATAAAATCGTGAAAGAATCAACTATCAAGTTTCCGTGGTGTAGCGGTTATCACGTGTGCTTCACACGCACAAGGTCCCCGGTTCGATCCCGGGCGGGAACACTTTTTTTTTTAAATCGATTGTACGGAGTGAAACATCACTTGTTGAAAAGACGAAAATAGGAAGGAATAGGCAAACAGGATAAGGTAAGATAAAAATCATTAGATAATATGTAAGAAAGATTTTTGGGGGGTCAGTGGAAGGGTGGTCTACACCGTTGGTTTTCGACCACTATGACCCAGGATCGAATCTATGGCCCCCGATTCTTGCAAAAGTCCAACCCCACCAGCGAGTGCAAGTAACTAAACGGGGCTCTGGCACATTTGTGAGTGCAAAAGTCGAACTGCTCTTCATATGTGTAGACATGTGGTGCACTTACAGTAAAAGCAGTCGCTAACTATCCACCATGATTATCATGGCCTGTACCACGTGTACTCGAATATATAAATAAGAAAAATCATTTTATGGACAGCGTATAGGCCTGCAGAGGGGAATACATATAATTTAAAAATGAAATACATTGAAATACCTTCAAGCATGTTCTAGCGTATTTTCACCGCACATTGATTTTTGTTGATTCAAAATGTAAATGTTGAGGATTTTCCTTTAGTAGATTGTTAACACACCTACAGGATCCACTATCATCATGAGGATCAACAGTTAAAAAGGCGTATAGGTGGGTAATTATATAAATAAATAATATTTGCGGAGGAGAATTTCTCAATGTATTTCATTCGTTGTTGTTGTCGTGTCCAATGAAGAGCCTAAGATGTCTCCATGCATCTCTATCACAGAAGCAGCAATGTCCACTATTTTGCTCTTCATTGGAAAATGGGTACCGTTGCCACGTTAGTCACCTTGGAAACGAATCAGAATTTGGTCAAATATTCCAAGGGTCCAGGGGGGACCGCAGAGAGGTGTGGTCGGGCTTCTCCCCCCCCATGTATTTCATTTTAATTATATGTATGCACCTCTGCAGGTCTATGATCTGTCCATAGCTTTATTTATAGAACACCCCTAATCTGCCTTCCATAGTAAATACACGGTATATAAGAAAAATAATCCAGTACAATAGTAAGAGATTAATTTTGTCAAACTGCTGCTGAGAGGGTTCACCACTAATGAGCCAAGCTATCTCATCTAATAATTTTTTATCAATCTAGTTAAAAAAGGTCTGTTGAGATTATATATGATTATGTATGTTAAAAGAAACACATTTCCGATAAAATTGTTACAAAATATATCTGGAAGGATATAGCATATTTTCAATTATAATTATCTGATTAATATAAGAAAGAACTTTGGTTAAAATCCATAATTATATTTAATATTTAGATGGAATATTTTAAGCGAGAGATAGCAGAAAACCACCAGTAACGTTCAGTTGTATGATTAAGATATATTATTTAATTATCCTATATGTATTTATTTAATCAATGTTACTTTAACGTTCACTATTTCTGGTACATAAAATCCATGTGGTGAGTCTAGTGGTTTACGTTTTAAAACTCTTTATTCAGACATTACTATCAACTACATAGCATTATTTACATAGTATAATTTCCATAAGAATATACCATGGGCTATATACACATAGTAAAGTCAGTTTTACATGAAGCAAAGTTTCAGTTTAGCAAGTAAAAATGTATATAGAGACATTGAGAGAGTATATAGTGGTTAGTCTAGTGGTTTAAATCATCACTGTTAAGGACTAGAGGGTTGGGTGGAATGTATGTTTGAAAGTTGTTTGGAAACAACAAAAAGAAATCCTTTATAAATCTATAAATGGATGCTACATCAATGTTGCTATTATTTATTCTCTATTAAAGTTTTTTTTTTACTGAGGAAATCATTGATCAATTTTACTCGAAGATAGCTGAAAAATCATGTGGCAATTTTAACAAACCGAAACCAATTTTCTGTAGTTCTGCTTTTAACCATTAGGGTCCACACACTAATAAGGCTAATAAATAAATTTGATTTTGATCGCTACACTCCTACTAGAAAATATGTATTTAAACAAAAATCGTTAAAAATATTATAGGTGCCCTAACAAAACGTGGCTGAAATACACCTTGGTAATACCTGGGCGAAGCCAGGTCTATTCAGCTAGTTTATAAATAAAAGCAACTTTAAACAATACATAAATTTACAAACACTTACCTTGCTATAGTGCAAATTGGTCACCTTTGGTCCAGTCCAGATGGAGTCCTGGAGATTTCTGAGGGTCCTTTATTCGTTCATTTCCATCTTGGGAATTCCAGCAAATTCTTTCAGCACAAGAAAGAAGAAAAATGATTCCAACCATCAACGTTGGCATGAGGAGGAATGGAAATTTTTAGACAAAATAAAAATGTAATTAGTCTTGAATGATAAAGATAGAGAATAGGATTGAAATACATAATGAATCATATTGTAGCGTATAATTCTCTCGAGTCTTGGAATTTCTTCACCACAATATAAACGAAAATCATTGGCTTCAAAATATTAAAATCAACAACCGACATGTCAAATTGTAGGCGCCATCCCGACCAGAGAGCCACAGATAAACAGATTATAAACGCACAGAATATAGAATCCGAGCTCCCCAGTAGAAGGAATACCTGGAAGACGACGGTACTCTCTGTTATATGTGTTGTTCACTATTATGATTTTGTTCTAATAAACACTACTAAATTATTTCATTGGATCCTCTCTTTCTTTTTCCCAGTAAGAAACGCCTACGGAAGCCAACAGAAATTCAGAAGTGGGATAGTCCTGAAGAAAATTGAAGATTCACTGGAATAATTTGGAAACGAGAAGGACGTGGCGCTGTGACCGATCAACGTAAGAGGAGTTGCATGGTATGTACGAAATTTAATTACCTATTCCTAAAAGTATTATTGCAAAATCATCTCGATAAGAAGTATTTTAAAGAAAGTATTTTAAAGTAAATTAGTATTTTAAAGAAAGTATTTTAAAGTAAAGTGAAGTATTTTAAAGAAAGTATTTTAAAGTAAAGTGAAGTATTTTAAAGAAAGTATTTTAAAGTAAAGTGAAGTATTTTAAAGAAAGTATTTTAAAGTAAAGTGAAGTATTTTAAAGAAAGTATTTTAAAGTAAAGTGAAGTATTTTAAAGAAAGTATTTTAAAGTAAAGTGAAGTATTTTAAAGAAAGTATTTTAAAGTAAAGTACAGTATTCTAAAGAAAGTATTTTAAAGTAAAGTAAAGTATTCTAAAGAAAGTATTTTTAAAGTAAATTGAAGAAACAAAAAAAAAGTATTGTCTCAAAATTACCAAAGAAAAGTTGATTTCGATTAAAGAAATAATTGAAACAGTACGTATCTGGTTTAGTCAGTTTTATTTGTTTATTTTAAAAATTTTTGCCTTGTTTATTTTTCCTTTTGAAAAACATGACTTATTTAGCGAAAGTAAGGAAATGCGATTTGAGCAAGTTGGCGTATGAACTCGGCGAGGTAGTACCGCCAGAGAGCAGGATCGTCGACTTAAAACACCTTATTTTGAATAGCCAATCCTACGAAGAAGAATTCGCAAAACAACTGTTGGAGACTCTGATCAAGGATCGGGAACGAATCGAGGAGCGGGAACGAATCGAGGAGCGGGAACGAATCGAGGATCGGAAACGAATCGAGGATCGGGAACGAATCGAACGGGAACGAAAAGAACAAATGGTAATGGAATTCGAGCTTGAGAAGCTGCGCATCCAGACTACACGCGGAAACAACGATACGTCTCGAAGTACCAGCAATGACGCACATTACGAGATACGTAAACTGATGCCCAAGTACGAGTCGAAGGACAATGATTTGAGTTTTTACCTAATTCTTTTCGAAAGACAGGCAAAGCGACTAGGATTGGATGAAGACCAATGGGCGTTCAGCCTCCTAGGATTGCTACCTTACGAAATGACTCAATTAATCGCTCGGGAAACAGAAGAACAAAGCGGCGATTATAGGTTCGTGAAAAGGTTGCTCCTAAAACGGTACAAGTTGAGCCCCGAACAATTCAGACAAAAATTCGAGAAGCACGAGAGATCTCAAAAGGGTTCCTGGAGAGACTTCGCTTTCGAATTGCGAGGATATTTCAACGAATGGATCGAAGGAATGAACGTGGAAAATTTCGACGCCCTAAAGGATTTGTCCGTCACTAACCAGCTAAAGAAAAAAGTTCCAAATGTGCTGCGTAATCATCTCATTGACGATTGGACCAAGTTAAACAACCCAGATGAGTTGGCGGATAAACTGGACGAGTACGAAAATGTTCGCACCGAGATGGGACCTCCGCATTGGAATGCGAAACACCTCATACCACCGTCGTTTCAGCAGAAATCTGCGAGATTCCCCAACCAAAGCGAAGTTAAAGAGACTAAACAAGGAACGAATGTTTCGGGTCAAGACGCTGCAAGGAACGAAATCAGTGAAACGTACCCTAACACCTTGAGGAGAATGGTCAACCGTACGATCAGAAACGACAAGGGAGAACCGAAGTGCTTCAACTGCAATCAGTTTGGACACATTGCCAGAGACTGCCCAGCACCCAGGACTACGTTGACATGCCGAGGATGCGGTCAAACGGGACACAAGGAAAGGAATTGCACAAGACCCAAAGAAGGACTAAAAGTAGCCAACCTGGAAGTCGAAGGACTGGAGACTGTCCCGCCAGATGTATATTTGAAGGATGTCAAGATCGACAACAAGGAAACCGTGAAGGCAATGATAGACACCGGGAGCAGCAGTTGTCTAATGAGAGAATCGGTCGCAAGGAGGATCAGCGTCGACATCGAACCAGACTCGACTAGTCTGTACGGCATCGGTAACCAGACTGCACCAGCTGCCAGGACCGTTGGGAAGACGACAGTCGACCTGGAGATTGATGGCATCGTCGGAAGGGAAATCACTGTATTCATTGTCAACGATGATGCCCAACCCTATGACCTATTAATTGGAAGAACATGGACAGATCTGCCCTACGTATCCTTCGCCAGAATTGGTAAAAACTTGCATATTGGCTATTCATCCGAATTTCCGTTTGCTAATCTGCAAGAAGAAATCAAGTCGCGTCGCATCGAACTGAGAGCAACCGAAACTGTTCAGTTGGAGAGCGACTCCATTAACTTTACAAGTGCAATCACAGACGAGGTAAAGGATGGATATGTATTGTTCACAGGAGTAGATGACGCCTGTGTCGATTCCCTATTGGAAGTGGTCGATGGAAAGACGACCGTACTCATCATCTCAGCTGGCAAGGGCAAGTTGAGAGTAAGGAAGAACCAATGTGTAGGGCGGGTTGAACTACTGAACCTTGATGATATTGTTGTTAACCTGGACGTCGCAGAGGATTCGTTTCAGACTAAAAATGAAGAGAAGAGGGAAGGACAAGACCAAATGAAACGTAAGCGCCCCATACTGCCTGAGGACATCAACGTCAATCATTCTCTGACTTCGAAAGAGAGACAAGAAATCCTAGATGTAGTAAACGAGTATAGAGACTGTTTCGCTCTTGGCATGGAGGAATTAGGGTGCACCGATGTCACCAAGATGGACATTAAGGAGGTTGATGGAAGCAAGCCAGTCTGTCTGAGACCGTATAAGACGACTGCAAGTGAACGCGAAGCAATCAGGGAGATTGTCAGAGAGTGGAAGGACAATGGAATAGTCACGGAAACTAGATCACCCTACGCTAGTACCGTCCTACTTGTGAGGAAGAAAACTGGAGATCATCGTCTGGTGGTAGATTATAGGAGACTCAACATTCAAACAGTTAAGGACAAGTTCCCATTACCAAGGATAGACGACCTTCTGGAAGGCCTAAGGAATGCGAAATTCTTCACCACTCTGGATCTGGCGCATGGATATCTGCAGATACCACTGACCGATAAGGCAAAATTAAAGACAGCATTCATCACCCCAGATGATACAGGTCAATTCGAAAGGATGATTTTTGGACTCGCCAACGCACCAGCTGAATTCCAAAGACTGATGCACACTGTCCTAGGTCCGCTGCTGAACAAGAAGGCATTCTGCTATCTCGACGACGTGATTATCCCAGCAAAGGATTGGCGGGAGATGATCGAAAGGTTGAGGGAAGTCCTCGAAAGAATAAGATCAGCGAAGTTGACACTGAAACCCTCTAAATGTGAGTTCGGAAGGAGGGAAGTTGAGTTCTTAGGGTATGTCATCAGTACAGGCGGACTTAAGCCAGGCCCAAGAAAGATCAAGGCGATAGAAGAATTTCCAGAACCCAAGAATGTCCACGACATACGACGCTTTCTGGGACTGACGAACTTCTTCAGACGATTTGTAAAGGACTTCGCGAGGAAAGCAGAACCGCTAAGCAGACTTACGAAGAAAGGTTCACAATTTGAATGGAAGGAAGAACAGCGAAGGTCATTTGGAGGACTACGAAAGGATCTGGTCGAATATCCGGTACTAGCTCATTACAACCCTGAACTCAAGACAGAAGTACATTGCGATGCGAGTGCTGAGGGATTAGCAGGAATGGTGCTACAGATGGACGAAGACGTGGACCCATGGACCGAGCCAGATAGAATTCAAGAGAGTGTGAGATCCCAAATTGAGAACAAACAAGAAACTATGAAGACATACTACGATAAGAAGAGGTGCCGTACAATCCAATTCGAAGTAGGAGAAATTGTAGTGATGAGGCATGTACCCAAAATGACGGGTGAACCAACCAAGGCACAACCCAAATATCGAGGACCTTTGATAATTACCGAGGTTCTGCCAAGCGACACGTATAGAGTGACTCAGTTAAGCGAAAGAACCAGTGGACGGTTCTACACGACAACGGCCCATATCAGTCAACTGAAGTCTTGGCACAGTGAAGAAGATGACTCAGCTACAGAAGAAAGTCCGGACGAGGAGCCAGAAGTAGAAGATACCCCCCGACGCAACCCACGACGTTCCTGCAACGCAAGGTTCAATCGAGGACGATTGAAATCCAGGAATGGCCGAATGTAGGCGCCATCCCGACCAGAGAGCCACAGATAAACAGATTATAAACGCACAGAATATAGAATCCGAGCTCCCCAGTAGAAGGAATACCCGGAAGACGACGGTACTCTCTGTTATATGTGTTGTTCACTATTATGATTTTGTTCTAATAAACACTACTAAATTATTTCATTGGATCCTCTCTTTCTTTTTCCCAGTAAGAAACGCCTACGGAAGCCAACAAAATGGATAGACATTTTATTACGAATTCTCTCTGTAATAGTAAGAATTACATTTAAAGTCTCACAAGGTGTTTTCTTTATATTCAATATGTTCAATGTGAAACATTTTTAAAGAGAGATTAAAAAATATTTGCCACAAATGAGAGAAAATTTTAGATCTTGTTAAAAAAAAACGAAGGCAATTTTTTTTATAACTTCTATATAATCATTGAAATAAACTATTATTGATAATATTATTTTGTTATATTATTTTCAAGATTTGATATTTGATTTATTGCTAGTTTTTTCAAAGTATATATCCCGGGAAGAAACTTTTTGATAATGTAAGAAAAAATAATATCCAGAGATTCTTGCGGCGTTGAAAAGAGAAGAAGTGTTGGGAATTAGATGGTAGAAAAATGATATTTATAATCTTCTTTTATATTTATAGTTGAGGAATATATTTTCGATATAAAAGAGTATCTGGAATTCTTCACGGGAATAAGGATTTGTTCTATTAACAGCAGATATTTTGTTGATGCTTTATTCCTGTAGTAGATTGAATAAGTAGATTAAAATTTGAAAAAATCAAGGCAGTTTTGAGGATTATCAATAGCTATTTCTAAACCTTTCTCAACAATCGTTGGCTATGTTAACAAGATATAATGCTGTTGAAGATAAAATTGTTTGATAAAGACACGTGAAATATTTTCAGAGCAGTTGACAGAGTGGGGAGGATGTAAGAACATATAAGAACGATCATCTTGAATGTGCGGAATGTTGGAATAATACAAAATAATAAGATTCATACTTGTAGAGCCATTCACTATAATTCTAAATTCTTGCATTCTGTAAGGTCTTTTTTTTTTATTGCTATCAATACTGCTCGAAAATTGTTGTTTGGGCTTCTGTATTTAACGCATTCCCCCCCAAATTTTCTTTTATGTTTCAACGATAATAGGAATTCCACTTGTACATTATCCATCCTCGAATCTGCTCGAGGCTATGTGGTAAAAGTAGATGATTTTTTCTTGATTTTTGGTGATTGGTTGACTAGAGATGTCTGTAAGGTGATGTTGGAAAAAGTAGAGTTAGGCCTGTTGTTGTTCATGAGATATTTCAATATCCAGATAGATCATTTCTTATTCAGAAGCATTAAAAAGATAGAATTCATGTTTCAGTATTTGATTATTTTCCAATTGTTTATTTTTATTTGTTTTGGATTTAAACACACAAAACGCGATATCCTGGCTAGGGATAATTGCGTCAATTTACATTTTTAAACAGAAACAGTTATAAACATTATGTAAAAGGGCGTACATGGATCTGTAAAGGAAAAAAAAAACATTTTTTTTTTCAAAATATTTCGAGAGATTGCTCCCTCTTTATCAATTTATTGCACAACATATTGGTTTTTTTTTCTTTACAGATCCATGTACGCCCTTTTATATAATCTTAATTGATGGATCGCTTTTTGAGTCAAGTTATAAACATATTATACAAGAAAAAGTAATAATTAAAAATAAAAAAGAGAAACAATAATATATATTAAGAACCTGAACCTTTCAGGTTAGAAAGATAATCATAAATATATTTACAAAAATAGTTAAATCTGTGACAAAAGTGTTTATAGTGTAACATCCATTTTATCTATATTACTGAATTATTTATTTATAATAATCTGTACACAAAATATAATAAATACTTTGCTACAATATTTAAAATGGGGAGTTTTATTGATCTGATAATTTATTTTGGTAAGCAGCCCCGTAAATAAAGATATTTCCGTTGATCTGATACTAATGCGTCCCAAACCGTGTTTCTCACTTAAATCAAGAGTAGGAGAAAAAAAAAAATGTTCCCGCCCGGGATCGAACCGGGGACCTTGTGCGTGTGAAGCACACGTGATAACCGCTACACCACGGAAACTTGAATACCTGACTCTCCATTATTTATAAATACTTTGCTGAATTAATAATTTAAATTTTTGTGTCAAATGATCTGGTATAATTCGATTTATACGTATGTAATACAAGTTAACAAGTCCACACACACAACTAAATAAATGTGATGTAACAGTGATATTACCATTGTCACATATAATTTATTTATTGGATCTTGTCACCTTCTTGTGTGTTGTGATTGTATTGTTAACTTAGTATTATACATGTTGGGGTTTTAAGAGGGTTGTTACAATTATCTTTGTTCAATATCACAGGTTTGTGGATTTCAACACATTATTAAAAGGTATAAGACGCTGCAACCTTTTAAACTTAATTGTATAAAGTAGCTTTCGGGCAAGCCCTTCCTCAGTAAAGTAAAACATGTTTTAGGATCCCCAAGAACTAGGGATGTTGTACTTGAGCTCATGGCCCCCTACAACACATCCCCTTCATACATACATCCCCACCTGTCTCAGTTTACTGAGGTAGGACTTGCCTGAAATCTAATTTATACAATTATTAAAAGAGTTGTGATGTTTAGATTTTTGTAAATATCTTTGTATAAATTATATTATGAGAAAAAAACTCGAAAGCAAAAAAGTTTCCCCGATATATTTTGCTACTTATTACAAAAATGAAAAAGTTTTTCAAACCCAACATATTTAAGGATATTAATTATAAGGTGATAACGCGCCATCTATACATAATGGTAATATTAAAGCACGAATGTTTCTTTTACACATAAAATAAAATTCTGCTGTCCATAGTAGGATGAAAAAATATTGGGATGGTTTGGCTCATCAGTGGTGAACCCTCCCATATATCAATATAATATTATTATTATTTTATTATAATATATAATTTATTATATATAATATACTAGCGGACGTACCCGGCTTCGCCCGGGTTTTACCCGAGTAAAGGTTTGTCTAACGAACATTTGTTAAAACAATTATCTATAAACTTATATTAAAAAAATATATATTTTGATAATTTGAAACTCGTAAATTTGAATCTCTCGATAATGTGAACATTTTTTTCCCGGTTCCTTGTCTCATCTTGTCTCAAATAAATTGCCGTGTCATCCTGAATTTTGTCTTTCCTAATTTCTACATTACAAAATCATCGTTTTATCTAGTGAACATTTTTTCCCGGTCCCTTGAAAAATACTCGATAACTAACTTTGACTTGTGCGCAATTAATAGGTAGAAAATCTTACTTTGGATAAATAATCTTCAAGATAATAAACTTAGTGATAATAAAACTTATAGATAAAAAACTTGTTATCATCGTCGCAATGGGGGCGCTGCTTGCGAGTTAAATCTACAAATCTGCAAATAACTCTAAGGATATTCAAGATATTCAAGAAATATTTTTTTCAGAAACCTTCCCAGTACTATACTAAATAACTTCCCAAAGTTTCATGGCGTTCCAATGAATGGTTTGGTCAGGCATAAAGGACACACACATACATTCATTTATATATATATATATATATATATATATATAGATATTTTTATTATAATAATACCAATGTAATAATATACCAAACCGCTTCTTAGAGCTCTAATACTGTATTGGACGATACTTCAGTGTAGTATATATAATCAGAATGATCCAATACAGTATTAGATCTGTAAGAAGCAGTCTGATTGATTAAATTGGCGAAACCGTTGGGAAGGTTCACCACTGATTATCTAAGCCGTACCAATAATTTTTGATCGCAGTAAGGACAGTAGAAGTTTGTTTTATGTGTAAAAGAAACATTCAGGCTTTAATGCTTCTATTTATTACATATTTAAGAATAGTTTGACAATAATCAAGAAAATCAAAACTATTATAAAATTAGTATAATATTAATAAAACTCTGATGGAAAAAGACTTACATGTTTCCGTGGTGTAGCGGTTATCACGTGTGCTTCACACGCACAAGGTCCCCGGTTCGATCCCGGGCGGGAACATTTTTTTTTTGCCGAATGTACTATCGATTTATAATCTACTCCCGATTTAAGACAGAAACATAGGAATTCATGCTTGTATAATCTATTCATCCAAATTGTGAATTGATACATGGGGTAGTTTCGATTTTGCAAATTCTCTTACCACCAAAACCAGCGACGAGCATATGAGACCTTTCTCAAACAACAACAAAAAGGCTTTTATTAGGGCCCATTGCCCTGTATGGATTCGCCATACAACAACAAAACAATACAGACATTTTTTTCCCTTTCCCCATGTGCACGTGAGCCTTTGTTTGAAAAGGGATTTATTTACACATCTGTTCTAAAACTTTCCTCACTACCTTTTTGTGTATGAATCTATTTACAATTTATCTGTAGAAATTATAGAGTTCTATTGCTATATTTTTCTTTTCTGAAATATTTCTCAGCGTCTTCAGTGGGTTGCTAAATCTCCAGAAGGTGTTTTTAAGAGTATGAGACCTTTCTCTGAAAATCTCTCATTGTATTGGGACATTCAATTTTTCACACGGATTTGAAGATGTTTTAGGCCTAATAAATCTCACATGAGCAGATATATTTATTGAGGTAAACCCTCTCTACCTACCACAATATTTTGAAATTAGCATGGAATCAAAACCGCTATTATATTTTTAATTCTGTGCGTACCCCGGACTCCTGGAGCATACGAAACTCACCAACTGTCCGGAAATTAAAACCGCTAAATATCAATATAGTAGTATCACACATTTTATTCGTGATCCAACGTTGAGGCCCACTGTACGTATTACATCCCAAACCATATCCGACGCCAGCCATCTCTGTCTTGAGCTCGATGTACCATCTCAGCAACCGTTAAGCCAATGACTTCCTTGAAAAAAAATAAAACAATATAGGTTTTTATTCAAGTTTCCGTGGTGTAGCGGTTATCACGTGTGCTTCACACGCACAAGGTCCCCGGTTCGATCCCGGGCGGGAACACTTTTTTTTTTTGGAATGTGAAGAGCTACATTCTCATTAATTTAAATGATTTGCATTTTATACTCTTTGCAATAATTCCGATTTTACATATCCTTTTTATATATATATTCTCTGTAATAAATATCTATATTCCCATACACAATATATTATGAAAAAATAGTACAAATGTGAAATGGGATAAGGTGAATAAATTAAGAAAAAGACATCTCTTCATCGTGCAACTGAAAGTTGCTGATGGCTTGCGCCATCTATCGGAATAAATATCAATTATTCGTTGATTTTTTAATTATTCCAGAATTGTCCAAATACCCATTCTTGATTAATCAAGAAAAGCTAAACGCGTACGCTTTTTCGCAATAGTTGATATTTATACTAATAGGTGGCGCAAGCCATCAGCAACTTTCAGTTGCACGATAAGAAGATGCCTTTTTTTCAATTTTCATTATATTATGTGTGAAAAAATAATAGTGAATATAAACAATAAAAAGGTCAGGTGTTGACATCTATATATATAAAAATGAATGTTTGTATGTTTGTTTGTTTGTATGTCCGGTATACAAATTCGCAGTAATTCACTAATTCAAACCAAAATTTCCATACATAGGTAAAAAAAAACACGGGGAAGACGATAGGCTATTTTAAAAAAAAAATATATATATTTTTTATTTCATCTCAATTTACAGGTGTTACATTCGAGCACAGCTCACGAGTCACCTTGTCCAGATTATTTACACATGGCGAGTTGTAATGCTGGAGTGGCCCCCCGAACCTTACAGGAGGGCAGTTGTTGGGTGTTTGGCTGTCAGCTAGCCATTGGGTCCAGGTCGTCGGATTCGGTGGCTGAGGTCACCAACTGTAGGAATTCTTCTTTTTTGAGTTTGGTTCCGTTGCAATTCCAGAAAACGATTTTTAAAGGTAATTCGCCTTTCATTGTTGTTTTGTTTCCCACTTGGCAAATACGCAAGTAGGAAAATCAGAATTATTGTTTACAAAACAATTTGTTCTCGTTAGGCTTAATTGAATATAATGTTTATACTAGTTTAAAGAAATAAGTTTACTTATCTTGGTCAGGCAATCATCCCAAGCTTTACAAATGAATTTATTTTATTTTTCTTTACATTGAATATTTTAAAGAATTTACAAATGAATTAAAGCCGCAGCTCTGAAAGGAATAGTTCTCTGGTGGCGACGTGGCAAGAAGAATGTTCGAGAAGGTGGCCAGCTCCCTCTGGCAGTCCGCCAGCTGGCCTCCCATTGGTCAGCGATGACGTAACTCTCCTTCACCGCCGAGCGTACACCGCCGCGTGCTGCCTTCTGCTACCTATGTTAGAATAAAACGAAATATACTCCCCTCCTGTGGACGTAGTCCACACACAAGGCAAAAGAAAAGGATCACATAATGTAGAACGTTTTTTTTTTTTTTTTTGAAGAAGAATTATTAGAATGGCAGAAGTGCAATCTTCGAGATGGGTCTTATTAGATGATGTTGTTTTTCTGTTTGAAGTTCCACAACTCGGACATTGCCATCCGCTCCAGGTGACACCTTGGTGATGCGGCCAAGGCTCCACTGCATTGAAGGCATAGGAAAGTCTTTTACCAACACCAAATCTCCAACCTTCAGGTTGGAAGAGGGTTTTTTCCACTTGGACCGTTGTTGCAGATTGTTCAGATATTCCCTGGACCATCTTTGCCAGAAAACATCTCTGGCCTTTTGAATTAATTTCCATCTAGTTAAGTAGTTGTCATTAGGGTGATAACTGGGCTCTGGGAGTGCTGTTAATGGTCTTCCAATCAAAAAATGTCCTGGAGTGAGAGGGTTGAAATCATTTGGATCCGATCTCATCGGATACAACGGGCGAGAATTCAAGCACGCTTCAATTTGACTTGTCAGAGTATTGAGTTCTTCAAAATTTAAAACTGCAGATTTTAAACACCTTAGGAGATGATACTTCAATGATTTAATTCCTGCTTCCCAAATGCCGCCGAAGTTAGGAGCAGATGGAGGTATAAAATGCCAAGTGATGTGTTCATTAGCGACATAATTTTGAATTGAAGAATATTTTACAAGTTGATGTATATTATTCAAAATATTCTTAGCTCCTTTAAAGTTAGTAGCGTTGTCGGTGAAAATATCAGAGGGTTTTCCTCGACGAGAGATGAATCTTCTAAAAGCAGCGAGGAAGGCAGGGGTTGACAGATCTGAAACTATCTCAAGGTGAATAGCCTTCGTTGAGAAACAAATGAATAATGCTATATATGATTTTAATGTTACTTTTGTTCTTATGACATTAGGTTTAGTTATAAATGGTCCTGCGAAGTCTATTCCTGTTTTGCTAAAAGGGCTTGAGGGTATGATTCTATGGATAGGCAGATCTCCCATGATTTGTTTTGACACTTGGCGTTTCGTCTTGAAACATGTCATGCAACGATTAATGAGCTTTTTTACTAGAATTCTACCGGATGGAATCCAGTACTTTTGTCGGATGGCACACAGAGTTAATTGGAGACCAGAATGAAGATGCTCTACGTGGAAGTGTTGAACAATCAATTCTGTAACGAAATGGTTGTGAGGAAGAATTATTGGATGCTTCTCATTGAATTGCAGGTTGGATTTGCGCAGTCGACCTCCTACACGTAGAATTCCTGATGAATCAATAAATGGGTTTAAGGATAAAAGTTTTGAGTTTGATGGTAGAACTTTGCTTTGATTACAACATTGAATTTCAGTTTTAAATTCTGAACTTTGAATGATTTGAATAAGAGTTCGAATTGAATTATCGAGCTCATTAGAGGACAATTCTTTGTGTTTTATTTTGTCGCTGCTGTGTCTAGCATTGTGGATAAATCTTAGGAGCCATGCCGTAACTCTGCTCAGCTTCCTGAATGTTGAGAATTTAAAAATAAAGTCTAGAATAGGACAAGTAGTGAAATGAACAATCGGAACAGTCTTTCTTTTTTCATGACAAACTTCTTTTGGAAGTTCATATGTGATTGGTAGCGGATCTTGTAAACTTGAGTTTGATAGCCAATCAGGACCATTCCACCAAAGTGAATGGTTTACTAGCTCTGAAGAAGTTATACCTCTGGAGGCGCAATCTGCAGGATTATCCTTGGTAGACACATAGTACCAAGAAGATTGCAGAGTTAGTCGTTGAATTTCTGCAATCCGGTTACCAACAAAAGGTTTCCAATGTTTTGATTCAGATTTTATCCAACATAAAACAATCTGGGAATCTGTCCACAAAATTACTCGGTCAATCTGCAACAGCAATGAGCTGCAAATGGAATCATATAAATTTGAAAGGAGAAGAGCAGCACAAAGCTCCAGACGAGGTATTGACGTTGCCTTCAAGGGAGCGACTTTTGTCTTGGCAGCAATCAATGTGACTTGAACATGACCAGATTTAAAACGAGATTTCATATAAACAACTGATGAATATGCAGATTCGGAAGCATCACAAAATCCATGGAGTTCTAAAGAATGTATAAGTCCCTTGCAGGAAATATATCTAGGAATTTTAATATGATTTAGCATGGCCAAATCCATTTTCACTCTCCTCCAATGAGAACATAACGATTCAGACAAGGGATCATCCCAATCCAAATCCTGTTTCCACAAAGTTTGGAACAGAATCTTGAAGCTAATGATCACTGGTGAAAACCATCCCAAAGGGTCATAAATTCGAGAAATGTCCGATAACAATTATCTTTTAGAATATACGTCTTTTAGTGAATTGACTGTAATTGTGAAATTATCCGTGGATGGATTCCAATTTATCCCAAGAATCTTAACAGATGAATTATCTCCGATTTCATATGAATCATGTGCTTTCAGCGCTTCTGGTACCTCTGAAAGAACCTCAGGGACATTTGACATCCATTTTCTTATGCAAAAGCCACCAGATAAAAGGATTTTACGGATATCATCAATGAGAACTTTTGCTTCTTCGATTGTTGTTGCGCCAGAAAGTAGGTCGTCTACATAAAAATCAGTTTTTATGATTTTAGATGCCTCTGGGAACAGGAGTTCTTTGTCGGTGGCAAGTTGCATCAAGGTACGGATTGCAAGATATGGTGCACACGACATTCCATAAGTTACTGTGAGCAATCTATACTCCAATAAAGATTCCAATGGACTATTTCTCCAGAAGATTCTCTGAAAGTCGAGATCAGAAGAGTTCACTTTTATCTGTCTGTACATTTTCTCAATATCTCCCGTAAAAGCTATAGGATTAGTACGAAACTTCACAAGAATATTGAAAATATCATGCTGCAATTTTGGTCCAGTATGAAGAAAGTCATTTAAGGAGTAATTGTTGCTCGTTTTGCACGATGCATCAAACACTACTCTTAATTTAGTAGTGCTGCTCTGATCACGCAGAACGCAATGGTGAGGTATATAATAGCACTTGTCTGATGGTTTGTCACGTTCCTTTTTCGGAATGAGCTCCATGTGGTTGAGAGAAAGATATTCCATCATGAAATCCTTATATTGCTGAAGAAGATTCGAAGATTTGTGCAATTTTCTCTCAAGAGCAAGAAATCGTTTCATGGCATTCTGACGTGAGTCTCCGAGATTAGGCACAGATTTAAACGGTAGACCAACAGAATATCTTCCATCTGTTGATATGCAAAAGTTCTTGTCATAAATGTCCCCGCAACTCTTCTCCTCTTTAGTCAATGGAAGAGCGGCAGGAACTGATTCCAATTCAAAAAACTTTCGCAGATTATCATCTCCTTGGGATGTTGCGCATAATGAGATATAGTTGTTTCCAGTCTCAGAACTGGAAACATTTCCTGAAAGTATCCATCCTAACTTGGAACTACAGGCAGTGGGTCCTGGATGATTTTGGAATCGTAGTTTTCCTGTATATAAAAATGGGGCTAGGTCTGCACCAATTACTAAATCAATGGGACTTGTTTTATCAAAATTGGGATCTGCTAATAAAGTATTCTTAAGATGAGGCCAATTATCTCTATTTATCAGAAAATTAGGTAAATCAACAGTGATATGATCGAGTATTATGGATGAAATTTTGAATATTCTATCAGAAAAATGAGGCTTAAATTGAAGAAAAGTCTCACTAGCAGACTGCTGTATTGGTTGGTTACCAATTCCAAAAACTGTGAGTTGGCTCTTTTTAACAGGAAGATTCAACTTTTCACGACAATTTTCTGTTATTAGACTTCTTTGAGAACCAGTATCAATCAAAGCTCTGCATGGATGAAACGATCCATTTTCTGCTCTCACTCTCACGATAGCAGTAGATAATAAGATTGTCTCATTGGGCTTTGTTGTATCACTGAGAAAACATGAAACGCTAGATTGGGCAATTGGGGCTTCAATGGAAGTGGTATTCAAAGGTTCGGGTTGGAAGGAATGCAAAAGAGTGTGATGTTTTTTGTTGCATGATTTACAATGCATAGTGATTTTACATGATGTTACTCTGTGGTTGGATCGCAAACAATTGAAACAAAGGTTATTGGTTTTGACTATGTTCCATCTTTCAAGGAGAGAACTTTTATGGAACTTGTCACATTTGAATATAGGATGTGAATTTTTGCATAATAGGCATTTATCATCACCTTTTGAAATAGAATTATATACATGTGTTTGTTTCACTACAGATTTATCCTCCCTAGCATAACCTTTTATCGATTGCAAACTTTTTGCTTGTTTTTCAAGAAACATAATAAAATTTTCGTAGGATGGAAAGCCATAATCTATCAACGTCAATTCCCATTGCCTTTTCAAATCTTCACCTATTTTTCTTTGTAGGAAATGTATTAGAAAGATATCAACAAGTGTATTTCTCTCCAAACCCAGTGATTTCAAATTTCTCATGGCTTCATTACATATATCTAGTAGTTCGAAAATGGCCTTGGAATTTATTAGTTTTAAAGGTTTTAAAGTGAATAATTTTGTACATTGTGAAAAGGCAAGTTCTTTTTTGTTATCATATCTGGAGACCAATGTGGCCCAAGCATGGGCATAGTTTTCATCAATAACAGGAAATCCCCTAATAAGTCGTTCAGCGTCTCCAGTAACAGCTGATTGTAAATATTGCAGCTTTTGTGAATCAGTTAGAGCGGTATTGGAATCAATAGACAGAGAAAACAATTGCTTGAAACTAAGCCATTCGTTAACATCACCAGAAAAGGAAGGTAAATTAAATTTAGGAAGTTCTATTTTACTTGTGGTTGGTTGATTTAGATCATCAATTTTGCTTGAACTGGCTGTACAAGATACTTTATTGATATTCGCCACTAAATTTCTAAGATTATCCTTGTATTGCATAACTCTAGAAAAGTAATCTTCATCATCAAATTCAGAAAATGTTAAAAGATTACAATAAGTTTTTTCAATGTTAGATTTTATATCTAAAATATCTTTTTTAAATGTCTGTAAATTTGCATCATCCTTCGATTCAATCATCTTGAGCGAAATTTGCTCAAAATAATCCACTTGTTTGAAATGAAATTCAAGAATATTTAAAGTAGCTTTAAATTTGGCAGCCATCTTTAATCTTTGTTATTATTAATTTTAATAATATATTTCAAAAATGAATTATAATTATTTATATTTAAATAATTATTTAATAGATTTATTCCCGGGTTTCGGCACCAATGTTTTGTTTCCCACTTGGCAAATACGCAAGTAGGAAAATCAGAATTATTGTTTACAAAACAATTTGTTCTCGTTAGGCTTAATTGAATATAATGTTTATACTAGTTTAAAGAAATAAGTTTACTTATCTTGGTCAGGCAATCATCCCAAGCTTTACAAATGAATTTATTTTATTTTTCTTTACATTGAATATTTTAAAGAATTTACAAATGAATTAAAGCCGCAGCTCTGAAAGGAATAGTTCTCTGGTGGCGACGTGGCAAGAAGAATGTTCGAGAAGGTGGCCAGCTCCCTCTGGCAGTCCGCCAGCTGGCCTCCCATTGGTCAGCGATGACGTAGCTCTCCTTCACCGCCGAGCGTACACCGCCGCGTGCTGCCTTCTGCTACCTATGTTAGAATAAAACGAAACAATTGTAAGAAAATTTTGATAATTTCTAATAACTTTTCGCACAGTTCCCTGGTGTCAGAATGAGTAGTTTTCTTTTTTGCAGTTTCAGCGTAACTTGCCTTTTGTTTTTCAACAATTGCTTCTTCTGTTTTAGTGGAGCTTGCTTGAGGTATGGTGTTAGGGGAGTTTTGTCTGGGAGGCTTTAGCTGCTGTTGTTGTGGCTTCGGAAAATTTGGGCATCCGCGGTAATTGGCTGTGTGCGCCTCTCCGCAGTTAGCGCACTTTGGTGGGAGCTGTTTCGACTTTCTTGGACAATCCTTCGAATGGTGTTCTTCAGCACACTTGACGCATTTGGGCTTCAAAAAGCAGTTTAGCTGGCCATGCCCAAAACCCTGGCAGTTAAAGCATTGGGTCACTCGTTTTGTAGTCCTGAATGATTCCACGACTATTTTTTGGTAAAGTATTTCGGTTATTCCATAGATTCGTTTATTTTGTTCATTTTCGGTAGCTCTACTAGGACTATATTCATCGGTAATTTGGTCGATTGTCTTTAGATAATGCTAATAACAAACAATTATATAAAAAAATCTTATCTAAATATATATCACTCAGGTAGATATGCACACGGGTCAATCCCGGGGCGAAGCCCGGGTCACCCGTCTAGTTAAAAATAAAATTGGCATATCCTGACCAGGAGCACATGTGCTTTTTAGATGGCAGAGCGCCGTCTAGTGGAACAGAAATCAACTAAACATTGATTTAGCCTGTTCCCTGATATTTGGCCAACCCAATTTCTTGATAAAAGTCAAAGATAAAAGATAAAAAATGTTTCGCGTTTCACGCTGACGAGCGTCAACAGCGCGAAACGCGTTCTTGGATGGCTTTTCTTGATTTATCAAGAAATTGGGTTGGCCAAATATCAGGGAACAGGCTAAATCAATGTTTAGTTGATTTCTGTTCCACTAGATGGCGCCTGCTATCTGAAAAGCACATGTGCTTCTAGTCAGGATATGCCTTTTTTATTTTAAATTTATTATGTAAATCGATCTGATTTAGATAATATGAATGATGTGTATGGTTCAAACTAGAATTTCATTACACAAACATTCGGAACATTTTAAGGCAAAAGAATTTTCCAAGGTTTCATAAGGAGACATTTTATAAATTTGACTTAGCCAATGAAATTGACATATTTAGGTCAAGTAATCAATTGAGATCGTCCTCATATATTGATGGACCTCTTTTAAAGTATTTGTAAATATGTTCACGTACATTTGGACTTAAAATACTCATTGCTTTTAAATCAACAATTTCCGTACATACAATATAAAGGCATCTCTCTCATTTAATAAGTTCACAATTAACATATGCAAAATAAAGGCGTCTATCTCATTTAATAAGTTCACAATTAACATATACAAAATAAAGGCGTCTCTCTCATTTAATAAGTTCACAATTAACATATACAAAATAAAGGCGTCTCTCTCATTTAATAAGTTCACAATTAACATATACAAAATAAAGGCGTCTCTCTCATTTAATAAGTTCACAATTAACATATGCAAAATAAAGGCGTCTCTCTCATTTAATAAGTTCAATTAACATATACAAAATAAAATACAATATAACGCGGCTGATGATTGTAAAACGAAAATTGAAATTATACCGCGAATGTTTCTTTTATAAAAATCGAAATTTATTTTCAAAGAGAAATAGCGACATTTCTAACTTTGAGGATGAGGTATGGAAAGGTGAAACATGAAGAGCAATGGCGAACGGAAAAATAAAAAGTGTCCAGGGGCGGGAATCGAACCCACACCCTTCTGCTTACCGGGCAGGTGCCTTGTCCACTCGGCTACCCTGGACGTATTTTTCCGTTCGTAAATAACAAAATAAAGGCGTCTATCTCATTTAATAAGTTCACAATTAATATATGCAAAATAAAGGCGTCTCTCTCATTTAATAAGTTCATCAATTAACATATACAAAATAAAGGCGTCTATCTCATTTAATAAGTTCATCAATTAACATATGCAAAATAAAGGCGTCTCTCTCATTTAATAAGTTCACAATTAACATATGCAAAATAAAGGCGTCTCTCTCATTTAATAAGTTCATCAATTAACATATACAAAATAAAGGCGTCTATCTCATTTAATAAGTTCACAATTAACATATACAAAATAAAGGCGTCTCTCTCATTTAATAAGTTCAAAATTAACATATGCAAAATAAAGGCGTCTCTCTCATTTAATAAGTTCACAATTAACATATGCAAAATAAAGGCGTCTCTCTCATTTAATAAGTTCACAATTAACATATGCAAAATAAAGGCGTCTCTCTCAGTTAATAAGTTCACAATTAACATATGCAAAATAAAGGCGTCTCTCTCAGTTAATAAGTTCACAATTAACATATGCAAAATAAAGGCGTCTCTCTCAGTTAATAAGTTCACAATTAACATATGCAAAATAAAGGCGTCTCTCAGTTAATAGATTAAGCTATAAACATATATGTATAACAAAGGGAGCGTCTTTTTCAGTTATTAGATTAATAAATTTACATATACCGAAAAAGGCGTCTCTCTCAGTTAATAGATTTAGCACAATTTAAATATATACAATTAAAGGCGTCACTTTCAGTTAATAGATTCATAAATTTATATATACAATATATAGGCGTCACTCTCAGTTAAAGGATTCACCAATTTACATATACAAAATAAAGATGTCTCTCTTAGTTTATAGATTTATCAATTTACATATATCAATTAAAGGCGTCCCTCTCAGTTAATGGATTTTGAAAATTTACATGCATATAATTAAAGGCGTTACTCTCAATCAATAGATTTGTCAAATTCAAACATGCAAAATAAAGGCGTCTCTCTCAGTTAGTGGAGATTTAGCAATTTACATATACAATAAAAAGGCGTCTCTCTCAGTTAATAGATTTAACAATTTTATATAAATAATAAGAGATTATATATATAGACAAATGTAAAGGCATACATGTATGATAGCCCAAGTGTCCCTAGGGGGACATAGCACTTAAAATTGAAATAAATGAATAAATAAGTAAAGATAAATAGATTATATATATTTATCTATTTACATATACAAAATATAAAGCGACCCTCTCTGTTCAACCTTGGCTGGAGGCGGTGTTCTACTCACAAGTACCAACCCTTATGTCTCCGCCACCTTCTGAGGACTGTAGTTGATTTGTGTTGAGGGAAGATTGCTGGCGATCACTCGTTGACTCCCAAAGGGAGATCTACTCTATAAAGGATGGAATCTCACACACGGGGGTATTTCACAAACACACAGATTTTATTTAACAAAACTCTCCATTTATACATACTTTGGCACATGGTCAAATGATTTGAAAATAAAAACAGAATAAAAATGATTTTACACAAAAAAAGAAAATTATGGAAAAAAAAGGGGGCAGAATTCAACCATCAATCTGAACACTCTCAGTTAAAAGATTTACTAATTTACATATACAGAGTTTGAAGTCCCTCACAGTTACAGAAATTCAGCAGTGTATGTGCCATTTAATTGCGAAATAAACATTTAGTAGCGATAATCCCCATTTCCCCAATTAGTGACAAGAATTTTCTGGAATTAATTGAAACCAATTACGAGCTTTCAGAACTCTTTAATAGTCAAATATTTTCAGAGTTAATCGACGCATCTCATTTTCCTAAAACACATTTTAATATAAAGACATAGTATTATTTAATTAAAAAGGCATATATTGGATCAAACAATCATTTATTTTACCAATATTTCAGCTGGCTGAACGCCAACCTTTATCAAGGTATTATAACATATTAATTGATAAAGGTTGGCGTTCAGCCAACTGAAATATTGTTAAAATAAATGATTTTTTGATCCAATATATGCCTTTTTATTTAAAGATTTATTTATAGATTGCTCTATTTTCAAAACATAGTAATATATACTATCGCAGTGTAAGGACAGTAGAAGTTTGATTTTAGTGAAAAAGAAACATTCGTGATTTTAAATAATACCATTTCTTATATATAGATAACGCGTTATTGCTTTATAATTAATTTATGTCTGACTGGACTTATTGTTTGTGAGCGTTGCTCGATGCAAATATTTATACGTAATTCTACTGTCTTAAAAGCTTATGTCCATAGGTTTCTTGAATATCATTTCTGAGACTCCATTCTTCACTGCATCATATATAAGCAGAATGATCCAATACAGTATTATGAAAAAAAATAAAAAAGGCATATCCTGACCAGGAGCACATGTGCTTTTCCGAAGGCAGAGCGCCATCTGGTGGAACAGAAATAAACTAAGCATTGATTTAGCCTGTTCCCTGATATTTGGCCAACCCAATTTCTTGATAAATTATTATCTTGATAAAGTATTATAACTCTAAGAAGCGGTCTGGTAGATTAAATTGGCAAAACCGCTAGGAGGGTTCGCCAATGATAAGCCAAGCCTTTCCAATGTATAAATGGACAGTAGAGAAGTTTGATTTTGTGAAAAAGAAACATACGTGCTTTTAAATAATTTATTTCTTATAGTTATATATCAATTGAAAAAGCCCTGTACGATTTATAAATGAATAAAACAAAGCATCAAGGGCTGCGTATCTTTATTAGAACAAATATATACGAGCTTTCGGGCACAGAAGGGCGTATGTGCCCGAAAGCTCGTATATATTTGTTCAAATAAAGATACGCAGCCCTTGATGCTTTGTTTTATTCATTTATAGTTATATATATTTTAAATTGTATTTGCGATCTTTTAATTGAATGAAAAATAGATTACTTTTTGTTTTTTGGTAACATGTGTTAATTTTTGTTAAGAATCTATTTTAATACTAATGAGAGAGAGAGAGAGGTTTAGAAAGTTTTGGAATGAAATTTATGATACATCATTTGACCATATTCATATCTACGATAATTATTTTGGTTAATTAAACATCATTGATTACACTGATAGACAAAACTTAAGGAAGTTGTACCTTATAGTATATATATCGGGATTCAGAAAATAACTATGAGAGATATTTGATGCACAGTGATTATGAAATTCCAAATCATAATTAAGTCAAAGAAGCCTATACTAATTGTTTGATTGTACTTTATTGACTTTATTTTGAAAGGAGAGGTATCTATTTAGGTGAACACACAAACGTCAAACTTTAAACACTTCTGTAACTTAATATTTTCTCACACTTATTAAGATTAATCGGCTAATCCCCTAATAGAATGTTCAAAACTATAAGTCTGAGGGATAAGTGTCTTATGCGAAAAATTTTTTATTTCAAGCTTTCGGGCACAACCGCCCTTCGACAGGAAAAATTACTATACTGTACTACTAGTAATTTTTCCTGTCGAAGGGCGGTTGTGCCCGAAAGCTTGAAATAAAATTTTTTTCGCATAAGACACTTATCCCTCAGACTTATAGTTTTGAACTTATTAAGATTGTAAAATTATACATGTATTTAATAGACAATGAAAATTAAAATAATTTTATTAACATCTTGTTAATACATGCAAAAGTGCACAGTCTGTACTATTCCCTGGACACTTTATTTTTCCGTTTATCATTACTTTTCACAATTCATCCTTTCATACTTCATCCCTAAGAATAGAAATAATCGTTATTTATCCTTAAAATAAATTTCGATTTTTCGTTCAAAAGAAACACATGCGGAATAATTTTCAAATGTCGTTCTACAATCATAACCGCATTATATTGTATTATCTATATATATATAAAAATGAATGTATGTGTGTGTGTGTGTCCTTTATGCCTGGCCAAACCACTATTGGAACGCCATGAAACTTTGGGAAGTTATTTAGTATAGTACTGGAAAAGTTTCTAGCATATAAAATTTTTGAAATAACTTTTCGCCTAAAAATAATCAAGATAAATATTCTAATTTATCTGTTATAATTCAACAATCTGCTCTAAATATTATCATGATGATACGATGATTTTGTAATGTAGAAAATTAGGAAAGACAAAATTCAGGATGACACGGAAATTTATTTGAGACAAGAATAATGATACAATTCCAAGGTAAGATACTATTCCTTTAACTTCCAATTACCGAGGGAACCAATTAATATTGATTTTATTCAACTTATCGAGTATTTTTCAAGGGACCGGGAAAAAATGTTCATTTATCGAGAGATTCGTTAGACAAACCTTTACTCGGGTAAAACCCGGGCGAAGCCGGGTACATCCGCTAGTAATTATATATATACATAACAATACGTACAATGAATATGGCGCCTCTGCCACCGCTGCAGAGTTTGGTGGAGAATCGCCAGCGTATTAACTAGAATAAATAAAGAATAATAAATAATGGAGAAATTAAAATTGTTAGAATAATGTTATTTCATACTAAATAAACAGATTACACTCACAAACAAATGCAATATATATATTATAAAATGTATTATTCAAACGATATTTTTATTGGTTGAAAAAAAAAAGCGTTGAGATATTTTGAACTGCAAACAAAAAAACCGATTAGAGTATTTTTAAACAGACAATAATAAAACTTAATATTTATCTTTATTTTATTTACATTTTATACAAGTTGCAATTCAACTCAAGTTTACATTTTTCAGAAATAAATAGATAAAAGTGGACAATTTATTGCACTATTTTAAATGATTTATTTATGAAGAAAGGCCCCCAATTCCTTATTCACCAGCTACATCGCGTCACTTACCAACAAATAGTGGTTGGATGAATCTTGTTTCCATTAGGTTTGGACAGATGTCGCTGCCAAATCCGGGACGTTTGAAATCCCAGCGGACGTGACTGGGATGGCGACTGGACGTCGAGATAGTCCGGGTGGACGGCATGACAAGCAGTCTCACTGCTGCGGTCACTACACAGGTTTTAGAGGATCTTGGAAAACGTTAATGGAGTGTTTTATTCTTAAAGGTAGAGGAATAATCGAACAGATGGGAATGTTTATTGCTTGTGAATATAGAAACGTGACGCGCTCTATTCCTATTAACTGAAGAATGGATAGACTATGGAAAGGCGTACAGACTGGATAGAGAAACTTGATCTATTTCTATAGGCTAAGGAATGGATGTCTTATAGTAAGATGTACAGACTGTGAGCATTGAAATTTGCATTGTTCATAAAGAATAGGATGAATGGTTATGACATGGCTTATACAGACTGTGAATAAAGAGATTTGCATTGTTCATAAAAGATAGGAGAGGAATGGTTATGACCTGGCTTACAGACTGTCAATGTTGAAACCTGCACTATTCCTAGAGGATAGGAGATGAATGTTATGACATGGCTTATCAGACTGTGAATAGAGAAACTTGCACTATTCTTTCATGCTAGAAAATGGATGGAAAGGCTTACAGACTTTAGCTATAAAAACATGATATATTTCTATAGGTTATAGGGAATAGATGTTTTATAATCATAATTTACTGACTGTGAATGTAGAAAATTGCACTATTCTTACAAGCCGGGATATGGATGGAAAGGCTTACAGAGACTGTGGATATTAAAACATGATATATTTTAATAGGTTGAGTAATGAATGCATTATGATCATGATTCATAGACTGTGAATGTAGAAACTTGCACTACTCCTAGAGGCCAAGAATGGATGGATGTGCCATGGAAAGGCTTAATAACTACGAGTCTAGGTGTTAGCGAGGATTACATGTTGAGGAGAGGTGTCAACCATTCATCTTGTCATATGCTCTCTCGTCAATTCAAACCATCGGTTTGAAGCTCTCCGAAACACTCTTGAGTCTTTGCTCCATGCATTCCTGATTAGAAGCATCCTTTTTCGAATGTGCAACAATCTGTGCAAAACAATACTACTTCTCCTCCTCTCTTCTGTTTCCAGACCCAGAGGACCAGACTTGTTCTTTATCTTCAATTATACTGGGAATCTATAGCCATAGGATATTCCCAAGTCAAGATAAAAGTTATAGAAACCTCTGGGACTTCTATGACAGCCTGATTATAGAATCGTCCTTGATGCAACGATCATGAATGAGCATTCCTACAAACAGTCGCCCCCAGCCTTCTTTCCAACACCTCAAATATTTTAGACGCACAAACCATTTTACAAAATTTTAAATTATTTCAATAACTAGAATACACTTTTATCGAATTATTAGTTTAAAAAAGGCTCTGTAATTAAATAAATTATAAATGTCTGGATTGCTACAAGTTACATTCAATGCGCATTTACTTGTTCTGAGAGACATAGGACGTTATTTATTGTTTACATTTATTTTTAAATGCTTTGTGGATTTACAATGGTGTTCGATATACCGTGGTTGCTTTCTCTACACCGGTAAATCGGGAGTGAGGGATGTGAATGCAGATGTGAAGCTACTTATTTATGTATAAACATGTGGTGCACTTACATTATTATCATTTTATTTATTTCCGAGGAATAGGTACTAGGACTGGCATGCTTCCTCAATCAGACTCCTCCAAGAAGACATTTCCTTAGCCAAAGTTTCCAACTGGTTGTAAGACGTTTCCATTGTTTCTTTCTTCAGTTGATCCACAAATGTAGTATACAAGAGCATTTTCATAAACTAGTGACTTCGCTATGTATTTCAATCATTTATTTTATTAGGCTATCATATAAGGACTTATCTAATTTAGCCTTTGTTTTAATAACATTCAATGAAGCATCTGTTTTCTTCCACTAGTGTTAATAGCTCGCCATGTGTAGCATGTGCGCAGTCGTTTATTATTTGCGCATAGAAACTGAAGGTAAGCTATAACAAGGCCCCCTCAATTCGCAAAAATATAATAAATTGTATCAATTATAAGGTGAAAGCGGGCTTTCAGGGATTAGTTTCTTTTTTTAGTTTTATCTTTTTTATTATATATATATATATATATATTATTATTTGAGTCAAAAGGCGAACCACTGTTTTCTCAATAACCTCCGACGACATTGTTTGATAAAGCCTTCAATACGCCCAGTCAACAGGTTCCTTTCAATATCTACTACTGCATATTGCCCCTTGTTTTATTTGCACATTCCTTACCTTTGTCTAGCTCTTCCTCTAGTGTTCTTCTGGCTCGGTCCTCAGTCCTAAAAATACCGTTTGCAACAGTCCATCAAACTAGGTAAGCAACCTTATTAAAGTGAAATTATCAGGCTTAAAGGAATAAGTTTCATTTTTTCGGATTGTATCGTGTTTTCTCCTGAAGAACTTTCGTGCCCGAAAGCTAGATATTTGTGAATTAAAATTATTGAGAAAAAACGTATCCCTGAAAGCCTGATATTTCACCTTAATTTAATAATAATAAATTTATATAAAAAAAGGCATACCTGGATCTGTAAAGAAAAAAAAAACAATTTTTTCTCAAAATAAATATTTCTAGAGATTGCTCCCTCTTTATCAATTTATTGCACAGTAAAATAAGTTTTTTTATTTACTTATTTTACTGTGCAATAAATTGATAAAGAGGGAGCAATCTCTCGAAATATTTTGAGAAAAAATTGTTTTTTTTTCTTTACAGATTCAGGTACGCCCTTTTTCATATAAATTTATTATTATTAAATTAAGGTGAAAATATCAGGCTTTCAGGGATACGTTTTTTCTCAATAATTTTAATTCACAAATATCTAGCTTTCGGGCACGAAAGTTCTTCAGGAGAAAATGCGATACGATTATAAAAAATGAAACTTATTCCTTGAAGCCTGATAATTTCACTTTAATAAGATCACCTATCTTCCTTAGTTTGATGAAATGTTGAAAACTGTAGTTATAGGACTGAGGACCGAGTCAGAAGAACACTAGAGAAAGAGCTAGACAAAGGTAAGGAATGTGCAAATAAAACAAGGGGCAATATGCAGTAGTAGATATTGAAAGGAACCTGTTGACTGGGCGTATTGAAGGCTTTATCAAACAATGTCGTCGGAGGTTATTGCGAAAACAGTTTATTTAAAGATGAAAAGTTTTTGTAAACCCCACGGGCCCCGTTATTTAAAGTAAAATTTATCTCGAACAAAATATCCGTCCTTTATTTCCCATTTTATTTTGTTGATTTTTGACTTCGACGACGCAGTAATCAGTGAAGGCCCTGGGGCCGGATTCTCTACTTTGGTATGGTCACACTGGATCGCTTCTGTTGGTCGCTCTTCTGTCGGGCGATGCATTATCTTCGGCTACTCCGTCTGTATTCTTGTCTTGCTAAAATTATATTAATACTATAGAAGACCTTTGTGAATCTACGCCTCTTTAATAACCATGTTAGATTAGTGTTCTAATTTCAAAAATCTAGAGTTAGTGGCCTATATAAATAATGAAATAGTAGTCAATTCTTCGAATCTAAATATCAAATACTAAAATTGGTCTTCAAATGCTATCCAAAGTAATGTAGGAGTGTTTGGAAAATGATTTACAATAAGATTCCAATTCCTAAGAAAGGAAGATTCCTGTCTGATGCCTCCACGTGGCGGAGGGTGGACAACGTCCTAGAACGGCTAAGCTAGAAAGACAATCAGGGGCCTGATGATGAGCTGAAGCTTGAAAGCTTGTTGTTTTAAACTAATAAATAACACCTTATTTAAATTATCATGATTGATAAATTGTGTTTCGACTTGTTCAATCATTCTAACCATCAGGAGGCCGAGCAGTGGATAAGTCTTCAACTCCTTCCTAATATAGAGAATACTCACTTATCCAAGTTGGAAACAGCTTCTAAAGCCGGATGAATCTATCTATTAAGTCAACGCCACGCGGAAGGCAAAAGGAAACCACTGAATTATCTTTATCATGAATATCTTCAATGAAGGGACCAACTAATCCAAGATAACGTCTATGATTCGATCATATTGGAGGAACCTGATTGAGAGGCACATTGTTCTTAGAGGACTGATTCAACTGAATCCCTATATATATAAAAGTCAGTGTATGTATGTATGTATGTATGTTTGAAAATAGAGCAATCCATATATTACAATATTTAAAAATGCCTATTTAGGATCATAAAGTTTTTATTTCCGATATTTCGTGTGGCAACTCGCCAAACTTCTTCGGGGAACAAGATTGTTTTGATAAGCTCGCGTACATACTCGTGAATTGATACGCGAGCTTATCAAAACAATCTTGTTACCCGAAGAAGTTTGGCGAGTTGCCACACGAAATATCGGAAATAAAAACTTTATGATCCAAAATAGGCATTTTTAAATATAGTATGTATGTATGTATGTATGTATGTGGGTATCTATGCCGGCTATACACGTCCACAATACGTAACTAATCTGACTGAAATTTTAACAGTATATAGAGTAGAATCTGGAAAAACTTATAGTGAAAATTTCAGGTCTCTATCCCGATTATTCTCCGAGTTATTTGCAAATTGCGTTGAAAATTTGCCTTTTCGCTCGCAAGCAGCGCCTCTAGTGGTGAAGATGGGAGGTAATATCAACTGACCTAATGTACTGTAAAACGTGTTTTGACAGGACATAGAGAAAAATCTGTAAAATATATCTATCGGATTTTAGCCAATAAAAAATAAAATTGACAGGTTCTGGGCAAAAATGCTTTTTTTTTGTCAGAAAATGATGATGACAATATTGCTGTATCATGTTTGATTATCAGATACAAAATTATATGGGGAAAAATTCCAAAAAGCTGAGACCACGGGTGAAGCCAGTTATTTTTAGTGTGCAGGAACAAAATTCTAACAGAAAAACATTCATTCGAGCAGAAGACACAAAGCCAGATCATCTCTTTATAAAAATATCGCTTCTCTGACACAAAGTTTGGAGAGGGACGTTTCACAAGAGTGACATCCACGGCGCCAATTTATAATTGTAACAAATAGTATTTGAATAAAAACATTTAATCGGGGAAAAACTGGGCGTTGCCCGGGTCATTCGGCTAGTTTATTATAAAATCTGAAAAATATGTTCTCGCATATAAAGTTTCTTGTATAACGAATCAAAAGTTACAGGTATACTGGTATACAGTTATACCAATTATACGGAGTTTACCTGTAGAAAATAAAGTTTCTTCTTTATAAGAATTTAAAGTTCCTTCTTTATAATAGAGAGACCATCTCTCTACTTTATTATTAGAACTAGTCTCCATTATTTGTTTTGACAAAATATGAGTGTGTGATGAACATATTGATAATTATGATGATAGGAAATTGTATCTTTAATTATTGCCTCATTAAAGACCACCGCTCTATTTGGTGATAAAGATTCCCTTTGAATTACTGAATTTCTGATCTCTGTATATTACCGACTCCAGGATTCAATTTAATTCCTGGATTTCTCTTACAAGTCCAGGATATCTCCAATAATTCAAATCCTAGATATAAGTTTACTTAGTCTAAGATTTATTTGGAATTACGGACTTTTGTGTTTACTAAGTTCATCTATTTCAAGAACCAACTTTAAATTATAGATATTTGTTTCAAGAGTTTATTGAGTCCAGAACCCAACTTTAAATCCTGAATTCACCGAGTCCAAGATATAATTCAAGTCCATCCTTCACAGTGTGCATATTTCAATTTTTGTTTCTGAACCTTTGTGAACTCTTTATTTCTTATCGTGAAGATAAAAGCTGCCTGGCCGGCATTCATAGTTCTTAAAATTAAAGATACTTCGGTCAGTAAATTTCTTCATTGAATTTTATGATTTTATAAGAGTTCGACATTGACTCGGGACAACCTTGGCAGAAACTTATTCCATTATGTATGGAAGCTTTGCTTCTCGGATTAGAAATTTCCGTGGTCGTTGGTGGAAGAGATGAGAGTGTAGTCTTGGCTGGGTCCTACTAGGCCGTATCCAGCCTCTGTCAGTGACTGGCTCTCTGGGATGAATCCACCGCCAGAATGGACACCGACGATGTATCCCCAACATATTCAATCTTCGAAAATATTATAGACGCGTATGATTCTTTTAAAAATTAAAGAATTTATACTGCCCTAAGTGCAATGGAAAAATTAATGGGAGGGTTCACCACTGATGAGCCAGGCCCTCCCATTAATTTTTCCATTGCACTTAGGGCAGTATAAATTGGTTAATTTTTAAAAGAATCATACGCGTCTTTAATAGTTTCGAATTTTCATAATAGATGGAGCTCTAATGCATCATAATATATTCAAAAGCGCATACCTTAATACTCCCACTCACGCCAATTTAAGGTAGTTCTCTTCATTTATTTGTGTTCTGGGCCTGTTTCTTGCGACCTTTGACATGATTACGATTCTATAATCGGTATATGTGTTTTCTTATAAAAGAAAGGCTACCGTCAAAATCAACACAGAAACTATGCGGCGGCCTCTAGTGATCCTCTCTCTTCAATCTGGAATGTTCAAAACGATGGCAATCACCAATGTTGGCAAAATTTACTGTTCACTTAGAGACATGAATTGCCATCTATATTTTGGTTATAGAATAAACCGGGTTGCTAGTTGAACAAACCTTTTAAGCAATTTGAAGGGCTTTACGAATATCTTGGTGGATCGCATGAAATAAAAACTTCTCTGTAATGAAGAATATCACAGCTCGGAATCATAGTCTCCAGGTGGGCCTACCGAATTTACCAGAAAAGAACAATATCTTTTCGACATCTATGGAACCATATCTGCGATATAGACAGAGAGGTCAGTGACAAATGCCATGTTTTGGCTTTGTCGATGACCCTAGTCTTCTATATTCCAGAGAAGGTCAACAGTTGGCGCATCTTTTGCTCATATTTAGACGAAAGATTTGTCTTTCAACAATTATACTGAAATGGTTTAGAAATTATTCAGAAGGTATCCGAGAGAAATAAAATGGAATGGTATCTTAAAGAATCTCAATTAAAAAAAAGAATTGAGAATTTAAAGGTGAGAACCCATCTATTTTACTTTATGTTCCATGTAAAATACACATACGAATAAAAAAGAGATAATCAATTTTTACAGCTCCTCTATAAAAGTCTCTCTAACAACTTTCCTCTAATTAAACTCTAGATTTACTCTAACGCACCTTGATGATTTTAGAGTTAATTGTCTGGAGGAAAGGACTTTTGTCTTTATCTTAGGTGATTCTCTCTTTACTTTTGTGCATCTTCTTTCACACAGCCGCTGAAGCGACATCGCTTGTCCTCTGTAATTATCCGTTTTTCCCATATTCGGCCGTTATTCCTTTTTTTTCTGCATGCCCATATTCTGCCACTGTATCTACTCTTAATCCCCTCCCTGGCCTCCTGACCTGCATGGCTGGATTTTCTGGCGTGGCCTGGATGATGATACCCTGGCCATCCTGGCGTTTGCTAAGACCTGCATTTAAAGGCATTTCCTCGGTGTGGAACTGAGGAGGCTTCTAGAAGAACCCCTATTTGTCAGGAGGAGGACTCTTCGGGGTGGGTGGAGTATTATTCTCTGAATAAAGGTGTAAATATTACTGTTAGTGAAAGGCACGCCCGCGCGACGAAGAGAAGAACAGTTTTCAACCAACACCAGCGCCGATGGACGGTGGTGACGTCACGGTCGGCGCGCATGCGCGGCGGCGATGGTCACGTGGGAAGCACGGGGCGTGGGCCCTTCGAATTCTGACGGCCAACACGGACTGACTTCCTTCCCAATCCATCCTTTTCAATCGAACATTTTTTAACTTCTTTAATTACTAAAATTAATTTGTAACATAATATTTATATCTATATTTATCCTGAATAAAATTTAAAATATCAAGGATGATTAATTGAATCATTCTTTCAATACCAAACGAACCTGTCATAGTGTACCATTCAAAAAGTGCACCGAACATTGTGGCGAGCCTGCCAGGATTTAAGATGGACAAACTCAAGAAAGCTTGTGAGACGAAAAAGAGGACTTTGGAAAGTGTTATTGCAGAAGCAGATGGCGAACTTGGAAAGCAAGAACCAAGCCTAGAAATGTTGATGTCTCTACGACCAAAGCTCCTCAGATGTAAAGACAGGTTCTTAATTGCCAGTGATTGTCTCATCGAACAACTGATAAAGGCGGATAGAGAAGATGAAGAAATTGAAGATGTCGATATCGTTCAAGCGAATCTATTTGGAAGGTCTGAAGGCGTTTTGCAAAAAATGGAACAATTACTAGCAAAACCAACAGTAGACCGAGAATCAATAGTTTCCGGGGGGAACGAAGGAAAGTCAAATCTTCATCGACTTCCGAAGTTGGAACTACCGAAATTTGGAGGAGAAGCACGGGAGTGGCTGCAGTTCTGGTCAGCCTTTCAAAGCGTCCACGATGATGACTCCATTTCGGCCTGTGTCAAGTTCCAATACCTACAAAATTGCATGATAAAGGGATCGGTGTCGGAGGAAATAGTTTCATCCTTTCCAAACTCAGCGGCAAATTATCCACTTGCCATCAGCACTCTTAAGGAACGTTTTGGCCGTGAAGACATGTTGGTGGAAGTGTACGTAAGGGATTTGATTGCTATCACTTTGGAAAATGCTCATGGAAGGAACACGACACCTTTTTCGACTTTATACGTTCGGTTATCATCACAACTACGAGCGTTGGGATCTTTAGGAGTCACAACAGATAAATGCGCTGCTATTCTGTACCCCATGGTGGAATCAGCTTTACCTGAAGATCTCTTCGTCGCGTGGGAAAGGACTCGTCATCATCACAAGCCTGATGAAGATGGAAAGCATAAATCAAGTGAAGCCCTCCTAGAGAAGCTTATGGAATTCCTAAAACACGAAGTTGAGGGAAGTGAAAGAATGCGTTTGGCTCGTCAACCGTTTTCGAGTTCGTATCCATCACAATTTAATCGAGATAAGCCGCCCAAGCCGAAGACATCTGTCGCCACCGCTGCAAGTCTGGTAGTTGCTGATGGGAAGTCAAATAACGCTTATAAATGTGTATTTTGTGATGGAAAACATTTGAGTGAACAATGCTGTAAAGCCATGTCAATGTCTCTTGAAGCAAGAAGGAAAATAATTCAAGAGAAACAGTGTTGTTATTCTTGCTTGAAGCCCGGACACTTTTCCAAGTATTGCAGAAACGTTGTGAAATGTGTCATCTGTAGTAAAAAACACAGGGCAATCTTATGTCCAGTTTCAAAAGGCAGCCAAAAATCTGATGGGATTGAA
>CP092866.1:30642648-30697781 GCA_030710605.1 Cordylochernes scorpioides | reverse complement strand
TGATTTAGCAGATTATGGCGTGGCCTGGATGATGACACCCTGGCCATCCTGGCATTTGCTAAGACCTGAATTTACAGGTATTTCCTCGGTGTGGAACTGAGGAGGTTTCAAGAAGAACTCCTCCTTGTCTGGAGGAGGACTCTCCCACCGGGGTGGGTGGAATATTCTTTTCTGAATAAAGGTGTAAACATTATTGTGTATATATTATTTTTCTTTTAACCATTGACTTGAAGTCAATAAAGATGTTTTAAATTGTCAATTATCTAGACGGTTGCGGCCCCCCGTGGACTGAACATCGAGCCCACCCACAGCCAGATAATCTCTCCTCTCCTTCAGTGTGTCGACAGTCGTTTCGACCAGATCCTCCATTATAAGCTTACAAATAAAATCATTTGAAATTAAAGATACTTCGGCCAGTAAATCTTTTTATTACCTGGACGTTTCGACAAAAATATTTTGTTCGCTCCTGACGAGGACAAAATATTTTTGTCGAAACGTCGAGGTAATAAAAAGATTTACTGGCCGAAGTATCTTTAATTTCAAGAACTATGAATGCCGGCCAGGCAGCCTCTATCTTTACGATAAATAAAACCACATTATTGCAAATAAAATTGGGGGGAGAAGTCCGACCACACCAGTTCCCCCCCCCCCCCCCCCCCTGGACCCTTGGAATATTTGACCAAATTCTCGTCCAAGGTGACTAACGTGGCAACGGCATCTATTTTCCAATGTAGAGAAAACCCAAGATAGTGAACATTGCGACTGCTGTGATAAAGATGCATGAAGATATCTGAGGCTCTTCATTGGACAACAACGACAATAAAATCACTGTTGAAATGATTCCCGCGGCTTCCTTCTACAGCATGTAGTAGCGGCAGAATATGTAAGTAAACTAAAAGACAGAATCTAAAAATATGGAGGTAAAAGCGTAGATAATTGACAATTTAAAACATCTTTATTGATATCAAGTCAATGGTTGAAAGAAAAAAGATATATATAGTAATATTTACACCTTTATTCAGAGAATAATACTCCACCCACCCTGAGAGAGTCCTCCTCCAGACAAATAGGGGTTCTTCTAGAAGCCTCCTCAGTTCCACACCGAGGAAATGCCTTTAAATGCAGGTCTTAGCAAACGCCAGGATGGCCAGGGTGTCATCATCCAGGCCACGCCAGAAAATCCAACCATGCAGGTCAGGAGGCCAGGGAGGGGATTAAGAGTAGATACAGTGGCAGAATATGGACATGCAGAAAAAAAAAAAGGAATAACGGCCGAATATGAGAAAAACGGATAATTACAGAGGACAAGCGATGTCGCTTCAGCGGCTGTGTGAAAGAAGATGCACAAAAGTAAAGATAGAATCACCTAAGATAAAGACAAAAGTCCTTTCCTCCAGACAATTAACTCTAAAATCATCAAGGTGCGTTAGAGTAAATCAAGAGTTTAATTAGAGGAGAGTTGTTAGAGAGACTTTTATAGAGGAGTTGTAAAAATTGATTATCTCTTTTTTATTCGGATGTGTATTTTACATGGAACGTAAAGTAAAATAGATGGGTTCTCACCTTTAAATTCTTCTTTCTTTTTTTAATTGAGATTCTTTAAGATACCATTCCATTTTATTTCTCTCGGATACCTTCTGAATAATTTCTAAACCATTTCAGTATAATTGTTGAAAGACAAATCTTTCGTCTAAATATGAGCAGAAAACGCGTCATCTGTTGACCTTCTCTGGAATATAGCAGACAAGGGTCATTGACAAAGCCAAAACACGGCATTTGTCACTAACCTGTCGGTCTATATCGCAGATATGGTTCCATAGATGGTGAAAAGATATTGCTCTTCTCTGGTAAATTCGGTTGGCCCACCTGGAGACTGTGATTCCGAGCTGTGATATTCTTCATTACAGAGAAGTTTTTATTTCATGCGATCCACCAAGATAATCGTAAAGCCTTCCAAATTGCTTAAATGGTTTGTTCAACTAGCAACCCGATTTATTCTATAACCAAAATATAGATGGCAATTCATGTCTCTAAGTGAACAGTAAATTTTGTCAACACTGGTGATTGCCATCGCTTTGAACATTCCAGATTGAAGAGACGGTCAATAGAGGCCGCCGCATAGTTTCTGTGTTGATTTTGACGGTAGCCTTTCTTTTATAAGAAAACAAATACATTCAGGGTCGATTATAGAATCTTAATCATGCTTTTTAAAGATAGCAAGAAACGCGCCCAGAACACAAATAAAATGAAGAGAACTACCTTAAATTGGCGTGAGTGGGAGTATTAAGGTATGCGCTCTTGAATATATTATGATGCATTAGCGCTCCATCTGTTATGAAAATTCGAAACTATTATAGACGCGTATGATTCTTTTAAAAATTAAACAATTTATACTGCCCTTAGTGCAATGGAAAAATTAATGGGAGAGCCTGGCTCATCAGTGGTGAACCCTCCCATTAATTTTTCCATTGCACTTAGGGCAGTATAAATTGTTTAATTTTTAAAAGAATCATATGCGTCTATAATATTTTTGAAGATTGAATATGTTGGGGATACATCGTCGGTGTCCATACTGGGGGTGGATTCATCCCAGAGAGCCAGTCACTGACAGAGGCTGGATACGGCCTGGTAGGACCCAGCCAAGACTGCACTCTCATCTCTTCCACCAACGACCACGGAAATTTCTAATCCGAGAAACTTCAATGTATAATGGAATAAGTTTCTGCCGAGGTTGTTCTAGGTCAATGTCGAACTCTTATAAAATCATAAAGTTCAATGAAGAAATTTACTAACCGAAGTATCTTTAATTTTAATAACTATGAATGCCGGCCAGGCAGCCTCTATCTTCACGATAAGAAATAAAGAGTTCACAAAGGTTCAGAAACAAAAATTGAAAATTGCACACTGTGAAGGATGGACTTAAAATTATATCTTGGACTCGGTGAATTCAGGATTTAAAATTGGGTTCTGGACTCAATAAACTCTTGAATCAAATATCTATAATTTAAAGTTGGTTCTTGAAATAGATGGACTTAGTAAACACACAAGTCCGTAATTCCAAATAAATCTTGGACTAAGTAAACTTATATCTAGGATTTGAAATATTCGAGAGATCCTGGACTTGTAAGAGAAATCAAGGAATTAAATTGAATCCTGGAGTCGGTAATATACAGAGATCAGAAATTCAGTAATTCAAAGGGAATCTTTATCACCAAATAGAGCGGTGGTCTTTAATGAGGCAATAATTAACGATACAATTTCCTATCATCATAATTATAAATATGTTCATCACACACTCATATTTTGTCAAAACACACAATGGAGACTAGTCCTAATAATAAAGTAGAGAGAGATGGTCTCTCTATTATAGGGAATAAACTTTAAATTCTTATAAAGAAGAAACTTTATATGCGAGAAAATATTTTTCAGATTTTATAATAAATTCAGTTGAATCAGTCCTCTAAGAACGGTGTGCCTTCTCAATCAGGTTCCTCCAAGATGATCGAATCGTCATAGACGTTATCTTGGATTAGTTGGTTCTATCATTGAAGATTTCCATGATAAAATAATGCAGTGCTTTCCCTTTTGCCTTCCGCGCGGCGTTGACTTAATAGATAGATACATCCGGCTTTAGAAGCTGTTTCCAGCTTGGATAAGTGAGTATTATCTATATTAGGAAGGAGTTGAAGACTTATCCACTGCTCGGCCTCCTGATGGTTAGAATGATTGAACAAGTCGAAACACAATTTATCAATCATGATTTTTTCAATAAGGTGTTATTTATTAGTTTAAAACAACAAGCTTTCAAGCTTCAGCTCATCATCAGGCCCCTGATTGTCTTTCTGGCTTAGCCGTTCTAGGACGTTGTCCACCCTCCGCCACGTGGAGGCATCAGACAGGGATCTTCCTTTCTTAGGAATTGGAATCTTTTTGTAAATCATTTTCCAAACACTCTTACATTACTTTGGATAGCATTTGAAGACCAATTTTAGTATTTGATATTTAGATTCGAAGAATTGACTACCATTTCATTATTTATAAAGGCCACTAACTCTAGATTTTTGAAATTAGAACACTAATCTAACATGGTTATTAAAGAGGCGTAGATTCACAAAGGTCTTCTATAGTATTAATATAATTTTAGCAAGACAAGAATACAGACGGAGTAGCCGAAGATAAAGCATCGCCCGACAGAAGAGCGACCAACAGAAGAGATCCAGTGTGGCCAGACCAAAGTAGAGAATCCGGCCCCAGGGCCTTCACTGATTAGTGCGACGTCGAAGTCAAAAATCAACAAAATAAAATGGGAAATAAAGAACGGATATTTTGTTCGAGATAAATTTTACTTTAAATAACGGGGCCCGTGGGGTTTACAAAAACTTTTCATCTTTAAATAAACTGTTTTCGCAATAACCTCCGACGACATTGTTTGATAAAGCCTTCAATACGCCCAGTCAACAGGTTCCTTTCAATATCTACTACTGCATATTGCCCCTTGTTTTATTTGCACATTCCTTACCTTTGTCTAGCTCTTCCTCTAGTGTTCTTCTGGCTCGGTCTTCAGTCCCAAAAATACAGTTTTCAACAGTCCATCAAACTATGGAAGATAGGTGTTCTTATTAAAGTGAAATTATCAGGCTTCAAGGAATAAGTTTCATTTTTTCGAATCGTATCGCATTTTCTCCTGAAGAAGAGCTTTCGTGCCCGAAAGCTAGATATTTGTGAATTAAAATTATTGAGAAAAAAACGTATCCCTGAAAGCCTGATATTTTCACCTTAATTTAATAATAATAAATTTATATGAAAAAGGGCATAGCTGGATCTGTAAAGAAAAAAAAAACTTTTTTTTTCTCAAAATATTTCGAGAAAAAAATTGCTCCCTCTTTCAATTTATTGCACAGTAAATTAAGTTTTTTTTTTTTTAATTCACTTAGTTTAATGTGCAATAAATTGATAAAGAGGGAGCAATCTCTAGAAATATTTATTTTGAGAAAAAATTGTTTTTTTTTCTTTACAGATCCAGGTATGCCTTTTTTTATGTAAATTTATTATTATTAAATTAAGGTGAAAATATCAGGCTTTCAGGGATACGTTTTTTTTCTCAAAATTTTTAATTCACAAATATCTAGCTTTCGGGCACGAAAGTTCTTCTTCAGGATAAAACGCGATACGATTCGAAAAAATGAAACTTATTCCTTGAAGCCTGATAATTTCACTTTAATAAGGTCACCTATCTTCCCTAGTTTGATGGACTGTTGAAAACTGTATTTTTGGGACTATTACCATGACAGAAGAACACTAGAGGAAGAGCTAGACAAAGGTAAGGAATGTGCAAATAAAACAAGGGGCAATATGCAGTAGTAGATATTGAAAGGAACCTGTTGACTGGGCGTATTGAAGGCTTTATCAAACAATGTCGTCGGAGGTTATTGAGAAAACAGTGGATCGCCTTTTGACTCAAATAATAATATATATATATATATATATAATAAAAAAGATAAAACTAAAAAAAAAGAAACTAATCCCTGAAAGCCCGCTTTCACCTTATAATTGATACAATTTATTATATTTTTGCGAATTGAGGGGGCCTTATTATAGCTTACCTTCTGTTTCTATGCGCAAATAATAAGCGATTGCTCACATGCTACACATGGCGAGCTATTGACACTTGTGGAAGAAAACGGACGCTTCATTGAATGTTATTAAAACAAAGGCTAAATTAGATAAGTGCATATATGATAGCTTAATATAATAAATAATTGAAATACATAGCGAAATCACTAGTTTATGAAGACGTCCTCATATACTACATTTTTGTGGATCAACTGAAAAAGAAATAATGGAAACGTCTTGCAACCAGTTGGAAACTTTGGCTAAGGATATGTCTTCTTGGAGGAGTCTGATTGAGGAAGCATGCCAGGCCTAGTACTGATTCCTCGGAAATAAATAAAATAATAATAATGTAAGTGTACCACATGTTTATACATAAATAGGTAGCTTCACATTTGCATTCACATCCCTCACTCCCTATTTACCGGTGTAGAGAAAGCAACCACGGTATATCGAACACAATTGTAAATCCACAAAGCATTCAAAAATAAATGTAAACAATAAATAACGCCCTGTGTCACTCAGAACAAGTAAATGCGCATTGAATGTAGCAATCCAGACATTTATAATTTATTTAATTACAGAGCCTTTTTTAAACTAATAATTCGATAAAAGTGTATTCTAGTTATTGAAATAATTTAAAATTTTGTAAAATGGTTTGTGCGTCTAAAATATTTGAGGTGTTGGAAAGAAGGCTGGGGGCGACTGTTTGTAGGAATGCTCATTCATGATCGTTGCATCAAGGACGATTCTATAATCAGGCTGTCATAGAAGTCCCAGAGGTTTCTATAACTTTTATCTTGACTTGGGAATATCCTATGGCTATAGATTCCCAGTATAATTGAGGATAAAGAACAAGTCTGGTCCTCTGGGTCTGGAAACAGAAGAGAGGAGGAGAAGTAGTATTGTTTTGCACAGATTGTTGCATATTCGAAAAAGGATGCTTCTAATCAGGCATGCATGGAGCAAAGACTCAAGAGTGTTTCGGAGAGCTTCAAGCCGATGGTTCGAATTGACGAGAGAGCATATGACAAGATGAATGGTTGACACCTCTCCTCAACATGTAACCCTCGCTAACACCTAGACTCGTAGTTATTAAGCCTTTCCATGACACATCCATCCATTCTTGGCCTCTAGGAGTAGTGCAAGTTTCTACATTCACAGTCTATGAATCATGATCATAATGCATTCATTACTCAACCTATTAAAATATATCATGTTTCAATATCCACAGTCTCTGTAAGCCTTTCCATCCATATCCCGGCTTGTAAGAATAGTGCAATTTTCTACATTCACAGTCAGTAAATTATGATTATAAAACATCTATTCCCTATAACCTATAGAAATATATCATGTTTTTATAGCTAAAGTCTGTAAGCCTTTCCATCCATTTTCTAGCATGAAAGAATAGTGCAAGTTTCTCTATTCACAGTCTGATAAGCCATGTCATAACATTCATCTCCTATCCTCTAGGAATAGTGCAGGTTTCAACATTGACAGTCTGTAAGCCAGGTCATAACCATTCCTCTCCTATCTTTTATGAACAATGCAAATCTCTTTATTCACAGTCTGTATAAGCCATGTCATAACCTTTCATCCTATTCTTTATGAACAATGCAAATTTCAATGCTCACAGTCTGTACATCTTACTATAAGACATCCATTCCTTAGCCTATAGAAATAGATCAAGTTTCTCTATCCAGTCTGTACGCCTTTCCATAGTCTATCCATTCTTCAGTTAATAGGAATAGAGCGCGTCACGTTTCTATATTCACAAGCAATAAACATTCCCATCTGTTCGATTATTCCTCTACCTTTAAGAATAGAACACTCCAGTAACGTCTTCCAAGATCCTCTAAAACCTGTGTAGTGACCGCAGCAGTGAGACTGCTTGTCATGCCGTCCACCCGGACTATCTCGACGTCCAGTCGCCACCCCAGTCACGTCCGCTGGGATTTCAAACGTCCCGGATTTGGCAGCGACATCTGTCCAAACCTAATGGAAACAAGATTCATCCAACCACTATTTGTTGGTAAGTGACGCGATGTAGCTGGTGAATAAGGAATTGGGAGGGCCTTTCTTCATAAATAAATCATTTAAAATAGTGCAATAAATTGTCCACTTTTATCTATTTATTTCTGAAAAATGTAAACTTGAGTTGAATTGCAACTTGTATAAAATTCAAATAAAACAAAGATACATATTAGGTTTTATTATTATCTGTTTTAAAATACTCTAATATGTTAGTTTGTTTACAGTTCAAATTATATCAACGCTTTTTTTACCAATAAAAAATATCGTTTGATTACTACATTTTAAAATATAAGTATGGTGCATTTTTTTGTGTGTGTCATCTGTTTATTTGGTATAAAATTGCATTCATGTAACACTCTATAATTTATCCATTATTTATTATTCTTTATTTATTCTAGTTAATACGCTGACGATTCTCCACTAAACTCTGCAGCGGTGGCAGAGGAGCCATATTCATTGTACATAGTATGATGCATATATATATAATTATAATACAATATAATACGACTTATGATTGTAAAACGACATTTGAAAATTATCCCGCATGTGTTTCTTTTGAACGAATAATCGAAATTTATTTTAAGGAGAAATAACGATTATTTCTAACCTTAGGGATGAAGTATGAAAGGATGAATTGTGAAGAGTAATGATAAACGGAAAAATAAAGTGTCCAGGGAATAGTGTAGACTGTGCACTTTTGCATGTATTGACAAGATGTCAATAAAAATTATTTTAATTGTCATTGTCTAGTTAATAAATGTATACAACAACAACAACAAAAGCTTTATTAAGACAATTTAGTCTTATACGGATTCTCCAAGCACAGAAATGTAGGATACATACAAGAATAACAGTAGTAACAACAACAAAAGTCCCTGTTATGACCCTTTGGTCTAATAAATGTATAATTTTACAATCTTAATAAGTGTGAGAAAATATTAAGTTACAGAAGTGTTTAAAGTTTGAGGTTTGTGTGTTCACCTAAATAGATACCTCTCCTTTCAAAATAAAGTCAATAAAGTACAATCAAACAATTAGTATAGGCTTCTTTGACTTAATTATGATTTGGAATTTCATAATCTATAATGTTTAATTAACAAAAATAATTATCGTAGATATGAATATCGTCAAATGATGTATCATAAATTTCATTCCAAAACTTTCCAAACTATCTATCTCTCTCTCATTAGTATTAAAATAGATTCTTAACAAAAAAATTAACACATTTTATCAAAAAATAAAAGTTAATCTATTTTTCATTCTATTAAAAGATCGCATATACAATTTAAAAAATATATAATACTATAAGAAATTAAATTGTTTAAAAGCACGTATGTTTCTTTTTCACAAAAATCAAACTTCTCTACTGTCCATTTATACATTGGAAAGGCTTGGCTTATCATTGGCGAACCCTCCTAGCGGTTTTGCCAATTTAATCTACCAGACCGAGTCTTAGAGTTATAATACTTTATCAAGATAATAAGTTATCAAGAAATTGGGTTGGCCAAATATCAGGGAACAGGTTAAATCAATGCTTAGTTTATTTCTGTTCCACCAGATGGCGCTCTGCCTTCGGAAAAGCACATGTGCTCCTGGTCAGGATATGCCTTTTTTATTTTATTTTTTATAATACTGTATTGGATCATTCTGCTTATATATGATGCAGTGAAGAATGGAGTCTCAGAAATGGTATTGAAGAAACCTATGGACATAAGCTTTTAAGACAGTAGAATTACGTATAAATATTTGCATCGAGCAACGCTCACAAACAATAAGTCCAGTCAGACATAAATTAATTATAAAGCAATAACGCGTTATCTATATATAAGAAATGGTATTATTTAAAATCACGAATGTTTATTTTTCACAAAAATCAAACTTCTACTGTCCTTACACTGCGATAGTATATATAATACTATGTCTTTATATTAAAATGTGTTTTAGGAAAATGAGATGCGTCGATTAACTCTGAAAATATTTGACTATTGAAGAGTTCTGAAAGCTCGTAATTGGTTTCAATTAATTCCAGAAAATTCTTGTCACTAATTGGGGAAATGGGGATTATCGCTACTAAATGTTTATTTCGCAATTAAATGGCACATACACTGCTGAATTTCTGTAACTGTGAGGGACTTCAAACTCTGTATATGTAAATTAGTAAATCTTTTAACTGAGAGTGTTCAGATTGATGGTTAAATTCTGCTTTTTTTTTTTTCATAATTTTCTTTTTTTGTGTAAAATCATTTTTATTCTGTTTTTTATTTTTAATTCATTTGACCATGTGCCAAAGTATGTATAAATAGATAGTTTTGTTAAATAAAATCAGTCTGCCCTCCTGTAAGGTTCGGGGGGCCACTCCAGCATTACAACTCGCCATGTGTAAATAATCTGGACAAGGTGACTCGCGAGCTGTGCTCGAATGTAACACCTGCAAATTGAGATGAAATAAATAAATAATAAAATCAGTGTGTTTGTGAAATACCCCCGTGTGTGAGATTCCATCCTTTATAGAGTAGATCTCCCTTTGGAAGTCAACGAGTGATCGCCAGCAATCTTCCCTAAACACAAATCAACTACAGTCCTCAGAAGGTGGCGGAGACATAAGGATTGGTACTTATGAGTAGAACACCGCCTCCAACCAAGGTTTAACAGAGAGGGTCGCTTTGTATTTTGTATATTATCGCTAAATAGCTAAATATATAATCTCTTTATCTTTACTTATTGATTCATTTATTTCAATTTAAAGCGCTATGTCACTCTAGGGACACTTGCGCTGTCATACATGTATGCCTCTAGATTTGTCTATATATATAATATCTTATTATTTATATAAAATTGTTAAATCTATTAACTGAGAGAGACGCCTTTTTATTGTATATGTAAATTGCTAAATCTCCACTAACTGAGAGAGACGCCTTTATTTTGTATGTTTGAATTTGGCAAATCTATCAATTGAGAGTAACGCCTTTAATTATATACATGTAAATTTTCAAAATCCATTAACTGAGAGGGACGCCTTTAATTGATATATGTAAATTGATAAATCTATAAACTAAGAGAGACATCTTTATTTTGTATATGTAAATTGGTGAATCCATTAACTGAGAGTGACGCCTATATATTGTATATATAAATTTATGAATCTATTAACTGAAAGTGACGCCTTTAATTGTATATATTTAAATTGCTAAATCTATTAACTGAGAGAGACGCCTTTTTCGGTATATGTAAATTTATTAATCTAATAACTGAAAAAGACGTCCCTTTTGTTATACATATATTATAAAACTATTTTAGAGGCGTAATATTCTTTTTAAAATAAAACAATTTCTACTGTCCTTACTGCGATGGAAAAATTAAAGGGAGGGCCTGGCCTCCCTTGGCCCCTGGCCCCTGGCCACTTGTTTTATAATTTGATAACAGATGGCGCTCTAGTACATCGTAACGTTATACATATATGTTTATCGCTTAATCTATTAACTGAGAGACGCCTTTATTTTGCATATGTTATTGTGAACTTATTAAATGAGAGAGATGCCTTTATATTGTATGTACGGAAATTGTTGATTTAAAAGTGTTGGAGAATGACTTGCACATCGGCTGTTGCCATAGCAACGCCCGCTTCCCCCAGACATCACGTGACCTGGCGCCACACTCCGGCGGCCGTACCTGTAGTTTAGGTTTCAGTTTGCTTTGTTCTCTGCCCCTACGCTTGCCTTTTGTTTGACTCTCTTTGTTCCTTGTCATCTTAATATAATATAATTGTTAATTAAACATACTTTCTGAGATCCAGCCTCTGATTCTCTTACAAAAACCAATGAGTATTTTAAGTCCAAAAGTACGATAACACATTTACAAATACTTTAAAAGAGGTCCATCAATATATGAGGACGATCTCAGTTGATTACTTGCTCTAAATGTGTCGATTTCATTGGCTAAGTCAAATTTATAAAATGTCTCCTTATGAAACCTTGGGAAATTCTCTTGCCTTAAAATGTTCCGAATGTTTGTGTAATGAAATTCTAGTTTGAACCATACACATCATTCATATTATATAAATAAGATCGATTTACATAATAACTTAAAAATAAAAAAGGCATATCCTGACTAGAAGCACATGTGCTTTTCAGATAGCAGAGCGCCATCTAGTGGAACGGAAATCAACTAAACATTGATTTAGCCTGTTCCCTGATATTTGGCCAACCAAATTTCTTAATAAATCAAGAAAAGCCATCCAAGAACGTGTTTCTCGCTGTTGGTGCTCGTCAGCGTGAAACGCGAAACATTTTTCTATCTTTTATCTTTGACTTTGATAATCAAGAAATTGGGTTGGCCAAATATCAGGGAACAGGCTAAATCAATGTTTAGTTGATTTCTGTTCCACTAGACGGCGCTCTGCCATCTAAAAAGCATAGGTACTCCTGGTCAGGATATGCCATTTTTATTTTTAATATCAACACCTGACCTTTTTATTTTTTTATTTTTTACTATTATTTTTTCACACATAATATATTGTAAATTGAAAAAAAAAAAGGCATCTTCTTATCGTGCAACTGAAAGTTGCTGATGGCTTGAGTTATCTATTTGATTATATATCAACTATTGCGAAAGGTGTACGTGGTTAGCTTTCTTGATTAATCAAGAATGGGTATTTGGCCACATTTCTTGGATAATTAAAATATCAACGAATAGTTTATATTTATTCCGATAGATGGCTCAAGCCATCAGCAACTTTTAGTTTCACGATAAAGCGATGCCCTTTTCTTAATTTATTCACCTTAACTCAGTATAATTTCACATTTGTACTATTTTTTCATAATATATTGTGTATGGGAATATAGATATTTATTACAGAGAATATATTTGGCCAATTCTGGAATAATTAAAAATCAACGAGAATAGTTGATATTTATTCCGATAGATGGCGCCTGCCATCAGCAACTTTCAGTTGCACGATAAGGAGATGCCTTTTTCTTAAGTTATACACCTTATCCCAGTACAATATCACATTTGTACTATTTTTTCACAGAGAATATATATATAAAAAGGATATGTAAAATCGGAATTATTGCAAAGAGTATAAAATGCAAATCATTTAAATTAATGAGAATGTAGCTCTTCACATTCCAAAAAAAAAAGTGTTCCCGCCCGGGATCGAACCGGGGACCTTGTGCGTGTGAAGCACACGTGATAACCGCTACACCACGGAAACTTGAATAAATAACTCTATTATTTTTTTTTCAAGGAAGTCATTGGCTTAACGGTTGCCGAGATGGTACATCGAGCTCAAGACAGAGATGGCTGGTGTCGCATATGGTTTGGGATGTAATACGTACAGTGGACCTCAACGTTGGATCACGAATATAATGAGATACTTACTATATTGATATTTAGCGGTTTTAATTTCCGGACAGTTGGTGAGTTTCGTATGGTCCAGGAGTCAGGGTTAAGCATATAATTAAAAATATAATAGCGGTTTCAATTCCATGCTAATTTCAAAATATTGTGGTGTGTAGAGAGGTTTTACCTCAATGAATATATCTGCTCATGTGAGATTTATTATGTCTAAAACATCTTCAAATGCGTGTGAAAGGTAGAATGTCCCAATACAATGAGAGACTTTCAGAGAAAGGTCTCATACTCTTAAAAGCACCTTCTGGAAATTTAGCACCCCACTGAAGACGCTGAGAACTATTTCAGAAAAGAAAAATATAGCAATAGAACTCTATAATTTCTACAGATAAATTGTAAATAGATTCATACACAAAAAGGTAGTGAGGAAAGTTTTAGAACAGATGTGTAAATAAATCTTATTTCAAACAAAGGCTCACGTGCACATGGGGAAAGGGAAAAAAAATTCTGTATTGTTTTGTAGTTGTATGGCGAATCCATACAGGGCAATGGGCCCTAATAAAAGCCTTTTTGTTGTTGTTTGAGAAAGGTATCATATGCTCGTCGCTGGTTTTGGTGGTAAGAGAATTTGCAAAATTGAAACTACCCCTGGTATCAATTCACAATTTGGATGAATAGATTATACAAGCATGAATTCCTATGTTTCTGTCTTAAATCGGGAGTAGATTATAAATCGATAGTACATTCGGCAAAAAAAAATGTTCCCGCCCGGGATCGAACCGGGGACCTTGTGCGTGTGAAGCACACGTGATAACCGCTACACCACGGAAACATGTAAGTCTTTTTCCATCAGAGTTTTATTAATATTATACTGATTTTATAATAGTTTTGATTTTCTTGATTATTGTCAAACTATTCTTAAATATGTAATAAATAGAAGCATTAAAGCCTGAATGTTTCTTTTACACATAAAACAAACTTCTACTGTCCTTACTGCGATGAAAATTTATTGGTACGGCTTAGATCATCAGTGGTGAACCTTCCCAACGGTTTCACCAATTTAAACAATCAGACCGCTTCTTACAGATCTAATACTGTATTGGATCATTCTGATTATATATACTACACTGAAGAATCGTCCAATACAGTATTAGAGCTCTAAGAAGCGGTTTGGTATATTATTACATTGGTATTATTATAATAAAAATATCTATATATATATATAAATGAATGTCTGTGTGTGCCCTTTATGCCTGACCAAACCACTCATTGAAACGCCATGAAACTTTGGGAAGTTATTTAGTATAGTACTGGGAAGGTTTCTGAAAAATTATTTCTTGAATATCTTGAATATTTAGAGTTATTTGCAGATTTGTAGATTTAACTCGCAAGCAGCGCCCCCATTGCGACGATGTAACAAGTTTTTTTATCTATAAGTTTTATTATCACTAAGTTTATTATCTTAAAGATTATTTATCAAAAGTAAGATTTTCTACCTATTAATTGCGCACAAGTCAAAGTTAGTTATCGAGTATTTTTCAAGGGACCGGGAAAAAATGTTCACTAGATAAAACGATGATTTTGTAATGTAGAAAATTAGGAAAGACAAAATTCAGGATGACACGGCAATTTATTTGAGACAAAATGAGACAAGGAACCGGGAAAAAAATGTTCACTTTATCGAGAGATTCAAATTTACGAGTTTCAAATTATCAAAATATATCTTTTTTTATATATATAAGTTTATAGATAATTGTTTTAACAAATGTTCGTTAGACAAACCTTTACTCGGGTAAAACCCGGGCGAAGCCGGGTACGTCCGCTAGTATATTATATATAATAAATTATATATTATAATAAAATAATAATATTATTATATTGATATATGGGAGGGTTCACCACTGATGAGCCAAACCATCCCAATATTTTTTCATCCTACTATGGACAGCAGAATTTTATTTTATGTGTAAAAGAAACATTCGTGCTTTAATATTTCCATTATGTATAGATGGCGCGTTATCACCTTATAATTAATATCCTTAAATATGTTGGGTTTGAAAAACTTTTTCATTTTTGTAATAAGTAGCAAAATATATCGGGGAAACTTTTTTGCTTTCGAGTTTTTTCTCATAATATAATTTATACAAAGATATTTACAAAAATCTAAACATCACAACTCTTTTTAATAATTGTATAAATTAGATTTCAGGCAAGTCCTACCTCAGTAAACTGAAACAGGTGGGGGTGTATGTATGAAGGGGATGTGTTGTAGGAGGCCATGACTCAAGTACAACATCCCTAGTTCTTGGGGATTCTAAAATATGTTTTAATTTGCTGAGGTAGGGCTTGCCCGAAAGCTACTTTATACAATTAAGTTTAAAAGGTTGCAGCGTCTTATACCTTTTAATAATGTGTTGAAATCCACAAACCTGTGATATTAACAAAGATCATTGTAATAACCCTCTTAAAACCCAACATGTATAATACTAAGTTAACAATACAATCACAACACACAAGAAGGTGTCAAGATCCAAGGTATAAATTATATGTGACAATGGTAATATCACTGTTACATCACATTTATTTGGTTGTGTGTGTGGACTTGTTAACTTGTATTTCATAGCTATACATCGAATTATACCATATCATTTTGACACAATATTTAAACTTTAAATCCGCAAAGTATTTATAAATAATGGAGAGTCAGGTATTCAAGTTTCCGTGGTGTAGCGGTTATCACGTGTGCTTCACACGCACAAGGTCCCCGGTTCGATCCCGGGCGGGAACATTTTTTTTTCTCCTACTCTTGATTTAAGTGAGAAACACGGTTTGGGAGCGCATTAGTATCAGATCAACGGAAATGTCTTTATTTACGGGGCTGCTAACCAAAATAAATTAGCAGATCAATAAAACTCCCCATTTTAAATATTGTAGCAAAGTATTTATTATATTTTATGTTCAGATTATTATAAATAAATACATCAGTAATAAATGTTACACTATAAACACTTTTGTCACAGATTTAACTATTTTTGTAAATATATTTATGATTATCTTTCTAACCTGAAAGGTTCAGGTTCTTAATATATATTATTGTTTCTCTTTTTTATTTTTAATTATTACTTTTTCTTGTATAATATGTTTATAACTTGACTCAAAAGGCGATCCATCAATTAAGATTATATAAAAGGGCGTACATGGATATGTAAAGAAAAAAAAAACAATATGTTGTGCAATAAATTGATAAAGAGGGAGCAATCTCTCGAAATATTTTGAAAAAAAAATTGTTTTTTTTTCCTTTACAGATCCATGTACGCCCTTTTACATAATGTTTATAACTGTTTCTGATTAAAAATGTAAATTGACGCAATTATCCCTAGCCAGGATATCGCGTTTTGTGTGATTAAATCCAAAACAAATAAAAATAAACAATTGGAAAATAATCAAATACTGAAACATGAATTCTATCTTTTTAACGCTTCTAAATAAGAAATGATCTATCTGGATATTGAAATATCTCATGAACAACAACAGGCCTATCTCTACTTTTTCCAACATCACCTTACATACATCTCTAGTCAACCAATCACCAAAAATCAAGAAAAAATCATCTACTTTTACCACATAGCCTCGAGCAGATTCGAGGATGGATAATGTACAAGTGGAATTCCTATTATCGTTGAAACATAAAAGAAAATTTGGGTGGGGAATGCGTTAAATACAGAAGCCCAAACAACTCCAATTTTCGTGCAGTATTGATAGCAATAAAAAAAATACCTTACAGAATGCAAGAATTTAGAATTATAGTGAATGGCTCTACAGGTATGAATCTTATTATTTTGTATTATTCCAACATTCCGCACATTCAAGATGATCGTGGGGGTCGGTGGAAGGCTGGTTAAACCGTTTGGTTTTCGACCACTACGACCCGGGTTCGATCCCCGCATTGGACACTTTTTTCTGTTTAAAAAAAATGTGCTCCAATGCCCCCCCATTCTTGCAAAAGTCCAACCCCACCAGCGAGTGCAAGTAACCAAACGGGGCTCTGGCACATTTGTAAGTGCAAAGTCGAACTGCTTTCACATGTGTAGACATGTGGTGCGCTTACAGTAAAAAGCAGTCGCTAACTACCCGCCATGATTATCATGGCCTGTACCACGTGTACTAGGGATAAGCAAAAAAAAAAGATGATCGTTCTTATATTTTCTTACGTCCCCTCACTATGTCAACTGCTCTGAAAATATTTCACTCGTATTTATCAAACAGTATTCCCTTCAACAGCATTAAATCTAGTTAACATGACAAACGATTGTTGAGAAAGGTTTAGAAATAGCCATTGATAATCCTCAAAACTGCTTTTATTTTTTCAAATTTTAATCTACTTATTCAATAATGCAACAACAAAATATCTGCTCTTGATAGATCAAATCCTCATTGCCGTGAAGAATCCCAGATACTCTTTTATATTGAAAATATATTCCTCAACTATAAATAAAAAAGAAGATTATAAATATCAGTTTTCTATCATCCAATTCCCAATGCTTCTTTACTTTTCAACGCCGCAAGAATCTCTGGATATTATTTTTTCTTACATTATCAACAAGTTTCTTCTCCCGGGATATATACTTTGAAAAAACTAGCAATAAATAAAATATCAAATCTTGAAATTAATATAACAAAATAATATCATCAGTAATAGTTTATTTCAAGGATTATATTGAAGTTATAAAAATAATTTGCCTTAGTTTTTTTTTAAGAACGAACAACTAAAATGTTCTCTCTTTGTGGCCAATATTTTTTTAATCTCTCTTTGAAAATGTATCTCATTGAACATATTGAATTTTAAGAAAACACCTTGTGAAACTTTGAATGTAATTCTAAATATTACAGAGAGAATTCGTAATAAAATTTCTATCCATTCGACATTTCGGTTGTTGATTTTAATATTTTGAAGCCAATGATTTTCGTTTATATTGTGGTGAAGAAATTCCAAGACTCGAATTCTACGCTACAATATGATTCATTATGTATTTCAATCCTATTCTATCTTTATCATTCAAGATTAATTACATTTTTATTTTGTCTCAAAATTTCCATTACTCCTCATACTAATGTCGATGGTTGGAATCATTTTTCTTCTTTCTTGTGATGAAAGAATTTGTTGGAATTCCCAAGGTGGAAATGAACCAATAAAGGACCCTCAACAGACTCTAGGACTCCATCTAAACTGGACCAAAGGTGACCAATATACACTGTAGCAAGGTAAGTATTTGTATATTTATGAATTGTTAAAATATGTTTTCATTTATATACTAGATGATTGGACCTGGCTTCGCCCAGGTATTACCAAGGTGTATTTCAGCCACGTTTTGTTAGGGAACCTATAATATTTTTACCAATTTTTGTTTAAATACATATTTTTTAGAAGGAGTAGCGATCAAAATCAGATTTATTTATTAGCCTTATTAGTGTGTGGACCCTAATGGTTAAAAGTAGAACTACAGAAAATTGGTTTAGGTTTGTTAAAATTGTCACATACTTTTTCAGCTATCTTCGTGTAAAATTGATTAATGATTGCCTCAGTAACTTTAGTAGAGAATAAATAATAGCAACATTGATGTAGCATTCATTTATAGGTTTTAAAATTATTTCTTTTTTTTTTTTTTGTTTCCAAACAACTCCACACCCAACCCTCTAGTCCTTAACAGTGATGATTTAAACTACTAGACTAACCACATGGATTTTATGTACCAGAAATAGTTATCGCTTAAGTAACATTGATTAAACAAAAACATGTAGGATAGTTAAATAATATATCTTAATCGTACAGCTAAACGTTGCTGGTGGTTTTCTGCTATCTCTCGCTGAAATATACTAACACCTAAATATTAATTTAATTTATGGAATTTAATCAATGCCATATTTTCCTATATTAATCAGATAAGTAATTTTCTTATAAATGTAAATATGCTATCCATCGATATATTTTGTAATAATAATTTTTAGCAATGTGTTTCTTTTAACATACCTAATCATATAATCTCTACAGACATTTTTTTCTAACAAGATTGATAAAAAAAAAAATAGATGAGAGGGTTTGGCTCATTAGTGGTGAACCCTCTCAGCAGCAGTTTGACAAAATTAATTTCCTACTGTTGTACTGGATTATTTTTCTTATAAACCGTGTATTTACTATGGAAGTCAGCCTAACGGTGTTATATGCCTATAAGTTATGGACAGCTTATAGACCTGCAGAGGTGCATACATATAATTAAAATGAAATACACTGATACATTGGGGGGGGGGGGAGAAGCCCGACCACACCTCCCTGCGGTCCCCCCTGGACCCTTGGAATATTTGACAAAATTGTGGTTCGTTTCCAAGATGACTAACGTAGCAACAGTACCCATTTTCCAATGAAGAGCAAGATAGTAGACATTGCTGCTGCTGTAATAGAGATGCATGGAGACATGCATTGGACACGACAACAACAACAAATGAAATACATTGAGAAATCCTCCTCCGTAAATTTTATTTATTTATATAATTATATATATTATATTATTATATATATATTATATATATAGGTGGGTAATTATAATTACCCACCTATACGCCTTTTAAGCTGTTGACCCTCATGATGATGGTGGAGCTTGTAGATGTATTAACAATCTACTAAAAAGGAATCCTCAACATTACACTTTGAATCAAGAATAATCAATGTGCGGTGAAAATACGCTAAAACATGCTTAAATTCAATATATTTCATTTTTTAATTATATGTATTCCCCTCTGCATGCCTATACGCTGTCCATAAAAAGATTTTTTCATTTATTTATTTATTCGAGTACACGTGGTAGAGGCCATGATAATCATGGTGAATAGTTAGCGACTGCTTTTACTGTAAGTGCACCACATGTCTACACATGTTTAGACCACCCTTCCACTGACTCCCCAAAATTCTTTCTTACATATTATCTAATGAGTTTTGTCTGACCTTATCCTGTTTGCCTATTCCTTCCTATTTTCGTCTTTTTGACAAGTGATGTTTCACTCCGTTCAATCGATTAAAAAAAAAATGTTCCCGCCCGGGATCGAACCGGAGACCTTGTGCGCGTGAAGCACACGTGATAACCGCTACCCCACGTAAACTTGGAGGTTGATTCCTTCACGATTTTATTAATATTATACTGTTTTTGATATTTTTGATTCTCTGGTTCATTGTCAAATAATTCTTAAATATACATAGGGTGTGTGTGTGTGTGTTCCATTTTTTAAAATAACGTTTTTGCAACGCTATAGCTCACGAAAGAAGCATGCGATTCGCGTTATGTTTTATTTATTCCAAAGAACAAGAATTGATTTATATTTCATCAAAAAATTATTTCTAAATATTCGAAATGCCTAAAATTATAAGTGATTTTGTAAAAGGTTACGTTTTCAAACTTTCCGAGTAGAAATTATCGTTTACCCAAATTATTAAATTTATGTAAGAAAATAATATATATTTATATTACTAAGTTCACAATCAGTCACATAGTAAAGGAAAACAAAGAATTTTTTATATATATGAAATTAAGCGAAAATATTCCTCTGATAAAAGGTGCCTGAAGAAACCTTTAACTCCAACCGAAAGAAAATAAAGGAAATGGTTGTCAGAGAGAATCCACCTTCTCAAAGGAACATTTCCACAATAACGAACGTACCTCTTTCTACCGTTAACCGTATTATTAGGAGAAAAATCGGCTGAAAATATGTAAAAAGGCTTAAGTTCATGCCTTCAAGCCGCTCCTTATTGAGGAACGAAAGACCTGCAGCAAGGCCCTTTATGAAAAGTACCGGGCAGGTGAAAAATGGAAGAATGTTGTTACACTGGGCGAGACATGGGTTTACCTCAATGATAGCAACCAACCCCGTGCCATTTTCTACGTTAACTCTCAAATAAACACCTTTCAGAACTGGGTCAAGCAATGCAAGGAAAGTTTCTCAAAGGGCTTCATGATCGTTGCGGGTTTCTGCTACAATGGGAAGCTTCCAATAAAGAAGGTGGACCCAAATGTCAAGATAAATTCGCAAATCTACCAAATACTTGTCTTAGACTCATTATTCGACAATGAGGTCCTATTTTTGTATCCAAGTGACTCAAGATCCGTGTGGCTGCACCAGAATGAAGCCACAAGTCATACATCACGTTCAACACGTCAACACATAGAAGAAAAGATGGATGAAACCGGCATTTCGTACATCCCTTTTAAGCACATCCTTGCAAAATCTCCAGACTTGGCTCCTATGCCCCTTGGCTTGCTTAAAGCTGCTTAAAAGATCCAAATAAATAATTTATAAATGACATTTAGTTAACAGCACTGTAACACCACATTTATTTACTTGTTAATTTCTATTTCATACCTATACATCGAATTTTATCATATCATTTTGACACAAAAATTTTACATCATTAAATCATTAAAAATTTGTATAAAATTGTAGAGGAAAAGGCTTTGAATTTTCTGTGGTGTAGCGGTTATCACGTGTGCTTCACACGCACAAGGTCCCCGGTTCGATCCCGGGCGGAAACTTTTTTTTTTTTTTTTTACAGAAGTTTTTTTACAGGTTAGGAGCACACACATTACGCTAACTTAGGTGGAAGACATGGCTATCACATAAATAAAACTCCCCATTTTAAATATTAATAAAATATTTTAATACAGTAAATCCTTAGGACACCTCTCTATAAACAATAGTTTTCATTTACAGAATTACCATTTTTATTATTTAGCTCTCCATAAAGGACACTTTGGTTCTACAACTAGGTGTCCTCTCTCTATTAGGCTTATTTATTTTCAACTTTTGGCAGATGATATAAATGTATGGAGCGCGCAGTCACCAAATATAAAAAACTAAAGACCTAAATAGAATAATGAACAATCTGGGTGGTCAAAACCAACGGTTTAGGCCACTACAACCTGGGTTCGAATACCGCATTGGGCACTTTTCTCTGATTGAAAAAAATGTTCCAATGGCCCTCGATTCTTGCAAAAGTCCAACTCCACCAGAGAGGGCAAGTAACCAAACGAGGCTCTGACACATTTATGTGCAAAGTCGAACTGCTTTTTACATGTGGGGCACTCACAGTAAAAGCAGTCGCCTACTTCTACCCACCATGAGTATCATGGCCTGTACCACGTGTACTAAGGATAAGCAAAAAAATGAACAATTTAGCCAAATTATTTTTAAAAACATAAACTTATAGTGAAAACACTCAAAACAGAAACTAATAATTTCACTACAAACAGAAAACTACAGAACTACAAACCTAAAATATTCTTCAACAACAGTCAATAAAAACAGTCAAATAAAACCCTAAATAAATGAGCATAACACTGGTCCAGAAATAAGATGTAATAAACATATATAGAAAGTATAATACAAAAATTCTGTTCAAAACTAAATATAATGTCACTGAAAATTTATTGTAAATACTTTGTAGTCAGTTTATCATCACAAATATTTGGCTACATCATTACCCCTTACCATGTTTGTTGATTCTCACTTGTAAAATTATTATCACATTTTTCATTCTATAGATTTAATTACAACAACAAAAACAAAAAGGCTTTTATTAGGGCCCATTGCCCTGTATGGATTCGCCATACGAACAACAAAATAATACAGTAATTTTTTTCTCCCTTTCCCCATGTGCACGTGAGCCTTTGGGATTTAATTAATGATTTTTTATTAAAAAGGCATATATTGGAACAAAATATCATTTATTTTACCAATATTTCAGTTGGCTGAACACCAACCTTTATCATATTGATGACATATTATAAATACAAGGTAATAAGACCAAACCCAAATAAATAAATAGTGTGTGACGTTTCTGTAACAGCGCTGTTACCATCTTCAGACAAAAGTACTTAAAAACTGCTGCTACCTAAACGTCACACACTATGTATTTATTCGGATTTTGGTCTTATTGCCATGTGTTTATAATATACTAGACGAATGACCCGGGCAACGCCCGGGTTTTACCCGATTAAATGTTTTTATTCAAATACTATTCGTTACAATTATAAATTGGCACCGTGGACGTCACTTTTGTGAAACGTCCCGCTCCAAACTTTACAGTCAGATTAGTTACGATATACACATGTGTAAATCTTCAAATCGAGCGAGCGTCTATAAATATCTCGATTTAGATCAAGTATTCTAATTATTAATCGAACACTATAATTATTAATAAAATTTTGAGAAGATATCGATTTTAAACGTATTTATAACCTTGATAGAGGGCGCTGTTCGTGAGCTAAGCAGAATAATTTGAATATATATAGTTTTAATATTTAATTTATATATAATTTAAAATAGCCTATCGTTTTCCTCGTATTTTTTTTACCTATGTATGGAAATTTTGGTACTGTAAAAAAAACTTTGCTTCAATAATATTTAAAAAAAAACACCCAGGCTAAGTTTCGAACCAAGGTTGTGGAAATACGAAGCTGCACACCTAACCATTAAGCTACGCTTGGCATCATAAATGTTCGCATGTAAAGCTATTTCAGGCCTTACATATTTCTAACGACCTTTTTGAAATAGGTTTTTGAAACATGGAAATTATAATACTTCAAATAAATAGAAATAGAGTGAACACAAATAAAACATACCAAATATTTCGAATTAGAGCAGTTATTTTAAACGGCGAATTAGATCAGTTATATCAAAAAATGAAAATATATAAATAAATAAAACATACCAAATATTTCAAGAGCAGTTATTTTAAACGTCGAATTAGATCAGTTATATCTAAAAATGAAAATATATAAATGAATAAAACCTACCAAATATTTCAAATTAGAGCAGTTATTATATAAATATTTATATTATATGTGTTATTAAGCGAACTATTTTAAACGACGAATTAGATCAGTTATATCTAAAAATGAAAATATATATAAATAAATAAAACCTACCAAATATTTCAAATTAGAGCAGTTACTATATAAATATTTATATTATATGTGTTATTAAGCGAACTATTTTAAACGGGGAATTAGATCAGTTAGTTATTGATATAGGCTTAGCAAAATACGATGTTTCTTTCTAAGGATTTTTTTAGTTGTTTTTGTACTCACCTATGTTGTAGTTACGAGGACATCCCTTTAGATATAAACAAATATATATTTATTTAAGGAACGACTTGTTCCATTACATATATTGTTAAAACAAGTTAGCGGTAAACATCACAGCAAGTTTGAAGGTAGAAGTTGGAAGTGTCGTCATAGTAGTGACGTAGCATCGATGATGATTAAAGTCAAATTGCGTAACAATTCCCTCCTTACTTTGTCTTTATTCCCACGATGCTGAGGTTCTCCAGGTGTTTCTTCATCTGGTCTCGGGATAAGTCCTTTGTGAAGATATCCGCCTCCAGGTCCTGGGATGGCTTGTACAGAAGGCAGATGTCTCTGGATTCATAACAGTCTCTCAAGAAGTGGTACTTTCTGTTGATATGTCTACAGCGACTGCTTTGTTTAGGGCTGGAGATCCAGTTGATCAATGACTGACTGTCTGTATAGATCGCAGTTGGTTTTTCCATGAAATTCCATTCGTCCAGCTCTCGTAACAGGTTTATTATCCACTTGATTTGACAGCAGCTTTCACAAGCAGCTATCATTTCCGCTTCCATTGTGGAGAGGGCGACGAGTGGTTGTTTACTACTTTTCCAGTCTATAGTTGCTTCGCCGAGCTTCAATACATATCCGCCGTAGGATTTTCCATCATGAGTGGTTGACCAGCTGGCATCGGTGTAGGACTTAAGGATTCCAGTCTTCTCTCTTTCAAATTTCACTCCTAGGTCAATTGTTCCTCGTAGGTATCTCATCACTCTTTTGATTGCTGTCCAGTGCATCTGTTTTGGTTGTCTGGAGTACTGTGAAAGTTTGCTAGTGATGTAAGCGATGTCGGGTCTGGTGTTAACAGCTAGAAACATTAGCATTCCAAGGGCTTCTTGGTAAGTGTGCTGATCACAATTGTCATCTTCAATATGATTGTCCAAATTGATTTCTTTGGAACCTGGTGTTGGAACTTCCTTACAATTTTCCATTCCATATTTCTGCAATATTTGTTGTACATAGTGGCTTTGCTGTAGCGAAATTTCCTCCTTGTCTTGTATGATCTTGATACCCAAAAACATGCCTTTACATGTTACATCCTTTATTTCCAGGTGATGTCTCAATTTATTGATGAATCTGTTTGAGGTATCTTCAGAATCTGAGATAGTGATAAAGTCATCAACATATATCCCTACATAGAAGTATTTGTCTTCATTCTTCCATTTAAATAGGCAAGGATCAAATTTAAGTTTTTCCAGTCCACAGTCATGAAGTACTTGACTGAATTTCTCATACCACGATCTTCCGGATTGAGGTAGACCGTAAATACTTTTGTTGAGTTTGCAAACTTTGTTTCTGTCTTGGACAAATCCAGCAGGTTGTTCCATGAATATTGTGTTTTCAATGTTTCCATTTAGATAGGCTGCTTTCACATCAAATAGTTTAATGACTGAATCTTTTGTTGCTGCCATTGTCAAAATAGTCCTGAGGGTGGCAATTTTAATTACAGGGCTGAAACTTTCGTTGTAATCTCTTCCTGGGATTTGGTTGTATCCCATTGCAACAAGTCTAGCTTTGTAAGTTTTGTTTTCTTGGTCTTTAGATTTTTTGAATACCCATTTACTTTTGACAACTTTAGCGTTTACAGGTCTAGGTACCAGTTCCCATACTTGATGCGAGTACATGTTCTGTATTTCCTCAAGCATTGCGTTCTCCCAATGTTTCTTGTCTTCGCATGCGATGGCTTCTTCATAGTCTTTCGGTATGGTTTCATTCGTAGTAGCCAGAACGTAGTCATCGAATCTTTTAGGTATTGTTCGAGTTCTTTGTGGTCTGTCTGATCCACTTGACTCTGTCTGTCTGTTGATCATGGTATCTGGTGCTGGCTCTTCAATATCAACATCTGATAGAACATGATTGTCCAGTTGTTCATCCTCCTGAATGAAGAAATATGTGTCAGTATCTGTATTATTATCACCTTGTTTTTCTTCCGAGATGACATTATTGTTCTCTCTGAAGTGAATGTCTGCGGTTTCAAGAATGACTCTCGCTGTGATATCAAATACTCGATAAGCTCTTCTGCATCTTGAATAGCCTACAAATATTCCTCTCTTAGATTTAACTTCTAGTTTGTGTCTTTGATGATTCTCGAGTTTATAGAAGACTTCACAACCAAATCTCATGATGTGAGAGACGGATGGCTTTTTACCTTTCCATTTTTCCATAGGGGTAGTGTCTGGGTCATTGGTTGTGGGAGTTAGATTGTACAGATATGCAGCTGTATTCACAGCTTCTGCCCAGAAGTGTAGGGGTAATTGGGAGTCTGCCAGAAGTGTTCGGCCTTTGTCTAATAGTGTTCTGTTAGCTCTTTCAATTCTCCCATTGCTTCTTGGGGTGTACGGTGTAGTTAGTTCATGTTTAATTCCTTTGGATTCTATGAAGGTTTCAAGGTTTTTATTGATAAATTCTGTTCCGTTATCTGTTCTAAGTCGTTTTAGTTTTGAGTTTAGCTCGTTTTCTCTCTTTACAATAAACTTCTTCAAAACTTCTGCTGCTGAGAGTTTATCTTTGAGAAATTCTACAAATATTCTCCTAGAAAATCCATCTACGATGGTCAAGAAATATTTACTTCCGCCCAAGGAGTTTATTCTCATTGGACCACAGAGATCGACATAAATGGCTTCAAAGGGGTAGCTTTCCTGATTGCTATCTGTGTGAACATAGGGTACTTTGGTCATTTTTCCCAAGGAGCAAGCATCACATTGATCAAGGGTACCATTTATAGAGTTCAAGCCTTTTAGAAGATTGTTCTTCAAAATCAGGTCTAATTTGTTGTCACTAGGATGTCCTAGCCTTCTGTGCCATGCAGTCCTAGAATTGTCCTTTGAAATCAAGCAATGTTCACTTGGAACATGAGTTGCTTTAGATAAACGTGATAGGTTCAATGTATACATGTTACCATCAAAGTTGCCTGTTCCTATTAGCTTGTCATCAGAAGAGTATATGTATGCTCCTTCAGAATTCAAAAGAACAGAGTTCCCTCTTCTTACTACGCTTGGAATGGACATTAGATTTCCTTTCAGGTGTGGTACATGAAGGACATTATGCAGTGTTACAGCGTTGTTAAGTTTGTCCTTACCTTGTACAGTAGCTTGGATTAATCCTGATGAGGCAGATTCGATGTGTCTCCCTTCTTCCGCCACTTGTATGCTTCTTCTCTCCTCCGTCTTGTGCTCGATCCATTCACCATGGGAAGTCATGTGGCTTGTGCACGCAGAATCAATTATCCACACGTCCTGAGTTGTCGGGCGTTCCTCCCTTGTGCTTGCATGTAGTGCGTATTCTGAAGTGGAGTCTCTTCGTTGGGATGGTTCCTCCGTTCGTTCTTGGATTGCTGATCTGGCCGTGTCTTTGTTTTGGTCCTTTATGGTAGTTCCTTGTACTGGCCATGTTATTTTTGTTTGTTGTATTATTTTGATTTCCTTTGTTGTTAGGGTTGAACCAACAGTCTTTCTTGAAATGTCCTTTTCTTTTGCAAATGAAGCATGACTTTTCTTTGAATTGGTTGCCTGATGATCTGAAAGCATTTTCATGATTTTTGATTCTGTCCTGTCTTTTCTTCTCGAAATCCAGTAGAGCTTGTCTCAAGTCTGGTAAGGAGATTTCTCTGTTTATTGACAGTGCTGCTGCGATCGTGTCAAAGTTAGGTGTGAGTCCTTCAACAATGTATCGTACAAGTTCTCTTTCTGTTACTGTCTTTCCTAGCTGGGTGATCTCTTGTGCCAGTTTCTGTGCTCGTACAATATACATGTTAACATTTTCATTCGGGTTCAATTTTAGTCTGGCTAGATCCAACATTAGGTCTATCCTTTTATTTTCTAGAGATCCTTCAAACCTTTTCTTTATGTCGTACCAAATTCTTTTGGCCCTTTTATCGCCTCGAAAGATGATTGTTAAGTCATCCGAAAGTGACAATATTATTAGGCTGTATGCTTCCCGATTCTTTTTCTTCCAAATATCATATTCTAGTTTATTTTTTGTAAAGTCTGGCTCGTCATTAACAATTACGTCCTCGAAGAGATCTTTTGAATCTAGAATTGCTTCCATTTTCATGGACCACGTTGTATAGTTGTTTTCTGTTAACTGTTCGATTTTTGCTAAGATAGGTGTATCCATTTTCATTCAACTTTTTCTTTCTAAACTGGCGGTTAGTCCAATTATTTAATTTCTTTTTGATTTAAATGGATCAATTGGCGGTTAGTCCAATTCGCGCGCCCAAACCACGCTCTGCTACCAAATTGATATAGGCTTAGCAAAATACGATGTTTCTTTCTAAGGATTTTTTTAGTTGTTTTTGTACTCACTTATGTTGTAGTTACGAGGACATCCCTTTAGATATAAACAAATATATATTTATTTAAGGAACGACTTGTTCCATTACATATATTGTTAAAACAAGTTAGCGGTAAACATCACAGCAAGTTTGAAGGTAGAAGTTGGAAGTGTCCTCATAGTAGTGACGTAGCATCGATGATGATTAAAGTCAAAGTTTGCGTAACAGTTATTAAGCGAACTATTATTAGATATTTTAAACGGCGAATTAGATCAGTTATATCTAAAAATGAAAATATATAAATAAATAAAACCTACCAAATATTTCAAATTAGAGAGTTATTATATAAATATTTATATTATATATCTACTTATATATTTGCCTTATTCTGTCTGTCTGAAGCTCACGGATGGGATTTTTCATAACCATCGGTGGTTCAGTGGTAGAATGCTCGCCTGCCACGCGGGCGGCCCGGGTTCGATTCCCGGCCGATGCATTTTTTTTTTTTTTTTTTTACAATTTTTAAAACTCATTTATATATTATACAAGAATGACATCCACGGCGCCAATTTATAATTGTAACGAATAGTATTTGAATAAAAGCATTTAATCGGGTAAAACCCGGGCGTTGCCCGGGTCATTCGTATATAATAATTGTATAAACGAATGCAAGACAAAATCACCGCGAATGTTTCTTTTTTTAAGGCAATTTCTTTTTAAGGCAATTATCGTTATTTATCGTTAATTTTTGTTTCGATTTTATTGAAAAAAAACGATATGGTGCCTTTAAAAAATGATCTTTATTACTATGCAGTTTTCTATTTAGTCAATATACCTAAGTTCATGTTGCAAATGTAATTATCTCTATCGATTTAGTAGGTGAAATGCAAAAAAAAATCGACATGATGAAATCTTTATGAAAATTCACATTTTTATTTTTATATTTTCAAGACACACACAGTTTGGGGCGGGACGATTCACAAGAGAGACATCCACGGCGCCAATTTATAATTGTAACGAATAGTATTTTAATTAAAACATTTTAAAAACACACAGTTTGGAACGGGACGTTTCACAAGAGTGACATCCATGGCGCCAATTTATAATTGTAACGAATAGTATTTGAATTAAAACGTTTTTAAAATATACTAGACGCCGACCCGGGCTTCGCCCCGGGATTGACCCGTGTGCATATCTACCCGAGTGATATATATTTAGATTAGATTTTTTTTTAAATAATTGTTTTTACTCAAGGGAATGTTTGTAGTCTAGTACGTTGATATAATCAATCTATCTGAATATTAGGAAAGGTCAGGTATTTTTTTTGTAGGGTGATGCTCTGAAAAAGAACGCTATACCACTTTATCACTAAACAAATTGGCGAGTCAAAAATAAGCAACCTAAACAATCCATTAGCTTTGCAAGATAAGAACAGAAATAGAGAAATGCATGCAAAATTTTCAACACAAATCAAAATCTTTAATCCTCATTATTTTTTTATTTTTATTTTTTTGCTTATCCCTAGTACACGTGGTGCAGGCCATGATAAGCATGGTGGGTAGTTAGCGACTGCTATTTACTGTAAGCGCACCACATGTCTACACATGTGAAAGCAGTTCGACTTTGCACTTACAAATGTGCCAGAGCCCCGTTTGGTTACTTGCACTCGCTGGTGGGGTTGGACTTTTGCAAGAATCGGGGGGCCATTGGAGCATTTTTTTTTTAAACAGAAAAAAGTGTCCAATGCGGGGATCGAACCCGGGTCGTAGTGGTCGTATTTTGTTTCTATTACATTACATGGAATAGTTTTTTTTTTTTTCTAATAAAATTTACTGACCTCTTTGTTCACTGAAACCGAAACAATGTGTATGTTAGACCACTCTTTGTTCAACCATACACATTGTTTAGGTCTCTTATTAGGTGCAAGATGTATACTTATGCTAAAATGGTAATTTGGGTAAACATAGGTAAGAATCGGGGGGGCCATTGGAGCATTTTTTTTTTAAACAGAAAAAAGTGTCCAATGCGGGGATCGAACCCGGGTCGTAGTGGTCGTATTTTGTTTCTATTACATTACATGGAATAGTTTTTTTTTTTTCTAATAAAATTTACTGACCTCTTTGTTCATTGAAACCGAAACAATGTGTATGTTAGACCACTCTTTGTTCAACCTTACACATTGTTTAGGTCTCTTATTAGGTGCAAGATGTATATTTATGCTAAAATGGTAATTTGGGTAAACATAGGTAAATTCATGTTGGGCCAGTATTGTTCAGCAAGCCAACACAGATATAAAATTACGGTATGAAGCAAGTTGTGCTAAAACTAATATTTCCAATCAAATTATCAAAAATAACACATACTATGTAATATAAACACATGTATGTAAAATAACCAATAATTAAAAACCATAAATTTTTCTAACACAGTATACTTCTTAAGTAAGAATACCTTACCATGAAGGTTTAAAACCCTACACATTGAAACATGTGAAAAATGTAGCATGTGTGGTGTATGATGGGCCTGAAGAGAAAATATTTAAAAAAGATATTTATTGAAACTTTTGTAATACCACACAAAATATGCATATTTACAGTTACAACTTGTCTAGCACCAAAAGATGTCATTTGGAATATAGAGTTATATCTACGGATATGCAGCAAGAAGGACTTCGATAGAGGATGTAGGCCAGAGAGCAAAGAGAAAATAGGTTCTGGAGGGGACTCAATAGCAGGTAGAGAAACTCTACCTTGTTTACAACAGAGGCCAAAGGGTTCATCTCTAAATCTCAAAGCAGAGCAAAACTGGCATACCCGAGACATTTGGCCTATATCGACAGATGAATCAGCTTTATAATCAATATGGGTATTATACTGCAAACCTGAAAACGGCTTATGAGTCCAAAGCTGAATACGCTGAACAGGAACTTGCATAGTTTGTGCAGCTGCGACGCGGGCTTCAGAATACCTAAGACGGCGAAGCGCACGACGCGTCTCACTTTGAAGTGGTGTCTCAATAGCTATAGCATTCCTATATCTCCTGGAAGCAGCCGTATTCCTACCAATTAAAGGTCGGCTGCGGCGAGGCATATTCTGAAAAAAAATATTGAGATTAATAACAAAAGCTTAAAAACCAGCAATTTATAAACAAAGCATAAAAAATACCTGTCTTTTTGAGGTAAAAATCAAAATTCCTAAATTTTTTCTTCAAAATAACCTTCCAGATATGTTAAAAAGATTATAAAAAACTAAAACCATATTATTAAAAAAAAAAAGCTAAAAAATTAATGCACAAAACCATTTATCATTAAAAAGCCTCAAAATAGACCAACCGCAGGACACGGCAATGAAAAAGCATGCTTTTTTGAGGAAAAAAATAGAAATAATTTTCTAAAATACAAATACAACCCCTATATATATATGTTTAAAAAAAAACTATAAATAATCTAAATATAAAATACTTAATCAAATGAATTAAAATATCTTAAATAAAATTTTGAAAAAGGACCTCAAAAAGACAAATAAATGAATCTGTTAAAGAAATCCCTCGCTTATTTAAAAATATAAATAACCTATTTTTTAGATACAACCCATATATGTAGAAAATATAATAAATAAACTGTATTTAAAAGATAAAAGCAATAATTAAAAAACTCCATAAGAAAATTTAAAAAAGGACTTCAATAAATAAATACCAAATATTTCGAATTAGAGCAGTTATTTTAAACGGCGAATTAGATCAGTTATATCTAAAAATGAAAATATATATAAATAAATAAAACATACAAAATATTTCAAGAGCAGTTACACAGACTTTGACTTTAATCATCATAGATGCTGACGTCACTACGATGCCGTAACTTCCAACTTCTACCTTCAAACTTGCTGTTATTGTTTACCGCTAACTTGTCTTAACAATATATGTAATGGAACAAGTCGTTCCTTAAATAAATATATATTTGTTTTTATCTAAAGGGATGTCCTCGTAACTACAACATACGTGAGTACAAACAAAACAACCAGAAATCTTCATAAAGCATAACCGTATTTTGCTAAGCCTATATCAATTTGGTAGCAGTGCGTTGTTTGGGCGCGCGAATTGGACTAACCGCCAATTGATCCATTTAAATCATAAAGAAAATAAATAATTGGACTAACCGCCAATTTAGAAAATAAATATTGAATAAAAATGGAGACACATAACTTAGCAAAAATCGAACAGTTAACAGAAAACAACTATACCACGTGGTCCATGAAAATGGAAGCAATTCTAGATTCAAAAGATCTCTTCGAGGACGTAATTGTTAATGACGAGCCAGACTTTACAAAAAATAAACTAGAATATGATATTTGGAAGAAAAAGAATCGGGAAGCATACAGCCTAATAATATTGTCACTTTCGGATGACTTAACAATCATCTTTCGAGGCGATAAAAGGGCCAAAAGAATTTGGTACGACATAAAGAAAAGGTTTGAAGGATCTCTAGAAAATAAAAGGATAGACCTAATGTTGGATCTAGCCAGACTAAAATTGAACCCAAATGAAAATGTCAACATGTATATTGTACGAGCACAGAAACTGGCACAAGAGATCACCCAGCTAGGAAAGACTGTAACAGAAAGAGAACTTGTACGATACATTGTTGAAGGACTCACACCTAACTTTGACACGATCGCAGCAGCACTGTCAATAAACAGAGAAATCTCCTTACCAGACTTGAGACAAACTCTACTGGATTTCGAGAAGAAAAGACAGGACAGAAGCAAAAATCCTGAAAATGCTTTCAGATCATCAGGCAACCAATTCAAAGAAAAATCATGCTTCATTTGCAAAAGAAAAGGACATTTCAAGAAAGACTGTTGGTTCAACCCTGACAACAAAGGAAATCAAAAGAATACAACAAACAAAAATAACATGGCCAGTACAAGGAACTACCATAAAGGACCAAAACAAAACAAAGACACAGCCAGATCAGCAATCCAAGAACGAACGGAGGAACCATCCCAACGAAGAGACTCCACTTCAGAATACGCACTACATGTAATCACAAGGGAGGAACGCCCGACAACTCAGGACGTGTGGATAATTGATTCTGCGTGCACAAGCCACATGACTTCCCATGGTGAATGGATCGAGCACAAGACGGAGGAGAGAAGAAGCATACAAGTGGCGGAAGAAGGGAGACACATCGAATCTGCCTCATCAGGATTAATCCAAGCTACTGTACAAGGTAAGGACAAACTTAACAACGCTGTAACCCTGCATAATGTCCTCCATGTACCACACCTGAAAGGAAATCTAATGTCCATTCCAAGCGTAGTAAGAAGAGGGAACTCTGTTCTTTTGAACTCTGAAGGAGCATACATATACTCTTCTGATGACAAGCTAATAGGAACAGGCAACTTTGATGGTAACATGTACACATTGAACCTATCACGTTTATCTGAAGCAACTCATGTCCCAAACGAACATTGCTTGATTTCAAAGGACAATTCTAGGACTGCATGGCACAGAAGGTTAGGACATCCTAGTAACAACAAACTAGACCTGATTTTGAAGAACAATCTTCTAAAAGGCTTGAACTCTATAAATGGTACCCTTGATCAATGTGATGCTTGCTCCTTGGAAAAAATGACCAAAGTACCCTATGTTCACACAGATAACAATCAGGAAAGCTACCCATTTGAAGCCATTTATGTCGATCTCTGTGGTCTAATGAGAATAAACTCCTTGGGCGGAAGTAAATATTTCTTGACCATCGTAGATGGATTCTCTAGGAGAATATTTGTAGAATTTCTCAAAGATAAACTCTCAGCAGCAGAAGTTTTGAAGAAGTTTATTGTAAAGAGAGAAAACGAGCTAAACTCAAAACTAAAACGACTTAGAACAGATAACGGAACAGAATTTATCAATAAAAACCTTGAAACCTTCATAGAATCCAAAGGAATTAAACATGAACTAACTACACCGTACACCCCAAGAAGCAATGGGAGAGTTGAAAGAGCTAACAGAACACTATTAGACAAAGGGCCGAACACATCTGGCAGACTCCCAATTACCCCTACACTTCTGGGCAGAAGCTGTGAATACAGCTGCATATCTGTACAATCTAACTCCCACAACTAATGACCCAGACACTACCCCTATGGAAAAATGGAAAGGTAAAAAGCCATCCGTCTCTCACATCATGAGATTTGGTTGTGAAGTCTTCTATAAACTCGAGAATCATCAAAGACACAAACTAGAAGCTAAATCTAAGAGAGGAATATTTGTAGGCTATTCAAGATGCAGAAGAGCTTATCGAGTATTTGATATCACAGCGAGAGTTATTCTTGAAACGGCAGACATTCACTTCAGAGAGAACAATAATGTCATCTCGGAAGAAAAACAAAATGATAATAATACGGACACTGACACATATTTCTTCATTCAGGAGGATGAACAACTGAACAATCATGTTCTATCAGATGTTGATATTGAAGAGCCAGCACCAGATATCATGGTCAACAGACAGACAGAGTCAAGTGAATCAGACAGACCACAAAGAACTCGAACAATACCTAAAAGATTCGATGACTACGTTCTGGCTACTACGAATGAAACCATTCCGAAAGACTATGATGAAGCCATCGCATGCGAAGACAAGAAACATTGGGAGAACGCAATGCTTGAGGAAATACAGAACATGTACTCGCATCAAGTATGGGAACTGGTACCTAGACCTGTAAACGCTAAAGTTGTCAAAAGTAAATGGGTGTTCAAAATATCTAAAGACCAAGAAAACAAAACTTACAAAGCTAGACTTGTTGCAATGGGATACAACCAAATCCCAGGAAGAGATTACAACGAAAGTTTCAGCCCTGTAATTAAAAATGCCACCCTCAGGACTATTTTGTCAATGGCAGCAACAAAAGATTCAGTCATTAAACTATTTGATGTGAAAGCAGCCTATCTAAATGGAAACATTGAAAATACAATATTCATGGAACAACCTGCTGGATTTGTCCAAGACAGAAACAAAGTTTGCAAACTCAACAAAAGTATTTACGGTCTACCTCAATCCGGAAGATCGTGGTATGAGAAATTCAGTCAAGTACTTCATGACTGTGGACTGGAAAAACTTAAATCTGATCCTTGCCTATTTAAATGGAAGAATGAAGACAAATACTTCTATGTAGGGATATATGTTGATGACTTTATCACTGTCTCAGATTCTGAAGACACCTCAAACAGATTCATCAATAAATTGAGACATCACCTGGAAATAAAGGATGTAACATGTAAAGGTATGTTTTTGGGAATCAAGATCATACAAGACAAGGAGGGAATTTCGCTACAGCAAAGCCACTATGTACAACAAATATTGCAGAAATATGGAATGGAAACTTGTAAGGAAGTTCCAACACCAGGTTCCAAAGAAATCAATTTGGATAATCATATTGAAGATGACAATTGTGAACAGCACACTTACCAGGAAGCCCTTGGAATGCTAATGTTTCTAGCTGTTAACACCAGACCCGACATTGCTTACATCACTAGCAAACTTTCACAGTACTCCAGACAACCAAAACAGATGCACTGGACAGCAATCAAAAGAGTTATGAGATACCTACGAGGAACAATTGACCTAGGAGTGAAATTTGAAAGAGGGAAGACTGGAATCCTGAAGTCCTACGCCGATGCCAGCTGGTCGACCACTCATGACGGAAAATCCTACGGCGGATATGTATTGAAGCTCGGCGAAGCAACTATAGACTGGAAAAGTAGTAAACAACCACTCGTCGCCCTCTCCACAATGGAAGCGGAAATGATAGCTGCTTGTGAAAGCTGCTGTCAAATCAAGTGGATAATAAACCTGTTACGAGAGCTGGAAGAATGGAATTTCATGGAAAAACCAACTGCGATCTATACAGACAGTCAGTCATTGATCAACTGGATCTCCAGCCCTAAACAAAGCAGTCGCTGTAGACATATCAACAGAAAGTACCACTTCTTGAGAGACTGTTATGAATGCAGAGACATCTGCCTTCTGTACAAGCCATCTCAGGACCTGGAGGCGGATATCTTCACAAAGGACCTATCCCGAGACCAGATGAAGAAACACCTGGAGAGCCTCAGCATCGTGGGAATAAAGCCAAAGTAAGGAGGGAATTGTTACACAGACTTTGACTTTAATCATCATAGATGCTGACGTCACTACGATGCCGTAACTTCCAACTTCTACCTTCAAACTTGCTGTTATTGTTTACCGCTAACTTGTCTTAACAATATATGTAATGGAACAAGTCGTTCCTTAAATAAATATATATTTGTTTTTATCTAAAGGGATGTCCTCGTAACTACAACATACGTGAGTACAAACAAAACAACCAGAAATCTTCATAAAGCATAACCGTATTTTGCTAAGCCTATATCAGCTACGCTTGGCATCATAAATGTTCGCATGTAAAGCTATTTCAGGCCTTACATATTTCTAACAACCTTTTTGAAATAGGTTTTTGAAACATGGAAATTATAATACTTCAAATAAATAGAAATAGAGTGAACACAAATAAAACATACCAAATATTTCGAATTAGAGCAGTTATTTTAAACGGCGAATTAGATCAGTTATATCTAAAAATGAAAATATATATAAATAAATAAAACATACCAAATATTTCAAGAGAAGTTATTTTAAACGACGAATTAGATCAGTTATATCTAAAAATGAAAATATATAAATAAATAAAACCTACCAAATATTTCAAATTAGAGCAGTTAGCAAGAAGCGGAAAGTAAACACTTTTGAAAGTATAAATACTTTTACTCTGTTGAATTTTTTTGTATTTTATCGATAACAGCAAAGTTATGTATTTTAAAGTTAGGAAAAATATTTTGATGTTAAGCAAAACCTGCTCCATCTCGTTTTACATAAATGTTGAAAATTTGGTTGATATTGATGCATTGTAACGAAAGTTTATAGTGATGTACTCTTATGAAATTTGCATTTTATTAATATATAGATAAATAGATAATAGATATAGATACGCACTCGGGTAAAACCCGGGCGTTGCCCGGGCCATTCGTCTAGTAGTTTTAATAATTGATTTATATATTTTTTTAAAATAGCCTATAGTCACCCCCGTTATTTTTTACCTGTGTATGGAAATTTTGGTTTGAATTAGTGAACTATTGCGAATTTGTATACCGGACATACCAACAGACCAACAAACATACAAACATTCATTTTTATATATATAGACTAGCCGAGTGACCCGGGCAACGCCCCGGGTTTACCCGAAGAACCCGCAGGTGAGAAACTATAGAAGAAAAATTTTAACAAATCCGAAAATGAAATTGCAAACAACAGAACTACACTTCTTTAAGGACATGAGAGCACATGCACTGTATCACCATACGTGTACCATTTTCAAAGACCCTGCTTAGGATTAAAACTTCTCAGAAGCATAACAATAGTACCAACCTAGAGGTTAACTGGTGTGGATGCATTCCTCTCGGAGTAAGACTATTGAGAAATTCAGTAGGGAGTTATTTTGCTTCTCCGCATTCTAACACTCCAACTGTTAACACTGTGGAAACACTGACTCATGTTTGGTAAGCAATTTCAGGGAAGAAACTATAGACATTGGATTAAATAAATTATTAATCAAATTGCATTAAATAAAAATTATTAGATTTAAATAAATATTATTAGAGTGAAAAAAAAAAGAAAAAATTAACAAATTAGAAAATAAAATTTCGAAAAATACAACTATATTGCAGATAAGATAAGAGGACCTTATTAAAAAATAAATAAACAAACTGTAATTCGACACTATCGATAATTCGACACTTTCGATAATTCGACACTTTCGATAATTCGACCATTTTAAAAATCAAATTTACAAGGTTGATTGTTGTTTAAATACAACTTTGATTTTGCATGCATAAACACAGGCTCTTGTAGCAAGAACCCAAATATTATTTATAGTCATAGCAAAAGCCAACTTTAGTGAAAACTGATGCCTCTTCAGAATGAATGGAAGACTGAAATCTGAAGGAGCAGAAGATATGGGTCATCTTTACATGTATGCTATCCAATGTTCGCACACTTGAAAAAGCCACATATAAAGTTGTCCGTGCGTAAACACAGGCTCTTGTAGCCAAGGTTTGGCCTTGAGCCTTATTTATAGTCATAGCAAAAGCCAACCTTAGTGAAAACTAACGCCTCTCTAGAATGAAGCGAAGGTTGGTATCCGAAGGGGCCAAAGATATTTCAGACACTATACAGTGTGTTCAACTTTGGGCACTGTCAGTATATGTGCTTCAAGGACATGAGAGCACATGCGCTGAAACACCATACGTGTGCCATCGCAAAGATCCTAAAGGCATTGGTGAAAGTATAAATAAATATTTTGGAAATGAAAAAAAAATACATATATATATAAGAAAATAAATTGGAATAAAAATTTACAAACTATATTTCAGAGTGGATACATATTTGAAAGGAAAAAAAAAGAAAATTGCAAACAACAAAACTATATTACAAATATGACATGAAAACTAACGCCTCTCTAGAATGAAGCGAAGGTTGGTATCCGAAGGAGCCAAAGATATTTCAGACACTATACAGTGTGTTCAACTTTTGGCACTGTCAGTATATGTGCTTCAAGGACATGAGAGCACATGCGCTGAAACACCATACGCGTTCCATCGCAAAGATCCTAAAGGCATTGGTGAAAGTATAAATGACCCATATCTTCTGCTCCTTCAGATTTCAGTCTTCCATTCATTCTGAAGAGGCATCAGTTTTCACTTAGTTGGCTTTTGCTATGACTATAAATAATATTTGGGTTCTTGCTACAAGAGCCTGTGTTTATGCATGCAAAAGCAAAGTTGTATTTAAACAACAATCAACCTTGTAAATTTGATTTTTAAAATGGTCGAATTATCGAAAGTGTCGAATTATCGAGTGTCGAATTACAGTTTGTTTATGTATTTTTTAATAAGGTCCTCTTATCTTATCTGCAATATAGTTGCATTTTTCGAAATTTTATTCTCTAATTTGTTAATTTCTGTCTTTTTTTTTCACTCTAATAATATTTATTTAAATCTAATAATTTTTATTTAATGCAATTTAATTAATAATTTATTTAATCCAATGTCTATAGTTTCTTCCCTGAAATTGCTTACCAAACATGAGTCAGTGTTTCCACAGTGTTAACAGTTGGAGTGTTAGAATGCGGAGAAGCAAAATAACTCCCTACTGAATTTCTCAATAGTCTCACTCCCAGAGGAATGCATCCACACCAGTTAACCTCTAGGTTGGTACTATTGTTATTGTCTGAGAAGTTTTAATCCTAAGCAGGGTCTTTGAAAATGGTACACGTATGGTGATACAGTGCATGTGCTCTCATGTCCTTAAAGTAGTGTAGTTCTGTTGTTAGTATGTATATAAAAAAGCAAAGCCCAATTCTAAACCCAAATATTTTTTTTTATGAGAAGAACATCAACATATTGCATGATTACGGCAGTCCATAGCTTCCCTGACAAAAATTCACCAAGAAAGTTAAATATTCCAAAACTTTTCTGTGTGTAAATTGCTAAATATGTAAAAAACATGTATACAAAAAAGCAAAGCCCAATTCCAAACCCAAATATTTTTTTTATGAGAAGAACATCAACATAATGCATGATTACGGCAGTTCATAGCTTCCCTGACAAAAATTCACCAAAAAAGTTAAATATTCCAAAAATATTTCTGTGTATATATTGCTAAATGTGTAAATAACATGTATATAAAAAAGCAAAGCTTAATTTTAAATTTCATTATCCTTTCCACAGGAAAAGCATCAAAATACTGCATAAGTACGGCACTTTTGCAGCCGCATGATTACGGCAGTCCATAGCTTCCCTGACAAAAATTCACCAAGAAAGTTAAATATTCCAAAATTTTTCTGTGTGTAAATTGCTAAATATGTAAAAAACATGTATACAAAAAAGCAAAGCCCAATTCCAAACCCAAATATTTTTTTTATGAGAAGAACATCAACATAATGCATGATTACGGCAGTCCATAGCTTCCCTGACAAAAATTCACCAAAAAAGTTAAATATTCCAAAAATATTTCTGTGTATATATTGCTAAATGTGTAAATAACATGTATATAAAAAAGCAAAGCTTAATTTTAAATTTCATTATCCTTTCCACAGGAAAAGCATCAAAATACTGCATAAGTACGGCACTTTTGCAGCCGCGTGATTACGGCAGTCCATAGCTTCCCTGACAAAAATTCACCAAGAAAGTTAAATATTCCAAAATTTTTCTGTGTGTAAATTGCTAAATATGTAAAAAACATGTATACAAAAAAGCAAAGCCCAATTCCAAACCCAAATATTTTTTTTATGAGAAGAACATCAACATAATGCATGATTACGGCAGTCCATAGCTTCCCTGACAAAAATTCACCAAAAAAGTTAAATATTCCAAAAATATTTCTGTGTATATATTGCTAAATGTGTAAATAACATGTATATAAAAAAGCAAAGCTTAATTTTAAATTTCATTATCCTTTCCACAGGAAAAGCATCAAAATACTGCATAAGTACGGCACTTTTGTAGCCCCCCTGACAAAAATTCACTAAAAGAGGTAAGTATTCAAAAAAATATTTTGGTATATATATTGCTAAATGTGTAACAAACATGTATATAAAAAGCAAAGCTTAATTCTAAGTTCTAATATTTTTTTTATAAGAAAAGCTACAAAAGCAAATAGGGAGAAGTGAAGCCATTTAGCCATTTTCAAAATCTGATTGTGAAAGAGTAAAAAAATGAGTAAATAAGAGCAAATATAAAGAAAAAGTATTGCTAAATGTGTAATAAACATGTATATAAAAAAGCAAAGCTTAATTCTAAGTTTTAATATAAAGAAGAAATAAGACACAAAAATGGAGCTAAATTCAAATGAAAAACTATAACAAATTAATAAAAAAAAATAAGACCTAATTCAAATGCCACCATCATCAGACAAAAGAAAAAATGAGATTTTATTCTTTAGTTCATTTATTCTTCTGTCTGATGCTGTTGCTGAAACGTCACACACTATTGAAGACACTATAAAAGATAGATTAAAAGTAATAATTCAATCTACAATTCGAAAAATAATATAACCTGGTGAGTTCCCAGAAAAGGTTAACTTTGGTAGGCGGCGCTGTACGTTGACACCGCCGTACCTTCGAGCCGTTTTACACGAGTTAAAGCGAAGATTTTGGACATAGTGATTTTTACATTTCGATCTTTTATATTAATATATATACTTACTATTTCGAATTATTTTTCTAAAAACGAACATTATTTTTTTTTTATTATCTGAAACTAACCTAATTCAACTTATCTAAAACTAACCTTATTTAGCGATTAAACTAACATAATTTAACCTATTTGAATCTAACCTCATATACACTTTTACACTACCTTTTCATTTCAAAATTAAATTAAAATAAGTTTATATTAAATAATAACATTTGTAAAAATCGACTTTCTGGTTCACACTTTTGTATCTAATCAATTATGTATTTCTTTATTTTTCTCTATAAAAGTTACGCAATTGTAAACAAAAGAATTGATGATGATAAATGCAAAAAATCTACGATTGTAAAATAGATTAAATTAAAAAATAAAAATAACTGTTAACATTAGGAAAATAAAAACAGGCCTATGACACGAAGAAAAAGATAACGAAAATTTTGGTATATAGATTGTTATGTGTAGTTCAGAATCTTCGGAGGAGATAGCTCAGGACTTTACAATGGAAAACTCTGTTACGGTATTATCTATATAGAAGATAGATATTCCAAATTGTCCTTTTAATTTTCCAGATGATACAAATATTCTGTTTAAAAAAAAAAGTGTTCCCGCCCGGGATCGAACCGGGGACCTTGTGCGTGTGAAGCACACGTGATAACCGCTACACCACGGAAACTTGGTAATAACTGCTCCACTATTTTATATATATTTAATAGTCCTGATTTTTTCTGATTGTGGTATATTTATCGATATATATGTTGGGTTTGAAAGACTATTTTATCATTTTGTAATAAGTAACAAACTATATATACTATATTGTTACTTATTACAGAATGAGAATATAGCCTTTCAAATCCAACATTTTTTTCGATAAATTTACTATAATCAGAGAAAACTGAAAAACTATTAAATATACCCGGCTTCGCCCGGGTTTTACCCGAGTAAAGGTTTGTCTAACGAATCTCTCGATAAAGTGAACATTTTTTCCCGGTCCCTTGAAAAATACTCGATAAGTTGAATAAAATCAATATTAATTGGTTCCCTCGGTAATTGGAAGTTAAAGAAATAGTATCTTGCCTTGGAATTGTATCATTATTCTTGTATGGACGTACCCGGCTTCGCCCGGGTTTTACCCGAGTAAAGGTTTGTCTAACGAATCTCTCAATAAAGTGAACATTTTTTCCCGGTCCCTTGAAAAATACTCGATAAGTTGAATAAAATCAATATTAATTGGTTCCCTCGGTAATTGGAAGTTAAAGGAATAGTATCTTGCCTTGGAATTGTATCATTATTCTTGTCTCAAATAAATTGCCGTGTCATCCTGAATTTTGTCTTTCCTAATTTTCTACATTACAAAATCATCGTATCATCATGATAATATTTAGAGCAGATTGTTGAATTATAACAGACAAATTAGAATATTTAGCTTGATTATTTTAAATATATAAGCATATATAAGCAACTCTCAGTTGCACGATAAGGAGAAGTATTTTTCATAATTAATTATTTATTTTTTACTTAAACTTTTGGAATACTTGTCATCACTAGCGTGACAAAATTTAAATACATTAGCAGCAGAACTTGGCGAACTGATCTTGACTCTAAATATCACATATTACAACCTCTATTATGATCAACCCTGGAATATGACCAACAAGGTTTTCCATCGCATCTATCACAAGCCTCAAATGTATAGAAAATGTTCAGACAGCCAACTATGACAGGCAATAAACACTCCTGTAACAATTACATGGTATCCTAAAGAGAGAAAGGCTGCCTGGCCAGCATTCATGGTTCTTAAAATTAAATATACTTCACTCAGTAAATCTTTTTATTATCTCAACGTTTCGACAATAATCTTTTGTCTTCGTCAGGAGCGAAAAAAAATTAGATGTTGTACAAAATTTGAAATATTGCGTGAGAACGCCCTTGCAGCCTTAGAATAATTTTAACGCTTTGCCAAATGTTTTAATTTTTGTTCGCTCCTGACGAGGACAAAAGATTTTTGTCGAAACGTCGAGTTAATAAAAAGATTTACTGGCCGAAGTATCTTTAATTTGAAGAATTACACACATGCTAGATTTTATAAACCATTGTATTAAACCATTATATTTAATGAATCGCCATTTAGCGCCAACAGTTATGAAAGTCTAGAAAATGTTTTCCAAAACTATTCCAAATTTGTCTTTAAAGAATCCATATATATTTTCCATTACAGAATGAAGATATCAAATGTTACATCCTTAAAATACAAATAATTAATAAGCCTAATACAGCAGAAGAGAAAATACACCTAGTTGCAGAACCAAAGGAGACCTCTCTGAATAATAAAAATGGTTCAATAAAAACTGTCGTTTCACAAATGTTCTACTGTGTATTAAAATAATTTATTAATATTTATAAATTATAGTTTTATTGATCTGATACTAACACCTGCTCCCGCCTAAGTTAGCGTAATGTGTGTGTTCCTAACACGTGTTTATTTATTACCAGTTGCAAATAAAACACGCTATATCCGATCTGGATAATTGCGCGTGAAACTATTTACAAAAATTCATATTGTAGTAGAGTAGGTAACAGAATTGTCAAAAAGAAAATATACAATTAAGAAAAAGAGCATTGAATAAACATATACATTAAACATATATTATAAAATAAATAAAGCTTCCAGGGTTGAGTTTCTTGTTCAAATTTTTATTTTCAAGGTTTCGGACTTGTCAGTTCTGACTCCTATAAATCAGGGAAGAACGTTTATACATTAAACAAATAACAACAACATAAGCAGATAGAAGAAATCGCAAGGTAGTTATTTACAATACGTGTTTCTCGCTTAAATCGGGAGTAGGATATTCGATATAAAAGAAGAGAGTTCCCGCCTGGGATTTAACCGGGGACCTTGTGCGTGTGAAGCATACGTGATAACTACTACACTACGGAAACTTTTAAAAATAGGTTTTTGCCCTCTACTATTTATAATTATTTGCTGATTTAACCCTTTGCGCACCTGTGTCGACCTCTGGTTGACAAGGTAAAATGATCCAGCAGGTCTTGTGTCGACATGGAATCTGAGCCCCTCTATATTAATAGTTAAAAAAAAATTGAAAAGATAGAGTACAATTTGATTTATAGGTATGAAATGCAAGTTAACAAGTCCACACACACAAATAAATGTGGTAGAAGTGCTATTACTGTTGCTAGATAAAATTTATTGGATCTTAACACCTCCCTGTGTTGATTCTTCATATCAAATTATTAGTAAACATGTGTCGTGTTTTTAATATGGGTGTTACAATTTATCTTGGTATTAATTTTTTTATGATAAAAAATGCGAAAGAGGAAGTTTCTTGATATATTGTTGCCTATTACAAAGAGGGAAATTCTTTTAAAACCAACATGTTTAAGTATAGTTTGACACGAGAATCACAAAATTATTAAAATCAGTAAAATATTAATTAAACCTTAAAGGAAGTATTTTTCAAGTTTCCGTGGTGTAGTGGCTATCACGTGTGCTTCACACGCACAAGGTCCCCGGTTCGATCCCGGGCGGGAACATTTTTTTTTTAATTATCAAATATACTCCTGATTTAAGCCCTAAAAACGGGGATTCATACATGTATAGGCTTTCTCATCATGAATACGAATTGATTTCAGGGTTATTTTCGAATAACTCGACCTAAAACCTGCGACGAGCATGAAACCTTTCTATGAAAATCTCTCCTTGTATTATGAAGCATTCAATCTTTAACATGCATTTAAAGATATTTTAGACTTAATAAATCTCACATGGGCAGCTACATTTATTGAGGTAAACCCTCTGAACGCCAAAATAATTAATTAACGAGCATGGAATTAGGGACACTCTCTAAAAAGTGAAATATTGATAAAATAATGGAGAAATTCTTTTTTAAGTTTCCGTGGTGTAGCGGTTATCACGTGTGCTTCACACGCACAAGGTCCCCGGTTCGATCCCGGGCGGGAACACTTTTTTTAAATCCAATGTAAGGAGGGAAACATTATTTTTAAAGAGATAATACTTGGAAGGAATAGGTCAGCCAGACAATGTCAGACAATAGGGTGCTATGCAACATATCTCGTAAATTTTTAAAAAATAATAATAAATTTGAGCTTAAAGAAAACTTTAAATTTGATATTTTTTTTAGTTATATAATTCAAAATTTTATCAATAACTAGCGGACGTACCCGGCTTCGCCCGGGTTTTACCCGAGTAAAAGTTTGTCTAACGAATCTCTCGATAAAGTGAACATTTTTTTCCCGGTCCCTTGAAAAATACTCGATAAGTTGAATAAAATGAATATTAATTGGTTCCCTCGGTAATTGGAAGTTAAAGGAATAGTATCTTGCCTTGGAATTGTATCATTATTCTTGTATGGATGTACCCGGCTTTGCCCGGGTTTTACCCCGAGTAAAGGTTTGTTTAACGAATCTCTCGATAAAGTGAACATTTTTTCCCGGTCCCTTGAAAAATACTCGATAAGTTGAATAAAATCAATATTAATTGGTTCCCTCGGTAATTGGAAGTTAAAGGAATAGTATCTTGCCTTTGAATTGTATCATTATTCTTGTCTCAAATAAATTGCCGTGTCATCCTGAATTTTGTCTTTCCTAATTTTCTACATTACAAAATCATCGTATCATCATGATAATATTTAGAGCAGATTGTTGAATTATAACAGATAAATTAGAATATTTATCTTGATTATTTCTAGGCGAAAAGTTATTTCAAAAATTTTATTTGCTAGAAACCTTCCCAGTACTATACTAAATAACTTCCCAAAGTTTCATGGCGATCCAATGAGTGGTTTGGTCAGGCATAAAGGACAAACAAACAAACAAACAGACACACACACATACATTCATTTTTATATATATAGATAAAATAAAATATATACCCATTTCCTTTGGCATGTTTTAGAAAAGGTGTTAATTAGGACACTATATGGATCTGGTTTCATTTTTTTTAAATCATTGTTAAGATGAATAAAAAAAAAAACAAATGCAGTGGTTATTGTGTCTCTCTTCCAAAAAAAAAAGCTCGTTTTGGACTCCCAAACGAGTAAATAAGACGAAGTGTATTGACAACAACAACAACAACAAAAACCTTTATTAAGACACTATTGTCTTACAAGGGGATTCCCCTAAAGGTTATATATGTACATGAGTGAGGAGGAAAAGCAATCTAGAGGGGAGGGGGGGGAGCAATCAGCCGTTGTCTGTGGAGTTGAGCACCTCTTCTCTCATTTTATCAATCGCCTTGAAAAATTTAAAATATTTATAAACAAATGTTTTATCCAGAAGGAGAGCATTAAAGATTTTATATACATGTTGTTCATTGTAGTGAGCTAGCTCCGAAATTTCGCGAATTTCCAGTCTCTTTTCATGTAGGAATGGGCAATGGAATAGATAGTGGACCAAATTGTCTTGGATGCCAACATTGCAGAAGTAGCAATTTAAAGGGTCGCTGTTCCAAAATCCCGTGATATCCTTGCGGAAAAGTAGCCATAGAATCCTTTGACGGGCTATAAATCGTTTAATTTTCAAAGGGAGGTTTGATAGTAAGTAGTCCTCCTTCATAAAGGAGCTACTTAGAGATTGGTAGTGAATAAAATGAGTTGAGCCTTGTATCTTAGCTCGGTCAAATTGGAGTAGCTGGTCCACTGTGGTTTGAATAATTCTAGGCATTTCTCCTCGCACAACCATATAATCTTCACAGTTCTTAAGAAAAGAAAAACCCCTAGAGTCAATGATGCTATTCAAGTTATGAATAAAGTTGTTTCCCGCTTTTCCCACAATTGAAACTTTCCAGAGCTGGGACAAGCAAACATAGGGTAATCTTGTCCTGTCCATTTTTAAAATCCGTATCCAGAACTTTAGAATCAATTTCGTAATGTTTAATTCAAGGGACATCCTTCCGGTTTCTGTTCGTAAGATGTAGCCCGGAGTATATTTGGGTAGGTCAAGAAATCGCCGTAGGAAAATATCCTGGATCTGGTTTACAACTACTATCTGATTTGTCGCCCACATGGGGGCCGAGTATAACAACGTAGATAAAACTATGGAGTCAAGTAATTTCATCACTGCTCCGAACGATTTGGTTCTTGACTTAGATAGTATTCTCCCCACTGCGTTTGTAGCAACCAATGCTTTGCTTTTAAAGTGCTGCGCCACGTAAGCAGTTGTATTCTTGGTAGTTAAGGGGTAGCCAAGATATGTATATTTTGAAGATACTGTCAAGGGTTGTTGGCCCCAAAACCAAACGTCAGATCTGGCCAAGCGGCCTCCATTTCGAAACACTACGATTTTAGACTTGGATTGGTTCAGAGTTAAACCATTTTCCTCAAAATATCTTTTTATTAGATTAATCTTTATTTAAAGATTTATCTTGGATTCACCAAAGAGGACTATATCATCCGCGAACAGGAGGAGGTGTATAGTTCCATGACCCGGTAAGTATATACCTGGCAGGTCAGAATCATCCAGTGTAGCCACCAGATCGTTAATGAAAATAATAAATAAATACGGTGAAAGAGGTTCACCCTGAAGAACACCTGATTGTATTTTGATGAATTCTGTAAAAGAGCCGTTCCATCTGACCGCTGCCATCATTTGAGCATAGTAGTTCTGTATGAGTTTGATAAATCGCGCGCCCACTTAAACCAACAAGCGCAAGCTTTCTCCATAATAGTAAATGTGGAACCGTATCAAACGCTTTTTTAAGATCAACAAAGAATGCGTAAAGTTTCCTTCTTTTGCGGTTTAATGTCATTTGGATTAGTGATGTAAGCGTGAAGATATGGTCTTGGCACGAGTAACCCCTTCTGAATCCTGCCTGGTTTTCCGCTATGAGTTTTCTATTCTCAATCCAATTACTTAGTCTATTTTTTAATATGGATGTAAAAAGTTTTGACAAGTTGCTTATAAGCGCAATGCCCCTATAATTTGATGGTGCATTCGGGTCACCATTTTTGAATATTGGTTGGATTATGGTTTTTGACCAGTGTGAAGGAACTTGGAATTTAGTTAATATTTTATTGAATAAGTTAGATAAAAGGATTAAACCATTCTCAGGTAGGGCTTTGATAGCTTCATTTGGTATACTGTCGTAACCTGCTGCTTTATTGTTTTTCAAGCTAGCGATTTCCCTCGCAATTTCCAAGGGTATTGATTAAAATGTTTTGTTGTGGTTGTTTCTGTTTTATCTATTCAACCCTTTTTTATAATCATAGAGTCGTGGCTTCAAATTTAGATTAGATGGATTATTTTCGCTCAAGTCGTAGAAAATAATCCAATCAACTTTATAAAAAAATATATATGAAATCAATACAAAATTGTCAAGAAAATCCTCAACGCTTCTTTTTATTTCAATTTTTTAAAATGCTTAAGTCCAAATTTTCATGAACACGTTAAAACATACTTTAAAAGATGTATCAATATGTTAGGGCGCAGATTACTTACATTAGGTACTTGAATTTCTTCGACTATTTCAAATTTATCAAATATATCCTTATGAAATCTTGAAAAACTCTTTTGCCTAAAAATGCTCCAAATATATCTGTAAAAAAAATATTCTACAGTTAGATTCATACACCATACATATTTTTTACATAAGATCTATTTATATAATATCCTGTGAGTGTGAATATAAATATTTATTTCAGAATCTATTTAAAAAAGAATATGCAAAATTGATAGTATGCAAAATTGCGAAATGGATTCTTCTTTAAATCGTGAATTTAATAATATTGAATCAATCCAGAAAGTTTTTTCTTCGGTATTTCAAAACAACGCGAGCTTAAACGTTCGCTCTTCAAGTGGATTCTTCAAGAAAATATACGCGTTTGATAAGTCAAATACTGGTTTTTCATCTATAAATATTCTTTTTATGTTAGAGCCTATTGTGCAGTAGGTTTTATTCTGTGCTAGGTTGAAGATGGAAGACAAGAAGCATCATTTTCGTAAATAATGCTTCTTTATTTGTAAAAGAGAAGAAAGCACTCAAAAAATCCCGTAATTGTGTTGTTTTAGCTGACATGGCTCGAAGGTGATTAGCTACAATACGGGGATTTCAATCTAAAAAAGGAAGAAGAAGAGATAGCGATCTGGGAGATACCTCCATTGTAGGAGAGAATTCACTGAAGGAAGCTATGACATAAAGTCCTTTTTTTATTCAGTGCAAGAACCATCTGGGAGAGAGAAATATTTCAAAATATCAGTACATGATCATCAGAAGCTTGACTATTAAGAAGAAAACAGTCTTCTATGAAGAAGTTTCATCTTGTTTTCTAATTTAATTTTTTAATTTCCATCTTTCATACATGAAATCCCTTCTACAGGAGAAAACACGATACAATAGGACATTTAATAATATATTCAAATACTATTTTGTATAATTTCATAAGAATCTGTAGAAATAAATACTTGGCTATGTAAGCTGATTCACTGTTTGATTAACGCATTCTCTCTAATAGAGAGGACTCTTCTTTCGCGTATATCTAAATTATGATTCCATGTTGAAACGTAACTTATATGTTTGCCTTTTATATAACTAATGATATCATTTGAGACAAAGGATCCTCTCAACAATGTTGTGAGAAAGATATCATGGAAGAGATATTGTGAACCTCCACAAGCGATCTCCAATGGTTGATTGCACAGAAGAAATTGATCCGTGTATGGTAGGTTTTGTAGGCGTCATCCCGACCAGAGAGCCGCAGACAAACGGAATATAATAAACAGAATATGGAAGCCGAGCTCCCCAGAAAAAGAGGGGATACATCGACGCTGACGTCACGCCACCACTACGCTGCGGACTTTGTTTTTGTTGTTCCCCCCCACTCGCTTGTTCTTTTGTAACTATTGTGTTGGAGCGGGTCACTCCTTAAATAAATGCATGTATTAGTTTATAATTAAATGGAATCCCTTCTTTCTTTTTCCCAGTAAGAGACGCCTACGGAAGCCAACAGTTTATAAAGGAGAATTTCATTCTGAATTACTGTCACTAAATCAGACCCTTCTGATAAACACTGCTCTCAAATGACAGATCTGAAAACAGCTTTTAATGCAAAGAAACCAAAACTTGCTACTCGCTGGAGCATTGTATTCCTTCATAACATAGCCAGGCAACATTTATTTATGGACATCACAATAAAACCCTGTACTGTGGATAGGATTCCATCCTCCATACTCCCCTAACCTTTCTCTTTCAAATTTTCATTCGTTTCTATTCCTACAGATTTTCCTTTACTGCATGGAGCTCAATTCTCCAAAGCTGTTAAACTCACCTCGATCAATTCTTCGCCGAGAAATCCAGGACCTTCTACGTGAAGATTTTTTAACTACCCAATTGATAGCCAATTTCCTTTAAAAATAGCCCATACATTTTCTATTAAACACAAGGTAATAAGACCAAATCCAAATAAATAAATAATGTGTGACGTTTCAGTAACAGCGTTGTTACCATCTTCAATCAAAAGTACTTAAAAACTGCTGTTACTGAAACATCACACACTATTTATTTGGTCTTATTGCCTTATAATCTATAATTCAAATTGTGCCTTATCATTTTCTATTAAAGTTATGTACCGTTAACAGAAGGCTATCTCAGATTTCAAGTGTGTGGAAAAAATAACTCTAAACTTTCCAGATGATCCAAATATTCGGTTTTAAAAAAAAGTGTTCCCGCCCGGGATCAAACCGGGGACCTTGTGCGTGTGAAGCACACGTGATAACCGCTACACCACGGAAACTTGAAAATAACTGCTTCACTATTTTATATATATTTAATAGTCCTGATTTTATCTGATTGTTTATTTATTTAACAGTTGGGAGAGACACGCCATATCCACAATTTGGATAATTGCGTGTATATTTTAAATTATATACAATTAATACAATTGAACATTGGAAATCATTAAAATTAAACGTTCAATGTCAAATTTTACATATAGCAATTATAAGTAGTAGCTTGAAATATGTACAGTCAACGCTTTCGCCTCAAAATATACATCCTGCAGAATCTATTAAACTTGATGTATTGGTCTTTATTGCGCAAGCAGCTTGTTTTGTATTAGTCAGGTAAAGTTGGTTTTCTTCCCTTAGATCAGAAGTTAGTGGACAGTCTATCAGAAGATGTTCAGGGGTTTGTTGTTCGTTTCCACAAGTGCATGCAAGTGAACCAATTTTGCCAATTCGAAACAAATATGTGTTGAAGTCACCATGTCCAGTAAAAAATTGAACGTTATAGAAGTTGGGTTGAACATAGTTAGGAATTCTTGAAGTATCAAAGAATCCCTTGAAATTATCATTGGCACCTCCATAGTATTCCTCAAATTTCTGGTTTATAAAATTAGATATCATTTTTCTTTTAGTTGGATCTGATTTTTTGTATCCAATATTCATTTTTAGTAAATTTGTTTCAATAAAGTCCGTGAGTTTTGGAGTTCTAGCAACAATATGAGTACAGTTTGAAGATGTTGAATTATAAACCTGTGTACTGTGCTTCAAAATTTTGTACTGCAGAGAGTTTAGTTTATCTTTGACTTTTTTGGGTATAAAGTTGTACCAGATCGTGGAACCATAAGTTAGTGAACTTCGAAACAGTGTCTTATAGAGTTCTATTCTTCTTTTACTGTCCAGTCCCCATGCTTTCCCGGTTAATCCAATTAGGTATCCACTAGCTCTATTTGTCTTAGTAATAATCTCATCAATATGGGGCACAAAATCCAATTTGTTTTTATTTCTATGATTTTTAAAAGTTATTCCCATAATCTTCAGTTTTTCTACCCGATTGGCAGTGATAGTGTTAGGAATTTTTGCAGCTATTTTGCTATTAAACAAGTATAAGATTTTCGTTTTCTCTTCAGATACGGTCAACTTATTGTTCCCACACCAGTCTAATATTCTCCCCATGACCTTTCCTGTTGTATTCCGAAGTTCTGTTAAGTTGTTTCCCCAACATATCACAGTTAAATCATCCGCATAAGCAATGATTTCACTGTTTGATTCTGAATAGTTATTCAATAAATCGTTTAGAATAATATTCCATATTGTAGGGGATATAGGCCCACCCTGTGGACATCCCTTGCTTAATTTTTTGTGGGTTTCATTTGATGAGTATCTAAATCTCACTCTTCTATTATTAAGAAAAGACTGCAGTAGTTTTATTATTGAAGCTTGAACGTTGTCCTCATCTAGTCTTTTCAGCACCATCGGCCACCATGCATTGTCGAACGCTCCACTTATATCAACTGCGATTATAGCTTATATTCTTTGTTTTTATGTTCTAGAGCTATTTTGACAATTTCATTTAATGCAGAGATAGTAGATCTTGATCTTCTAAATCCATGTTGACGTTTGTTAAGCAGATTCGAGTCTTCATAAAATTTTATTAGTTTGTTGTTAATAATTTTTTCAAATATTTTGGAAATGTTTGAGTTGAGACAAATGGGTCTGTAGCTTTTATAAATTTTCATGTCTGTTTTACCTGGTTTGGGAATAATTATCACCTCAGATTTTTTCCATTCATTCGGATAATAATTTAAATCTAAGCATTTTTGAAAAAGTTTCACCAGTATTGGAACTATTAGTTGTTTAGTATGTTTTATCATATTGTTAGAAATATTATCAATTCCAGGCGTTTTCTTTGAGTTTAGCTCATCAATTATTCCATTTACTTCATTGGGCGTTATTATTATATTTTCTTTATTATGAAATCCTAAAGTATAGTTCCTTATGTTTTTGTGGAAGGTTGTGTCTTCATTATCTCTATCATCGGGGAAAAGGTTGTTCAAAAGTTCTACTGTCTTCTGGAATCGTTCTTCATCTTTATTCACTTCTAAGATTTCCAAAATGCCCTTTCGGTTAGAATCGTTTTTAATATTTTTGTATACCCTGTATAAATTTCCATATGGGTTTTTTGATTTGATGTCCTCTAAGAAAAACCTCCAAGACATTCTTTTAGCCTTATTTATTTCCCTGACGTATTTGTTTCTTGCACTTTTATACTGTTGTTGAATATGGATAGAGGGATTTTTCGCCCGATAATAGGAGTTACGGAGGTATTTACAATAGCTCTCAAGGCGTGTCAAGTCCGCGTTCCACCATCTGTTTATGTTGTTTTTTATTTGTTTGTTTTTTCTTAGTTTAAGAGTATTATACGCTGCTTCAATGAGCGTGTTCGAAAGTTCTTTTACCGCGCTATCGACATCTTTCCTTGTATTTGCTGTATCTAAAAAGGTTTCAATATTATTTTGATCTATTTTAATGAAATTCTGGCCAAAATTTGACCAGTTCGCCTTTTCTTCACTGAATTTCCATGTGGAATAATTAGTAGCTGTGGTGAAATTGTCAGTTATATGTACTTCATAGATTATTGCTACATGATCAGAGATCTGCGATATTTGTTCTGTGTGCCAGTCTCTGATAGCTGCTATTGCTTGTTTGTTAGTCAGCGTCAGATCAATCACACTAGCATTTCGACATGTAGTGGATTTATTATTATGTATGATTAAGTTCGTTTCGTCAATGATGGGGATCAATCTATGCCCATTGTAATTTTTTGTGGAATCGTACCATAATGGCGATCTGGCGTTAAAGTCACCACTTATAATTAGGGGCATGTTTATAAATGTTTCAGTTAGTGATCTGAAGAATGTTTCGTGCTCCTTTCTCATAGAATTGGGGTGAATATAAATATTTGATATAACAATTTTCTTACTTTCTGTTTGTATAGAAATGGTTGTGGCGAAGGAGTTAGTGAATTCTTTTATTAGTTTAATTTGTAACGCATTGTTTCTAACAATTATTGCTGTATTTATATTTGGGCTGTTTTCCTGATGATATATTATATTGTTTCCTGGAAAAATTATATCTTCTTTTATTTTATAAGGCTCCTGAATCAGAATTAAGTCTGTGTTTATGAATTTTTTGGATGAATATAGTTCACTCATGCAGGTATTGCTTTTCCTAGCATTTTGTTGAATAATTTTAATTCTATCAGTAGCTGTGTTTCTTCCATTCATATGCATTCAAATGATGTTTTAATTCTTGTTCTCCTCTTCTTGAATTGTTGAGTAATCGGTACGCTGCATCGTGTTTTTAATCTCTCTTTCGTAGATCGGGCACGCATGGGTATTTGGTTTATGATCTAAATTTCCGTTCTTAAAATATGGATGCTTGCAGCAATTGCTGCATCTTATTATTTCGGAGCAGTGATGCTGTCCTTCCATTCCACATTTTACACATTTCTTTATATTTGGGCAGTTTCTGGTCCGATGTCCAGGGTGGAATAAATAGCAGTTTTGGCATTGATCAACAAGCACTTTGTCCCTAATATCGCACCGTTGGATATCAGTATATATTTTGCCAAGTTTTTTAATAATAATGTGGTAAAT
>CP092866.1:30630952-30642548 GCA_030710605.1 Cordylochernes scorpioides | reverse complement strand
TATATATATATATATATTATATTAAAAAAAAAAATATATATATATTATATTTTTAAAAAAAAGATAAAATTTTTGTTGTTTTGGATCATCTGGTTGATTATGCTATGGCGGTGCAGTCGTGGTTGAATAATCTTGAAATAAAAATAATAATATGGTTTTGATCAGTAATTGCTTTAATTGTGATAAAGGAGTATATAAAAGAACATAATTTGATAAAAGTGCTGCCTGACTTAAGGCGAATAAAATAAGGAAAAAAAAAGATTATTTACATAATGTACAAATGTTTTGGGTCGACCAACGGGGAACAACAACAATGAGTATTTATAGAGAAGGCGCGACCTCTGGCGGTCGATTTAAACAGAGTATTTGAATCGATGAAATATAATTTTAAATAAAATAACACCCTAATATAACAATTCTAAATAAAATATTTTAATATAACATATATATATAAAGTGGTTTCATTGATATGGGGACAACACCATATCTCAGAAGAAGGCCAAGTGACACTCACTCCTCACTTTCTTACTGCTACTCTTTTTGTGTTGTTTTTCATGCTTCCCTCTTTCTCTTTCTTGTTTTTCTTTTTCTTCTGTATTTATCCTTATTTCCTTTGTCTCACTGCTTTGTTCTTATGCATACCTCTGGTGAATCCTGTATAGGGTCAGTGACCCTGAATAAAGGCTTTTTGTTGTTGTTGTTGATATGGGGACAATTTGCCTCCATTTTCTAGGAAGCTGGCCTGGAAGGACACTACCTTGGATGAGATGATGGCCTTTATTGGAGTCATCTTCAATATGGGCAATGTGAAGAAGAACCAAATCAGGGACTATTGGAGCAAGAATGAACTTTTAGAGACTCCCTGGTTTGGTAAAGTTATGTCTAGAGGGAGATTCGAGTTGCTCTACAGCTGCTTTTCTCTGATTGATGACTCCAACCTTGTTCCAAGTTCTCATCCTGATTACAAACCAACTGCAAGATTTGAGAAGCTCATAGAGCATGTGAACAACAAGTTTATATGTTATTATGAGCCTACTCATAATCTTACAGTTGATGAGAGCTTGGTGTGTCTCAAAAACCGAACTCGTCTTAGACAATATATGCCCCAAAAGCACCATGTTCGATTTGGAAGTCAAGCTGTGGATGCTTTGTGAATCTAAAACTGGCTATTGTCTGAGAATGAGGCCATATAAATGGTCATTATCTCCAATTATCAAGTCCCTTTCCTATGATGTTCCAATGAATCTGCTCCAGGAATCCAGGCTATCATTTGATAACTGATAACTTTTTCACCAGCATCAACCTAGCCAAGGACTTACTGGACAGTCATACTTATTTGACTGGGACTATTAGAACTAATAGGAAGTAACCTCCTAAAACCTTAACAAGTGCAAAATTAGGTGTTGATGAATCCCTTTATATGGTAAATAATAATCTACTGGCCCCCTGGCTTACAAATAAAAGAAGAGCAAACCTCCAGTGAAGTTTCTCTCAACATTCTGTGATGCTTCTTCTGGCAAAAAGAGGGTGTCAGACCAAAGAGACTACCCACAGATGAAAATCTGCTATGATAGCTACATGGGAGGGGTAGATCTCAATGATCAAATGTTGTATACATATATGGGTGAAAAAAAGGAAGAAATTTTATAGAAAGATGATCCTCAACATCTTCCACAGGGCTCTCCTAAACTCCTTCATCCTATATGAACAGCATACCAAAGACAACCCCAAGCTTTCTAGAAGAGCTTTTAACTATTCAGTAATAAATTAATTAGTTAAAAATCACTTGAAACCTCCAGTTCTGCCTTCGACAAGCCAGGAAGTACTCGAAAAACTTCCAGAAAAGAGAGAGAGTAGATGTGTGGAGTTTACAAAAGAAGGCCTGAAGCGGAGGTCTAAAACCATATGTTCAAAGTGCAAAAGAGGCTTGCATCCAGTCTGTGCGTTGAAACACAAGTGTTAGCTTTGTAAACAGCCTCGTATATATCTAAAATTCCTTTCTATATTTGTAAAACCTTATTTTGAAAAATTCAAGTCAATTATTCAATTAAAATATTAATTACTCACTTCAGTATAATGAATTCAGAGTGTTGTGTTGAGAGAGGAGTCTGGATATATTGCACTTTACATAACACTTCTATCTATAATATTTATTTAGTTATAACATTTTTTACTTAACTGCTTGATCATCAGTTTAGGGTTAATTAGTGTGGTCCTGATAGTGATAGTTAGCATTCGGGGGCCCTAGAGCTTAAAGGGTTAACATCAGTTATATACTCTATATCATCTAATAAAATTTCATATTTTAGGTAATATTGAGTGGTAAATGTACTAGGTACAGGTTTCATCAAAAAAATGCGATAGTAAAGTGATAAAAAGCACGCGAACAAAGAAAAATGAACAAACAAGGAAGAAAGATAGGCAGGCAATAGGAAATGCTGGAACGGCGGTTTCACGTGACGTTTTACATGTACATTGGGTCAGCTGACATCCTACCCCCAACCCACTGATAGATAGGCAAGAAGGTATGGAACAAGATCCCGGTGGACGTGAATTCGTGTCGGCCACCGCCGATTTTATATTTAATTTTGAAAATCGAGGACGCGAATTCGCGTCCCTCGGGTCGAAAGTGTCAACATAGGTGAAATTATTTTCTTAATGTCAGAACTAATGGGTCCTACATCATAACTAGACAATCATCTGTTCCCAAGTTATAAATAAAAACCGGTGCCCCCGTCCACTTGCCGCAAGAGTTTGCCCCACCGAAAGTCGTTTTTTTCAGTTACTGTGGCATTCCTTGTCCATTTAGCACAATGGTCCCAATTAGGTAACTCTGCACTCTAGAAAGTTCTTCAATACGGGTGAAATTTGTGTAGAATCTATCTGTGAAAATATTAAAACGTCTAGCTGTACAAGATAAGCTAGACTCTTCAAATTCGTAAATTTCGGTAGAGTTGGAACTAATATCAGCATCCGAATCTTAAAGAACACTTTCAGTTGATGAAGAATCATCCAAAAAATGGAGATTCAGGGCGAGCGGACGAAGTAAAAACGACGTTAAAAAAAATATTTAAAATGGAAGCAAAATAAGTAACAAATCGAAGTGAGAGGGAATGGAGGATGATTGAGCAAGATTCTCACGAGATTTGCAGGAAACGCGACATCGGTGCCAAGCCTCCCTTGTTTACATAAAAGCCACTGAGATTGGCTTGCGGCCGGGTAGCGAACCCTAGCACAAAGCCACTGACGGTGGCATTGCGGACCGGAAAGGGTTAATTCCATATTTTGATCCATTAGCGCGCCATCTGTTATGAAAATTCGAAACTATTATAGACGTGTATGATTCTTTTAAAAATAAACAATTTCTACCGCCCTTACTGCAATGGAAAAATTGAATTAATTGAATTATTTAACCGAGTAAAGGTTTGTCTAACGAATCTCTCGATAAATTAAACATCTTTTCCCGGTCCCTTTAAAAATACTCGATAAGTTGAATAAAATCAATATTAATTGGTTCCCTCAGTAATTGGAAGTTAAAGGAATAGTATCTTGCCTTGGGATTGTATCATTATTCTTGTCTCAAATAAATTGCCGTGTCATCCTGAATTTTGTCTTTCCTAATTTTCTACATTACAAAATCATCGTATTATCATGATAATATTTAGAGCAGATTGTTGAATTATAACAGATAAATTAGAATATTTATCTTGATTATTTATAGGCGAAAAGTTATTTCAAAAATTTTATTTGCTAGAAACCTTCCCAGTACTATACTAAATAACTTCCCAAAGTTTCATGGCGTTCCAATGAGTGGTTTGGTCAGGCATAAAGGACAGACAGACACACATACATTCATTTATATATATACGAGGTTTTACCCGAGTAAAGGTTTGTCTAACGAACATTTGTTGAAACAATTCTCAAAAAACTTATTAAAAAAAAAAGATATATTTTGATAATTTGAAACTCGTAAATTTGAATCTCTCGATAAAGTGAACATTTTTTCCCGGTCCCTGTGTGCCGTGTCATCCTGAATTTTGTCTTTCCTAATTTTCTCCATTAGAAAATCATAGTTTTATCTGGTGAACATTTTTTCCCGGTCCCTTGAAAAATACTCGATAAGTTGAATAAAATCAATATTAATTGGTTCCCTCGGTAATTGGAAGTTAAAGGAATAGTATCTTCGCCTTGGAATTGTATCATTATTCTTGTCTCAAATAAATTGCCGTGTCATCCTGAGATAATCTTACTTTTGATAAATAATATTTAAGATAACAACTTAGTGATAAGAAAACTTGTTATCATCGTCACAATGGGGGCGCTGCTTGCGAGTTAAATCTGCAAATAACTCTAAGGATATTCAAGATATTCATGAAATTATTTTTCAAAAACCTTCCCGGTGATATACCTAATAATATCCCAAAATTTCACGGCGATTGGATGTATGGTTTTTGAATCTATAGAGTACAGACAGACAGACATTCAATTTTATATATATATATATGTCATAATTTGTATATAATTAAATGCAACCCCGACCCACTATGTATGTACCATGTATGATTTTCAAAGATTTAATAAAAGAATAAGGTAACTGGAGGAAAGAAAGTAACAAAAGACATAGAAAGTAGATCTAGAGGAGAGCATATTTATTAATAACGACGCAGTTAACCTTCTGACCCCAGGTCCCTGCGAGCTAAGTTTAAACCAACACTTCCTGGAAAAACAGGACGTATCTAGTGACCAGAAGTTATAAATGTTAAAGCTAACACCCAATATTTCCGGCAAAGACAGGACGTATCTAATATCCGTCGAAGTTATAAGCGTCAAGCTACCCGACACTTCCTGACCCAGGCCGGGCGTAACTAACACTAAAGGAAGCCGCCGGCCAATCAGAAGATAGCATCTAAACAGGTCAACCAATAGGGAAAGATCAGGTGATCATCTCTCAACCAATCAGAGAGAAACTGAGTCTTGGTGTTAAATCGAAAAGCAAGAATGGTCAGTTACGTTTTCGCTCTCATAGGAACAACACCTACAGTTGTTCAGTGGCTCTCGCCGAGTTCGGACAGTTGCTCCTTCGCTTCCAACAAGGTAACATCTACTCTAGAGATCTCTCTCTCTCCGCTCATTTCATCTAAATCCCATCATCGCCATGTGATCAACTAATTAATAAGTCAAATCGCTCAGCTCTTCTCAAGCTTTCTTCCCTCCAACCCAGTTGCCTTTTTATTTTCCAACTCAATCACGTGTCCTGATTATTCCTAACTGTGTGCTTCACTTACCACTCAACGACTGCGCTTCAACCAATCCTCACCATTCAAATCGAACAACAAGAAATCCCACAACGATATTGCCACAGAACGGTTAAGTCGACAGGATTCTACAACAGTGTAATACATCAAATATTATAGTGTAATAACAATTGCATCATATTACACAGAGTCGACAGGATAAAGATTATGGAACTTAATCAGAATAAAGATGGAAATTAGCCCAGGCGCCAGCAAAACAAAAGGCAATGACAAACCAAGAGAGAAGAAACTGGCAACGAACGGAAAGAAACTGACAACGAAGAAGCGGACAAGAAGAGAGGCGACCAGGCGCCTTCTAGCGGCCATCATATGGCAGATGACCGTGGCCATCCGACGTGTCAACGCCCCACAAAGTGAGACGGAATTCCGGAGCGCCATTCCCCGGGGAGGACGACGGACACAACCCCCACCAACCCCAGGCGAGTGTCACCAAGACCGGACACCGACCACCGAGGAGTCATCCACCGCCATGCCGTACACAGTCCCCGAAACCAATCCGCGCGATCCGGGACAACCCAAACGATCCCAAAATGATCTTCCAGTACCGGACTTCACTTCAATTTCGCGGACGGTGCGAGCAGTCCCGAGCCAAGCCAACCATCCCAAACCAAGACGTTCCAGAGGAGACCTGTTGAACTGAGGTAGGCACCCACCCTATGGCGTCAAGAAATTGACTTTGGACTCATAGCTAATCCTACCTACCCCTTTAACAATGTATCTAAACATGTACCAAATGAATGCAAGCACGGGCTAGACCAAAACCTGTCCCAAAGGACTCGTACAGCACACAAAGCTTTCACACATGGAAACCCTTGCCTGCATTCATTGCCCAAACCTCCAATATTTACATGCCACCATTCTAATCTCACACCACGCAACTTTTCACTCAACCCAATTGCCAATACTTTATGCCGACCACATATAAAGCCACCACGACTTCAACCTACAATTCCAATAATGCCCAAAAAAGTGTCCGTACACCGACACAGCTCACCCACTTACCACACAAAATCCACACATGACCACACTTCGCCACGCCATAATTACGCAAATGTACCTCACAACATACACGCACCCATACGTCACCACACAACAAACACGCACAATCCGCACAACAAACGCAACACGCGCGCCAAAAGACGACAACCACCAACAAACGCATGCACCGTCGTTAGTAACAATCATCTCGTCTACACAAAACACAAAAAAAATGTTCACCTTAAAAGATGCCATATACACTAACAATAGAAATTTCGATATATGACTTTAATAAATTTGTTGTTCATAGTGAGAACAGGTTAAATTTTGTACAAACAAGGATTTCGCGTGACACCTTTTCATTCACAATTTTTTTTTTTTTCGATTCGTGTCACAGGTCACCCCACAAACCTTTTCACTTCAGGCCACAGACGCCTTTCAACACACCTGTGACACGTCTCCACCCAACACGTGTTCACGTCGTAAGCCTCATTTTCACTCAATTCCACTCTAATATCACTGAATAGCTTTTTTTTCTAAAGTCACGACGACCATTCGATTTAATAAATGGATACAACATCCGGCTTTTCAAAATACAAATAACGTCGAACTTACACCAACTTATCTCTTCACAATGTATTGGCAGACCATAACACATGACACAAGACATCGTCAAACAAGTAAAACCCACAAACAAAACAAAATTTCGTACACCAAACATATCACACACGCAACGCAACCAATGCCAAAAGTAAAAGATTCAATTATAAAAAACAAGATCTGAGCCGCACCAAAAATAAATAGGCGGACAGGAAACGTAGTTCCCCCACTCCATGACTCCAATTACGTGCAAATAGTGGGTGGATAAGTTTAGACCGGACCTCGCGTCCCCGACACGTCCCGCTGCCGGCGTCTCATTACAAGGCCCCGCTCATCCAAATTAGGTCACCGCTCTCCCCAGCCACAGATTCCTCTATGCCACCAATTTTGGATCCCAATTCAAGCCTGCGTATCGATTTTTACAATGTAGTCAAATCAACTGTCACTCGGAAATAAAAAAGAAAAAAAAAAAAAAAAGGTACAAGACATCGCACACATTTAAATGAGTTCATACTCCCATCATAATTGATCAAATACTTTACAAACTTTCAAAAAAAAAAAAAAACGCTACACCTTCCATCTACACATAAATACCACAGACCTTAGGATCTCGACAACACATAGAGTTCACACACACATTTCTTACACCAAAAACTACTAACATTTTTCACAATACACACAAAGACAAGAAATTTATAGGGCATGTAGATACAAAAGGGTCAAACCAATACACCTTATCGTTCATATTAATCATTTTCATTATTTTCTCTCAATTAAAATTTAAATATTTAATCAATTTATCAATTTATTCAACTTATTACCACTTTTAATCATTAATTATCATTTTTTTTCCCAATTAGTTTATATTATCATTTTTATTTATCAATTATCATTCTATTTACCACTTAGCTTAAACTGCCACAACTCAATTATCAACGAAAACTCATTGGTTTTCGATTAAACTAAAAACATTAAATCACCCTTTGTTGTTGAAACCTTTTTATTTTTCATTTTTCTTTTTTTCCAAGCACTCAACTTTGATTTCGTTCAACTCTTATTTTATTTTTATTTTTTGATTTCTCAAAAGACCTTATAGAATTCCTTCGATTTCATTCCCAATCTCGAATAGAATATGGTTAGGCACTTTTCCTTTTTTTTCACCATTCAACCAAGCACTCAACTTTGATTTCGCTCAAAAAACTTTTATTTTATTTTTATTTTTGATTTCTCAAAAGACCTAATAGAATTCCTTCGATTTCATTCCCAATCTCGAATAGAATATGGTTAGGCATTTTTCCTTTTTTTCACCATTCAACCAAGCACTCAACTTTGATTTCGCTCAAAAAACTTTTATTTTATTTTATTTTGATTTCAAAAGACCTTGTGAAATTCCCTCGAATTCTTTTCCAAAATTCAAGCAAAAAGTAACTAGGCATTTTCCCTTATCACCATGCAACAAAATAATTTTTCTTTTTCAACCAAAAACATTCAATTTTGATTTCATTCAACTATTTTTATATTGTTTTTATTTTGATTTCAAAAACCTTAATAGAACTCCCTCGATCTCCTTTCTTATATCGAGTAGAATTCGTTTAGGCCCATTTTCCTTTTTTAGCCCACTATGTACCATAGCATTCATTGATTTCTTACAATTAAAAATTTTTGATTTCTATTAATTATACTCAACCTATATCATCAACACCATTCTATCTTACTTATTATATCGCCAGCAATGCTTGTATATAGCCCCTCAATACCCACAACTAATTTTCCCACAAAATTATTTTTCACTTTACAGAATTCTCTCAGGCTAACCCCTTCTTGAATTCTTCACATGTAGGGGGCGCATCTGTCATAATTTGTATATAATTAAATGCAACCCCGACCCACTATGTATGTACCATGTATGATTTTCAAAGATTTAATAAAAGAATAAGGTAACTGGAGGAAAGAAAGTAACAAAAGACATAGAAAGTAGATCTAGAGGAGAGCATATTTATTAATAACGACGCAGTTAACCTTCTGACCCCAGGTCCCTGCGAGCTAAGTTTAAACCAACACTTCCTGGAAAAACAGGACGTATCTAGTGACCAGAAGTTATAAATGTTAAAGCTAACACCCAATATTTCCGGCAAAGACAGGACGTATCTAATATCCGTCGAAGTTATTAGCGTCAAGCTACCCGACACTTCCTGACCCAGGCCGGGCGTAACTAACACTAAAGGAAGCCGCCGGCCAATCAGAAGATAGCATCTAAACAGGTCAACCAATAGGGAAAGATCAGGTGATCATCTCTCAACCAATCAGAGAGAAACTGAGTCTTGGTGTTAAATCGAAAAGCAAGAATGGTCAGTTACGTTTTCGCTCTCATAGGAACAACACCTACAGTTGTTCAGTGGCTCTCGCCGAGTTCGGACAGTTGCTCCTTCGCTTCCAACAAGGTAACATCTACTCTAGAGATCTCTCTCTCTCTCCGCTCATTTCATCTAAATCCCATCATCGCCATGTGATCAACTAATTAATAAGTCAAATCGCTCAGCTCTTCTCAAGCTTTCTTCCCTCCAACCCAGTTGCCTTTTTATTTTCCAACTCAATCACGTGTCCTGATTATTCCTAACTGTGTGCTTCACTTACCACTCAACGACTGCGCTTCAACCAATCCTCACCATTCAAATCGAACAACAAGAAATCCCACAACGATATTGCCACAGAACGGTTAAGTCGACAGGATTCTACAACAGTGTAATATAACAAATATTATAGTGTAATAACAATTGCAATATATTACATATATAGATATTATAAAACGTACTCGGCTTCGCCCGGGGTTTTACCCGAGTAAAGGTTTGTCTAGCGAACATTTGTTAAAACAATTCTCTAAAAACTTATTTAAAAAAAAGATATATTTTGATAATTTGAAACTCGTAAATTTGAATCTCTCGATAAAGTGAACATTTTTTCCCGGTCCCTGTGTGCCGTGTCATCCTGAATTTTGTCTTTCCTAATTTTCTACATTAGAAAATCATAGTTTTATCTAGTGAACATTTTTCCCGTGTCACATTGCCGTGTCATCCTGAGATAATCTTACTTTTGATAAATAATATTTAAGATAACAAACTTAGTGATAAGAAAACTTGTTATCATCGTCACAATGGGGGCGCTGCTTGCGAGTTAAATCTACAAATCTGCAAATAACTCTAAGGATATTCAAGATATTCATGAAATTATTTTTCAAAAACCTTCCCGGTGATATACCTAATAATATCCCAAAATTTCACGGCTATTGGATGTATGGGTTTTGAATCTATAGAGTACAGACAAACAGACAGACAGACATTCAATTATATATATATAGATTGTTTGTATGTATATATTTCACCCTATTTTATTATCTTTAATGTTGTCCCAAAAGTTCGTTGTTTTACTTATTATTTGGCGAATATTATTACTGAGACGACACTTGAAGTTACACCGCATGAGTTTCTTTTCTTTACTGAGAATACAAAATAATACATAATTCAATTACTTTTTATACTTAATACAAATACATTATACATAACGGCGAATAATATTGGTATTTCAATTTTTGCAAGTGTTTACGACATTTGGGATATCCTTGTATTATTTTAGCTGTAAACAGTCTGATACACACGCCCAAGCGGGCAAATGCCAATACCAATATTTTTCAATAATTATTTTTAAAAATAACATTTTGATATTGTAAACATTAGTATTTCCATGTTGTGAAGAACGAAAATTGCTCGAAAGATTGCAAAACTTCAAAATGAAAATAAAATGTTTGCCCAAATTCTAATTTTATTTATTCAAATAGATTGTATATTATAATAAAATAAATAAAGCTTCCAGGGCTAAGTTTCCTGTGTAAACCTTTTATTTTCAAGCTTTCGGACTAGTCAGTCCTTCAACAGGAGTATCACATTAACAAATTAATGATATAAGATTGTATATTAAAATCTTTTTTTTTTTTTGGCGGCAAAACCAAACAACAAGACGCCATAGCGTAAACCGAAACATGATTACATAAACCGAAACAAAAAGTGATAAATGGTCGCGGTGGGTAAAATTGCCCCAGACATATTAATACAATAAAAATGTCATAAATCAAAATTATAAACTCATTATAATAAACTTTAGATATATTATGAATGTATTGAGAATATATTTTTCAAGATATATATTTTTATATAGAAATAGTTTCTTAAGTTCCTACTGGGTAATATTTACCCATTGCTACCTCTTACGGTTCAATAAGTAGTGTTAGAAAAAGGTCTTGAACCCTAAAATCCGCGTCTTCCTAATAACCTCCACAAAACCCGCGTAAATTATTCCAGTGACCAATCAGGTGCGCTCGTGACGTCATTTATGAGAGCTCGTCATGACACGTACCTCAATAAACTTCCGATTTTATTTTTACGATAATCTTTTTATGTTAAGAAATTTGATGATGCAAATTAAATAATAAAAAAGACGCGGCCAACTTATTTGAGATCATTTTTTCAAACCAAACTATAGGGAATCTTGGTGGAAAAATTGAGATATATTTGGTGCGCAATCAAATATTGGCGAAATACTCATTTCTATTCACATACGTCGGTATTGTATTATTCCGCGCTAGACCTACTCGCGGTAAACAAAAATAGTTCCATTTTTAAAATAACCTTAATTAACCTCATTTAACCTAT
>CP092866.1:30540580-30630852 GCA_030710605.1 Cordylochernes scorpioides | reverse complement strand
TTTTAGGTCATGAACAATTACAGAAAAAATAGTCTCAATTCCTAACAGTTTCAGAGTTGAAATAGTGCATCGCACACACACACCAACACCATATTTATATATTTAGGATATAATCCCAAAATTATTCATAATTAAAGGCAAATGTCAATTGATAAGGCTTCAAGGGTAAAAGGAAATCACCCCGAAATGTGGACGACACTAATAATTATTTATTAATATATTAATTATCATATACTAAATTCATTAATTTGAATGCCTGTCTTATTACATTGTTTTTATAATCTACTAGACGAATGACACGGCTTCGCCCGAGAATTCCCCCGAGTGCAATTTCCTTCATACTGAAAGTACATCAATAATAAATTGTAGAAGTGCCATAGAATAGCAACACAGAAGTAACACATAAACCGCAGGCAAAAAGTGTGTGTGATGCAAACATTATATTATATTAGTGTTTAGGTATTTTATTTAATTATTTTTTGCAATCCATTTAGTTGTTTCAAAATCAATATAGTTCAAATAGATGGCAGCTTTTCCACCCAACCCTCGAGGTACCCGCCCCAGAGCATTAACCCTTGAAATTGCTTGAATTGAGTGAATGACTGCGATGGATCTTGACTGCGATGCCCATCTTCTCAGTAAGAACAAGAAAAAATAGGTTTATAAAAAAAATAATCTAAAATACTGGCATGTAAATATTTTTCTGTAAAAAATAAAAGAGCACAAGGAAATTAGGCAAACATGTGTTTGATAATGATTGCGACTGCATTTCAAACGATTTTTAAAAAAGAGATAAAAAAAGGCCAGAACAAAAATAATAAAAAATACGAAAGACATTATTTACATACAATAACGCTAATTTTGTAAAGTTTTTTTTAAATTGCATTGTGTGCACTTACCGTAATTTAATTAGTAATATAAATTTCGCTCTCAATACTCAATACTTTTGTTAAAAAAGTAACACTCGTATAAAAAGATATTAAAAAAAAAAAAAGTATGCAAGCAACTTGAAAAAAAAAAAAAAGCAGAACGCCCATTGGTCGCATATTGGCCTGATGTTGGCCCTCGTATTCACTCCGCGTAAAAAAAAAAGGTTCTTCAAATGAAGAAATAAATAGTCAAAAATACTAATCTAAATGTAGCCGGAAATTTTCCTCAGGTTTATAAAAAGCGACATGCAAAATTTGGTACCAATTAGTTCAGTAGTTTTTGAGTTTATCGCGAAACAGACAACAGACATTGACTTATATATATATAAGAAGATAAAACAAAAATAATTTTACCTTGTCAATACTTGTAATTATAGAAAATGTAATCATGATTACCCCAACACTGGGTGATATATACAAGTCTTCAAACGCGAGACCGGACATGAGATAAAAATCATTGCGTTTCTGGGGAAATATACTCATATTAAACTGCTATACAACTGTCAAAAAAAGTAATGCTACAATCTTTCCCCCTAAAGCATATCTCTTGTTCTATCAATGCAAGTTTATAGAGGGTCGAAGGCTTACTTATCATATTAACCCATCACAAGTAAATCTACACCTAGAACATGTGAGTTAAATACATATAAACTAAACCTAAGAACTCGCGGAAAAATAAAATACGTTTCTAGTGATCAATTGGCGGTACTAAGGAAGTGGCTAAAACTAACACAACAAACACATCAGTTCTGAACCCTCCCATCGGTTTCTCCAGTTTATTTATTTGATTATATAGGAAGGTTGAAACTAAAATTTGACTAATTATTAATTACTATACAGTAGAACTCTCAAATCGAAAGTTTGGGGCGCAAGGTATTCCGAATTTGAGAGAGTTAGATTTGTGAATATTTATGTGGCATAAATAGGCATTTAGATGACTGAGACAAAGATTTTGAAGCATATGAACAATTTTAGGTTGAATATTATATGTACATTACATAATTTTAATTACGATTTTTAATCAAATGTTCCTGACTTTTATGAGTTTTGAGCATGAAACCGATGAAAAATAGTAAAATATTTTATTATGTATGTAATGCGTGTTACATAGATAAATTTGTATTAAGTAACATAAACACACACCTGCATTCTTGTCTATAAAAACCAATTATGTACATATGCAGTCCAATAAACGCAAATTTTGATGGCCAAGTAAGTTATGGCTTGGCAAAGAAGTTGCTGATTGTTGTCTGTTTCTTTGGCTTGTTTAACAAAGCTTCTTCTTCCTCTCATAAGCATAGTTCGAAGACTATTGATGGTGTTGTAGCTTGCAAGCATTTCTGGTTCAGTGCGCTTTTCCAAATATTTTAATGCAAAATCCAAACTTTTCAACGCTTCGCATCTGGGAACACCCGGCTTCAAATGTCTGTTAACTGCTTTATCAACATTTTCGTATAACGGAATTTTTACTTGAGAAAACTTTTTGACATCTTTTCGGTAGAATCAACAAACTTTGTAAGTTTAAGCTCAGACTTTTTTATATCATAAACAGTTGTCTTAGAAATTTTATACTTTTGCATTATCGTTGTATAGCTTAATCCTTTTTTAATGTCACTAAGAACATCTAAATTTTCACCAAGCTTAAGAATTCGGTACTTGCCTCGTTTTTGCCGCTCCTCTTTGGATGCCATTTTGTTGAAGAACAAACTTGTAAATGCAAAAAATTGAGAGTTGAATAAAAGAATTTGAAACTTACAATGTCTGAAAATGTTTGATAATTTGAACTTTAGGTGAATCAACTTTGCAATAAAAAATGCTGTGAATGGCTTATGACGTAATAATGCTGCCTTCTTATTGGACAATATCCTAAACTAAGCACAAAGGTCAAATGAAACTGTTGATTTATTTAAGCTTTTAAAAAAGGGGATAAACCCCTAATTAGCGATTATAAATAATCGGTAAAAGTAATTAATTAAACACTTAAATTAAAAATAAATTACTAATAAAAATTAAATTAAATAAATAAAAGCAAAGCAAAGTTAAAAGTAAATAAAAATAAATAAATAATGTTGAAATATCAACAAAATAAAAGCATGTGAAAATTGATTTTTTGTATGTAAAAAAAAACATTACAATACTTTCCGAATTTGGGAGTTTCCGAATTTCAGAGTTTCCGAATTTGAGGAGTTCTACTGTATTTGATTATATAGGAAGGTTGAAACTAAAATTTGACTAATTATTAATTACTATATTTGATTATATAGGAAGGTTGAAACTAAAAAATTGACTAATTATTAATTACTACGGAGGGCATTTTACTCTCGTCGTATTGAGCTCCTATAAGACAACTTCAGAGTACTTTGGGAGTTCCCATAATTTATAGGGAGGTGACACTAGAAACAATTAGAGAGGATGTTGATATGGACGTACATTGCCAGCGTGAATTGAATGAATTTATAGATTGAGATTATATAGAGAGATATTTATTTTTATACCAAACCACGCTTTTTTTTAAACCTGATATTTTGGAAATTTCGGAATAAACTGTGAAAAAAAAAAATTACCGCAAGTTAAAAAATCTTTGGAGATTCTGGATCAAGCTTCTTGCATATATATTTAATTATCTCTGACGTATCTTCCAATTATTTTACCTAAAGTTTGAGAAAGGGCAAGAGCCTAAAGCTCCCAATAAATAAATGTTTTAAAAACTTGCGGTAAAAGACTGAGAGATTACAAGAAAAAAAATTCTTTGTTCGTGCATCTTTTCCCCAGAGGAACTAGTTTCAAAAATAATACCAAGAAAATTTAAACTATCTTGATGAAGTGTGTTAAAATATTTTAAAAACTAAATTCTGTGTTGCGAATATTTATCGATTTATTCTCTAGCTGTGGGCTGAGACAATAATAAACATTCTTCGAAAATATAATTTTTGGCAAACTCGGTCAGATCTCAATCAATCAGCTTGTTGTAATATAAATTGATATTTTCCCCATCAGAATAATGTTCATTATGAAGTTTATCATTGGCTAATTGTCAGGTATGTCGATTTTAGTTATCATATTATTGTTATATTATAATTATTAAAATAAATAAAATACAATATTTATTCCAATTATTTCTTTTAAAAAATCGTTTCTGCTACTGTCCTTACTGTAATGGAAAATTCCATGGTTAGGACTGACGTGGTCCTTCAGCGGTTTTGGCAGTTCAATCAATCATACCGTTACATCATCTAATATTGTATTGGGCTATATTAACTTAGATATCAGGCACTTGGAAGAAACTCTTGGCTAAATTATGTAACAAATATATGGATATAAGAATTGAAGACTATAGAAATATATAAACGAATACAATAAAGCATCAAGGGCTGCGTATCTTTATTAAGATATAATAATATCGTAATAAAGATACGCAGCCCTTGATGCTTTATTGTATTCGTTTATAAATTGTACAGGGTTTTTTCATTCTATAGAAATATATGTAAATTATTATTAAATCGAGCAATGTACACAAGCCCAGTTGAGAAGAATAATTGTGGGTTTACTTGGTATTTAGTCCTAAAAGAGAGGTTTGCATTTGTTACTCTGTCATTTTATCCTTCCCTATGGAATTTTCAAACTTAAAAATTTTATTAGCATATTTGTCATAAATAATGAGTTCATGTGTGAAATAGGGAAGATTTAAATAAACTATTGAACACCTATTAGAACTCAGCATTAGATTGAGAATATTAATTTTTTTACTTTTTTGCGGAAACCTCTTACATAGAGATGGAGGAATCAGTCATGATAATACAGAATATTTAAAATTGCTAAAGCTACAACAGTACAGTACTCCAAGAACTCAAACTATTATGGGTAGACAATAAAATCAGGATTGAAACTAGAATATAACTCATCGAATTTATGACGAACTCATTTTGATGTACGGAGGTGGGACTCCTGATAGGCGATGGGAACATATTCCGGCTTTAGAGATGCTACAGATGATTGCTGAACACACCCTAACGCTATTAGGCCACCTAAGGAACGGATTTAAATAATTTGATCTCACACTGCTAATATTATCTAAGAAGGGACATAACTCAATTTGATATTATAATACAGAAAAACTATACAGTCATATAAAGTACGTCGAGGACAATGTGGCTTGTCCGGGGTCATTCAACATTGCTGAATCTGCAAGTGTTGTAAATATTTGTTCAGTACAGATATCTTAAAAATTTCATGTTGATTCGGCCAATATTTCATTATATGTTAATTCAGATCAACGCTTAATGGTAGAGTACATGTAGGGGGCATTCTTTTTTTTTTTACTTATCCCTAGTACACGTGGTACAGGCCATGATGGTGGGTAGCAGGCGATTATTCAAGGGGCGTATCTCTGAAAGAAAATAAACAAATTTTCTTCGAAATATTTCGAGAGTTGTTCGGAGGTCATTTAGATGTTGATATAAAAGTTACGTTGTGCTGTTTAGTAACTCATGGGTCACGCAGTGTTAAGAGAGCAGTCAGTTCAAGCCACGCAGTGTTTGGGAGGACAGTCGAATCAAGTCAGGCAATATTGATAAATGACAGTCGAGGCAAGTCTCACACTGTTGGGAGACGACATTCGGGTCTAGTGACGCAGTGCTGGAAGATGACAGTTAGGTCAAGTCACGCAGTGTTGAGAGACCACAGTCCGGTCAAGTGACGCAGTATTGGGAGACGACAGTCGGATCAAGTCACGCAGTGTTGGGAGACGACAGTCGGATCAAGTCACGCAGTGTTGGGAGACGACAGTCGGATCAAGTCACGCAGTGTTGGGAGACGACAGTCGGATCAAGTAACGCAGTAATGGAAGACGACAGTCGGATCAAGTCACGCAGTGTTGAGAGACCACAGTCGGATCAAGTCACGCAGTGTTGGGAGACGACAGTCGGATCAAGTCACGCAGTGTTGGGAGACGACAGTCGGATCAAGTAACGCAGTATTGGAAGACGACAGTCGGATCAAGTCACGCAGTGTTGGGAGACGACAGTCGGATCAAGTCACGCAGTGTTGGGAGAGATAAGTCTAACTAGTCACTCAGTAATGGAAAAATTAATTCAGATTTAGGAACAATTGTGGTTTTGATGCCACCTGATCTATCGATTTGAGAATCATGTCTCACAAACACTTGAGAAATCTAGGCTTGACAACTTTGAACCCTCCGACACTTCCCTATGTTAACGGGAAAGTAAAAAAAGAGAGTTTTATTTATTTATTTCAATAACCACAAGAACAAAAATCCGCCGTGGCTCCCAGTTTAGTCGCTGGTATAACAAGAGCGATAAATACAGTGTGATTATATGAGTAACCTATTGTGTCGGAACAACTTGGCTACCCAAGTGTGCTATGTGGGAACAACTTGGTTACCCAAGTGTGCTGTGTGGGAACAACTTGGTTACCCAAGTGTGCTGTGTGGGAACAACTTGGCTACCCAAGTGTGCTGTGTGGGAACAACTTGGTTACCCAAGTGTGCTGTGTGGGAACAACTTGATGATGCAATGTGCTGTGTGGGAACAACTTGGCTACCCAAGTGTGCTGTGTGGGAACAACTTGGCTACCCAAGTGTGCTGTGTGGGAACAACTTGGCTACCCAAGTGTGCTGTGTGGGAACAACTTGGCTACCCAAGTGTGCTGTGTGGGAACAACTTGATGATGCAATGTGCTGTGTGGGAACAACTTGGTTACCCAAGTGTGCTGTGTGGGAACAACTTGGCTACCCAAGTGTGCTGTGTGGGAACAACTTGGCTACCCAAGTGTGCTGTGTGGGAACAACTTGATGATGCAATGTGCTGTGTGGGAACAACTTGGTTACCCAAGTGTGCTGTGTGGGAACAACTTGGCTACCCAAGTGTGCTGTGTGGGAACAACTTGGTTACCCAAGTGTGCTGTGTGGGAACAACTTGGCTACCCAAGTGTGCTGTGTGGGAACAACTTGATGATGCAATGTGCTGTGTGGGAACAACTTGGTTACCCAAGTGTGCTGTGTGGGAACAACTTGGCTACCCAAGTGTGCTGTGTGGGAACAACTTGGTTACCCAAGTGTGCTGTGTGGGAACAACTTGATGATGCAATGTGCTGTGTGGGAACAACTTGGTTACCCAAGTGTGCTGTGTGGGAACAACTTGGCTACCCAAGTGTGCTGTGTGGGAACAACTTGGCTACCCAAGTGTGCTGTGTGGGAACACCTTGGCTACCCAAGTGTGCTGTGTGGGAACAACTTGATGATGCAATGTGCTGTGTGGGAACAACTTGGCTACCCAAGTGTGCTGTGTGGAAACAACTTGGCTACCCAAGTGTGCTGTGTGGGAACAACTTGGTTACCCAAGTGAGCTGTGTGGGAACAACTTGGCTACCCAAGTGTGCTGTGTGGGAACAACTTGATGATGCAATGTGCTGTGTGGGAACAACTTGGCTACCCAAGTGTGCTGTGTGGGAACAACTTGGCTACCCAAGTGTGCTGTGTGGGAACAACTTGATGATGCAATGTGCTGTGTGGGAACAACTTGGTTACCCAAGTGTGCTGTGTGGGAACAACTTGGCTACCCAAGTGTGCTGTGTGGGAACAACTTGGTTACCCAAGTGTGCTGTGTGGGAACAACTTGATGATGCAATGTGCTGTGTGGGAACAACTTGGTTACCCAAGTGTGCTGTGTGGGAACAACTTGGCTACCCAAGTGTGCTGTGTGGGAACAACTTGGCTACCCAAGTGTGCTGTGTGGGAACAACTTGGCTACCCAAGTGTGCTGTGTGGGAACAACTTGGCTACCCAAGTGTGCTGTGTGGGAACAACTTGGCTACCCAAGTGTGCTGTGTGGGAACAACTTGGCTACCCAAGTGTGCTGTGTGGGAACACCTTGGCTACCCAAGTGTGCTGTGTGGGAACAACTTGATGATGCAATGTGCTGTGTGGGAACAACTTGGCTACCCAAGTGTGCTGTGTGGGAACAACTTGGCTACCCAAGTGTGCTGTGTGGGAACAACTTGGTTACCCAAGTGAGCTGTGTGGGAACAACTTGGCTAACCAAGTGTGCTGTGTGGGAACAACTTGATGATGCAATGTGCTGTGTGGGAACAACTTGGCTACCCAAGTGTGCTGTGTGGGAACAACTTGGCTACCCAAGTGTGCTGTGTGGGAACAACTTGGCTACCCAAGTGTGCTGTGTGGGAACAACTTGGCTACCCAAGTGTGCTGTGTGGGAACAACTTGGTTACCCAAGTGTGCTGTGTGGGAACAACTTGATGATGCAATGTGCTGTGTGGGAACAACTTGGCTACCCAAGTGTGCTGTGTGGGAACAACTTGGCTACCCAAGTGTTCTGTGTGGGAACAACTTGGCTACCCAAGTGCGCTGTGTGGGAACAACTTGGTTACCCAAGTGTGCTGTGTGGGAACAACTTGATGATGCAATGTGCTGTGTGGGAACAACTTGATTGCACAAGTGTGCTGTGTGGGAACAACTTGATTGCACAAATGTTCTGTGTTAGAACAACTTGATTGCAGAAGTGTGCTGTGTGCGATATGTTGGGGTGATATAAGGTGCTTTTTGTGAACAACTTGATAATACAAGGTGCTGTGTGAGAACAACTTGGCGACCCATGTGTGCTGTGTGTGCGCAGATGCCTCCTCGGCTTTTAGTCGCCACTTTCTGTAAGTTCTGTTCTACATCCTTATTTACAACAGCTCTGAACATTTCCCAGATCATTATTCAATAATGTCTCAAGTGATTCGCCACTTGTCACAAGAACCTAATGAGTAGACAATCTCACGCTAACGAGGCATCAAAGAGCGTGCCGCAAGGCGGAAGATCAAGTTCCCACTTAACCTCGTCCACAATGGTCTATTGATAGCGCCTGCTCTATTGTATTGCCCCGGGTTCCTAGCTATTCCGGTTTGGGATAAACAATTTATGATTCGGTCATATTGCCTATTTGCACTTCTTTTTTTTTGCACCATCTGACTTGTTTTTAATTTTTCGTCTGGTTTGTTCAGGTATCTGCTGGTTGGCTGCCACCTCGGCCAATCGGGTGGGTTGTCTATCACTCCTGACCTATCACAAAATCTCAGTGCACATCTATATAGGACCAATCTTACTAGAAAACGGACATTTAAATGAAATCTATTTCACTTTTGAATGTGATGCACTAATCACAAATAATATTTGCTAAAAAGCATTATTCACTCGGGAACAACTTGTCGGCTACTTATTTTAATCAAATGGATCAAGGTTCTTTTTATTTAAAATATGATATAAAATTTTTAAAAATGTTTCAAATTATTGAATTAGGCAAGTTTGGCAAAATGCCGAGATAGCAAAATTGATATAAAACGCTTTTAAATGACTTAAATAAAAATGTAGATATATAAGGGGTGACATTATATCTATGATATATATTGTGAGTAAAAAAGGTGAAACAATATATCCTTTGATGATCAGTTTCTCAATAATTTACATTAAGTAGAGGTGTGGAAATATATTAAGTATATAGTCTCTCATACATTTTTATCTTTATTAAGAGTAAACTTTAATAAGCCTCAGACGTAGAACGGGCTAATGTTTTAGTATTATTAGAAGAATGCATTATTAGCAGTAGATGATGCGGCAATGTTAGCCTCAACTTTATAACCCCAGCAAGTTAGCCTGATATTAGGATATTTCAAGTTCCGAAGTCAAATTCCTTTCATGATAAAAATCATTTTTTCCATCACAAAAACTCTAAAAATTAGCTATTGGCTTAATTTGAATAGGTCTTAGTTATATTTTTGAACTGAATCTTCCTCTATACTTGCTGGAAAAAGGCATGGCTATATCAACCCTTTTCTTTAGTTGCCGACGTTTGAGCTGAAGGTTGATATAGTCTTTTCCAAACTTCCAACCAACAGATGATCGTCTCTCAATGCTCAATTTATATTTTGATTAGTAGTTTTTTTAGCTCGTGTTCTGCTCGAGTGAATATTCCTTGACGAATTTTGTTTCTGGCTACTAAACATGATGCAGCAAAATTATCATGATAATTTTCTAACTAAAAAGTAGTAAATTGGTCCGGTACTTAGGGGTGGTTAATTTTTATTTTGCTTCAATGAAAATGTAACAAATACACACACCTCTTCCAGACTTAACTCTCTATCCTGTTAAAATTTCAGCCACAGATTGGTTAAATATTGAAGAAACGTATAAGGAACAAATAAACAAACACATATACTTTCTATATAAATAGAGAGAGGTTGAGATAAAATATATACGATGATATTTGAACATATTGATAAATTATAACTGATACATTAATATTTCTCTGGATTTTTAAAAAAGTTTTCGTCTGTAATTCCAAGGAGGTTTGATATAGAAACCTGAATTGTGGTCATGAAAAATTGTTGAAAATCCAGTCTCAACTCCCAGCTATTTCCGAGTTGAAAATCTGCATCGCATGCAGATATCGTATTTATCTAGATATAATTTATCTCTTAGTGTCCATAGTTTCATTACGTACCTTGACCAAGAATTCCTCTAAAGTGCCGAATTCCACATTATTAGAGCGGTAGGGTGGATTAAACTGGAAAACTGTGCCTAACCCGGCTCCTGTAGGGTACAGAAGTAGCCAAACTTCCGGAAGCTGGAAAATTCGCTGGAAGGGTATTTATAAATATTTCCCGTCGTTTTGTTTGAAAAATGAGATTAAATGGAGTCATTTCTTGTATACAGGTGGTGCCTTGTGTTAATTTATTTTAGAAGTGTTTTCATATGCATACACAAAGTTTGGCAAAGACAAATATACATATGTGGTAACCGAGGGTCAAACCTGTAGTAACCGAGAGGGACAGTCAGAGCGTGGAGAGTTTTCCAGTACCTCTCTGCACCTTGTAGAACCTTTAACAGTTCTCACAGAGTACAGGCAGTCGTGGTCGAGGCAGAGTGGAAAACTTGGGAATGTCCACACACAAAAAACTTAGAGACACAGTTGTAGTAGGAAAGTTCCGTAAACAGATAAGAGTCGAGCTAAGAGCAAGATGGAGAAAGAAGGTTTCTTACTGTTTTACATGATCGATGAAGTGGACCTGGCTGCAACCAACAAGGGCTCACGCCGACGGTGAAGTGACTTTTTGTTGGGCTAAAACCGAGGTTTTTATACCATTCCCGAGGGGGGGGGGGGGGGGGGGGGGGGGAGATGTGAGAATTTGGACTTTGAACGTCTGCGGCATTCTGCACCTTTGACCTTGATGGCAACGGGCTGCCAAATTCCGTTTTAGGGTTGTTTACTATCTCGATTTTAGACGTTTTTGAACTTCTCAATCTTGCTTTAACTCAGCTCTTAATCTATTACATAGTTTTATTTATTCATCCCCAGTTTGTATAAAGTACATTACATATGGTGATGCAATGACACATGTCAATCATGCGTATAATTATTTATAGATGTGTTTCTATATACAACATGACAATCTTGTTATAAGTAGTATACAATATAGGGTTGTTGGCTTAAATTACCATACACATTTTCTAATATATATATAATTGGGTTGGCCAAATATCACGGAACAAGCTAAATAAACGTTTAGTTTATTTTTGCTCCACTAGATGGTGCTCTGCCATCTAAAAAAGCACATGTGCTCGTGGTCAGGAGATGCCTTCTTTATTTTTAACTAGCAGGGTGACCCGGGGTACGCCCGGGATTTACCCGAGTGCTTATCTGCCCTAGTGAATATATATTTGGTTAGATCATTCCTCGGGCATTGCTCATCGAGCGAGCGTCTATAAATATTTCAATTTAATTTTTCAAACGACCTTTTTGAAAAGGGTTTTTAACTATATATATATTTGAAACATGGAAATTATAATACTTTAAATAAATAAAAATAGGGTGAACACAAATAAAACATACCAAATATTTCTAATTAGAGCAGTTATTTTAAACGGCGAATTAGATCAGTTATATCTAAAAATGAAAATATATAAATCTTCAAATCAACACAAAGCAATAACGCGCCATCTATATATATAAAATAAAAGGATTTAAAAGCGCGAATGTTTCTTTTATACATAAAACGAACTTCTACTGTCCTTACTGCGATGAAAAAATATATTGGGAGGGCTTGGCTCATCAGTGGTGAACCCTCCCAGCGGTTTCGCCAATTTAATCCACCAGACCGCTTCTCAGAGCTCTAATACTGTATTGGATCATTCTGCTTTTATATGCTACACTGAAGGATGGAATCTTAGAAATGGTTTTCAAGTAAACTATGGACATAAGCTTATAGGACAGTAGAATTACATTCAAATATTTGCTTCGAGCAATGCTCTTCAGCAAACTATAAAGACAAGGCCAGTTAGGCATAAATTAACACAAAGCAATAACGCGCCATTTATATATATAAAATAAAAGGATTTAAAAGCGCGAATGTTTCTTTTATACATAAAACGAACTTCTACTGTCCTTACTGCGATGAAAAAATATATTGGGAGGGCTTGGCTCATCAGTGGTGAACCCTCCCAGCGGTTTCGCCAATTTAATCCACCAGACCGCTTCTCAGAGCTCTAATACTGTATTGGATCATTCTGCTTTTATATGCTACACTGAAGGATGGAATCTTAGGAATGGTTTTCAAGTAAACTATGGAAATAAGCTTATAGGACAGTAGAATTACATTCAAATATTTGCTTCGAGCAATGCTCTTCAGCAAACTATAAAGACAAGGCCAGTCGAAGAAACATTCGCGCTTTTAAATTATTTTATTTTATATATATAGATGGCGCGTTATTGCTTTGTGTTAATTTATGCCTAACTGGCCTTGTCTTTATAGTTTGCTGAAGAGCATTGCTCGAAGCAAATATTTGAATGTAATTCTACTGTCCTATAAGCTTATGTCCATAGTTTACTTGAAAACCATTTCTAAGATTCCATCCTTCAGTGTAGCATATAAAAGCAGAATGATCCAATACAGTACTTCCTTCGGGAGGTCGAAAGGTAAAAGCCAGACCTTTGATCTCTGATGATCCCCTATTTTTGAAGCCTGCGGTGCCGGAGTTGTGCTCGGCGCTGCCTTGGTTCCCTCAAAACGGCGTGCACTAGCCCTCCTCTCCCCCGGGGCGCCCACGGCCTTGCCGTCGCCTCTCCAGCCCTCTCCTTGGCCCTCCTCTGCGGCGGGTTGCTCGGAGACACCTAACTATGAGTTATGCCTTAAAAAGCTTACCGAAGCTTGTAGAAGGCACAATAATAGTATATGATCCAATACAGTATTAGAGCTCTGAGAAGCGGTCTGGTGGATTAAATTGGCGAAACCGCTGGGAGGGTTCACCACTGATGAGCCAAGCCCTCCCAATATATTTTTTCATCGCAGTAAGGACAGTAGAAGTTCGTTTTATGTATAAAAGAAACATTCGCGCTTTTAAATCCTTTTATTTTAAATCTTCAAATCGAGCGAGCGTCTATAAATATTTAGATTTAGTTCAAGTATTCTAAACGTATGTGTTATTAAGTGAACTATTATTAATTTAATATTGAGAAGATTTAGATTTTAAACGTATTTATAACCTTTTAGTACTTGATAGAGGGCGCTGTTCGTGAGCTAAGTAGAATAATTTGAATATATAGTTTTAATAATTGATTTATATATTTTTTAAAATAGCCTATCGTCATCCCCGTTATTTTTTACCTATGTATGGAAATTTTGGTTTGAATTAGTGAACTACTGCGAATTTGTATACAGGTCATACAAACCAACAAACAAACAGACAAACAGACAAACATACAAACATTCATTTATATATATATAGATATATATATTTAGTTAAAAAGGCATATATTGGATCAAAATATCATTTATTTTACCAATATTTCAGTTGGCTGAACGCCAACCTTTATCAAGGTGTTATAACATATTTAAGGAATATATATATACTTTTTATTTGAATATTCTGCTGAAATATCGTATCCTTGTAACAAAAGTGTCTCCCTTCTGCTCCCCATATTGATAACCATCCTTGTTCATTTTAATTATTCGGATTCTTCTTATGAGTAGCTAAGACATTCATTCAGAACTCCTTTTATATTACATAAATTTGGCATAGCATTGCATTTTCTATAGATTTTTCATTAATAATATGGCTATAATCTATGGCTATGGTCATATAACAATTGATATGCCATATTAGTAATGCGTTTCCTCAGTTTTACTTGATTTTTTGAAGATAAAGATCATAATGAACAACAAATCTACCAAAATAGGCCTTAAACCTTCTAAAGTTCAAACGAGCCAAAATGAAAGTTTGTTAAGGGTTGATTCAGTAAAATAGCAGTTTTTTTCGAGAAACAGACAATCAGATTTTGAATTTATTATAATAGAGAAATTGCCTATACTTCTATATGATAGTTTTGTTTCTTTATTGCCAGATGTCTAATGTCAGATATATGTCTCTATGGAGCAACTTAGAGAGGAATAGACTAAACGATTTTTATTCAACTTGAGAATTTTGTACTTCAGGTTTCTGATATCACGTGGTTACAGGTCAACAGACAGGTTCCCCAGGGCAACTTCAAGGGCCGGGGAGGGGCAGGGCACCAAGACGGGAGCTACCACCAGGGAAACTACAAGGGGGGCGGCCGGCCGCCAATACCAAGTGGAGGCAATGGAATGCCAAAGCCACCAATGCCTGGAGGCAATGGGATGCCAAAACCTCCAATGCCCGGAGGCAATGGGATGCCAAAACCTTCAATGCCCGGAGGCAATGGGATGCCAAAACCTCCAATGCCTGGAGGCAATGGGATGCCAAAACCTCCAATGCCTGGAGGCAATGGGATGCCAAAACCTCCAATGCCCGGAGGCAATGGGATGCCAAAACCTCCAATTCCCGGAGGCAATGGGATGCCAAAACCTCCAATGCCCGGAGGCAATGGGATGCCAAAACCTCCAATGCCCGGAGGCAATGGGATGCCAAAACCTCCAATTCCCGGAGGCAATGGATGCCAAAACCTCCAATGCCCGGAGGCAATGGGATGCCAAAACCTCCAATGCCCGGAGGCAATGGGATGCCAAAACCTCCAATGCCCGGAGGCAATGGGATGCCAAAGCCTCCAATGCCTGGAGGCAACGGGATGCCAAAGCCACCAATGCCTGGAGGCAATGGGATGCCAAAGCCTCCAATGCCCGGAGGAAATGGGATGCCAAAGCCTCAAATGCCTGTAGGCAATGGGATGCCAAAGCCGCCAATACCTGCTGGCAACGGAGGAAATGGGATGCCAAAGCCTCCAATGCCCGGAGGAAATGGGATGCCAAAGCCTCCAATGCCCGGAGGGAATGGAATGCCTACTCCAGGACAAGAAGCTCAGGGTAACTTCAAAGGCTCACCGTTCTCCTTGATGGCCGTGGCCAAGGGAAAGCCCGGTGAGGACTTCCCTATCCTGAGAGAAGTCCCCGATACGGCGTTCCAGTGTTCGGACCAGCAGTGGCCGGGCTACTATGGGGACCCTGATGCCCGCTGCCAGGTGAGTTCACATAGCTCGACTGGTTCACTTTCAGCACACTAGCCGATTCTATACACCTCGTTACCTATACCTTCTGCACGCATGCCCAGACTATACACCTTTCCGGTTCGCATTCTGCACACTTGCCTAGTCTATACACCTAGTTGCTTCGCATTCTGCACACTTTCTCTCACTCTATAAACCTAGATAGTTTGTATTCTGCACACTTTCCCAGTATATACACCTAGTTGAATCGTTTTGCCTAAATTGACCAAATTCATACACCTCGCGCTAACCACAATCTTCAAAAATTTCACATTCATTTATTTCAATTTAAAGCGCTATGTCCCCTCTAGGAATACTAGCGCGGTCATATATGTATGCCTTTACATTTGTCTATACATTATATTTACAATAATATCAGGCCGTAAAGAGATTTATCACTATTAGTTTCCAGCTGAGGGTTGTTGTGTGTAGTAATTTAAATAACTCATCTCTTTAGATAATTAATGAGAATTCAAAGCAACAAAAATCGCAAACATTTTAATTAAGAAAGCGTGAAAAGTTTGGAACACTTTATTCTCATTAAGAAAAACTTTGGGCTATCACCAAAATCCTCACCCAGAGTTTGGATAATATGAGCACACGCGGACCATACCCGTGTGCGTGTGTGCACAGGTGTTCCACGTGTGCCACGAAGACGGCCGCAAAGACTCCCTGCTCTGCCCCATAGGTTCCATCTTCAGTCAGAAGGTGCTGGTGTGCGACTGGTGGTACAACGTGGACTGTGCGGCCACGCAGGGATTCTACTCCGTTAACGGGGACGTGCAGGCCGCCATGATGGCTGCGGGGCAGGGCGGTGGAGGCAACGGTGGGTCTGCAAATGGCAATGGTGGAAATGGTAATGGGGACTATGGTAATGGCAGTAGTGGAAGTGGCGGAAATGATAAGCTCAAGAACGATAACGGAAATGGTGGAAATGGAATGGTTATAGCCATTGACAACGGTGGTGGAGGGAATATGAATGGAAATGGGGGTAATGGAAAAAATGGAGGGAATGGAAATGGGAGTAATGGAGGGAACGGAAACGGGGGTAATGGAGGGAACGGAAACGGGGGTAATGGAGGGAACGGAAACGGGGGTAATGGAGGGAAGGGAAACGGGAGTAATGGAAGAAATGGAAATGGGGGATATGGCAATGGGGGGGAATGGAAATGGGGCGAATGGTATAAACGGAGGGAATGGAATGCTGATGTCAAATGGCAACGGAGGAGGGAACGGGGGCAACTACAAGGGAAGCGGCTACAGCGGCGGGTCAGGGCCAACAGCCGGGTACTCCAAGGGCACCAGGTTCCAGGGTGCCAATGGGGCGGCTTTGGGTTCTCAGTCCGGCGGTGGTTACAGCAAAGGCGGCTTTAGATGAAAATTTATCACCTGTATATACATAATGGTCACCGTAATAAAGTTTTTACATGCATCTGTCTCTTACTCACTATGCATACGGCATGCTCGGCGTCCGCAAGAATTTCTTTGCTTGACCAACGGACAAATGGCAAACATCACGAGCATGCATCGAAAATTTGAACCGTTTTCACCAATTATTCGTAAGACGAGTCAGGAAAAACGAGACACCTGCTGATGATCCAAATTGAGAGTTTCTCTCTATGAGTCTATTTATTTAATCCTCATAGATTTCCTCAATTTTGACCAAACTGGCTGAAATTTTAACTGTATATAAAGTCTGGAAAATGTTTTTGTCGCATTTTCAACAAAGAAAAATTAATATTAACCAAATACTAGACTAATTTATTTATTTTTAGCCAATTATGATGATATAATATTGCTCGATGGGCAGAAACAATTTTTTTCGACGAAACATTCACTGGAACCTCATATATAAATAATGAAGGTTTAAAGGGCACATTCACTCTTTTCCATTAAAATATATAATAAAAATTCATAAATTTAAAAAGTAGGCATATATGTGAAATTGCAGTTAAAAATTTAGGCTATTCAATTTAAAACAATACGTTTTTGATAGAAAAAATGATAGCTAGATATGGAGGCAATTGACCCAGAATTTGAAAATAGCCAAATATCGCACTAAGATCGCACCAATTGTTTATGTAAAATGAATTTAGTGTTGTTGCTCTCCGCCTTTGCCGGTCCCAAGCCCGGATGAAAAAAGAGGAGGGGGAGAAGTAACAAGCTCACTAAAAAACCTGGGCTCAGCTGGCCCGGCTGATAATACCCTGTAAGGCAGTGATTCTCAACCAATGTGCCGCGGTAATTTTGTGTGCCGCGAAATTCTAAAAATGTGCCGCCGAATTTTAGTCATATGATTATGTTCACGTTTGTATTGGTTTTTCTTTTTTTCTTTTTCATTTTTTTACTTTTTAAAATAACGAAATTAGCAAATTGAATGTTAGAGATGTATATTACTTATATTTTGCATAGAAATATTGATACATAATTTGAATTTTCTTGCATTCAAGTTAGCAAAAGTGTGCCGCGAAATTCTAAAATTGTGCCGCCAAATTTTCAAATCTTTAAAATAATGCCGCAACAAAAAAAAGGTTGAGAATCACTGCTGTAAGGGCTCCTAATCCAGGGATACAGAATGAGTAGCGTTTGTACTCCATGTTAGGAGCGGCTGCACATGGCGTCTGTTCCTCATGTCAGAGGCGGCCATTTCCTATGGAGCTAAGTCGGCCTGCCACTGAGTAGTGCTCCCAGTCTTAATGACAAAGGAAGACGCATTCTACTTCACCCAGTCATGATGGTTGTCAAATCTCAAAATTTACAAGCTTGATACCCTAATATGATTAAGTGAAGATAAGAAAGAAGAAGAGTGTTGTTGCTTGACGCAAAATCCCTTGTGGGGATTGCGCTTTAGATTTGATGTGTTAATAATAATAATAATAATAATAATAATAATAAAATATATATAGAAAACAATAGAAAAAAAAGTGGGTCAGGTGTTGATATTAAAAATAAAGAAAGCATATCCTGACCAGGAGCACATGTGCTTTAGATGGCGCTCTGCCTTCTGTAAAGCACATGTGCTCCTGGTCAGGATATGCTTTCTTTATTTTTAATATATTGTGTGGCGAAGAAATAATTTATTATTTAATTTAATTATTCAATGGAAAATATTAGGAAACAGATTTATTATGTTATATTTGAAAACCATCATTTAGTTGCCTAGCTTGCTTGCACGATATTCTATAGCTGTAGATAGTTTGGTTGATTTGTTAATAATTGTCGACTATTCGCCGTAACGTCATCAATACATGCTCTTTCACACCTTCAGATATACAAACACTTGATTTCTACGCTACAACTGGTTGAGAAGCTGGACCGATACCCATTAAGAAATATAAGGAAAATTGATTCTGTTGAACCAGAAGAAACTTCTATGAATGTAAAGACGGAGGCGGGTACCCAGGTAAGCAACTATTTTGTTCAACATCTGCCAAGGAACCCACCCATTTTCTCCGGGGAGGGTGGTGAAGATCTCCAAAAATGGTTAAAAGGGTATGAGCGTGTGGCAAGGTACAACCATTGGGACGAAACCCTTTGTCTTACTAAAGTTTATTTTTATCTGTCTGGAACTGCTCTCAAATGGTTTGAGAACAACGAAGAAAGCATACAGACTTGGAAGGAATTCACATCTCAATTAGAGAATGTGTTTAAAAAAAAAGAAAATTCAAAATTGCAAGCGGAGAAGAAACTTAAAACACGGGCGCAATTAAAAGGTGAGAGTACCGAATTTTACAATCAGGATGTCCTGTGCTTGTGCAAAAAAAGTTGATCCTCAAATGAGCGAGGAAGATAAAATCTCCCACTTCATGAAGGGGATATCTGAAGAGCTTTATCAAGCACTCCTACCGAAGGATGTACAGAGCACCGAGCAATTCATTACAGAATGTCGCCGTGTCGAAACGCTCCGTTGTAGGCGAGTTACCCCAACCAGGTACGAGCGCCTACCAAATGTAGCCTCTTTCTGTGACCACGATGACGGAGAAGATCTGTCATAGCTGATCCGAAAAATTGTCCGCGAGGAGATACAGCAAGCATTGCACTCTCCTCAAGAGGAGCCTAAAATCGCTGCCATTGAAGATTTGGTGAGGGAAGAGATTGTAAAGACCTTGGCACCTATATCAAAACCTACAATAAATCCCCCCGAGCACCCAGGCCGGAATCAAATCCTAGATTCGAGGCTCAACCTAGAACTCCCCATCCTACAACTCAGCATCAGAAACAAGGAAGAAGACGTGACACCAATGAATGGCGGACAACTGAGGGAAAGCCAATCTGTTTCTACTGCGCACGCCCAGGTCATGTCGTCCGCTATTGCCGCGTTAGGAAGAGACACAATGAGGAAAAGAGAAATGAATATTTCCAAAGAAAGCAAGACGCAATGGTATTCTACAACTCTCGAGCCGAATCTCAGGAACCCAACGATGAATCATCGGGGGAAATTTTCACTCGCTACCGAAGCCCTACCCCATATCCCGGTCGAAACAGACAACATTTCTCACATGCTAGCAGATCTAGCTGGACCCCCCGCCATGAAAACTAGATGATAGACCATATTGGAGGTGAGGCCGCAAAGTTAGAAAATCCTCCCTTGCCGACAACAGTAGAAATAAGAAAAAAACTACATTGACGTAAATATAGACCTGCCAAGTCCTCATGAAGAAGATATCTCAACTGAAAGAAGACATCCACCACAATCACCTGAAAATATCCATGGCCCTATTACTAGTGCTTGAGACTGACGACGTAAGACTTCTTCTGAGCATCGGGTCGATGCTCTTTATAGGAGGAGGCTATGTGGCGAAGAAATTATTTATTATTTAATTTAATTATTCAATGAACATATTAGGAAACAGATTTATTATGTTATATTTGAAAATCATCATTTAGTTGCCTAGCTTGCTTGCACGATATTCTCTAGCTGTAGATAGTGGGTAGTTGATTTGTTAATAATTGTCGACTAGTCGCCGTGACGTCATCAATAAATACTTTCACATTATGAAATATGTATGCTCTGGATTCTAACTTTCCAGTTACCACATTGATTTTTACCAAGCCTAGATAAAACAGAAGGAGAAAAGAAATTGTTTTCACATGTTGTGGTGAGATTCAAGTACCAGCTTGCCATCCGTTTCTGAAATGGAAAGAATTTTCACAATGTTTTGTTTAAAATATTTTCACAGTTCTTATTTCTACGTAAAATGACTTGAGAAGATCCGAGCTAACAGAAATTAAAATTTCTCAAATGCTGTTTAATTACATTATATTGTTCTTCATTGCGCGATTATATTATTAAAAATAAAATAATAGAATTGTTTTAAATTATAAAAATATATATAATAATACAAATATATGCTTTCGTTAAGACATTGTATTATATTTATACAAAGTATAAATATTTTTTCATTTTTATTATATACTAGCTGAATGACCCGGGCAACGCCCGGGTTTTACCCGATTAAATGTTTTTATTCAAATACTATTCGTTACAATTATAAATTGGCACCGTGGATGTCACTTTTGTGAAATGTCCCGCTCCAAACTTTGTGTCTGAGAAGCGATATTTTTATAGAAAGATGATCTGGCTTTTGTTTTCTGCTCGAATGAATGTTTTTCTGTTAGAATTTTGTTCCTGCGTACAAAATAATGAACTGGTTTCACCCGTGGTCTCTGCTTTTTGGAATATTTTTCCCGATATAATTTTGTATCTGATAATCAAACATGATACAGCAATATCGTCATCATCATTTTCTGACTAAAAATATATAGTTTTAATAATTGATTTATATATTTTTAAAATAGCCTATCGTCTTCCCCGTATTTTTTTTACCTATGTATGGAAATTTTGGTTTGAATTAGTGAACTACTGTGAATTTGTATACCGGACATATACAAACATACAAACATTCATTTATATATATATAGATATTTGACATACAGACATTTTGTGTCGGCATACCACTTTGAACGTTGACGCAAGGAGGACCAGTTTTGGCAGGAACCACGGATGCGAAGACTCGTCAGCTACGAGGAAGACACACAAGAAATAAATAAACTAAATGGGTCTACATGGTAATTTATCTATTTTTAAATGTTGTTGAAGCCCGCTCGAGAAACGCGAGCAGCTCAGAGAAGGAGGAAATCAAGGTCGATGAACCCTCCAACTTATACCTGGTGCAACACCAATGAAGTTGAAATAAAGATAATCAGTTGTTAGGCGGAGCCTATCTTTCACGTTAGAAAAATTTCAAGTTTTCGAGCAATACGCTCTTCTACAGGCTGACGGGGAATCTGAAGAAATTTTAGAAGAGGCTCGCCCATCAACCACAATTGTCTTTATTTTAATAAAAATTGCGTGTGCTTATTTTTAATTTGAAACAATGGGATTGCTAAAGTATTTTGAATTTACCCCTCTAAATTATAAGGATTTGTAAAACCATTAAAGATACTGAAGGCTATGATATAACCTTCTGGTTATTCTCGGAAATGTCAAAACATTTGGTCGAACCTCAGTGACATTAAAAATTACAGGATTGCAATAGAATGTATGCTCAAGAAATATTGAGATATTGTCTTGCATTTGATATAACTTATAATACAAACTTATTAAGATGATAAATAGTCACAAAGGTACATGCTGTTAGAACTCAAGGCATATTGTATGTATATATGTAAATATTACAACTATTTTCATATTTTTGTTTTTTTGTGTGTGTGACCTCTCACCGAAGGGGAATCTATTTTTTGCTGTTTCTTCTCCTCTTTTCACACACCGCCCCCCCTGTCGAGAGAATGTAATCGTCCACCAGCCGCATGGACAGTCCAAGTACCCACCGACCAATCGGAGGGGCAGAGGGGTCAAAAAGGTCAGAGCGCGGGGCCAGAGTTGGTGTCAGAGCTGTGCCGAGTAGACAAGAAAAAATCCTCGCGGGGGCTTGCCCAAGATGAGCTCCGGGAACTTCGTCCATCTTCCATAAACGACCATACAAGCGGTCTGAGAAGGGACTGGGTGGCTGACACCTCAAAGAAAGGTGAAGCCGAGACAAATCGTTGAGAGATTCGCATAGTGGTTGGAGTACGTCGAGAGCGACGAATTGTGCTTCATCTGAAGATACCAGGAAGTTCGTAGAGAACGACGAATTGTGCTTCATCTGAAGATACCAGGAAGTTCGCCGAGAACGACGAATTGTGCTTCCAAGGCTGGGGGGCTCGGGCAAGCCGACCTAACAACTGAGAGGAACTGTTTTTGGTGAGCACTCTCTCACAAGCTTTTATTCCCTAAATTTATATATTTTTTATGTTAATCTAGCATATTTTTTTTGTATTTTTCTTTTCTTATTTTTACTAAGTTTTTTTTCTATTTCGTCAATATCATCATTTTATATATTTTCTTTTGTTATCAAATTATAAAACTATTTAAGAGGCGTAATATTCTTTTTAAAATAAAACAATTTCTACTGTCCTTACTGCGATGGAAAAATTAAAGGGAGGGCCTGGCTCATCAGTGGTGAACCCTCCCAGCGGTTTCGCCAGTTTAATCTACCATACCGCTGTTATATTGCATTTTTGGAACTTCCTTTTATAGGTGACTGTTGTAAGACTCTTGGAATGGGTATTTTAGAAGAACTATGGACATAAGCTTTTAGGACAGCAGAATTAAATATAATTATAAATATATAATATGCTTCGAGCAATCGCTCTTCCGCAAATATCAAATTGTGTCTTTTATTAGAACAATAATGTTACGATGTACTAGAGCGCCATCTGTTATCAAATTATAAAACTATTTAAGAGGCGTAATATTCTTTTTAAAATAAAACAATTTCTACTGTCCTTACTGCGATGGAAAAATTAAAGGGAGGGCCTGGCTCATCAGTGGCGAAACCGCTGGGAGGGTTCACCACTGATGAGCCAGGCCCTCCCTTTAATTTTTCCATCGCAGTAAGGACAGTAGAAATTGTTTTATTTTAAAAAGAATATTACGCCTCTTAAATAGTTTTATAATATTTTCTTTTGTTAAAAAACATTTAAGTTGCATGCAAATTTTGGAATACACAAAAATAATAAGTTTTCATATATTTTTTATCCTTCATTTTATAGCTAACATTAAACAAAACTTTATATGTGTAACCTTTTGTTGTCTTCCTTTTTTTTGCTTGAACACCCAAGGCAGCCCAAAACAATATCAAACTTTAGGTTAAAGTTTTTATTTGTTAAAAAAAGGGGGTTTGTGGAGCGTTCCGAAGTTTTCTTTTCCTCCACGAGCTTTTTTAATTACCCCTTTCTTAACACATGCCGTGACTTTGGAGATAGTCCAGCATAACCAAAAATATTAAATATATAAATTGAGATTGTTATAAATAAAATAGATAATAAAAAATTAATTGAAACTTGGCATTGGAAAAGGGTCAGTTATTTTTTAAATTTGCTCTATTTACTAAGTAGTTCAATGTTCAACCTTTGAGATTTTCCAAAATTTGTATATAATAAATTGAACTGAAGGCAACTGGAAATAAATATAATTCTAATACTCCATTATTTAGTGCATTATTAAAGAAATTGAAGGATCTATACATGTAACCAGGTTGAACTGAAAAATGTTTTATATGATTTTCGCTATAAATAGTTAATTTAGTCAATTTGGGTTATCTAATTGTGTTGTTTCGACAAATCATTTTATGAAACTGACGATTATAAAAGGTTGCCACAATTTTAAAAGGATTTTGGGCATTTTGTATAGATAATGACATTCATACAAGGTTCGGTCAATAAATAAGGCCCAATCGGTAATAATATTTTATTGACAAACTGAAAACTAAAATTCTTTGTATAATAACTTCTAACAAGTCTCTATATATTTGGGTCATTCAATATTGTAGCAAAGTATTTATTATTTTATTAACAGATTATCGATTTTGTTGTTTATATTTTGCTACTCCTGTAAACATCTCTCATTTCTTATCTTATATTTGTATCAATCATAATTTGATCTTGCCTTAAATAAATTGATGTGTCATCCTGAAGTTTGTCTTTCCTAATTTTCCACGTGGCATTTTGGTGGAGATGCTGGGTAAATTAGGGAAGACAAACTGAAGTTCGCCGAGAAGACCTAGGGGCCATGGGTGCTGTGATCTACACTTTCAGAGACTGGCTCCAGGATTCCACCGCCGTGTCAAAGTCAAAACTTCCTTCCAAGATGACGATGTTCCTATATACGATACAACGACAGAGTCGCTCTGCACGCCGCAAGAAAAAAGACGCAAAGGTACTAGGGACAAAGTTCCAAGACTCCGATGGAATCCTTGGCAGAAGCACGTCAGGTACATGTCAGTAACTACAATATTTACAAACTGTGGGTCACAGCTCCCATAGGGAAGAAGCTATGTAGCAAAGTATTTATTATTTTGCTGACAGATTATCAATTTTGTTGTTTATATTTTGTTACTCTGTAAACTTCCCACATTTCTTACCTTATATTTTTATCAATCATAGTTTGTTCTTTCCTTAAATAAATTGTTGTGTCATCCTGAAGTTTGTCTTTTTTAAATTTTCCACGTGGCAATATATACATCTTCCTTCTGTACACACTTGTTCCAGCGCCTTATACTACTCTCAGAACCACATTCTAACAGCTTGGAGTAAATTTGCCTCACTTTCAAATGTTTTATCACGTATAAAAATCTTATAATATAAAATAAAAGGATTTAAAAGCGTGAATGTTTCTTTTATACATAAAACGAACTTCTACTGTCCTTACTGCGAAGGACAGTAGAAGTTCGTTTTATGTATAAAAGAAACATTCACGCTTTTAAATCCTTTTATTTTATATGTATAGATGGCGCGTTATTGCTTTGTGTTAATTTATTCCTAACTGGCCTTGTCTTTATAGTTTGCTGAAGAGCATTGCTCGAAGCAAATATTTGAATGTAATTCTACTGTCCTATAAGCTTATGTCCATAGTTTACTTGAAAACCATTTCTAAGATTCCATCCTTCAGTGTAGCATATGAAAGCAGAATGATCCAATACAGTATTAGAGCTCTGAGAAGCGGTCTGGTGAATTAAATTGGCGAAACCGCTGGGAGGGTTCACCACTGATGAGCCAAGCCCTCCCAATATATTTTTTCATCGCAGTAAGGACAGTAGAAGTTCGTTTTATGTATAAAAGAAACATTCACGCTTTTAAATCCTTTTATTTTATATGTATAGATGGCGCGTTATTGCTTTGTGTTAATCTTATAATATTCCAAACAATAGAAATATGAGGAGCCAAGTTCCCTCATACCCTGCAATCTTTGCCAATGTCAGGTGCGCCGTGTGATGTCACGCAATATTTTGATGAAATTTGATTTGGATATTTTTAATTAGGGTATTTTTGTTTCAATTGCTCTTTTTAGCTTCTCTATGATAAGCAATACCTTTCCTTGTTGGTAGAAGAATTTCCGTTAAGGGTGTCCATGAATATCAACCCTTCTTGGTGCTGAAAGACAAAGATTGTGATTTTGTTCCTGGAAAGGGAATTCAATGTATTTTTACTGGCGATGTTTTATGGCTCTATTACATTGATTGTCGTTCTGAAGATGGTAATCATAATGATAAATATAAATAGCATCACATGCCATCATACCTTTTTTTAAAATACCTGAGAAGGTTTTCCAGAAAAAGTCTCCATGATGTCTGAACAAACTCTTTCCGAATTTTCATCAATTCACGTGTTGGAAGTTTTGGCATCCATTTTGAGCATATTAATTCTTCTACCAACAAGGAAAGGTATTGCTTATCATAGAGAAGCTAAAAAGAGCAATTGAAACAAAAATACCCTAATTAAAAATACCCAAATCAAATTTCATCAAAATATTGCGTGACATCACACGGCGCACCTGACATTGGCGAAGATTGCAGGGTATGAGGGAACTTGGCTCCTCATATTTCTATTGTTTGGAATATTATAAGATTTTTATACGTGATAAAACATTTGAAAGTGAGGCAAATTTACTCCAAGCTGTTAGAAGGTGGTTCAGAGAGTAGTATAAGGCGCTGGAACAAGTGTGTACAGAAGGAAGATGTATATCAAAGATCATTAATAAGTTTAAGAACATTTTTAATTCGATAAATCGTCATTGTCCAGGTATTCTTTATCAATTCCTCCGTTAGAACCAAATTTTGGCCTGTCGATACAGAGGAACCTGGCCTTTCTTTATAACAACATCAAAATAACCATTATCGAAGAGCTTGTGCTTCTATCCATGACTTCGTTTTAACACACAGACCTCAGCCTCGATTTAATTACAATGGCTGAAATGTCCCCGGATTTTAACAGCAACTCCATCTCCGACCGTTGTCGAATTCTTGTTTACTTCAGACTTCACACACATATCTGAAAATAAAAATTAATATCTTAATTTTTTTCAGATATAAAAGGAGGAAATTTTATTTAATAAGTATTTATTATTTTTTCATGATGAAAACAAATATTTGAATATTTTTCATAGGTCATTGTGCATTACTTATCGACCGACCCTTGTATAGTTCAACATTTGAAAAAAATGGGGAAACATTTTAAAAATTAATTTTAAATTAAACGACACTAAATAATTTAAATATCTTAAAGTCTATTACCGTTTTATCAGAGGAAAGAAATCGGAGAAAACTATGCTTATAAATAAAATGAAGACAATTCCCAGAATGAAAAAAAAAAAAGTTGTGAGGCAGACCAAGTAGTTGCTTTTAAAAATGGAGCAATCAATAATACGTAAAATACATTTACAACAATTGAACTTACAGGGTGCGGTAGATAAGTAATGAGACTCGCCGCCGCGTGGCGCCCCAGTCGCTCGCAGTGCGTTCTCCACCTGCAGGTCACGTGGTGTGGGGGATCTGAGCTAACAATAGAACCGGTTCGCAGTCGCGTCGTAGCTATGGCGCAGTGAGGGTCGAGCTTCGCGTATTACGTTGTTTGTGTGCCCGTGACACTTGCGAGTGCTCACCGCCGAACAAAAGCAACGACGAGTGAACGTTTGCCGTGAGATGTTGAATGAATTGGAAAATAATCCAGACTTTTTAGACAACGTAGTAACAGGCGACGAATCGTAGACATTTCAATACGACCCGGAGACGAAAGCCCAGAGCTCGGAGTGGCACACACCGGCATCCCCGCGGCCGAAGAAAGCAAGAATGTGAAAGTCTCTAGTTAAGACAATGCTGATTGTGTTTTTCGACATGCGGGCGTTAATTCACAAAGAGTTTGTCCCTCAGGGGAAAACTGTTAATGCCGAATTCTACAAAGAAGTCCTTCGGCGATTGCACAAAGCCGTCAAACGGAAGCGACAGGATCTTGCTCAACGCTGGCGTCTCCACCACGACAACGCTCCGGCGCACACAGCGTTCCTAGTGACCTCCTATTTGACCCGAATTGGAGTTGAAGTTCTTCCACAGCCACCATACAGCCCTGACATGAGTCCTCGTGATTTCTTCCTATTTCCGAAGGTAAGAAGATGCCCGAAGGAACATCGTTTCGACGATATCCCGAACATCCAACGTGCTGTCACGAAGGAACTAACTGGGATAACTCCAACGGACTACAGTGGGGCCTATGAAGCTTGCAAAACGCGCTGGCAACGTTGTGTCGACGCCCAAGGGGAGTTCTTTGAAGAATATTAACGTTTTGTACAAATCGGATCAATAAATTTGTTTTTCTAGACTGAGTCTCATTACTTATCTACCTCACCCTGTATGCCTTTAATCGTATTAAATATATACATCCTATATACCTTAAATGTAAGTATTTAGTGTTCGTGTGTCATTTTGTAAATTATTTAACGGAGTGTCTTACAGCAGAATCGACGGCGACCGCGGGAAAATTTACTACGAAACTGAAGGCGATAATTAAAGAGCAGGGGGCCTAAATCTCAAAGGAAACCAGCTGAAAAATGTAAGTGCTTATTTCCACGGTCAATTTGTGAAATTTGACATAAAATAATGTAAAGGCATATTTGCTGTGTTTATCTCCCTTGCCGATGTAGAATTGCTAGGCCTCAGATTGACACCACAGCATGAAACTTCAGACCTTACGATAATCTTTAACCATCGAGCGCGCGCGCTAAAAATGTAACGTAGTTGCGCGCGCTGGGTGAAATATACCCGATATTATAATTATATATATATCCTAGTTATGCAAGTGTATCGAAACAACACTTTGCGAATCAAAATATTAAAACTCTTTGCGAAAAGCTATTAAGCATTATTGGCGAAGTCCTAAAATGAATATAAATATGATTTTAAAATTAGTAATCTGGAATGCCAATGGAATTTTAACTAAAAAAGATGAACTACTCTATTTTTTGGAATATAATGAAATCGATATAGCACTAATCTCAGAAACTCATTTGAAAAATTTTAAAACTCTTAATCTTAGAAATTACAACGTTATTAGGATGGACCGTCTTATTGGGAGAGGAGGAGGAACGGCTATTATCCTCAGAAATTTCTTCAAGTATAGAAAGATTATTGTTAAGACTGATTATTTGGAAAAAATACTACTATAGTATTTAAACCTGATGGAAAAACAAGCCTGCAAATTTCTTCTGTTTATCGCAAACCAGATCAACTATTGAAATGTGAGGATTTGAGTAAATTATTTCAAAATAATCTTGTCATCGCTGCAGGAGACTGGAACTCCAAACATCCATTATGGGGCTCTAGTAAAAGTAATCCGAGTGGAATGGTTCTTCATGAGTTTTCAGAATCTGCAGGGTTGGACATAATAGCTCCTTCCTTGGCTACTCACTACAGTCATATTGGTCATCCTGACTTCTTGGACTTTGCGGTTTTCAAAAATGTGCCGTGGAATTTTGAAATCACCACAGTAGATGCATTATCTTCTGATCACTTACCTGTGGTTTTAAGGCTGGCATGTCCTAAATATGATTTTTCTATGAAAGTAAATAAAAACACAAACTGGATATATTTTCAGCAAGATTTAATCAATAATCCACCTCCCAGATCCCCTTTAAATTCTACTATAAATATTGATCTTGAAATTGGAACCCTCAACAAAACCATTCTTAATACTTATTCTAAAAATACAATAGTTTCTCCCATAGTTAAACCGCATGTGCCTATTTTTATTAAAAACATTATCAGAGAAAAGAATAAAGCTAGAAAGAAATGGCAGTCAACATGGGACCCCAGACACAGATATATTTATCTACATTTTCAAAAGAAAGTGAATATTATATTACAAAAGTACAACCAGCAAAGTCAAAATGATCTTATCAACAGCGCGTTAAATACTCCAAACACCTTCTGGAGACTAGTGAAGTCAACTCGAAAAAAAATCGGAAATTAAAAATATTAATGTAGATGGTGATATTCTACATTCAGATGAAGAAATTGGCAAGGCTTTGGCATTTAATTTCTCAAAACACTTTTCCATAGTTTCAAAAGAAGCCCTAACAAATCATCCAACCTTAAATGAAACTCGAATGACTCTTGATAACAACGAAAATATTTTGAAACTTACATCACCACAAGAAGTAAAACAAGAAATAACAAAACTCTCTGCAAACAAGGCGCCTGGTCACGATGAAATAACTACCAAATTAATCAAAAACCTACCTATAAAATGGGTTGTATTTTTAACTAACATTTTCAATGCATCTATTAATCTTTGCTACTTTCCAAAGATATGGAAGCATGCTATAGTTATTCCCATACCAAAAAAGCAACCATCTAAATCCCTGGATGATTTTAGGCCAATTAGTCTCTTGCCGATATTTGGAAAAATATTTGAGCGGATCATCCTTAAAAGACTCCAGACCTATATAGATACAAGAAATGTTCTAATTCCACAGCAATTTGGGTTTAGAGAAAATCATTCAACAACTCACCAATTGATTATCGTTATTGATTTCATACAAACTCGCAAATCCCTTAACGAAGCTGTTGGAGTAGTGTTTTTAGACTTAAAAAAGGCTTTCGATATGGTTTGGCACAGAGGCCTCATCATTAAATTAAGTTCTTATAATTTTCCTCAGAAATTCATCAGGTTCCTGAAGAATTATCTTCAGGATAGAACGTTCTCCGTAAAAGTTGGAACATATATATCAAGTCCTCGGCAAATAGAATCTGGTGTTCCTCAAGGCTCAATATTTAGTCCTACACTTTTCAATTTATACATCAATGATATTCCACATATCCCACAATGCCGACTAGCTCTTTTCGCTGATGATATTGCCCTGTTATCCAGCTCGCGTTCCCCAGATATTTTAATTTCCCGCCTTCAAAACTATCTTGAAATCATTTGCAATTGGTGTGATAAATGGAAACTCAATCTGAATCCAAAGAAATCTCCAATTATCTTTCCTCCACGAAATAGCTTCAAGTTCACACCCAGGACAAATCTTATAATTTACTCATCTTCCATAAATTGGACCCAGCAGGTCAAATATTTGGGAGTCACTTTCGATTCTAAACTGAAATTCACCAGCCACGTGAAAGATATAATAAGAAAATCTAAAATAGCCAAAGCCTCATTATCCAATATGTTCAGTTCAAAAAGTGGTTTATCTGTTAACCAAAAATTTACTTTATACAGAAGCTGTATTCTCCCTATAGTAACATACGCATTGCCTGTATGGTTTAAATACATAACCTTGACTGATAGGAAAAGAATAGATGCATTCATGAGAATTTGTTTAAGAAGTACTGTAAATGCCCCATTTAATCTATCAAATGCAATTTTAAAGCAGGATTTAAACCAGCCTAATATAGAAGAAATATACATATCCTCGACCCAGAAATTATATCTAAAACTCTCTACTTCCCAAAATCCAGTTATACAAGAATTGTTCCAATTTGATGGAGACCTCAATCCAAGACATAAAAGACCTGGACTTCACTCTACCTGAACTGTGATCTTCCAGTCAGTTCTGAAGGCTATTTTTTAGAAATTCTTGATGCCTAACATCCACGACAAAGTGACTCGTGAGCTTTATGCTCGAATGGTACACTGTAAATTTGAGAGGAAATAAATAAATAATTATATATTTTGAACATAAATATTATCTGAGGAAAAACAAAACCTTTTCTATTTCAAAGTAACAACATTTTTATTTTCAAAAAAGGCAATTATTAATAAAATATTTTTATCTTTTACACAGATTAAACATTTTAAAAATTATTCTTGAATAATGCTCAAAATTGGTAGTGGTATATAAAATAGGAATCTATTGCTCCTTTCCAATATTAAAAATATAAAATTCCATGAGTAAAATCATTGCAAACCGCAATTGTATGTCCTTAACAAATTGGCTTTTCACAGGAAGTGCCTTCTAAAAATGAATTGAAATAAATATTTAGAGTATACATTTGTATTTTCAATTAAATTATCTGTAAAAAAATGATTTTTGTTTTACTTAGTCCTCTAGGCAGTAAAGAAATGCTTTTTCTTTAATTTAGTTGCTCTTTGCTTTGTTTAAAAAATGTAAACATCAAGGAGGTAAGAAACATGGCGCCATTCTAACTGATCAGGGAACGAGTTTTATACATCTTCGCAGGGTGTGGTGGATGCTAAACCTGGATCTCAGCTTCCTAACCTAAATTATCAAAATTTATAATTTTCTTTTAATATTTAGGAACTTCACCGAAAAATAGATGTTCAGAATACTTTAAAATACCTGATCTGGCTAAAAATATTTAAGTGAGATGCTCATTTCTGTGGACCACAAGCAGCAACATGCCGCCGAGTATATCATTATTAGGTCAGATTAGGTTTTCAGATAGGTTAAATGAGGTTAAATAAGGTTATTTTAAAAATGGAACTATTTTTGTTTACCGCGAGTAGGTCTAGCGCGGAATAATACAATACCGACGTATGTGAATAGAAATGAGTATTTCGCCAATATTGCGCACCAAATATATCTCAATTTTTCCACCAAGATTCCCTGCAGTTTGGTTTGAAAAAATGATCTCAAATAAGTTGGCCGCGTCTTTTTATTATTTAATTTGTATCATCAAATTTCTTAACATAAAAAGATTATCGGAAAAATAAAATCGGAAGTTTATTGAGGTACGTGTCATGACGAGCTCTCATAAATGACGTCACGAGCGCTCCTGATTGGTCACTGGAATAATTTACGCGGGTTTTGTGGAGGTTATTAGGAAGACGCGGATTTTAGGGTTCAAGACCTTTTTCTAACACTACTTATTGAACCGTAAGCGGTAGCAATGGGTAAATATTACCCAGTAGGAACTTAAGAAACTATTTCTATATAAAAATACTAGCCAAGCTTCTGATGATGATCATGTACTGATATTTTGAAATATTTCTCTCTCCCAGATGGTTCTTGCACTGAATAAAAAAAGGACTTTATGTCATAGCTTCCTTCAGTGAATTCTCTCCTACAATGGAGGTATCTCCCAGATCGCTATCTCTTCTTCTTCCTTTTTTAGATTGAAATCCCCGTATTGTAGCTAATCACCTTCGACCCATGTCAGCTAAAACAACACAATTACGGGATTTTTTTGAGTGCTTTCTTCTCTTTTACAAATAAAGAAGCATTATTTACGAAAATGATGCTTCTTGTCTTCCATCTTCAACCTAGCACAGAATAAAACCTACTGCACAATAGACTCTAACATAAAATGAATATTTATAGATGAAAAACCAGTATTTGACTTATCAAACGCGTATATTTTCTTGAAGAATCCACTTGAAGAGCGAACGTTTAAGCTCGCGTTGTTTTGAAATACCGAAGAAAAAACTTTCTGGATTGATTCAATATTATTAAATTCACGATTTAAAGAAGAATCCATTTCGCAATTTTGCATACTATCAATTTTGCATATTCTTTTTTAAATAGATTCTGAAATAAATATTTATATTCACACTCACAGGATATTATATAAATAGATCTTATGTAAAAAATATGTATGGTGTATGAATCTAACTGTAGAATATTTTTTTTACAGATATATTTGGAGCATTTTTAGGCAAAAGAGTTTTTCAAGATTTCATAAGGATATATTTGATAAATTTGAAATAGTCGAAGAAATTCAAGTACCTAATGTAAGTAATCTGCGCCCTAACATATTGATACATCTTTTAAAGTATGTTTTAACGTGTTCATGAAAATTTGGACTTAAGCATTTTAAAAAATTGAAATAAAAAGAAGCGTTGAGGATTTTCTTGACAATTTTGTATTGATTTCATATATATTTTTTTATAAAGTTGATTGGATTATTTTCTACGACTTGAGCGAAAATAATCCATCTAATCTAAATTTGAAGCCACGACTCTATGATTATAAAAAAGGGTTGAATAGATAAAACAGAAACAACCACAACAAAACATTTTAATCAATACCCTTGGAAATTGCGAGGGAAATCGCTAGCTTGAAAAACAATAAAGCAGCAGGTTACGACAGTATACCAAATGAAGCTATCAAAGCCCTACCTGAGAATGGTTTAATCCTTTTATCTAACTTATTCAATAAAATATTAACTAAATCCCAAGTTCCTTCACACTGGTCAAAAACCATAATCCAACCAATATTCAAAAATGGTGACCCGAATGCACCATCAAATTATAGGGGCATTGCGCTTATAAGCAACTTGTCAAAACTTTTTACATCCATATTAAAAAATAGACTAAGTAATTGGATTGAGAATAGAAAACTCATAGCGGAAAACCAGGCAGGATTCAGAAGGGGTTACTCGTGCCAAGACCATATCTTCACGCTTACATCACTAATCCAAATGACATTAAACCGCAAAAGAAGGAAACTTTACGCATTCTTTGTTGATCTTAAAAAAGCGTTTGATACGGTTCCACATTTACTATTATGGAGAAAGCTTGCGCTTGTTGGTTTAAGTGGGCGCGCGATTTATCAAACTCATACAGAACTACTATGCTCAAATGATGGCAGCGGTCAGATGGAACGGCTCTTTTACAGAATTCATCAAAATACAATCAGGTGTTCTTCAGGGTGAACCTCTTTCACCGTATTTATTTATTATTTTCATTAACGATCTGGTGGCTACACTGGATGATTCTGACCTGCCAGGTATATACTTACCGGGTCATGGAACTATACACCTCCTCCTGTTCGCGGATGATATAGTCCTCTTTGGTGAATCCAAGATAAATCTTTAAATAAAGATTAATCTAATAAAAAGATATTTTGAGGAAAATGGTTTAACTCTGAACCAATCCAAGTCTAAAATCGTAGTGTTTCGAAATGGAGGCCGCTTGGCCAGATCTGACGTTTGGTTTTGGGGCCAACAACCCTTGACAGTATCTTCAAAATATACATATCTTGGCTACCCCTTAACTACCAAGAATACAACTGCTTACGTGGCGCAGCACTTTAAAAGCAAAGCATTGGTTGCTACAAACGCAGTGGGGAGAATACTATCTAAGTCAAGAACCAAATCGTTCGGAGCAGTGATGAAATTACTTGACTCCATAGTTTTATCCACGTTGTTATACTCGGCCCCCATGTGGGCGACAAATCAGATAGTAGTTGTAAACCAGATCCAGGATATTTTCCTACGGCGATTTCTTGACCTACCCAAATATACTCCGGGCTACATCTTACGAACAGAAACCGGAAGGATGTCCCTTGAATTAAACATTACGAAATTGATTCTAAAGTTCTGGATACGGATTTTAAAAATGGACAGGACAAGATTACCCTATGTTTGCTTGTCCCAGCTCTGGAAAGTTTCAATTGTGGGAAAAGCGGGAAACAACTTTATTCATAACTTGAATAGCATCATTGACTCTAGGGGTTTTTCTTTTCTTAAGAACTGTGAAGATTATATGGTTGTGCGAGGAGAAATGCCTAGAATTATTCAAACCACAGTGGACCAGCTACTCCAATTTGACCGAGCTAAGATACAAGGCTCAACTCATTTTATTCACTACCAATCTCTAAGTAGCTCCTTTATGAAGGAGGACTACTTACTATCAAACCTCCCTTTGAAAATTAAACGATTTATAGCCCGTCAAAGGATTCTATGGCTACTTTTCCGCAAGGATATCACGGGATTTTGGAACAGCGACCCTTTAAATTGCTACTTCTGCAATGTTGGCATCCAAGACAATTTGGTCCACTATCTATTCCATTGCCCATTCCTACACGAAAAGAGACTGGAAATTCGCGAAATTTCGGAGCTAGCTCACTACAATGAACAACATGTATATAAAATCTTTAATGCTCTCCTTCTGGATAAAACATTTGTTTATAAATATTTTAAATTTTTCAAGGCGATTGATAAAATGAGAGAAGAGGTGCTCAACTCCACAGACAACGGCTGATTGCTCCCCCCCCTCCCCTCTAGATTGCTTTTCCTCCTCACTCATGTACATATATAACCTTTAGGGGAATCCCCTTGTAAGACAATAGTGTCTTAATAAAGGTTTTTGTTGTTGTTGTTGTTGTCAATACACTTCGTCTTATTTACTCGTTTGGGAGTCCAAAACGAGCTTTTTTTTTTGGAAGAGAGACACAATAACCACTGCATTTGTTTTTTTTTTATTCATCTTAACAATGATTTAAAAAAAATGAAACCAGATCCATATAGTGTCCTAATTAACACCTTTTCTAAAACATGCCAAAGGAAATGGGTATATATTTTATTTTATCTATATATATAAAAATGAATGTATGTGTGTGTGTCTGTGTGTTTGTTTGTTTGTCCTTTATGCCTGACCAAACCACTCATTGGATCGCCATGAAACTTTGGGAAGTTATTTAGTATAGTACTGGGAAGGTTTCTAGCAAATAAAATTTTTGAAATAACTTTTCGCCTAGAAATAATCAAGATAAATATTCTAATTTATCTGTTATAATTCAACAATCTGCTCTAAATATTATCATGATGATACGATGATTTTGTAATGTAGAAAATTAGGAAAGACAAAATTCAGGATGACACGGCAATTTATTTGAGACAAGAATAATGATACAATTCAAAGGCAAGATACTATTCCTTTAACTTCCAATTACCGAGGGAACCAATTAATATTGATTTTATTCAACTTATAGAGTATTTTTCAAGGGACCGGGAAAAAATGTTCACTTTATCGAGAGATTCGTTAAACAAACCTTTACTCGGGTAAAACCCGGGCAAAGCCGGGTACATCCATACAAGAATAATGATACAATTCCAAGGCAAGATACTATTCCTTTAACTTCCAATTACCGAGGGAACCAATTAATATTCACTTTATTCAACTTATCGAGTATTTTTCAAGGGACCGGGAAAAAAATGTTCACTTTATCGAGAGATTCGTTAGACAAACTTTTACTCGGGTAAAACCCGGGCGAAGCCGGGTACGTCCGCTAGTTATTGATAAAATTTTGAATTATATAACTAAAAAAAATATCAAATTTAAAGTTTTCTTTAAGCTCAAATTTATTATTATTTTTAAAAAATTTACGAGATATGTTGCATAGCACCCTATTGTCTGACATTGTCTGGCTGACCTATTCCTTCCAAGTATTATCTCTTTAAAAATAATGTTTCCCTCCTTACATTGGATTAAAAAAAAAGTGTTCCCGCCCGGGATCGAACCGGGGACCTTGTGCGTGTGAAGCACACGTGATAACCGCTACACCACGGAAACTTAAAAAAGAATTTCTCCATTATTTTATCAATATTTCACTTTTTAGAGAGTGTCCCTAATTCCATGCTCGTTAATTAATTATTTTGGCGTTCAGAGGGTTTACCTCAATAAATGTAGCTGCCCATGTGAGATTTATTAAGTCTAAAATATCTTTAAATGCATGTTAAAGATTGAATGCTTCATAATACAAGGAGAGATTTTCATAGAAAGGTTTCATGCTCGTCGCAGGTTTTAGGTCGAATTATTCGAAAATAACCCTGAAATCAATTCATATTCATGATGAAAGCCTATACATGTATGAATCCCCGTTTTTAGGGCTTAAATCAGGAGTATATTTGATAATTAAAAAAAAAATGTTCCCGCCCGGGATCGAACCGGGGACCTTGTGCGTGTGAAGCACACGTGATAACCGCTACACCACGGAAACTTGAAAAATACTTCCTTTAAGGTTTAATTAATATTTTACTGATTTTAATAATTTTGTGATTCTCGTGTCAAACTATACTTAAACATGTTGGTTTTAAAAGAATTTCCCTCTTTGTAATAGTTAACAATATAACGAGAAACTTCCTCTTTCGCATTTTTTATCATAATATAATTTATACCAAGATAAGTTGTAACAACCATATCAAAAACACGACACATGTATACTAATAATTTAACCAGAAGAATCAACACAGGGGGGTGTCATGATCCAATAAATTATATCTAACAACAGTAACCGCACTTCTACCACATTTATTTGTGTGTGTTGACTTTTTAACTTGCATTTCATACCTATAAATCAAATTGTACACTAGCTTTTCGATTTTTTTTAAACTATTAATATAGGGGGGCTCAGATTCCATGTCGACACAAGACAACAAGGGTTAAATCAGCAAATAATTATAAATAGTAGAGGGCACACACATATTTTTGAAAGTTTCCGTGGTGTAGCGGTTATCACGTGTGCTTCACACGCACTAGGTCCCCGGTTCAATCCCAGGCAGGAACTCTCTTCTTTTATACCGAATATCCTACTCCCGATTTAAGCGAGAAACACGTATTGTAAATAACTACCTTGCGATTTCTTCTATCTGCTTATGTTGTTGTTATTTGTTTAATGTATAAACGTTCTTCCCTGATTTATAGGAGTCAGAACTGACAAGTCCGAAAACTTGAAAATAAAAATTTGAACAAGAAACTCAACCCTGGAAGCTTTATTTATTTTATAATATATGTTTAATGTATATGTTTATTCAATGCTCTTTTTCTTAATTGTATATTTTCTTTTTGACAATTCTGTTACCTACTCTACTACAATATGAATTATTGTAAATAGTTTCACGCGCAATTATCCAGTTTGGATATAGTGTATCTTATTTGCAACTGGTAGTAAATAAACACGTGTTAGGAACACACACATTACGCTAACTTTGGTGGGGGCAGGTGTTAGTATTAGATCAATAAAATCCAATTTATAAATATTAATATATTATTTTAATACACAGTAGATCCTCTTTGTAAAACGACAGTTTTTATTGAACCATTTTTATTATTCAGAGAGGTCTCCTTTGGTTCTGCAACTAGGTGTATTTTCTCTTCTGCTGTATTAGGCTTATTAATTATTTGTATTTTAAGGATGTAACATTTGATATCTTCATTCTGTAATGGAAAAAATATATGGATTATATATACACAGTAGAACCTTTGTAAAACGATAGTTGTTATTGAACCTTTTTTATTATTCAGAGAGCTCTCCCTAAAGAACATTTTGGTTCTGAAACTAGGTGTCTTCTATTTTCTACTGTATTAGGCTTATTTATTCTTTGTATTATAAGGCTGTGACAACTTGAGATCTTCATTCTGTAATGGAAAATATATATGGATTATATATACACAGTAGAACCTTTGTGGAGAGAAAGTTTTTATTGAACCATTTTTTTAATTATTCAGAGTTCTCCTGAAAGAACACTTTGGTTCTGTAATTAAGTGTCTTCTATCTTCTACTGTATTAGGTTTATTTATTCTTTGTAATTTAAGGCTGTGACAACTTGATATCTTCATTCTATAATGGGAAAAAATATATGGATTCTTTAAAGGCAAATTTAGAATATTTTCGGAAAACATTTTCTAGACTTTCATAACTGTTGGCGCTAAATGGCGATTCATTAAATATAATGGTTTAATACAATGGTTTATAAAATCTAGCATGTGTGTAATTCTTCAAAGATACTTCGGCCAGTAAATCTTTTTATTATCTCGATGTTTCGACAAAAGTCTTTTGTCCTCGTCAGGAGGGAACAAAAATTACAACATTTGGCAAAGCGTTAAAATTATTCTAAGGCTGCAAGGGCGTTCTCACGCAATATTTCAAATTTTGTACAACATCTAATTTTTTTCGCTCCTGACGAAGACAAAAGATTTTTGTCGAAACGTTGAGATAATAAAAAGATTTACTGAGTGAAGTATCTTTAGTTTTAAGAACTATGAATGCCGGCCAGGCACAGCCTCTATCTTAACGATACCATGTAATTGTTACAGGAGTGTTTATTGCCTGTCATGGTTGGTTGTCTGAATATTTTCTATATGTTTGAGGCTTGTGATAGATGCGATGGAAAACCTTGTTGGTCATATTCCAGGGTTGATCATAATAGAGGTTGTAATATGTGATATTTAGGGTCAAGATCAGTTCGCCAAGTTCTGCTGCTAATGTATTTAAATTTTGTCACGGTAGTTATACAAATATTCCAAAAGTTTAAGTAAAAAAATAAATCATTAATTATGAAAAAGGCATTTACTTATCGTGCAACTGAGAGTTGCTGATATACGCTTTTATATATATTTAAGAGTTTTTTAGATTTTTTTCTGATTATAGTAAATTTATCGATAAATATGTTGGATTTGAAAAACTATTTTCTCATTTTGTAATAAGTAACAATATACGAGGGCCATCCAATAAATAAGTTTTCCTATTTTTTAACAAATAAACAACATTATTTACAATTATGCAGTTATTTTATTTTCATTATACAACTCATAGACTACTTCTCTACATAATCACCATTTCTGTCCAAGCATTTTTGGTACCGTTGTAGCAATTTTTTGATACCACTGTTGTATCAAGCCGTGTCCTGTCTTCGTAGCCAGTGGTTCGCCTCCGCCTGCACTTCGTCATCATTCGCAAAGTGCTTGCCTCCAAGGTGCAACTTGAGTGCTGGAAAAAGATGGAAGTCGCTTGGGGCAAGATCCGGAGAATAAGTTGGATGTGTGAAAATTTCCCATTTGAAGTTTTCCAGCAACGTTTGGGTCGTTCAAGCTGCGTGAGGGCGAGCATTGTCATGGACGAGTAACACTTTCCGAGACAAAAGTCCAGGACGTTTCCGTTTTATTGCAGCCTTGAGTTTAGTGAGGACTTCGCAGTACCTCGCAGCGTTAACCGTAGTGTTCAACCAATAAAACACCTTTAACGTCCCAAAAGACGATAGCCATAACTTTGCCTGCAGAGATTGTGACCTTCGTCTTTTTTGGTGCACTTTCCTCAGGCTTCTTCCACACCATGCTTTGTCGTTTTGTTTCTGGAGTTGAATGATGCACCCAGCTTTCATCTCCAGTGACAATACGTGAAAACAGTTGATCTCCATCTCTTTGATGCATTTCCAGGAAAGCTCGGGCTGCCTCCGTCCGTTGTTGCTTGCGATTTTCCGAGAGCAAACGCGGGACCCATCTTGCGCAGACTTTGCGGAAATTCAAAACATCTGACATGATTGTTCCAATAGAAGAACGTCCAATTTCGATTCCAGGAGGCAGTCGAATTATTATTTCGTCAATGGTGACGCGGCGATCTGCTTCCACCACATTCCGAACAGCAGCAACGGGCCTGCCGCTTCGCTCGTCATCATGCACGTTTTGCCGTCCTTCCAAGAACCATTTAGATGCTCATACATCCTTCACCATACACTGACACTAAATTGCGATGAATATTGACCGCAGTTTCATTTTTCGCCGTGAAAAAACGAATTACAGAACGGAGTTCGCAAGTGGACACGTTCACCAATGGTAACTCCATGGAAACTGAAGCGCTACGGACTTGTGCGTACGAGTAGTGTGATTTTGAAGGTCACGCGCTTCCAACGCATCCTAGTGACCCTTTCTTACACTACTAACTAATTTTTACAACGTTTCGTTCGCAGAAAAAAAATAGGAAACTTATTTATTGGATGTCCCTCGTAGTATATATATAGTTTGTTATTTATTACAAAATATATATGAGAAAATAGTCTTTCAAACCCAACATATATATCGATAAATTTACCACACTCAAAAAAAATCAGGACTATTAAATATTCTATATACAGTTACGAGCGTCATTCTTCATCTCTTAATCAGTTTTCACCTCTGTCACCGTTTGCTTTTTTTTTTTGGAATGGCGCCCTCCTATTGGTTGGCTACGATCACGCCACCTTTGCCCCCCTCCCCCCCCATTATGCCCCCCCCCCCACTCGCTTTTCCGTTTTTGTAACTATTGTGTTGGAGCGAGTCGCTCCTAAATAAATGCATATATTAGTTAATACCTAAATGGAATCCTCTCTTTCTTTTTCCCAGTAAGAGACGCCTACGGAAGCCAACAGTACATGGACAGATAAAGCACATAGGCTATAGTTATTAACTAACATATGCATTTATTTGAGGCGCCAATCTATAATTGTAACAAATAGTATTTGAATCAAAACATTCAATCGGGTTAAACACGGGCATTGCCCGGGTCATTCGGCTAGTATATAATAGAGTGGAGCAGTTAATACCAAGTTTCCGTGATGTAGCGGTTATCACGTGTGCTTCACACGCACAAGGTCCCCGGTTCGATCCCGGGTGGGAACATTTTTTTTTTTAAACCGAATATTTGTATCATCTGGAAAATTAAAAGCACAATTTGAAATATCTCTTCTCTATATATATAAAAATGAATGTTTGTATGTTTGTTTGTCTGTTTGTCTGTCTGTATGTCCGGTATACAAATTCGCAGTAGTTCACTAATTCAAACCAAAATTTCCATACATAGGTAAAAAAACACGGGGAAGACGATAGACTATTTTAAAAAATATATAAATCAATTATTAAAACTATATGTTTTTAGTCAGAAAATGATGATGACGATATTGCTGTATCATGTTTGATTATCAGATACAAAATTATATCGGGAAAAATTCCAAAAAGCAGAGACCACGGGTTAAACCAGTTCATTATTTTGTACGCAGGAACAAAATTCTAACAGAAAAAACATTCATTCGAGCAGAAAACAAAAGCCAGATCATCTTTCTATAAAAATATCGCTTCTCAGACACAAAGTTTGGAGCGGGACGTTTCACAAGAGTGACATCCACGGCGCCAATTTATAATTGTAACGAATAGTATTTGAATAAAAACATTTAATCGGGTAAAACCCGGGCGTTGCCCGGGTCATTCGGCTAGTAGATTATAAACACATGGCAATAAGACCAAATCCGAATAAATTCATAGTGTGTGACGTTTAGGTAGCAGCAGTTTTTAAGTACTTTTGTCTGAAGATGGTAATAACGCTGTTACCGAAACGTCACACACTATTTATTTATTTGGATTTGGTCTTATTACCTTGTGTTAATAATATGTCATCAATATGTTATAACGCCTTGATAAAGGTTGGTGTTCAGCCAACTGAAATATTGGTAAAATAAATGATATTTTGTTCCAATATATGCCTTTTAAATTAAAAATCATTAATTAAATCCCAAAGGCTCACATGCACATGGGGAAAGAGAAAAAAACATTACTGTATTATTTTGTTTTATGTATGGCGAATCCATACAGGGCAATGGGCCCTAATAAAATCCTTTTTGTTTTTGTTATTGTAATTAAATCTATAGAATGAAAAATGTGATAATAATTTTACAAGTGAGAATCAACAAGCATGGTAAGGGGTAATGATGTAGCCAAATATATGTGATGATACACCGACTACAGAGTATCTATATATATAAAAATGAATGTATGTGTGTCTGTTTGTCCTTTATGCCTGACCAAACCACTCATTGGAACGCCATGAAACTTTGGGAAGTTATTTAGTATAGTACTGGGAAGGTTTCTAGCAAATAAAATTTTTGAAATAACTTTTCGCTTTAAAATAATCAAGATAAATATTCTAATTTATCTGTTATAATTAAACAATCTGCTCTAAATATTATCATGATGATACGATGATTTTGTAATGTAGAAAATTAGGAAAGATAAAATTCAGGATGACACGGCAATTTATTTGAGACAAGAATAATGATACAATTCCAAGGCAAGATACTATTCCTTTAACTTCCAATTACCGAGGGAACTAATTAATATTGATTTTATTCAACTTATCGAGTATTTTTCAAGGGACCGGGAAAAAATGTTCACTTTATTGAGAGATTCGTTAGACAAACCTTTACTCGGGTAAAACCCGGGCGGAGCCGGGTACGTCCATACAAGAATAATTATACAATTCCAAGGCAAGATACTATTCCTTTAACTTCCAATTACCGAGGGAACCAATTAATATTGATTTTATTCAACTTATCGAGTATTTTTCAAGGGACCGGGAAAAAATGTTCACTTTATCGAGAGATTCGTTAGACAAACCTTTACTCGGGTAAAACCCGGGCGAAGCCGGGTACGTCCGCTAGTTTACAATAATTATTCAGTGCCAATATACTTAGTTTTGAACAGGCTTTTGTATTATAATTTCTATATGTTTATTACATCTTATTTCTGTACCAGTGTTATGCTCATTTATTTAGGGTTTTTTTATTCGAGGAGGACTGTTGTTGAAGAATATTTTTGGTTTGTATTTCTGTAGTTTTCTGTTTGTAGTGAAATTATTAATTTCTGTTTTGAGTGTTTTCACTATAAGTTTATGTTTTTAAAAATAATTTGGCTAGATTGTTTTTTTTTTTGCTTATCCCTGTACAGACCATGGTAATCATGGTGGGTAGAAGTAGGCGACTTCTTTTACTGTAAGTGCACCACATGTCTCCACATTTAAAAATCAGTTCGACTTTGCACTTACAAATGTGTCAGAGCCCCATTTGGTTACTTGCACTCGCTGGTGGATTTGGACTTTTGAAAGAATCGGGAGCCATTGGAGCATTTTTTTTTAAATCAGAAAAAAGTGCCCAATGCGGGAATCGAACCCGGGTCGTAGTGGTCTAAACCGTTGGTTTTGACCACCCAGATTGTTCATTATTCTATTTAGGTCTTTAGTTTTTTATATTATGGTGACTGTGCGCTCCATACCATTATATCATCTGCCAAAAGTTAAAAATAAATAAGCCTAATAGAGAGAGGACACCTAGTTGTAGAACAAAAGTGTCCTTTATGGAGAGCTAAATAATAAAATATTTAAAATGAGGAGTTTTATTTATGTGTGTGATAGAAATGTCTTCCAGCTAAGTTAACGTAATGTGTGTGCTCCTAATTAGCTTAAATCTGGAGTAGGATATAGGATACATTCTGTAAAAAAAAAAAAAAATGTTCCCGCCCGGGATCGAACCGGGGACCTTGTGCGTGTGAAGCACACGTGATAACCGCTACACCACGGAAACTTGAAAATATTTTCATTTAACGTTTTATTAATATTTTACTGAACTAAATAATTTTTTTATTCTCGTGATTATTGTCCAACTATCCTTAAATATGTTGGTTTTAAAAGACTATTCCCTCTTTATAATAGATAAGAATATATCAAGAAGCTTTCTTTTTGGCATTTTTAAATCATAAAATAATTTATACCAAGATAAATTGAAATATGTAAAAAATTGTATGAAATACAAATTAACAAGTATATAATAGTGGTGTTACAATGCTGTTACCAAAACGTCACTTATAAATGCTTTATTTGGATCTTTTGACACCCCCTTATGTTCATTTTATTGTAAAATTACTAGCCGAGTGACCCGGGCAACGCCCCGGGTTTACCCGAAGGACCCGCAGGTGAGAAACTATAGAAGAAAAATTTTAACAAATCAGAAAATGAAATTGCAAACAACAGAACTACACTTCTTTAAGGACATGAGAGCACATGCGCTGTATCACCATACGTGTACCATTTTCAAAGACCCTGCTTAGGATTAAAACTTCTCAGAAGCATAACAATAGTACCAACCTAGAGGTTAACTGGTGTGGATGCATTCCTCTGGGAGTAAGACTATTGAGAAATTCAGTAGGGAGTTATTTTGCTTCTCCGCATTCTAACACTCCAACTGTTAACACTGTGGAAACACTGACTCATGTTTGGTAAGCAATTTCAGGGAAGAAACTATAGACATTGGATCAAATAAATTATTAATTAAATTGCATTAAATAAAAATTATTAGATTTAAATAAATATTATTAGAGTGAAAAAAAAGAAAAATTAACAAATTAGAAAATAAAATTTCGAAAAATACAACTATATTGCAGATAAGATAAGAGGACCTTATTAAAAAATAAATAAACAAACTGTAATTCGACACTTTCGATAATTCGACACTTTCGATAATTCGACCATTTTAAAAATCAAATTTACAAGGTTGATTGTTGTTTAAATACAACTTTGATTTTGCATGCATAAACACAGGCTCTTGTAGCAAGAACCCAAATATTATTTATAGTCATAGCAAAAGCCAACTTTAGTGAAAACTGATGCCTCTTCAGAATGAATGGAAGACTGAAATCTGAAGGAGCAGAAGATATGGGTCATCTTTACATGTATGCTATCCAATGTTCGCACACTTGAAAAAGCCACATATAAAGTTGTCCGTGCGTAAACACAGGCTCTTGTAGCCAAGGTTTGGCCTTGAGCCTTATTTATAGTCATAGCAAAAGCCAACCTTAGTGAAAACTAACGCCTCTCTAGAATGAAGCGAAGGTTGGTATCCGAAGGGGCCAAAGATATTTCAGACACTATACAGTGTGTTCAACTTTGGGCACTGTCAGTATATGTGCTTCAAGGACATGAGAGCACATGCGCTGAAACACCATACGTGTTCCATCGCAAAGATCCTAAAGGCATTGGTGAAAGTATAAATAAATATTTTAGAAATGAAAAAAAAAATACATATATATATAAGAAAATAAATTGGAATAAAAATTTACAAACTATATTTCAGAGTGGATACATATTTGAAAGGAAAAAAAAAAAGAAAATTGCAAACAACAAAACTATATTACAGATATGACATGAAAACTAACGCCTCTCTAGAATGAAGCGAAGGTTGGTATCCGAAGGGGCCAAAGATATTTCAGACACTATACAGTGTGTTCAACTTTGGGCACTGTCAGTATATGTGCTTCAAGGACATGAGAGCACATGCGCTGAAACACCATACGCGTTCCATCGCAAAGTTCCTAAAGGCATTGGTGAAAGTATAAATGACCCATATCTTCTGCTCCTTCAGATTTCAGTCTTCCATTCATTCTGAAGAGGCATCAGTTTTCACTAAAGTTGGCTTTTGCTATGACTATAAATAATATTTGGGTTCTTTCTACAAGAGCCTGTGTTTATGCATGCAAAAGCAAAGTTGTATTTAAACAACAATCAACCTTGTAAATTTGATTTTTAAAATGGTCGAATTATCGAAAGTGTCGAATTATCGAAAGTGTCGAATTATCGAGTGTCGAATTACAGTTTGTTTATGTATTTTTTAATAAGGTCCTCTTATCTTATCTGCAATATAGTTGTATTTTTCGAAATTTTATTTTCTAATTTGTTAATTTCTTTCTTTTTTTTTTCACTCTAATAATATTTATTTAAATCTAATAATTTTTATTTAATGCAATTTAATTAATAATTTATTTAATCCAATGTCTATAGTTTCTTCCCTGAAATTGCTTACCAAACATGAGTCAGTGTTTCCACAGTGTTAACAATTGGAGTGTTAGAATGCGGAGAAGCAAAATAACTCCCTACTGAATTTCTCAATAGTCTCACTCCCAGAGGAATGCATCCACACCAGTTAACCTCTAGGTTGGTACTATTGTTATGCTTCTGAGAAGTTTTAATCCTAAGCAGGGTCTTTGAAAATGGTACACGTATGGTGATACAGTGCATGTGCTCTCATGTCCTTAAAGTAGTGTAGTTCTGTTGTTTGCAATTTCATTTTCTGATTTGTTAAAATTTTTCTTCTATAGTTTCTCACCTGCGGGTCCTTCGGGTAAACCCGGGGCGTTGCCTGGGTCACTCGGCTAGTATGTATATAAAAAAGCAAAGCCCAATTCTAAACCCAAATATTTTTTTTATGAGAAGAACATCAACATATTGCATGATTACGGCAGTCCATAGCTTCCCTGACAAAAATTCACCAAGAAAGTAAAATATTCCAAAATTTTTCTGTGTGTAAATTGCTAAATATGTAAAAAACATGTATACAAAAAAGCAAAGCCCAATTCCAAACCCAAATATTTTTTTATGAGAAGAACATCAACATAATGCATGATTACGGCAGTCCATAGCTTCCCTGACAAAAATTCACCAAAAAAGTTAAATATTCCAAAAATATTTCTGTGTATATATTGCTAAATGTGTAAATAACATGTATATAAAAAAGCAAAGCTTAATTTTAAATTTCATTATCCTTTTTACAGGAAAAGCATCAAAATACTGCATAAGTACGGCACTTTTGCAGCCGCATGATTACGGCAGTCCATAGCTTCCCTGACAAAAATTCACCAAGAAAGTTAAATATTCCAAAATTTTTCTGTGTGTAAATTGCTAAATATGTAAAAAACATGTATACAAAAAAGCAAAGCCCAATTCCAAACCCAAATATTTTTTTTATGAGAAGAACATCAACATAATGCATGATTACGGCAGTCCATAGCTTCCCTGACAAAAATTCACCAAAAAAGTTAAATATTCCAAAAATATTTCTGTGTATATATTGCTAAATGTGTAAATAACATGTATATAAAAAAGCAAAGCTTAATTTTAAATTTCATTATCCTTTTCACAGGAAAAGCATCAAAATACTGCATAAGTACGGCACTTTTGCAGCCGCATGATTACGGCAGTCCATAGCTTCCCTGACAAAAATTCACCAAGAAAGTTAAATATTCCAAAATTTTTCTGTGTGTAAATTGCTAAATATGTAAAAAACATGTATACAAAAATCAAAGCCCAATTCCAAACCCAAATATTTTTTTTATGAGAAGAACATCAACATAATGCATGATTACGGCAGTCCATAGCTTCCCTGACAAAAATTCACCAAAAAAGTTGAATATTCCAAAAATATTTCTGTGTATATATTGCTAAATGTGTAAATAACATGTATATAAAAAAGCAAAGCTTAATTTTAAATTTCATTATCCTTTTCACAGGAAAAGCATCAAAATACTGCATAAGTACGGCACTTTTGCAGCCCCCCTGACAAAAATTCACTAAAAGAGGTAAGTATTCAAAAAATATTTTGGTATATATATTGCTAAATGTGTAACAAACATGTATATAAAAAAGCAAAGCTTAATTCTAAGTTCTAATATTTTTTTTATAAGAAAAGCTACAAAAGCAAATAGGGAGAAGTGAAGCCATTTAGCCATTTTCAAAATCTGATTGTGAAAGAGTAAAAAATGAGTAAATAAGAGCAAATATAAAGAAAAAGTATTGCTAAATGTGTAATAAACATGTATATAAAAAAGCAAAGCTTAATTCTAAGTTTTAATATAAAGAAGAAATAAGACACAAAAATGGAGCTAAATTCAAATGAAAAACTATAACAAATTAATAAAAAAAATAAATAAGACCTAATCCAAATGCCACCATCATCAGACAAAAGAAAAAATGAGATTTTATTCTTTAGTTCATTTATTCTTCTGTCTGATGCTGTTGCTGAAACGTCACACACTATTAAATTATTTGGATTAGGTCTTATTAATGAGAAAAAAAAAAAAGATGCCAAAGAGAGATGAAAAGATGCCAAAAAAGATAACCAGATACAAAAATTGTGCTAAATTCAAATGAAAAACTATAACAAACACTTATAAAAGATAATTATTATAGAATAAAAGTAATAATTCAATCTACAATTCTAAAAATTTATATATTTAAATGAAAAACTATAACAAAGTACTTACATAATCAAATGAATCAGAAATATATATTATTTCAGAACACATTTTACGCATTTCAAAACAAATGAATTGATGATGATAAATGCAAAAAATCTACGATTGTAAAATAGATTAAATTAAAAAATAAAAATAACTGTTAACATTAGGAAAATAAAAACAGGCCTATCATACGAAGAAAAAAATAACGAAAATTTTGGTATATAGATTGTTATGTGTAGTTCAGAATCTTCGGAGGAGATAGCTCAGGACTTTACAATGGAAAACTCTGTTACGGTATTATCTATATATAGATATATCTTGAAAAATATATTCTCAATACATTCAAAATATATCTAAAGTTTATTATAATGAGTTTATAATTTTGATTTATGACATTTTTATTGTATTAATATGTCTGGGGCAATTTTACCCACCGCGACCATTTATCACTTTTTGTTTCGGTTTATGTAATCATGTTTCGGTTTACGCTATGGCGTCTTGTTGTTTGGTTTTGCCGCCAAAAAAAAAAAAGATTTTAATATAAATCTTATATCATTAATTTGTTAATGTGATACTCCTGTTGAAGGACTGACTAGTCCGAAAGCTTGAAAATAAAAGGTTTACACAGGAAACTTAGCCCTGGAAGCTTTATTTATTTTATTATAATATACAATCTATTTGAATAAATAAAATTAGAATTTGGGCAAACATTTTATTTTCATTTTGAAGTTTTGCAATCTTTCGAGCAATTTTCGCTCTTCACAACATGGAAATACTAATGTTTACAATATCAAAATGTTATTTTTAAAAATAATTATTGAAAAATATTGGTATTGGCATTTGCCCGCTTGGGCGTGTGTATCAGACTGTTTAGAGCTAAAATAATACAAGGATATCCCAAATGTCGTAAACACTTGCAAAAATTGAAATACCAATATTATTCGCCGTTATGTATAATGTATTTGTATTAAGTATAAAAAGTAATTGAATTATGTATTATTTTGTATTCTCAGTAAAGAAAAGAAACTCATGCGGTGTAACTTCAAGTGTCGTCTCAGTAATAATATTCGCCAAATAATAAGTAAAACAACGAACTTTTGGGACAACATTAAAGATAATAAAATAGGGTGAAATATATACATACAAACAATCTATATAAAAAGATTATAAAAACGAAGAGAAAATTATTTATTTTTACTATACATGGGCTACGAGCTTTCGGGCAGCCTCGCCCTTCTACAGGTAAAGATACATGGTGGCAAAAGGCTTTATATGAGATTCCATTTTTAAAATATATTTACATATAAGAAGAATATAGGACGGTTAAAATATAATATAAGATAAGAAATATTTTGCAAATCTAAAACTATTGTATATGATATTTACAAATATGCTAATCATGTAATGTCATATGACAATCAATTGGCAAATTAGCAGATGGTTATACTATGAAAATATACAATGAAACCGGACAACGAATGTTCAACCCGCCATCAGCGGCCACATTGGTTTAATGGTTATTTAGGTTATTACATATGTCTTGGTATTGTGTAGGCAAATCTATGTGTCGGTTAATGCTGTTTGTTGATATGGATAATATGGCCTTATGATCAGTCTTTGGTATTTATTGGAGATGTTATTGTATATGGTGGTGGGAGAGGTTAGATTGAATGAGTGGCCGGTGGTGTTAATATGATTGAAGATAAGCGACCTGTTGTCTCTGTTGGTAATGCATCTACCGTGTTCGGTCATCCTGATGGCCACGGACCTACCAGTCTCGCCTATGTAAGATGCACTGCAATCGTTACATGAGACTGAGTAGACCGAGCCACCAGAGGACCGAGCAACGGTAGATCTAGGTAATCTGGTGATAGGGTGTCTGAGGATGGCGCCGATGCTATTGCTATTAGTAAAGTGGGTGTTAATTCCGTGGGTTCTGAGGATGCGGGAGATGGCGACTGATTGGGTGCAAAAGGGAAGTATACAACTGTTTCTGGTGATTGCAGGGGGTCTAACGGAAGAAGGGTCAAATTTATACTTATGTATGAAATGGGGGGGGTATTGGGACCGGGCCAACTGTTTAATGATTAGGGAAAATTCAATGGTTCTAAACAGTGGAAGGGAGCAGTGGGTGAACAATCTCTTGGTAAGAGTACGGACAGTATTTATTTTATGCGATAGGGGACATGAAGATTTGTAGTCTGTATAAAATGTGGGATTGTTAACCTTGTGGTATACGGTGGTGTGGTAATGAGAGGCAGTACGGATGACCAGTATATCAAGATACGGCAATACGGACCTGTTTTCCAATTCTAGGGTGAAAGAGATCTCGGGATGATAGGAGTTTAGAGAGTTTAAGATATTGATTTCTTGTCCGGTATCACATATGCAGAAGATATCATCAATATATCTCCGCCACATGTGAATGCCCGGTGCAATTTGCTGTTGGACCCAGTGGTCTATGTTGGCCATGACTATTTCTGCAAGTGGGGAGGATAGTGGGCTGCCCATGGGCGAGCCTCTGATTTGTTTGAACAACTGGTTGTTAAATGTGAAAGTAGTAAAGTCCAAACACAGTGAGGATAGTGCGACTATGGACTCTGCGGTACGGTGATCTACCTGGTTATCCTGTAAGAAACTAGTCAAGTGCCTAATGATAAGCTGGTGGGGGAGGGAAAGATACATGGCAACCACATCATAAGACACCATAACGGTGTTGGGGACAGGGCAGAGAGAGTTAATGGACTGCACGAATGAAGGGATATCCCTAATGGCAGAGGATTGTGGAATGGCCTTCACCCAAGGTGTGAGTAGGCCAGTCAGATATTTGGACAGCTTATAGGCAGGTGAAAGATGGTAGGCTATGATGGGGCGTAGGGGGATGCCAGGCTTATGGGTCTTAGGAAGACCATAGATATAGGGGGTATTATTAAGGTCGGAGGTGAAAGTGCTATATTGATCCGGTGTTATGTGACCCGATTTTTTCAAACGTAATAACCCCAATCTGAAAGATTTAGTTGAGGTAGATGCATCAGGCTGTGTAATGGGAACAAAAGTATTGCGGTCGCTGAGTATCTCCGTCATCTTGGAGGCATAGTCAGCCGTGTCCAAGACGACGGTCTGGGAACCTTTGTCCGATCTGGTGATTATAATGTTATGGTTTCGCCTTAAGGTAGTCAGGGAGCGGTACTTACCAAGAGATTGGGACTGAGAAGGGGATTGGGACTGAGTAGGGGTGGGTTTCCGGAGGATATGGGCTATGGAACTCCGTATGTCATATTGGGCTGTGTGGGAAAGGGAGCTGATGGCGGGCTCAACACCAGAAATAATTCTAGGAATGTCAGGCGTTGTGGGAGGCCGGTACTTGAGGCCTAAGGAAAGAACCTCGGTCTGCGAAGGAGACAATACTGTAGATGACAGATTGAGGAGAGTGGGAACCGGTTGGTTGTCGGGGTGAAATTCCTCTGGGAAGCCATATTTGCTGATCCAAAAGGATAGCTTCTTGTATTGACGCCCTTTAATGATGCTGTCCTGCTGTCTGATGTCGGCGGTGAGGAGACCAAGGAGTTCAACCATATTGGATTGGGATATGAGATTGGTGACTTGGGAAATGACGCCTTTAATGGTCTTGGACAAGCAGCGTATTCGCGAATAACATCCCTGGGTTCTAGCCCATAGTAATTGTTGTTGGGATCGGAGGATAACCCTGTTCGAATGAGAATTTCCCACAGGATCTGCGACTCTGAGAGATGGGGGGATGAAACGGGCCCTTTGGCATATCTTGTTGAAGTTGAGGTGCAATCTCCATCTGGCCAGCTGCAGCGACTTTCGACACAGATGCGTTAGGAGGCGGATTACTTCAGGATTGAGGTTGGTAAATCGACGAATAGCGTTCAAGGATAGCTGTGCTTCAAGGCCAATTGCCATTGGATATTAGGAGCTAGAGCAAACGTAAAAGATTTTTAATTATAACTTGAATCATGAAAATTTCTCTTATAGCACTGTAAAAAGATTATAAAAACGAAGAGAAAATTATTTATTTTTACTATACATGGGCTACGAGCTTTCGGGCAGCCTCGCCCTTCTACAGGTAAAGATACATGGTGGCAAAAGGCTTTATATGAGATTCCATTTTTAAAATATATTTACATATAAGAAGAATATAGGACGGTTAAAATATAATATAAGATAAGAAATATTTTGCAAATCTAAAACTATTGTATATGATATTTACAAATATGCTAATCATGTAATGTCATATGACAATCAATTGGCAAATTAGCAGATGGTTATACTATGAAAATATACAATGAAACCGGACAACGAATGTTCAACCCGCCATCAGCGGCCACATTGGTTTAATGGTTATTTAGGTTATTACATATGTCTTGGTATTGTGTAGGCAAATCTATGTGTCGGTTAATGCTGTTTGTTGATATGGATAATATGGCCTCTATGATCAGTCTTTGGTATTTATTGGAGATGTTATTGTATATGGTGGTGGGAGAGGTTAGATTGAATGAGTGGCCGGTGGTGTTAATATGATTGAAGATAAGCGACCTGTTGTCTCTGTTGGTAATGCATCTACCGTGTTCGGTCATCCTGATGGCCACGGACCTACCAGTCTCGCCTATGTAAGATGCACTGCAATCGTTACATGAGACTGAGTAGACCGAGCCACCAGAGGACCGAGCAACGGTAGATCTAGGTAATCTGGTGATAGGGTGTCTGAGGATGGCGCCGATGCTATTGCTATTAGTAAAGTGGGTGTTAATTCCGTGGGTTCTGAGGATGCGGGAGATGGCGACTGATTGGGTGCAAAAGGGAAGTATACAACTGTTTCTGGTGATTGCAGGGGGTCTAACGGAAGAAGGGTCAAATTTATACTTATGTATGAAATGGGGGGGGTATTGGGACCGGGCCAACTGTTTAATGATTAGGGAAAATTCAATGGTTCTAAACAGTGGAAGGGAGCAGTGGGTGAACAATCTCTTGGTAAGAGTACGGACAGTATTTATTTTATGCGATAGGGGACATGAAGATTTGTAGTCTGTATAAAATGTGGGATTGTTAACCTTGTGGTATACGGTGGTGTGGTAATGAGAGGCAGTACGGATGACCAGTATATCAAGATACGGCAATACGGACCTGTTTTCCAATTCTAGGGTGAAAGAGATCTCGGGATGATAGGAGTTTAGAGAGTTTAAGATATTGATTTCTTGTCCGGTATCACATATGCAGAAGATATCATCAATATATCTCCGCCACATGTGAATGCCCGGTGCAATTTGCTGTTGGACCCAGTGGTCTATGTTGGCCATGACTATTTCTGCAAGTGGGGAGGATAGTGGGCTGCCCATGGGCGAGCCTCTGATTTGTTTGAACAACTGGTTGTTAAATGTGAAAGTAGTAAAGTCCAAACACAGTGAGGATAGTGCGACTATGGACTCTGCGGTACGGTGATCTACCTGGTTATCCTGTAAGAAACTAGTCAAGTGCCTAATGATAAGCTGGTGGGGGAGGGAAAGATACATGGCAACCACATCATAAGACACCATAACGGTGTTGGGGACAGGGCAGAGAGAGTTAATGGACTGCACGAATGAAGGGATATCCCTAATGGCAGAGGATTGTGGAATGGCCTTCACCCAAGGTGTGAGTAGGCCAGTCAGATATTTGGACAGCTTATAGGCAGGTGAAAGATGGTAGGCTATGATGGGGCGTAGGGGGATGCCAGGCTTATGGGTCTTAGGAAGACCATAGATATAGGGGGTATTATTAAGGTCGGAGGTGAAAGTGCTATATTGATCCGGTGTTATGTGACCCGATTTTTTCAAACGTAATAACCCCAATCTGAAAGATTTAGTTGAGGTAGATGCATCAGGCTGTGTAATGGGAACAAAAGTATTGCGGTCGCTGAGTATCTCCGTCATCTTGGAGGCATAGTCAGCCGTGTCCAAGACGACGGTCTGGGAACCTTTGTCCGATCTGGTGATTATAATGTTATGGTTTCGCCTTAAGGTAGTCAGGGAGCGGTACTTACCAAGAGATTGGGACTGAGAAGGGGATTGGGACTGAGTAGGGGTGGGTTTCCGGAGGATATGGGCTATGGAACTCCGTATGTCATATTGGGCTGTGTGGGAAAGGGAGCTGATGGCGGGCTCAACACCAGAAATAATTCTAGGAATGTCAGGCGTTGTGGGAGGCCGGTACTTGAGGCCTAAGGAAAGAATGTATCTTTACCTGTAGAAGGGCGAGGCTGCCCGAAAGCTCGTAGCCCATGTATAGTAAAAATAAATAATTTTCTCTTCGTTTTTATAATCTTTTTACAGTGCTATAAGAGAAATTTTCATGATTCAAGTTATAATTAAAAATCTTTTACGTTTGCTCTAGCTCCTAATATCCAATGGCAATTGGCCTTGAAGCACAGCTATCCTTGAACGCTATTCGTCGATTTACCAACCTCAATCCTGAAGTAATCCGCCTCCTAACGCATCTGTGTCGAAAGTCGCTGCAGCTGGCCAGATGGAGATTGCACCTCAACTTCAACAAGATATGCCAAAGGGCCCGTTTCATCCCCCCATCTCTCAGAGTCGCAGATCCTGTGGGAAATTCTCATTCGAACAGGGTTATCCTCCGATCCCAACAACAATTACTATGGGCTAGAACCCAGGGATGTTATTCGCGAATACGCTGCTTGTCCAAGACCATTAAAGGCGTCATTTCCCAAGTCACCAATCTCATATCCCAATCCAATATGGTTGAACTCCTTGGTCTCCTCACCGCCGACATCAGACAGCAGGACAGCATCATTAAAGGGCGTCAATACAAGAAGCTATCCTTTTGGATCAGCAAATATGGCTTCCCAGAGGAATTTCACCCCGACAACCAACCGGTTCCCACTCTCCTCAATCTGTCATCTACAGTATTGTCTCCTTCGCAGACCGAGGTTCTTTCCTTAGGCCTCAAGTACCGGCCTCCCACAACGCCTGACATTCCTAGAATTATTTCTGGTGTTGAGCCCGCCATCAGCTCCCTTTCCCACACAGCCCAATATGACATACGGAGTTCCATAGCCCATATCCTCCGGAAACCCACCCCTACTCAGTCCCAATCCCCTTCTCAGTCCCAATCTCTTGGTAAGTACCGCTCCCTGACTACCTTAAGGCGAAACCATAACATTATAATCACCAGATCGGACAAAGGTTCCCAGACCGTCGTCTTGGACACGGCTGACTATGCCTCCAAGATGACGGAGATACTCAGCGACCGCAATACTTTTGTTCCCATTACACAGCCTGATGCATCTACCTCAACTAAATCTTTCAGATTGGGGTTATTACGTTTGAAAAAATCGGGTCACATAACACCGGATCAATATAGCACTTTCACCTCCGACCTTAATAATACCCCCTATATCTATGGTCTTCCTAAGACCCATAAGCCTGGCATCCCCCTACGCCCCATCATAGCCTACCATCTTTCACCTGCCTATAAGCTGTCCAAATATCTGACTGGCCTACTCACACCTTGGGTGAAGGCCATTCCACAATCCTCTGCCATTAGGGATATCCCTTCATTCGTGCAGTCCATTAACTCTCTCTGCCCTGTCCCCAACACCGTTATGGTGTCTTATGATGTGGTTGCCATGTATCTTTCCCTCCCCCACCAGCTTATCATTAGGCACTTGACTAGTTTCTTACAGGATAACCAGGTAGATCACCGTACCGCAGAGTCCATAGTCGCACTATCCTCACTGTGTTTGGACTTTACTACTTTCACATTTAACAACCAGTTGTTCAAACAAATCAGAGGCTCGCCCATGGGCAGCCCACAATCCTCCCCACTTGCAGAAATAGTCATGGCCAACATAGACCACTGGGTCCAACAGCAAATTGCACCGGGCATTCACATGTGGCGGAGATATATTGATGATATCTTCTGCATATGTGATACCGGACAAGAAATCAATATCTTAAACTCTCTAAACTCCTATCATCCCGAGATCTCTTTCACCCTAGAATTGGAAAACAGGTCCGTATTGCCGTATCTTGATATACTGGTCATCCGTACTGCCTCTCATTACCACACCACCGTATACCACAAGGTTAACAATCCCACATTTTATACAGACTACAAATCTTCATGTCCCCTATCGCATAAAATAAATACTGTCCGTACTCTTACCAAGAGATTGTTCACCCACTGCTCCCTTCCACTGTTTAGAACCATTGAATTTTCCCTAATCATTAAACAGTTGGCCCGGTCCCAATACCCCCCCCCATTTCATACATAAGTATAAATTTGACCCTTCTTCCGTTAGACCCCCTGCAATCACCAGAAACAGTTGTATACTTCCCTTTTGCACCCAATCAGTCGCCATCTCCCGCATCCTCAGAACCCACGGAATTAACACCCACTTTACTAATAGCAATAGCATCGGCGCCATCCTCAGACACCCTATCACCAGATTACCTAGATCTACCGTTGCTCGGTCCTCTGGTGGCTCGGTCTACTCAGTCTCATGTAACGATTGCAGTGCATCTTACATAGGCGAGACTGGTAGGTCCGTGGCCATCAGGATGACCGAACACGGTAGATGCATTACCAACAGAGACAACAGGTCGCTTATCTTCAATCATATTAACACCACCGGCCACTCATTCAATCTAACCTCTCCCACCACCATATACAATAACATCTCCAATAAATACCAAAGACTGATCATAGAGGCCATATTATCCATATCAACAAACAGCATTAACCGACACATAGATTTGCCTACACAATACCAAGACATATGTAATAACCTAAATAACCATTAAACCAATGTGGCCGCTGATGGCGGGTTGAACATTCGTTGTCCGGTTTCATTGTATATTTTCATAGTATAACCATCTGCTAATTTGCCAATTGATTGTCATATGACATTACATGATTAGCATATTTGTAAATATCATATACAATAGTTTTAGATTTGCAAAATATTTCTTATCTTATATTATATTTTAACCGTCCTATATTCTTCTTATATGTAAATATATTTTAAAAATGGAATCTCATATAAAGCCTTTTGCCACCATGTATCTTTACCTGTAGAAGGGCGAGGCTGCCCGAAAGCTCGTAGCCCATGTATAGTAAAAATAAATAATTTTCTCTTCGTTTTTATAATCTTTTTACAGTGCTATAAGAGAAATTTTCATGATTCAAGTTATAAACAATCTATATATATAAAATTGAATGTCTGTCTGTTTGTCTGTACTCTATAGATTCAAAAACCATACATCCAATCGCCGTGAAATTTTGGGATATTATTAGGTATATCACCGGGAAGGTTTTTGAAAAATAATTTCATGAATATCTTGAATATCCTTAGAGTTATTTGCAGATTTGTAGATTTAACTCGAAAGCAGCGCCCCCATTGTGACGATGATAACAAGTTTTCTTATCACTAAGTTTGTTATCTTAAATATTATTTATCAAAAGTAAGATTATCTCAGGATGACACGGCAATGTGACACGGGAAAAATGTTCACTAGATAAAACTATGATTTTCTAATGTAGAAAATTAGGAAAGACAAAATTCAGGATGACACGGCACACAGGGACCGGGAAAAAATGTTCACTTTATCGAGAGATTCAAATTTACAAGTTTCAAATTATCAAAATATATCTTTTTTTTTAAATAAGTTTTTAGAGAATTGTTTTAACAAATGTTCGCTAGACAAACCTTTACTCGGGTAAAACCCCGGGCGAAGCCGAGTACGTTTTATAATATCTATATATATATAAAAATGAATGTCTGTCTGTCTGTACTCTATAGATTCAAAAACCATACATCCAATCGCCGTGAAATTTTGGGATATTATTAGGTATATCACCGGGAAGGTTTTTGAAAAATAATTTCATGAATATCTTGAATATCCTTAGAGTTATTTGCAGATTTAACTCGCAAGCAGCGCCCCCATTGTGACGATGTTAACAAGTTTTCTTATCACTAAGTTTGTTATCTTAAATATTATTTATCAAAAGTAAGATTATCTCAGGATGACACGGCAATTTATTTGAGACAAGAATAATGATACAATTCCAAGGCGAAGATACTATTCCTTTAACTTCCAATTACCGAGGGAACCAATTAATATTGATTTTATTCAACTTATCGAGTATTTTTCAAGGGACCGGGAAAAAATGTTCACCAGATAAAACTATGATTTTCTAATGTAGAAAATTAGGAAAGACAAAATTCAGGATGACACGGCACACAGGGACCGGGAAAAAATGTTCACTTTATCGAGAGATTCAAATTTACAAGTTTCAAATTATCAAAATATATCTTTTTTTTATAAGTTTTTTGAGAATTGTTTTAACAAATGTTCGTTAGACAAACCTTTACTCGGGTAAAACCTCGTATATATATAAATGAATGTATGTGTGTCTGTCTGTCCTTTATGCCTGACCAAACCACTCATTGGAACGCCATGAAACTTTGGGAAGTTATTTAGTATAGTACTGGGAAGGTTTCTAGCAAATAAAATTTTTGAAATAACTTTTCGCCTATAAATAATCAAGATAAATATTCTAATTTATCTGTTATAATTCAACAATCTGCTCTAAATATTATCATGATAATACGATGATTTTGTAATGTAGAAAATTAGGAAAGACAAAATTCAGGATGACACGGCAATTTATTTGAGACAAGAATAATGATACAATCCCAAGGCAAGATACTATTCCTTTAACTTCCAATTACTGAGGGAACCAATTAATATTGATTTTATTCAACTTATTGAGTATTTTTAAAGGGACCGGGAAAAGATGTTTAATTTATCGAGAGATTCGTTAGACAAACCTTTACTCGGTTAAAACCCGGGCGAAGCCGGGTACATCCATACAAGAATAATGATACAATTCCAAGGCAAGATACTATTCCTTTAACTTCCAATTACCGAGGGAACCAATTAATATTGATTTTATTCAACTTATCGAGTATTTTTCAAGGGACCGGGAAAAATTGTTCACTTTATCGAGAGATTCGTTAGACAAACCTTTACTCGGGTAAAACCCGGGCGAAGCCGGGTACGTCCGCTAGTTATATATATAATTCAATTTTTCCATTGCAGTAAGGGCGGTAGAAATTGTTTATTTTTAAAAGAATCATACGCGTCTATAATAGTTTCGAATTTTCATAACAGATGGCGCGCTAATGGATCAAAATATGGAATTAACCCTTTCCGGTCCGCAATGCCACCGTCAGTGGCTTTGTGCTAGGGTTCGCTACCCGGCCGCAAGCCAATCTCAGTGGCTTTTATGTAAACAAGGGAGGCTTGGCACCGATGTCGCGTTTCCTGCAAATCTCGTGAGAATCTTGCTCAATCATCCTCCATTCCCTCTCACTTCGATTTGTTACTTATTTTGCTTCCATTTTAAATATTTTTTTAACGTCGTTTTTACTTCGTCCGCTCGCCCTGAATCTCCATTTTTTGGATGATTCTTCATCAACTGAAAGTGTTCTTTAAGATTCGGATGCTGATATTAGTTCCAACTCTACCGAAATTTACGAATTTGAAGAGTCTAGCTAATCTTGTACAGCTAGACGTTTTCATATTTTCACAGATAGATTCTACACAAATTTCACCCGTATTGAAGAACTTTCTAGAGTGCAGAGTTACCTAATTGGGACCATTGTGCTAAATGGACAAGGAATGCCACAGTAACTGAAAAAAAAACGACTTTCGGTGGGGCAAACTCTTGCGGCAAGTGGACGGGGGGTACCGGTTTTTATTTATAACTTGGGGACAGATGATTGTCTAGTTATGATTTTGGACCCATTAGTTCTGACATTAAGAAAATAATTTCACCTATGTTGACACTTTCGACCCGAGGGACGCGAATTCGTGTCCTCGATTTTCAAAATTAAATATAAAATCGGCGGTGGCCGACACGAATTCACGTCCACCGGGATCTTGTTCCATACCTTCTTGCCTATCTATCAGTGGGTTGGGGGTAGGATGTCAGCTGACCCAATGTACATGTAAAACGTCACGTGAAACCGCCGTTCCAGCATTTCCTATTGCCTGCCTATCTTTCTTCCTTGTTTGTTCATTTTTCTTTGTTCGCGTGCTTTTTATCACTTTACTATCGCATTTTTTTAGATGAAACCTGTACCTAGTACATTTACCACTCAATATTACCTAAAATATGAAATTTTATTAGATGATATAGAGTATATAACTGATGTTAACCCTTTAAGCTCTAGGGCCCCCGAATGCTAACTATCACTATCAGGACCACACTAATTAACCCTAAACTGATGATCAAGCAGTTAAGTAAAAAATGTTATAAATAATTAAATATGATAGATAGAAGTGTTCTTTAAAGTGCAATATATCCAGACTCCTTTCTCAACACAACACTCTGAATTCATTATACTGAAGTGAGTAATTAATATTTTAATTGAATAATTGACTTGAATTTTTGAAAATAAGGTTTTACAAATATAGAAAGGAATTTTAGATATATACGAGGCTGTTTACAAAGCTAACACTTGTGTTTCAACGCACAGACTGGATGCAAGCCTCTTTTGCACTTTGAACATATGGTTTTAGACCTCCGCTTCAGGCCTTCTTTTGTACACTCCACACATCTACTCTCTCTCTTTTCTGGAAGTTTTTCGAGTACTTCCTGGCTTGTCGAACTGGAGGTTTCAAGTGATTTTTAACTAATTAATTTATTACTGAATAGTTAAAAGCTCTTCTAGAAAGCTTGGGGTTGTCTTTGGTATGCTGTTCATATAGGATGAAGGAGTTTAGGAGAGCCCTGTGGAAGATGTTGAGGATCACCTTTCTATAAAATTTCTTCCTTTTTTTCACCCATATATGTATACAACATTTGATCATTGAGATCTACCCCTCCCATGTAGCTATCATAGCAGATTTTCATCTGTGGGTAGTCTCTTTGGTCTGACACCCTCTTTTTGCCAGAAGAAGCATCACAGAATGTTGAGAGAAACTTCACTGGAGGTTTGCTCTTCTTTTCTTTGTAAGCCAGGGGGCCAGTAGATTATTATTTACCATATAAAGGGATTCATCAACACGTAATTTTGCACTTGTTAAGGTTTTAGGAGGTTACTTCCTATTAGTTCTAATAGTCCCAGTCAAATAAGTATGACTGTCCAGTAAGTCCTTGGCTAGGTTGATGCTGGTGAAAAAGTTATCAGTTATCAAATGATAGCCTGGATTCCTGGAGCAGATTCATTGGAACTTCATAGGAAAGGGACTTGATAATTGGAGATAATGACCATTTATATGGCCTCATTCTCAGACAATAGCCAGTTTTAGATTCACAAAGCATCCACAGCTTGACTCCAAATCGAACATGGTGCTTTTGGGGCATATATTGTCTAAGACGAGTTCGGTTTTTGAGACACACCAAGCTCTCATCAACTGTAAGATTATGAGTAGGCTCATAATAACATATAAACTTGTTGTTCACATGCTCTATGAGCTTCTCAAATCTTGCAGTTGGGTTGTAATCAGGATGAGAACTTGAAACAAGGTTGGAGTCATCAATCAGAGAAAAGCAGCTGTAGAGCAACTCAAATCTCCCTCTAGACATAACTTTACCAAACCAGGGAGTCTCTAAAAGTTCATTCTTGGTCCAATAGTCCCTGATTTGGTTCTTCTTCACATTGCCCATATTGAAGATGACTCCAATAAAGGCCATCATCTCATCCAAGGTAGTGTCCTTCCAGGCCAGCGTCCTAGAAAATGGAGGCAAATTGTCCCCATATCAACAACAACAACAAAAAGCCTTTATTCAGGGTCACTGACCCTATACAGGATTCACCAGAGGTATGCATAAGAACAAAGCAGTGAGACAAAGGAAATAAGGATAAATACAGAAGAAAAAGAAAAAAAAAAAAACAAGAAAGAGAAAGAGGGAAGCATGAAAAACAACACAAAAAGAGTAGCAGTAAGAAAGTGAGGAGCGAGTGTCACTTGGCCTTCTTCTGAGATATGGTGTTGTCCCCATATCAATGAAACCACTTTATATATATATGTTATATTAAAATATTTTATTTAGAATTGTTATATTAGGGTGTTATTTATTTAAAATTATATTTCATCGATTCAAATACTCTGTTTAAATCGACCGCCAGAGGTCGCGCCTTCTCTATAAATACTCATTGTTGTTGTTCCCCGTTGGTCGACCCAAAACATTTGTACATTATGTAAATAATCTTTTGTTTTCCTTATTTTATTCGCCTTAAGTCAGGCAGCACTTTTATCAAATTATGTTCTTTTATATACTCCTTTATCACAATTAAAGCAATTACTGATCAAAACCATATTATTATTTTTATTTCAAGATTATTCAACCACGACTGCACCGCCATAGCATAATCAACCAGATGATCCAAAACAACAAAAATTTTATCTTTTTTTTTTTAAAATATAATATATATATATATATATATATATAAAAGCGACCTTTTGTTTTCGAACACTTCAAGCCCTGCGAACTTTCTTAAGAGGAGATGATTTTGAAGAGCGACAAAGAGTAGGTTGCCGTTTTGTTTCTGGATCAAAATTGTAAATCCAAGTTTCGTCACCTGTAATAATATTAAAAACAGCCTTTGATTTGCTTTCTTCAATTTTTTTCCAACATGAAATTACACCATTTAACGTGATCAGGTTTATGGCCTTCAGTCAAGCTGTAAGGTACCCATCTACTAACAAGTTTTCTGTATTTTAAATGATCATTAATTATGTTGTTGATTGCTACCGATCCAATGCCCACACTTTTCTCTAACTGCTGATACGTAACTCTTCGATCTTCTCTAAGTAAAAATCTTACCAGCTCAATTTTCTTTTGGGTCACTGCTGTTTGTGGTTGACCTGAACGAGGTTCATCTTCAAGGTTGGTTTTTCCAAATTCAAATTCATTAAACCAATTAAAACTGTTCTAATAGAAGAAGCTTTATCTTCTGAAGCTTTCAGCAATTTTTAATGGAATTCTTTAGAAGTCGAATTACTTTTATAATCATAAAAGATCATGGCGGGTACTTTCTCTAGTCAACTTCATTGTGTCTGATGCAATGTTTAGAAATTGCCGCTTCTGCTGTAAATAAAGTCGCGCTCTCTATGAGTTATTGTTTTTACTATTTTATGAAAATGTTTATGTTAGGTAAAAATGCATGTAGATATTAAAGATATAATTTATTTTAATGCTTTAATTATTTAATATTGATTGCAAGAACTTTTGAAATGACTCTTATATGCATAATTGTATTTGCAGTATTGTATGCACAGTGCTGTATATGCAGTATTGTAAATGTCCTATTTTATGTGCAATTTTGAATACACAGTATTATTATCACTATTGGTTGTGTACAAGTGTACGTGAAACAATGTATTCCCAGTATTATTTTCACATTACTGTATGTACATAATTGTGCACTATTGTATGCTCAGTATTGTATGCACATTACTGTATGTGCATACTTGTGCACTATTGTATGCTCAGTATTGTATGCACAGTACTGTATGTACAATATTTTATGTAAAGGATATCATGCACAATATTTTATGTGTAGTAATGTATATGCACACGGGGTTTTAGTATTTTATGCAGAGTATTGTATTACCTCTATTTTTTAATGAAGTATTGTATGCACAGTACAATATGTACAGTATTGTTAATGCTAAGTAATTTTGAAAGTATCCTATATACAGATTAACATGTGCACTATTGTATGTGCATAAATCTATTCCCACTATTGTATACCCACTAGCCGAGTGACCCGGGCAACGCCCCGGGTTTACCCGAAGGACCCGCAGGTGAGAAACTATAGAAGAAAAATTTTAACAAATCAGAAAATGAAATTGCAAACAACAGAACTACACTACTTTAAGGACATGAGAGCACATGCACTGTATCACCATACGTGTACCATTTTCAAAGACCCTGCTTAGGATTAAAACTTCTCAGAAGCATAACAATAGTACCAACCTAGAGGTTAACTGGTGTGGATGCATTCCTCTGGGAGTGAGACTATTGAGAAATTCAGTAGGGAGTTATTTTGCTTCTCCGCATTCTAACACTCCAACTGTTAACACTGTGGAAACACTGACTCATGTTTGGTAAGCAATTTCAGGGAAGAAACTATAGACATTGGATTAAATAAATTATTAATTAAATTGCATTAAATAAAAATTATTAGATTTAAATAAATATTATTAGAGTGAAAAAAAAAGAAAGAAATTAACAAATTAGAAAATAAAATTTCGAAAAATACAACTATATTGCAGATAAGATAAGAGGACCTTATTAAAAATACATAAACAAACTGTAATTCGACACTCGATAATTCGACACTTTCGATAATTCGACCATTTTAAAAATCAAATTTACAAGGTTGATTGTTGTTTAAATACAACTTTGCTTTTGCATGCATAAACACAGGCTCTTGTAGCAAGAACCCAAATATTATTTATAGTCATAGCAAAAGCAAACTTTAGTGAAAACTGATGCCACTTCAGAATGAATGGAAGACTGAAATCTGAAGGAGCAGAATATATGGGTCATTTATACTTTCACCAATGCCTTTAGGATCTTTGCGATGGAACGCGTATGGTGTTTCAGCGCATGTGCTCTCATGTCCTTGAAGCACATATACTGACAGTGCCCAAAGTTGAACACACTGTATAGTGTCTGAAATATCTTTGGCCCCTTCGGATACCAACCTTCGCTTCATTCTAGAGAGGCGTTAGTTTTCATGTCATATCTGTAATATAGTTTTGTTGTTTGCAATTTTCTTTTTTTTTTTCCTTTCAAATATGTATCCACTCTGAAATATAGTTTGTAAATTTTTATTCCAATTTATTTTCTTATATATATATGTATTTTTTGTTCATTTCCAAAATATTTATTTATACTTTCACCAATGCCTTTAGGATCTTTGCGATGGAACACGTATGGTGTTTCAGCGCATGTGCTCTCATGTCCTTGAAGCACATATACTGACAGTGCCCAAAGTTGAACACACTGTATAGTGTCTGAAATATCTTTGGCCCCTTCGGATACCAACCTTCGCTTCATTCTAGAGAGGCGTTAGTTTTCACTAAGGTTGGCTTTTGCTATGACTATAAATAAGGCTCAAGGCCAAACCTTGGCTACAAGAGCCTGTGTTTACGCACGGACAACTTTATATGTAGCTTTTTCAAGTGTGCGAACATTGGATAGCATACATGTAAAGATGACCCATATCTTCTGCTCCTTCAGATTTCAGTCTTCCATTCATTCTGAAGAGGCATCAGTTTTCACTAAAGTTGGCTTTTGCTATGACTATAAATAATATTTGGGTTCTTGCTACAAGAGCCTGTGTTTATGCATGCAAAATCAAAGTTGTATTTAAACAACAATCAACCTTGTAAATTTGATTTTTAAAATGGTCGAATTATCGAAAGTGTCGAATTATCGAAAGTGTCGAATTATCGATAGTTTCGAATTACAGTTTGTTTATTTATTTTTTAATAAGGTCCTCTTATCTTATCTGCAATATAGTTGTATTTTTCGAAATTTTATTTTCTAATTTGTTAATTTTTTCTTTTTTTTTTCACTCGAATAATATTTATTTAAATCTAATAATTTTTATTTAATGCAATTTAATTAATAATTTATTTAATCCAATGTCTATAGTTTCTTCCCTGAAATTGCTTACCAAACATGAGTCAGTGTTTCCACAGTGTTAACAGTTGGAGTGTTAGAATGCGGAGAAGCAAAATAACTCCCTACTGAATTTCTCAATAGTCTTACTCCCAGAGGAATGCATCCACACCAGTTAACCTCTAGGTTGGTACTATTGTTATGCTTCTGAGAAGTTTTAATCCTAAGCAGGGTCTTTGAAAATGGTACACGTATGGTGATACAGTGCATGTGCTCTCATGTCCTTAAAGGACATTGTTTGCAATTTCATTTTCTGATTTGTTAAAATTTTTCTTCTATAGTTTCTCACCTGCGGGTCCTTCGGGTAAACCCGGGACGTTGCCTGGGTCACTCGGCTAGTTAACAACATATTAGACTGCAGAGCGCAAAAATGTAGAAAACTGTATGTATATAATTGTATGCAAATAATTGTATGTATAGATCAATGAGTAAAATAATTTTTTTTTTGCTTATCCCTAGTACACGTGGTACAGGCCTTGGTAATCATGGTGGGTAGAGTAGGCGACTGTTTTTACTGTAAGTACACCACATGTCTAAACATGTGAAAAGCAGTTCGACTTTGCATGTACAAGTGTGCCAGAGCCCCGTTTGATTACTTGCGCTTGCTGGTGGGGTTGGACTTTTGCAAGAATCAGAAGCCATTGGAGCTTTTTTTTTTTTTTTCAGAAAAAAGTGCCCAATGCGGGAATCGAACCCGGGTCGTAGCGGTCGAAAACCAACGGCTTAGACCATCCTTCCACCAACCCCCAGTAAAATAAGTAAATAAAAAGAAGACCAAAAATAAGTGATAATAGTTTATTGAATAACAAATAAAAAAAAATCTTTCAGGTGAAAAATTATAGGCATTGGTAAAAAAGTAAACAAGAGAAATAGCCTAGCGGTCAGGGGAGTGAGTCTTCCACGGCCTTTCCGAGGCATGACAGAAGACGCTAAAAAAAAAAAGGTAAAATAAGAACCAAGCAGAGGAAATCTATAAAACTGAAAGCCAGGACAGGCATAAAAAGAAAATTCCAAGCATGTGAGGAAACAATTGATGAAAAAAAAAGGATTCCAAAAAAATACTGCAAAAAAGAAACCAGACACAAAAAGCAACAATTGAGTACACAAATACAGCATCAGCCTATTTATGAGATGAAAAAAAAAGACAGAAACAAAAATGGAGCTAAATTCAAATGAAAAACTATAACAAATTAATAAAAGAAAATAAGACCTAATCCAAATAATTTAATAAAAAAAAAAAGCAACAATTGAGTACACAAATACAGCATCAGCCTATTTATGAGAAGAAAAAAAAGACAGACACAAAAATGGAGCTAAATTCAAATGAAAAACTATAACAAATTAATAAAAGAAAATAAGACCTAATCCAAATAATTTAATAAAAAAAAAGTCACACACTATTAAATTATTTGGATTAGGTCTTATTAATGAGAAAAAAAAAGATGCCAAAGAGAGATGAAAAGTGAGTCTTCCACGGCCTTTCCGAGGCATGACAGAAGACGCTCAAAAAAAAAAAAGGTAAAATAAGAACCAAGCAGAGGAAATCTATAAAACTGAAAGCCAGGACAGGCATAAAAAGAAAATTCCAAGCATGTGAGGAAACAATTGATGAAAAAAAAAAGGATTCCAAAAAAATACTGCAAAAAAGAAACCAGACACAAAAAGCAACAATTGAGTACACAAATACAGCATCAGCCTATTTACGAGATGAAAAAAAAAGACAGACACAAAAATGGAGCTAAATTCAAATGAAAAACTATAACAAATTAATAAAAGAAAATAAGACCTAATCCAAATAATTTAATAAAAAAAAAGCAACAATTGAGTACACAAATACAGCATCAGCCTATTTATGAGATGAAAAAAAAAGACAGACACAAAAATGGAGCTATATTCAAATGAAAAACTATAACAAATTAATAAAAGAAATCTTATTAATGAGAAAAAAAAAGATGCCAAAGAGAGATGAAAAGTGAGTCTTCCACGGCCTTTCCGAGGCATGACAGAAGACGCTCAAAAAAAAAAGGTAAAATAAGAACCAAGCAGAGGAAATCTATAAAACTGAAAGCCAGGACAGGCATAAAAAGAAAATTCCAAGCATGTGAGGAAACAATTGATGAAAAAAAAAAGGATTCCAAAAAAATACTGCAAAAAAGAAACCAGACACAAAAAGCAACAATTGAGTACACAAATACAGCATCAGCCTATTTATGAGATGAAAAAAAAAGACAGACACAAAAATGGAGCTAAATTCAAATGAAAAACTATAACAAATTAATAAAAGAAAATAAGACCTAATCCAAATAATTTAATTAAAAAAAAGCAACAATTGAGTACACAAATACAGCATCAGCCTATTTATGAGATGAAAAAAAAAGACAGACACAAAAATGGAGCTATATTCAAATGAAAAACTATAACAAATTAATAAAAGAAATCTTATTAATGAGAAAAAAAAAGATGCCAAAGAGAGATGAAAAGTGAGTCTTCCACGGCCTTTCCGAGGCATGACAGAAGACGCTCAAAAAAAAAAAAGGTAAAATAAGAACCAAGCAGAGGAAATCTATAAAACTGAAAGCCAGGACAGGCATAAAAAGAAAATTCCAAGCATGTGAGGAAACAATTGATGAAAAAAAAAAAGGATTCCAAAAAAATACTGCAAAAAAGAAACCAGACACAAAAAGCAACAATTGAGTACACAAATACAGCATCAGCCTATTTATGAGATGAAAAAAAAAGACAGACACAAAAATGGAGCTAAATTCAAATGAAAAACTATAACAAATTAATAAAAGAAAATAAGACCTAATCCAAATAATTTAATAAAAAAAAAAGCAACAATTGAGTACACAAATACAGCATCAGCCTATTTATGAGATGAAAAAAAAAGACAGACACAAAAATGGAGCTATATTCAAATGAAAAACTATAACAAATTAATAAAAGAAATCTTATTAATGAGAAAAAAAAAGATGCCAAAGAGAGATGAAAAGTGAGTCTTCCACGGCCTTTCCGAGGCATGACAGAAGACGCTCAAAAAAAAAAAGGTAAAATAAGAACCAAGCAGAGGAAATCTATAAAACTGAAAGCCAGGACAGGCATAAATTAATAAAAGAAAATAAGACCTAATCCAAATAATTTAATAAAAAAAAAGCAACAATTGAGTACACAAATACAGCATCAGCCTATTTATGAGAAGAAAAAAAAAGACAGACACAAAAATGGAGCTAAATTCAAATGAAAAACTATAACAAATTAATAAAAGAAAATAAGACCTAATCCAAATAATTTAATAAAAAAAAAAGTCACACACTATTAAATTATTTGGATTAGGTCTTATTAATGAGAAAAAAAAAGATGCCAAAGAGAGATGAAAAGTGAGTCTTCCACGGCCTTTCCGAGGCATGACAGAAGACGCTCAAAAAAAAGGTAAAATAAGAACCAAGCAGAGGAAATCTATAAAACTGAAAGCCAGGACAGGCATAAAAAGAAAATTCCAAGCATGTGAGGAAACAATTGATGAAAAAAAAAAAGTGCAAATAATATGTATATAAAAAAGCAAAGCGCAATTCTAAACCCAAATATTTTTTTTATGAGAAGAACATCAACATATTGAATGATTATGGCAGTCCATAGCTTCCCTGACAAAAATTCACCAAAAAAGTTAAATATTTCAAAATAAGTAAGGCACTTTTGCAGCCCCCCTGACAAAAATTCACTAAAAGAGTTAAGTATCCAAAAAATATTTTGGTATATATGTTGCTAAATGTGTAACAAACATGTATATGAAAAAGCAAAGCTTAATTCTAAGTTTTAATATTTTTTTCAATATACAGAAGAAATAAGACACAAAAATGGAGCTAAATTCAAATGAAAAACTATAACAAACAGTTATAAAAGATAATTATTATAGAATAAAGTAATAAAAGGTAAAAAAAAAGGTAAAATAAGAACCAAGCAGAGGAAAACTATAAAACTGAAAGCCAGGACAGGCATAAAAAGAAAATCCCAAGTAAGTGAGGAAACAATTGATGAAAAAAAAATGTGCAAATAATATGTATATAAAAAAGCAAAGCGCAATTCTAAACCCAAATATTTTTTTTATGAGAAGAACATCAACATATTGAATGATTATGGCAGTCCATAGCTTCCCTGACAAAAATTCACCAAAAAAGTTAAATATTCCAAAATAAGTAAGGCACTTTTGCAGCCCCCCTGACAAAAATTCACTAAAAGAGTTAAGTATCCAAAAAAATATTTTGGTATATATATTGCTAAATGTGTAACAAACATGTATATGAAAAAGCAAAGCTTAATTCTAAGTTTTAATATTTTTTTCAATATACAGAAGAAATAAGACACAAAAATGGAGCTAAATTCAAATGAAAAACTATAACAAACAGTTATAAAAGATAATTATTATAGAATAAAGTAATAATAATTCAATCTACAAATAGAAAAATGTATATATTTAAATGAAAAACTAAGTTTCAATATTTTTTTTAATATACAGAAGAAATAAGACAAAAATGGAGCTAAATTCAAATGAAAAACTATAACAAACAGTTATAAAAGATAATTATTATAGAATAAAGTAATAATTCAAGCTACAAATCGAAAAATGTATATATTTAAATGAAAAACTATAACAAAGTACTTACATAATAAATTAATCAGATATATATATTATTTCAAAACACTTTCTACGGAATTTCAAAACAAATGATTGATGATGATAAATGCAAAAAATCTACGATTGTAAAATAGATTAAATTAAAAAATAAAAATAACTGTTAACATTAGGAAAATAAAAACAGGCCTATGACACGAAGAAAAAAATAACGAAAATTTTGGTATATAGATTGTTATGTGTAGTTCAGAATCTTCGGAGGAGATAGCTCAGGACTTTACAATGGAACACTCTGTTACGGTATTATCTATATAGATTAACGTATGTACAGTATTGCACACATGCGCTATTGAATGCAAATTATTATATGTGTACTATTGTATGGGCAGTTTTGTATTCACAGTACAGTATTGAAGTATCATATTTTCGGTAGTGGTTGACCATTGTTGTATGTTCAGCATTGTATGCACAACAATGCATGGAGAGCATTGTACGCACATTATTGTATGAACAGTAATGTTTTTACATTATTGTGTGCATTAGCAGTGTTGTTACATAGTACATTTTACTACATTAATATATGCTAGGTAATTTTATTTTTTAATAATTAAAAATAATATTCTAAAATAATTTGAGAAAATTATTTCACATTTATAATTGTCATTATTAAGGCTTAATTGTGATTGTTTACATATTTTATTTAGAAAATAATGTTGCAGAATATATTCTATTCTGTGAATAGTTTCACATTTATATTAAAACTTTACAAATTTGTATTTCTGGTGGCTTATATATATATGTAGTATATTTTGACATAGATAGATCACAACCTTCTTCTAATATTTATTATAACCCCATATCTATATAAAAATATGTATCAAACTTGTAACAATAGAAGTGACAAATAAAACAAAAGGAGTAGAGGTAGTCCAGACGACAAAGGCCAGACGAGATAAACAACCCAGACTAACAGGTGTTTATGCTAATGAGTTCATTCCCCCGTCAGCAGGTGGCCGAACACGTGGCCAGACATAATTAATAACCCAGCGCTTGACAGGTGGCGTGATTACGGGAACCAATCAGAACTCGTCAACATCTGCCAGAGTCGAGTATATAAGGTCCCCCAAGATGGGACAAAGTTAGTGGTGTTTTAGTTGTTTCAGAACGACGCTGTCATACGGTCGGTTAGATCTCTCACCCCCCCTTCTATCCGCGATGTAGGGCATCCGTGACGCCCGTGGTCCGCTGCCTTCGTCCGTGGTCTACCTCTTCCTCTTGGAGTTACCATCTAGACCTGCCTCTGTCTCTTGCTGTCCCAGTGCGGGAATCCCATCACTCACCCACGACCACGACTGCCCAGTACATTCCACATCGGGATTACTACAGAACCCGTTAAAGTCGACAGGATGACTGAGGACAACGACATGCAGAGGATGACGGAGGCCGAAGACGAGTACTTCGCGGATGCCCTCACCAACATGCAACCCCACTGCGATGAACTAGTAAGCCGCCTAACAGACGCCATTCGGGGGCTAGCCATGCCTCGTGCGGAGGAAGCCCTCATTCCCCCTTTCGACGGATCCTACGCGGCAAACAACTTCATCCAGCAGCTCGAGCGGACAAGCGAGGGACCGCAGGATGACGCCACGCTGCAAGCCCGGCTCCGCACACTGCTCAAAGGTGAGCCCCTCTCCCTCTATAACGAACTAAATCTGGCCTCTCTGCCATACAATCAGGCAAAACAAACTCTGATAGACCTCTACCCCGGAAAATCCGAGGTCACCTTCACCAAATTTTTAACGTTTAAATTAAATAATCAGATCCAATTAGGAGAATATTACCGTCAAAAAATAACAATGGGACTGCAACTGGGCCTAACCAACCCCATCATAGTAGAGGCATTAACGGAAGGCCTCCAGGCCAATGATCAGCGCCTCATGAGGGCCATAGCCCCTAAAACCCTGACCGAATGGTATTCTACCATGAATAGAATAAAAGGGACAAATTCACTCCCTACTTCATCCGAACAATTTCAAGGTGTTTCCAACACCAGTGCTTTTCACCGTGATACCAGAACCCCTTCTAGGGGAAGGAACTACAATCCTTTTTCAACAGACAGTACCCCAAGATACCCTTCTAGTGCCAGGAAACCACCCTTACCATGCAAATACTGCCAAGGTGACCACTGGAACAATGAATGTTCCATGAACAGGCGACCCTACAGGCAGCAGGCCTATCACAACCAACCTACGGCGCACTATTTCCCACCTGAACAAAATGGCGCCCACAACCTTCCCGTACCGGCCCCCAGGTCTTCTCACACCCCACAAGGCAACGAAAACTCCAATTTTCGTCCCTAAACTATCTAATATTCTATGTAAACCTCAAATTTTTAATAATCTTTATTGTCCATTCCTCTTAGACACAGGAGCCTCTATTAACATAATTAATTTAAATATTTTTAAGCATCTTAGTAAAAACTTATCTAATCCTTTAAAATTATATCCATGCCATATATTAATCAATTCCATATCTACTCAAATAAATTCGATAGGATATACATTTTTGACCACTACCATAGGAAAAATTACAAAATCAATTAAATTTTATATAATAGATAATTTATTACCTTTTGGTATACTATCTTTAAATTCCATTAGTCAATTTTGTTTGACCTTAAATTTATATAATCATTCTATTTATCAATGTGATGCTCCTTTGTCTAAGAAATGGTACCATATAACTTATGTAACCCCATGTAATAATGGAGAGAGTGACCACAATCCGCCCAATGTGGGTCATTTAAAAACCATGCTTAACTCACCTTCTCCATTGTTGCACGGGGAAAATGTCCATCCTATACTATGTCCCATTACCTTGACCAAGACCTCTACCAATTACGACAAAAATGCACCCAGCCAAACTTTAGACCATTTACCCCATTTATATTTATTGCCCCCACTATATTCCTCTGAACATCAATGTGAAATTTTTAATGATTCTTGTAATTTATGTGTTAGGAATGATATCCCTTTAACTTTTATGAATATTATTAAGAATTACTCAAATATTTTTTCTACTAACAAATATAACATCCCAAAATTGAAAATTCCCCCTATCAATATTAGGACAAATTCAGATAAAATAATTGCACTCAGGCCGTATCGTACATCTCTCTCAGATCAACGTGAAATACAAGAACAAGTAGGTAAAATGCTAGAATATGATATTATAGAGCCTTCTTTCTCCCCCTATTCATCCCCCGTTACTTTAGTTACCAAAAAGGATAAGACAAAACGATTTTGCGTAGACTACCGCCGCCTGAATGAAATAATTTTCCCCGATGTTCATCCCCTTCCGCTCATAGAGAACATCTTAGATAAATTAGCCAACGCCAAAATTTACTCCCGCGCCGATTTTTCATCAGCATACTGGTCCATCGAAATAAGTCCCCCTGATAGGAATTTATTATCTTTTGTCACGTTAGAGGGTCAGTATAATTTCAAAAGATTACCATACGGGATTAAAATAGGACCCCAGGTGTATGAGCGAGCAGTCAGTCAGATATTACAAAGAAATAGGTTAGGTTTTATAGCACATTATTTCGACGATTTCATTATCTTTTCAAATTCCATAGAAGAACATTTAGATCACTTACAGCAATTTTTTGATATGTGTAATAGGGAAAATTTTAGATTAAATTATAATAAGTGTGACTTCTTTAAAACTACAATGGAATTTTTAGGATATACCATATCATCAGGCACATACACTCCATTAGTAAAAAAATTAGATGTAATTAATGCCATTAAGGTCCCCACTAGCGTTAAATCCCTCCAATCATTCTTAGGCTCCATTAATGTATATAATAAATTTATAAAAGATCACGCCCGCATTAGGAACCCCCTCAATAATCTACTTAAGAAAGGTACATCATGGCACTGGGATGCAAAATGTCAACATTCATTTGACACTCTAAAGGAATGTCTCACCACAAAACCGGTACTACACCTCTTTAAAGAAGGATTACCCTGTCAGCTATTCTGTGATGCCTCACTTCAGGGAATGGCTGGTATCCTAAAACAACAACATCCAGACGGCACTCTACACCCCGTTCAATATTACAGCAGAGCACTCCGACCCCACGAGAAAAATTATACCATCACAGAGTTGGAATGCCTTGCTGTGATAGATAGTGTGGAAAAATTCCGCATCTATCTCGCAGGTGTAAGGTTCACAATTTTTACGGACCACCATGCATTACAATGGTTAAAAACCATAAAAAACCCAACGGGTAGACTTTTTAGGTGGAGCTTAAAGATGTCCGCATGCGAATACGATATAAAATATATAAAAGGTAAAACGCAGTACGAGGCAGACCTACTGTCCCGCAATCCTTTATGTGGTTTTCTCACGACCACCCAAATAATAGAAAAGCAACCCCAATTACCTCCATCCACACTTATCAAAACGAATATAGATGGCCTCCATACAATCAAACGTAAAGGTATTGTCAAGATTATAGTTCCCCCTTCCTTACAACATACGCTAATTAATAAAGCACATTTAGAATATAACCATCCTGGTGTATCCCAAATGATTAGGCTCATCTCCACACAGTATACTTGGTGTGGAATGACCAAATCTATAGTTAAATATAATAGGTCCTGTCCCACATGCCAACTTATAAAGAAACCGAAGGGTCCATTATATGGTAGATTAGAACGCCCCCCTATAGCTTTACAACCCTACGATATGTTATCTATAGACACTATTTCAGGCTTTTCTAAATACGGTAATTCTAAGTCATACTTACACGTAATTGTATACATGGACCTTCCCCAGTAAGTCAACTAATATAATCACATACATTCAGTGTCTCAAAAAGGTATTGCAGTGTGGCCGCCCAAAACGCCTTCTTTCGGACCGGGCACCTGCATTTACTTCCCCAAAGTTCAGGAGATTCTTAATAAAGAACGGGATACAGCCTCTACTAACCACTGCAAATAACCCTCAAGCTAACGGTTTATGCGAGCGTCTTAACGCGACACTCACCGGGAAGCTGAGGTTACTGAACTTAGAGAATCCAGGAACCTCCTGGACTAAATTAATTAAGATAGTAACTAATAAATATAACGATATCCCCCATACGATAACTGGATTTCCCCCCGTATTTTTAATGCATAATATAATCCCCTCAGACTTAAATAACCACATAAATCCCTATCCCAATATAATAGAAAGTAGAAAACTAGCAATACAACGTACAAATGACAGGCATGACAAAGAGAAAATTAAATATGATAACAAACATAAAAATCCACACTTTGATACAGGAGATTTAGTATTAGTAAAGGCGTATCATAATCCAAATAGCGGTAAGTTAGTACCCTACTTTACAGGTCCTTATAAAATTACTGAAATAATTTCTGATAATGTCGTACGTATAAATAGACCCAATAGGATTACAGGTAATGATAGCGATACTGTACATGTAAATAAATTACAATATTATAATGAAGAGGTCCTCTATATTTCACCACCCAAAGTAGAACCCCTAAGAATAAATAGAATAATAAACCCTTTCCGACATTTAGATACCAACTTGTTTAGTCCAATAGAAAAAAGTATAGCTCATAGATTTTCCGAACCATTTAACCATTTGTCCCCCCATCTATTCTCATAAAATTAGGGAAATCTAGGTCCTGCACGTCTGGCGAACTCCTCGACATAAAGTAGTCAATTAAAAAATCATAAATCATGGCATTCAACACCATTTCATGATTACCTTTTCCTTCACCAATAATTTCTCTCCCTCAAATGTTATGACTATTTTTCTCTTCCTATTAGGCACACAACTGATCACTTAAGACTAACCCTCGGAATTGTTTGGACTGGAATAGCGCAATTCCGAGAATATAATTCATACGCACATTGTATATAAAAACAAAGAAACATTATGTAATTATTTTTTATTATCCCAGTTAGCTTCTTTTTCTTAAATTATGATAATATATCCCGTATTCCATTAACACATTTCGCATGATCATAACACATTTATTTATACACTAGTTAATTAATTCCTTTTATACCAAATCTTATTTTTATAATGTTATAGGATAGTTTATAAGTTTGTCAACCCCGTTTAAAAATTAGGTCCCCACCATCTCTAAAAAATCGATCCTGTCCATGACACCATATGAGACGTCATCTTGGCCTACATTAAAGAACAATTAATTCCAATCTTCATCCCAACGACAAACAAATCAAGGACACACTGAACTCCCCCTAATTGTTTTTTCTTCTACTTCGTCTTTTCCCATCCCTACTTCTAAAGGGGTGGAATGACCTTGTTACATCATTAGCATCCATCATTAGCAGAGATATTCCTTCCAACTCTGCCTTCCATACTTCACTCGCCTCTTGATCATTTTCCATTGGCCTTCTATGCCTTCGTTCTAACCACCCCTCGTCCATCGCAGAGTTCCTGTTTGCCGATTTTTTTTATTTACTCCCAGGTCGCCGTCCCAGCATTCTTTATTTCATTCTTTTTTCCTCAAACCGGGTTCAATCAATCAATGGCAACAGTCGAGCCCTGTTTTCACAATCTACCTCCATCCTCTAACCTCTTCAACGGTTCCTGAGACTCCTGCTCGTCAACATTTTTTAATTTTTATTTTTTAATGATCCATCGACCTGGTACACTCTTCCTCCCCATGTTAACTCCACACGGAGAGCTTGGGTAACCAGCGAGATATTTTTTTTCTAATGCTCGACCCAGGCCATCACAGCACGATGCGCCCACTCATTTTGACGTGACAACGTCTTAAATTAGGTTGCGGCTGGGAGTCACTTATGAAAAAGTGTAACGCCCGGTAACGTTACGATGAGTCACCGAACGAGAGTGCTGCGCGCGCAGCGCTAGAGAATTAGGCGCATTGAATCGGCGCATGCTTGTCTCTGTCTTTGTCTTTCTCGAACGTTCTTGGCGTTGGAAAAACAAGAAAGCGTCATAATACAAGTTCACACGTGTGGTTAAAGTATCGTCAGCTGTGTCTGTAGTGAAAATGTGGAGTGCTTAGATTCGTCATTTACAACAACTACAACAATAAAGGTAAATAATTGTACACTGATATTTCATTATCGTAAACCATGATTGATTGATTAATTGTTAGATTGACACAAAAGTTGAGACACTGAGTTTATAGGTTATGTCATACTATTGATAAATGTTGATAGTGTTAAGTAAATTATTAGTTTAAAATTAATTAATTAATTAATTATTATTTTACAAATTTTAAATAGTTTCAAATATATTTAGCAAAAATTTGAACCTTCGATCTGAATAAATGTTTTGATTTTCGAATTGATTCTTTAAAATTACAAATATTAAGAAAAAGTGGCAGATATAAGAAAACTTTATTTAAACTGTGTTGAGCAAGAATTTTAACATCTAATATGAGTAAATGTTTTAATACAGCCATAATGGCTGTATAATGCAAGAACTTCAGACTCGGGCGTATATTCGGGCGTATGTTACTCGGATGTTATATTATAAATACACATTAATTTCCTTCGCATTGAGTTTCAACATAGAGGAAGTCCGCACGCTCACATTTTACTGTGGTTACACGATGATCCACATGATAATGCCATTGTTAAAGTACTGCAAGTTACTTGCTTCGCCGCTAATACTAGCTTCGAGTTTATACTCGGTGCTGTATATATTCATCCAGGAGCTAGTATGCAGGATATTGGAATGTTACTATGGCAAGGACTCGGTCCGTACATTCACAACAGCCAGTACGTGCCACCGTTAGTGCAAGTTGATTCTAGTATACCGATTCTTCTGTGTGGTGATTTTAACAAAAACGTAAAGCCTGACAACTCGTTTCTTAATTTCATGAAAAATACGTATAATCTTGATTGCGTATCAAACGTTTCTAAGTCAACTACGTTAAAAGGAACAACTATCGACTTGACTTTCGCAAGACACATTACAGCAGAAACACTTCCTTTCATTTCATATTTCTCCTATCATCGTCCTATCCTCAACAAAATCACTCAAATAGGAATTAGCTAAGTTTAGGTTTACATGTACAATGTTTTAGTAAACAAAATATATTTCTATAGTTAAAATTTGTGCAATTCTTATTTTCATTCAATTCCTTGTTCCTATTGTGCAATTTAATTATATTCATATCAATAAATATTCTACCGTTGTCACGTAAAATCTTCGCCCGTAAAACCGACTTTACAGGCAACCATTGTTTTTTTTTTCGTTTAATTTTATTTTTCATCTGGTCGAGCTCAATCACCGACAGCAGCGCAACTCTTGAGACACCATCCCTTTTTAACCTCTCTCAGAAAAGATTTCTTTCCCATATTCTCCCATTAACTACCTCTCCTTCGATCTTCACGCCTTTCGCCTATCTGATCTAATGCTACTTACAGAGCATCTTGAGATTGCTGAACCCTGAAAACAATACTTCGCTTCTAATCTCGTATTGCAGGGCAGGACTCCTGAGATGTCCTTTGCAGAAACCAATTCAGACCTTCTTCCTCTATTTCCTCACTGCGTCACTACCTATCGCAAACCTTTTGCTTAAGTCAATTTTCTTTTATATTTTATTTTACTTTTATAATCTCTACTTCTCCTCCTCCCTGTATTACATCCCTGAAACTATGTTGTAAATACTTAAGACACCTTAAGTAACACACAAAAAGCTGTAAATAGTATACCAACTTTCCCAAATATTTACTTTCGCTATTGTGTGTGTTTACTTTAAATTTATCCTTCCTATGTACTCCTCTTATATATTTTTTGTAGTTTTATAATATTATATCAGTGTGTCACCACTACTCCCCTTTATCTTTACTTTTATTCTAGTAACTAATTTGTGCCCCAATTTATTTCCCATTTAATAGGTTTGCTAGCTTTTCTCTCATTTATTGTAAATAGACTTACAGTTTACCTAGTTTTGTGGTGTTGGACTTTGTTTTTTTAACTTACCAATGTAGATGAAGAATTTCAATATTAATCGATAATATCGTTTTGTTTATTAACCAGCAAAGATAATGCCATCAAATACCAATCAACCCTTTATATATTATTACCTTTAATATTTTATTTTCCCTTTTTCTCATCATGTTCAGACTTAGCAATTTACAACTTCAACTATCTTAGGCACCTTTTAAAAAACCTACACCTAACAATATTTATAATATTACTTGAACAGATAAAACATTTATCATTTTATTTTTCTTAATAGATTTTCAATATGTTATTTTTGACGCTTCCCTTACAACCTCTTAACTCTATCCCATGAACCTTTCCTCCCAACTTTTTACAGCCATCAAGAGATTATTGTTCGTCAACCATTTTCTTTTTTTTTTTATTGATCAACCTAACTAGAAGACCCTTCCTCGCTGTACATCTCCCAACAGTGAGCTCAGGAGACCCAGTTGGATATTTTTTTTTTTTTCTCTCATCGTCCGGCTCATCATTTTTTCATTTTTCAACTTTTTCTTTTCACCCACACAAGCCGGACACAATCAAAATTGACAACAATAATTCTCTTACAACCACCTCTCCTTTTCCGCATCCTTCAAACCTCCAACCTTCCAAGGGATTCCAGTTCGCCGAACATTTTTGTTTTTTTTTCATTGATTAATCCGACTGGAACAATCCTTCCTCGCTATACCATTCCCGATAATGAGTTGAGGATATCCAGCGCGATATTTTTATTTTTTTTTCTCATCGCCCGACGCATCATATCAATTCATCATTTTTTCAACTTTTCACTTTTTTTCACAATTCAACCGGGCACAATCATTATGGACAACAGGGATCCCTCTTACCTCTACCTCCCCCTTTTACCTCCATCAATCTTCCCACCTCTTTTCACTGTCTGAGCTAATGATGCAGACGGAATATTTTGAGCCTTCTGTTAATGAAAACAATGCCTCACTTAAACAAGTTCGCATTGCATTGCAGGATGCTTGGGATACTACTTTTGCAGAAACATGCTCAGTTACCCCCTTTCCCTTTTTCAACCTTAGCGTCACATTATACGTTCAGTTAATAAACTAACTTAATTTTTTTTCATCTCATCTTTTATGCAATAAGATATTATTTTCCTTGTACGATTCATTTTACCATATGTACCATTTTGTATTATATACTTTCTCTTAATCTTGTATCATTCATTTTGTGCGTTTTTATTCTTATAACCTTAAATTTTATTTCATTGATACACCACCATTACAACATCTTTCTCCTTTTAACTTGTAACTTAATAATAATATTAACTAATTTGTATACAAATTATTTCTTTTAATTTTTATAATAGGTTTGTTAGGTTATCATTCATTACATGTCATTCCCCCAACCAAACCTTCATCACCGGGGACACATTCTGTAGTATATTTTGACATAGATAGATCACAACCTTCTTCTAATATTTATTATAACCCCATATCTATATAAAAATATGTATCAAACTTGTAACAATAGAAGTGACAAATAAAACAAAAGGAGTAGAGGTAGTCCAGACGACAAAGGCCAGACGTGATAAACAACCCAGACTAACAGGTGTTTATGCTAATGAGTTCATTCCCCCGTCAGCAGGTGGCCGAACACGTGGCCAGACATAATTAATAATCCAGCGCTTGACAGGTGGCGTGATTACGGGAACCAATCAGAACTCGTCAACATCTGCCAGAGTCGAGTATATAAGGTCCCCCAAGATGGGACAAAGTTAGTGGTGTTTTAGTTGTTTCAGAACGACGCTGTCATACGGTCGGTTAGATCTCTCACCCCCCTTCTATCCGCGATGTAGGGCATCCGTGACGCCCGTGGTCCGCTGCCTTCGTCCGTGGTCTACCTCTTCCTCTTGGAGTTACCATCTTGACCTGCCTCTGTCTCTTGCTGTCCCAGTGCGGGAATCCCATCACTCACCCACGACCACGACTGCCCAGTACATTCCACATCGGGATTACTACATATATACTAGCCGAGTGACCCTGGCAACGCCCCGGGTTTACCCGAAGGGCCCGCAGGTGAGAAACTATAGGCATTGGTGCCTATGCCTAAAAAAATATATTTGAAATGAAAAAGAAGAAAATTTTTAACAAATCAGAAAATAAGATTGCAAACAACACATCTACACTACTTCAAGGACATGAGAGCACATGCACTGTATCGCCATATGTGTACCATTTGCAAAGACCCTGCTTAGGATTAAATTTCTCAGAAGTATAACAATAGCACCAACCTAGAGTTTAACTGGTGTGGAGGCATTCCTCTGGGAGTAAGGCTATTGAGAAATTCAGTAGGGAGTTATTTTGCTCCTCCACATTCTAACACTCCAACTGTTAACACTGACTCATGTTTGGTAAGCAATTTCAGGGAAGAAACTATAGACATTGGATTAAATAAATTATTAATTAACACAAGGTAATAAGACCAAATCCAAATAAATAAATAGTTTTAACACTATGTATTTATTTGGATTTGGTCTTATTACCTTGTGTTTATAATCTATAATCCAAATTGTGCCTTATTAAATTATTAATTAAACTAGCCGAGTGACCCGGGCAACGCCCCGGGTTTACTCGAAGGGCCCGCAGGTGAGAAACTATAGGCATTGGTTCCTATGCCTAAAAAAATTATTTAAAATGAAAAAAGAAGAAAAATACTAACAAATCAGAAAATAAAAGTGCAAACAACACATCTACACTACTTCAAGAACATGAGAGCACATGCACTGTGTCACCATACGTGTACCATTCGTAAAGACCCTGCTTAGGATTAAAATATCTCCGAAGCATAACAATACAACCAACTCATGTTTGGTAAGCAATTTCAGGAAAGAAACTATAGGCATTAGTTGAAGAGTTTAAATAAATATATTTAGAGTGAAAAAATGACACAAATCAGCAAATAAAATTGCAAAAAATGCTACTATATCGCAGATAAGACAACATATAAAAGGAATGTAATTATTTAAAGGACCTCATTAAAACTACATTTCTAGTTTTATATCTACAATATAACCTCGATAATTCGACCATGTTTTGTTGTCCTGTCCTACAGCCTATCATATAACAAACTGTAATTCAACACTATCGATAATTCGACCATTTTAAATTTCAACAATTGTTTGTTGCTCAAAGATAACTTCACTGCTAAAAAGGTATTACAGAGAAAACGGCTGACATTGTAAATGTACAAAATGTATGTATAGAGCAGGGGAATAATAAATAAAGACCAAAATCAAATTAATTGATAATAAATAGATTATTGCCAAAAAAAAATACAAAAAGTATTTTTTTCTCCTTTCTTATCTTCACTCAATCATATTAGAGTGTCAAGCTTGTAAAGCTTGAAATTAACAACCATCATGATTGGGTGAAGTAGAATGCGTCTGCCTTTGTCATCAAGACTGGGAGCACTACTCAGTGGCAGGCCACTGACTTAGCTCCAAAAGAATGTATCCCTGGATTAGGAGCCCTTACAAGGTACTATCAGCCGGGCCAGCTGAGCTCAGGTTTTTTTAGTGAGTTTGTTACTGCTCCCCCTCCTCCTTTTTCATCCTGGCTTGGGACCGGCAAAGGCGGAGTTTTTTTTTTCTTTCAGGTGAGAAACTTTAGGCATTGGTGAAAAGTGTAAATATATATTTTGGAAATGAAAAAAAAAAAGGATAAAATAAATCAGAATATAAATTTACAAACTATATTTCAGAGGAGACGATTTATAATCGGAATTCATTTAAATGACCTCATTAAAAACTACATTTTATATATACTTGGGTTCAACTTTACATGTATGCTATCCAAAGTTCGCACACTTGAAAAAGTCACATAAAGTCGTCTGTGCGTAAACACAGGCTCTTGTAGCAAAGGTTTGGCCTTGAGCCCTCTTTATAGTCATAGCAAAAGCCAACCTTAGTGAAACATAAAGCCTCTCTAGAATGAAGCGAAAGTTGGTATCCAAAGGGGACAAAGATATTTCAGACATTATACAGAGTGTTCAACTTTGGGTACTGTCAGTATATGTGCTTCAAGGACATGAGAGCACATGCGCTAGAACACCATACCTACACTATCGATAATTCGACCATTTTAAATTTTAACAATTGTTTGTTACTCAAATATAACTTCACTGCTAAAAATGTATTACAGAGAAAACGGCTGACATTGTAAATGTACAAAATGTATGTATAGAGCAGGGGAATAATAAATAAAGACCAAAATCAAATTAATTGATAATAAATAGATTATTGCCAAAAAAAAAATACAAAAAATATCTTTTTCTCCTTTCTTATCTTCACTCAATCATATTAGAGTGTCAAGCTTGTAAAGCTTGAAATTAACAACCATCACGATTGGGTGAAGTAGAATGCGTCTGCCTTTGTCATCAAGACTGGGAGCACTACTCAGAGGCAGGCCACTGACTTAGCTCCAAAGGAATGTGTATCCCTGGATTAGGAGCCCTTACAAGGTACTATCAGCCGGGCCAGCTGAGCCCAGGTTTTTTTAGTGAGCTTGTTACTGCTCCCCCTCCTCCTTTTTCATCCTGGCTTGGGACCGGCAAAGGCGGAGTTTTTTTTCTTTCAGGTGAGAAACTTTAGGCATTGGTGAAAAGTGTAAATATATATTCTGGAAATGAAAAAAAAAGGATAAAATAAATCAGAATATAAATTTACAAACTATATTTCAGAGGAGACGATTTATAATAGGAATTCATTTGAATGACCTCATTAAAAACTACATTTTATATATACTTGGGTTCAACTTTACATGTATGCTATCCAAAGTTCGCACACTTGAAAAAGTCACATAAAGTCGTCTGTGCGTAAACACAGGCTCTTGTAGCAAAGGTTTGGCCTTGAGCCCTCTTTATAGTCATATATTTCAGACATTATACAGTGTGTTCAACTTTGGGTACTGTCAGTATATGTGCTTCAAGGACATGAGAGCACATGCGCTAGAACACCATACCTGTTCCATCGCAAAGATCCTATAGGCATTGGTGAAAGTGTAAATAAATATTTTGGAAATGAAAAAAAATTGCAGATATGACAACATATTAAAGGAATAAATTCATTTAAAAGACCTCATTAAAAACAACAATTCTATATTTTTATATATACAATATAATCTAATTAATTCAACACACGATAATTCGACCATTTTTGGAAGTCTCGACCTATGGCCTATCATATGATAAACTAATTCGACACTTTCGATAATTCAACTATTTTGGAAAATCAAATTTCAACAGTTGATATTTGTCTAAAACCCCTATTATTAACAACATATTAGACTGCAGAGTGCAAAAATGTAGAAAAGTGTATGTATATAATTGTATGCATATATTTGTATTATGTAAATAATTGTATGCATATATTTGTATGTAAATAATTGTATGCAAATAATTGTATGTATAGATTAATGAGTAAAATATATATTTTTTTGCTTATCCCTAGTACACGTGGTACAGGCCTTGATAATCATGGTGGGTAGAGTAGGCGACTGCTTTAACTGTAAGTACACCACATGTCTAAACATGTGAAAAGCAGTTAGACTTTGCATTTACAAATGTGCCAGAGCCCCGTTTGATTACTTGCGCTTGCTGGTGGGGTTGGACTTTTGCAAGAATCGGAAGCCATTGGAGCATTTTTTTTTTTAATTTTTCAGAAAAAAGTGCCCAATGCGGGAATCGAACCCGGGTCGTAGCGGTCGAAAACCAACGGCTTAGACCATCCTTCCACCAACCCCCAGTAAAATAAGTAAGTAAAAAGAAGACCAAAAATAAGTGATAATAATTTATTGAATAACAAACAAAATAAAAAATCTTTCAGGTGAAAAATTATAGGCATTGGTAAAAAAGTAAACAAGAGAAATAGCAATTGGGGTTTTGTGTCTGCGGCGAGTCATATTAGCACGCCTAGCTGTTAGGGGAGTAAGTCTTCCACGGCCTTTTCGAGGCATGACAGAAGACGCTGAAAAAAAAGGTAAAATAAGAACCAAGCAGAGGAAAACTATAAAACTGAAAGCCAGGACAGGCATAAAAAGAAAATTCCAAGCATGTGAGGAAACAATTGATGAAAAAAAAGGATTCCAAAAAAATACAGCAAAAAAGAAACCAGACACAAAAAGCAACAATTGAGTACACAAATACAGCATCAGCCTATTTATGAGAAGAAAAAAAAAAACGACAGACACAAAAATGGAGCTAAATTTAAATGAAAAACTATAACAGATCAAGTAATCAAATCAGGCATTATGAAAGATACTGTAAAAAAGAAAATCAGACACAAAAATCAGACAAAAGAATAAATGAGATTTTATTCTTTAGTTCATTTATTAAATAAGACACAAAAATGGAGCTAAATTCAAATGAAAAACTATAACAAATTAATAAAAAAAAATAAGACCTAATCCAAATGTCACCATCATCAGACAAAAGAAAAAATGAGATTTTATTCTTTAGTTCATTTATTCTTTTGTCTGATGCTGTTGCTGAAACGTCACACACTATTAAATTATTTGGATTAGGTCTTATTAATGAGAAAAAATAGATGCCAAAGAGAGATGAAAAGATGCCAAAAAAGATAACCAGATACAAAAATTGTGCTAAATTCAAATGAAAACTATAACAAACACTTATAAAAGATAATTATTATAGAATAAAAGTAATAATTCAATCTACAATTCGAAAAATAATATAACCTCAGCCTATTTATGAGAAAAAAAACGTTGCCAAAGACATTAGGAAAGATACTGCAAATAGAAAACATACACAAAAATTGAGCTCTATTTAAATGAAAAACTATAACAAAGTACTTACAAATTATAATCATAATCAAATGAATCAGAAATATATATTATAAATAGCGAACCCGGCCACGCGTTGCTGTGGCTAAATTGTAATATGTTAAATTAACATTATACTAAACTATTCAGTACAGTAAAGTTAATATTCACTTATAAAGATAAAAATGTTTTAGCCGATCTAAAGCCCTACGGGATTGAGAATGGAACGTTACGTTAAAATTTGAAAGAGATTTTTTATATATATCGATAATATAGCCCTTCATTGTAATCATTGATTATAATCACTGCATTAATAAATGTCAGTGAACTCGTTTATATGTATTGTTTTTTGTTTTCGAGATATTCTAATAGAACGTTCTAACATTTTCTGTTAAATATTAACCTTTGCTCGGGTCAAGAGCGTCGACAGCTGGGTGACGACGTCCGCTAGGGGCGCAGTTGTCTCGCCCGTCTCTCTTACTTCCTGCCTTTCTTCCGTTGTTTTCGTCGGGCCGTCCGACTTTACGCCTATGGAATCCTGATTAAGCTCCATAATATCTTTATCCTGTCGACTTAACCGGTCTGTGACAATATCGTTGCGGAATTTCTTGTTGTTCGATGAGAATGGTGAGGATTGGTTGAAACGCAGTCGTTTGAGTGGCAAGTGAAGCATACAGTCAGGAATAATCAGGACACGTGATGTGGTTTTGAAAATAAAAGGCAACTGGTTTGGAGGAAAGAAATCTTGAGAAAGCGGAGCGATTTTGACTATTAATTATCGGATCACATGGTGATGACCGACTTGACTATGGGATGAATTGAGAGAGAGATCTCTAGAGCAGAGGTTACCTGGGTGAGAGCAAGTCGAACTCTCGATCCGAACTCGGTGGGAGCGAAGCGACTACTAACTATCCTAGGTTCTCGATTTAACACCAAGAGTTTTCTTTTTTCCCATTGGCGGGAAGCTGTCACGTGGGCTTTTTTCTATTGGTTGACCTACTTAGGTGTTGTTCCCTAATTGGTAGGAAGATGTCACATGGCCGTTGGCTATTGGTTGACCTACTTAGGTGTTATCTTCTAATTGGTCTCTACTGAGGTCTTTGTCGGAAGATATACCCGGCCTTGCCCAGGAAATACTGGTCGTTAAACTTAGCTTTTATGATTTCCGGGGTCGTAAGGTTGACTGTGACTTTATTAATAGTTGTGTTCTCTTCTAAGCCTACTTCCTAGGTTTTTCTCTAAGGCGTTCTATCCTCCAGTTACCTTTGTTCTTTTATTAAATCTTTTTAAAACATACATTGTACATACATAGTAGGTCGGAGGGGCATACAGTTATATACAAACTAGACGAATGGCCCGGGCAACGCCCGGGGTTTACCCGAGTGCGAATATATTTTAAAAACGTTGACTTGGGTGGTCGCTATTAACAGGGTGGTCTGTATAGACAGGTGGATGTATCACACAGCTGATAACAGGGTTGTCTAGAGTGGTCGCTATAGACAGGGTGGTCTATATAGACAGGTGGATGTATCACACTGCTGATAACAGGGTTGCCTAAGGTGACCGCTATAGACAGGGTGGTCTGTATAGACAGGCAGCTGATAACAGGGTTGTCTAGCGTGGTCGCTATAGTCAGGGTGGTCTGTATAGACAGGTTTATGAGAGAGGCAAAATTTACATAAAAAAAAAATAAAAAATAAAAAAATAATATAAAAAAAAATAAAAAAAAATAAATAAAAAAAAAATAAAAAATAAAAAAAAAAATAAAAAAAAAATTAAAAAAAAAAATAAAAAAAAATAAAAAAAAAATAAAAAAAAATAAAAAAATAAAAAAAAATAAAAATAAAATAAAAAAAAAATAAAAAAAATAAAATAAAAATAAAAAAAAATAAAATAAAAATAAAAATTAATAAATAAATAAAAAAAAATAATAAAAAACAATAAATAAATAAAAAAAAATAAAAAGAATATTACGCCTCTAAAATAGTTTTATAATTTGATAACAGATGGCGCTCTAGTACATCGTATCTACAGCCAATGAGCGCGCATTCTATCCGTGAGCTTCAGACAAAGCTTCAGACAAACAGACAGAATAAGGCAAATATATAAGTAGATTATGACATATATAATATAAATAAAAACAAAAATGGCTGTCAGCGAAGATATCGCTAATATTGTGAGGCTTAAAAATCCTGAAAATTTTGATTTATGGAATTTTCAGATAACAATTATTTTCAAAGCAAATGGCCTTCTAGATATTGTAAATGGAAAATCGTTGTTTGAAGACTTGAAAGATGAAACTGGAAAAGATAAATGGAGCCTAAAAGACGCCAAAGCACAAAAATACATAATGTTAACCATTGAAAAGAATGTTTTAACACACATTCTAAATTGCAAAACTTCAAAAGAAATGTATGAAAAACTAGTAGCCATTTATCAAAGAGAAGATGAGCAATTAAAATGCAAATTACTACAAGAATTTCATGGATTCAAATTTGACAAAAATACAGATATGGCAACAAATATAAGCAGAATGCAAAATTTAGTATTCAAACAAAATAATGTAAAACAAGAAATTGAGGAAAGCTTTGTAATTTCTAAAATATTGAGCATTTTGCCAGACTACTTTAATTACTTCAGCACAGCATGGGACTCGACACCAAAAAGTGAGAAAACGTTAACAAACTCAATATCAAGACTATCACTTGAAGAAACTAAACAAAAAGTAAAGCCTGAAGAGGGAATAGCCATGAGTGCTACTAAATTAAAGCAGTGCTTTAACTGCAAAAAGAGCAGGCACTTAGCAAAATATCGTAGACTAAATAAAAAATGGTGTACCATCTGTAAAAAGACAAATCATACTCAAGACCAATGCTTCTTTAAGAAATCTCAAAATAAATTCCAGGAAAATATTCCTTGCCGAATTTG
>CP092866.1:30499997-30535480 GCA_030710605.1 Cordylochernes scorpioides | reverse complement strand
TTCGGATCTGAAGACTGAGTAAAAATCTGGGTTTCTTCTGTTTATTTTCTCATTGCTATTTGTGGTTTTAATGAGAGAGTCACTGTCAGTGTGTCCCAACTCGTCTCTGCTACCATCGGTATAGATAGTTATTACATTTTTAGGAATTTTATTAATTATTTCTAATGATAATTGTTTTAAGTATTCTGGATTTTGGTATTGTTTGTTGGTGGGTTCATTTAAAGTGGCATTAAAAATAACATTTTGTTAGTGATTCGCATGGAGATATTTTTTCTGCTAAATAATATTTTTCCACTTTATATTTTAAAAATCCATTTCTTTTGGCCAGGTGGAGAGGGCCTTCTTTTTTGAGTCTTATATTGGATTCCCAATTAAGTATGTAATTGAAAGTTCTGTGTTTGTTTTCATAACTCTTGATTTTGTTTATATATTTTGGCAGATTGTAGCTTCTTCTATCCTTAAGGGCATAATGTCTGCCTCGTAAAGTACAATATTATTAGGGCAGGTATTTCGAAGACCTGTAATAATTCTAGCTGCATTTAGTTGTATCCTTTCCAGTGATTTTAGATTTGTTTCAGATGCTGTACCATAGATTTGATATCCATATTCCAAGATAGGTCTCATTAGAGATGTGTAAGTTAATTTTAGTGTTGTTGCTTCAGCTCCCCACTCTTCCTGAAATACATTTCAAGATTTTTAGTCGGTCTCTTCCTTTTCTAACAACTCCTTCAATGTGTTTACTGGAGTTAAATGTCTGGATCCAGGGTGTAGCCGAGATATTTAGGATGTTTATTATATTGCAATTGTTGTTCTTTCAGAATAATATTTGGTCTTATTTTGTATAGTTTCTTATCGGTTGTAAAAAGTCAGGTTTTAATTTTTGGGAGTTAAATTCTAATTTATGTTTATTAGCAAATTTTTCTAGGTGGAGAAAAGTCTTGTTCAAATCTCTTTCATCTTTTTTCCAGTTAGTGTTGCTGCTCCATAGAATAATGTCATCAGCGAAAAGTCCAATATTGGTTTTATGTGAAAATTTTTCTTCTATGCCTGCAATAAATAGGGCGAAGAGATTTGGGCCAAGGACTGATCCTTGTGGTAATCCTTGATACAATTTGAAGGTTTTAGATAGAGTGCCATTATATTTGACCCTGATGTATCTATTTTTAAGGGAATAATTTATCCAAATGATAGCTTTTCCATCAATTTTGAAATGTTTGTATAATTTTGTAAATAACTTGTTTTTCCATACCTTATCAAAAGCTTGTGTAAGGTCTAAAAAAGCAGCTATTGTGTGGTTAGTTGTTTTTCTGTTTTGTGCATCTTTTACCTTTTGTGTGATAAATAAGAGTTGGTCTATTGTCCCATGTCCTTTCCTAAATCCATATTATTCTTCTGGTAAGAGATTTCTTGTGTTGGGGTGGTAGGTGAGTCGTCTGAGTATAATTTTTTCCATTAATTTTCAGCAAATACTTGTGAGGGAGATAGGTCGGTAGTTTTTTGGGTCATCAGCAGATTTGTCAAGTTTTTAAATGGAATTATTGTGGCATTTTACAGTCTTGAGGCAATTTTCCAGTTTTCCAGGAGTTATTGAAAATATTAAGAAGTCTTTGTTTGCCAATTTTGCCCAAGTTTGATATCATTCGGCCATGGATTCCATCTGGCCCAGGAGTCTTGTTTAGGTCAGTGTTATCTAATGCATAAGCTAGCTCTTTCATATTGATTTTTTTCATGGAAAATATTATGAGTGCTGGTGACATTTTTACAGTCATGAAAAATTCTTCAGGCCTTTGTTTTAAACCTTGATTTTACTACTTATTTGATATGAATTACCTGAAAGATTGACAGCAATTTTGTCATTAGTTGCTGGTGTACCATCTGTATTCTTAATCATATTAGTTTTTTCGGTTTGTGACTGGGATCTCTCAATTTGTTTTGGCAAATTCCAAAGTTTTGTATTTGGGTTTCTTGGGTTCAGGTTTTCACAAGTTTGATTCCATTTTTCCCTTTTCACATTTACGTATAATCTTTTTATTTTTGCATTCACAATGTTCAGTTCAGTTCTACAATTTGTTTGGTTTTGGGTGCTCTTTTTTGTAGTTCATTTCCTTTAGTTATAAGTGTTTGAATATTTTTTGCCTGGTGTGTATAATTTGGAATCCATTTCTTAATATTACCTCTTGGTATTGAAACTGTGGCTGCTTTAATAATGGTGTTTTCGAAAGATATCCAATTAGCCTTTTTGAAGTTCCAGATTTTTACAAGATAATTAAACAATAAATAAGAAAATATCAAAATGCGAAATAAACTCTGAGAGAAAAATGACAAAAACTATAACAAGACTTAGAACAAAACACTATAAAGGAATGACAATACACCCAGATGGCACAATAACCTATAGGGCATGCAACAATTGTCCTGGTGTGGAACTTACACCTACCCACATATTCTCATAGCCAGCAATGGCCGCAGCCTTGCAGAAATTTGACATAGACCCAGAGCAGCAGCTTTACACACCCAAGATAGTGGACATTGCTGCTGCTGTGATGGAGATGCATGGATACATCTGAGGCTCTTTATTGGACACGACAACAACAACGGCATTCCAGAGTAAAATAAATTATCAGAGATAGATACATATTTTTCAAATGAATTAAAATGAATATAATCGATACTGAGAGAGAGTTGAATTAAAAAAATATTAGAAATTTATTATCTTCGGAAACACAAGCCGTATCTAAAATATCAATTTTATTTTTGCTACATGTTTGAATTTGCATTTACCTATTTTACATATCTCTGATTGTATTTAAAAATTGTTAACCAATTCTTCATACTTTTGGCGAAGTGGTGTTTTATTAATTTGTTATTTGATGCTATTAGGGTTCTTTCCTGGTATTCAAAAAGGAAAAATACGTGTCGATCAGTTATATTTTTCAATTTATCAAACAATTTGGCCGCTGAATCTCTGATTCTGGTAGTGCGCCATCTGGCGAATAAAATTGTAACTAAAATCAATTTCGAATTTTTCATTATTTGCCATAAAAATATCCCATTGCATCCTGAACACAATGGTGTTTACCGCATTGCTCTAGCGCAAATATTCGCGGAGTTATCAATTTTTAAAGTTGTGCGGGACTTTTGGATCACCCTGTATATCAAAATTTTACCTTTTAGCATATTTTTATAAAGAATACAATTATATGTTGATGATATGTTGAAAACTATAAATTTAAATGAAAGTTTATTACTTTTTCTAATTGAATATTAGGGATAGTTTCGCTTTATAGAATTTTGGAAAAATTATTACCGAGTGTTCTTTACACAAAAGTCAATTTTGATTTTTCCCATTTTCCTGTTGAATAATCTATAATTCCATCTTGGTGCGTAGTTTAAAGCATCAATTTTTATTCTTTATTCTCTTTGGGTTTTTGTATAAAAGAAGTGTCATTTTACTTTAAGAAAACCAAAAATATTAGTGTGCACATTTCTTTACTTTTTCTGGTGACAAAATCCTTTCTATTTAGTTTTATAGTGCCAAATTTGTTAGTCTATATTGGTTTAAAAGTTTTAAAGCTAAGGGATAACTGGTGAACCAGTTATCCATTGTAAAATTGCGGCCAGTGATTGGCTCACACAATCGTTCCACAACATCACTTGGACGGTAACTGACATTGTAAAACATTTTTATTTCACAAGATCAAATATTTTAATTCCATATGCATTGTGCTTACTCGGAATATACTGCCTAAAATTGCATTTCCCTCTGAAACCGTCAAGCTTTTCAAATTAGCATCTCTTTCTCTGCTATAGTTTGCTGAATATTCTTAATGTAAATGTCAGTATTAGTTACTATGCATTCGACTATGCTCGTCATCCACAAATAGATTCAAACAACCAAATATCGATTTGGCATTTTTTGCTTCACCCTTTACGCCTGGTAGATGTGTGATAATATTTTCCCTGCGAGTTCGAACATTTTTTAGAGGAATAGCTTTCTTCCATTTAGTATTTTGGTCTTTTCCTATATTAATTGAAGTTTGAATACTCATTATATATTCTTATTCTGATAATATTTATTGTTGTGTCTGTACTCCTCTCTTCTATTTGATCATCAGTTTCTGATTCTTAATCATCGGGATTTTAAATATATTAGTATTGTAACGTGGATGACAAGGCCAAGATCCCAGAGTAAAGTTGGGAAAGAGGGGTGGACTCTAGCGGCCCCCGCTGCCATGTGGCAGGCACAAAAAAAAACAGCATTCCTGTTTGGGGGAGGGGGAGAGTGATTACATCTGCGACATGGAGAAGACGTGGCGACTTGTCTCCGGGCGCCTGGGTGATCCTGTAAGGCGGTGCCAGGAGAGCCTGACATCGGAGCGGCCTACAAGGCGGTGTAAGTTTAGGCTGGACTTGCAAGTGTGGAGCGGAAAGCTTCACAAGAGTGACATCCGCGGCGCCAAGGAAACTTCTGACGGGGAGGTTGAAGGCAAGTCCCACTGTTGTATTTCTTCTGTTGAGTGAGTAACAATAAAGCGCTAACTTTAGCTGCAATCCCTTCGAACTCACGTGTGTATCTTTGTAGCATCCTGAGTAGACAAAGTAAACGAATAGCGTCTGGGTACGACGTAACAGTATTATTATCATCATGAAGAATATCAGCTTTTGAAAGTATTTAAATTAATGAAATCATATATATAAAAAAAAGAAAATACAAATATAAATCCTACTTGAATGTTGCCAGAATAGATTGTATTAATACACTCTTGGAAGAAAAACCAAACAACAAGAAGCCCGAGCGTAACCCGAAACTTAATTATGTAAACCAAAACCAAAAGCATAAAAGGTCGCGCTGGGGGAAATTATCCAATTACGAGAACTCAAATGGTCGCACTGGGTAAAATTGACCCAGACATACTAATAAAATTAAAATATGTCGTAAAATTAAAATTAGAGACATTATAATAATCTTTAGGATCAGACATACTTTAGCCACGTTTTAAAAGTTAAAAGAGAAAACGAAAATATAACGTGGTGAGTTTCTTTTTATTGAAAATACAAGCTTTCAAGCAAAACGCTTTTCTTCAGGTGATCCAAGAAAATGTGCGGAGAGGTATATACACCCAACTAAGTAAGTTTGAATATTGAAGCGGAATTTCCACGAACAAGCACGTATCAACACACCTAGAGAGCGAGCGAGAAATCCAGTTTAAAATAAGTTTAAAATAAATAAAATATATACATAAATCGGGAAAACACTTGAGGTTAAAATTCCTTATGCGGGATCCATGCTATTACAAAAAGCTATGTATTGTGGGGGTAGTTCAATTTTCCTATTGAGGCTCGGAATTTTATTGGAAACCAAAGCCTCCAGGACCAGTCGTTGATATTTTCCGCGTATGTTACTGTAAATACATTGGGTGTCTGTGAAATCAAATGAATGCTGTGTTTCTGCCATGTGCTGATAAATCTGGGAACGGCTGTCTTTATTCATGATGTTTCTATTGTGTTCTTTAGTCCTGATTTCAATGGTTCTGCCGGTTTCACCAACATAATGTAGTTCGCAATTTGAGCATTTAATTTTGTACACTGCGTTAGAGGCGGATAGTGGGTCCTGCTTTTTAAAACTTTTTGTGATGGGATGCCGGAGTTTGAGTTCGACGGAAGGTGAATTACTAAAATACGTGCGAACACCGTATTTTCTCAAGAAACGGGCAATATCGACGTTGGTTTCGGAATACGGGAGAACGCAAGTCGATTTGTAAACGGTTGGGATTGCATATGTACGTTGTTGGTACGTATGGCGCCGGATAAAATCTATAGGATAACCGAAAGACGAAAGGTTACGATAAACGTTATTTCTCTCGACCGTCCTAAAGATTTCTAGAGAACAATGAGTGGAGATCCTTTTTGTTAGTGTTTTGATAGTTGTGATTTTATGAGATGCGGGTGCATGAGAACCGTAATGAATATACGTGGAGTTAAATTCTGGTTTGTAGTATACCGTGGTTTCTATGCTGCTGCCGGTATTGATGACCAGCACATCCAGAAACGGGATGACACCATTCTTGTCCTGGTTTTGGGTGAACTTTAGGCATTCGTGATATGCGTTGAGGGCATCTGTGATGAGGGAGTTATTAGCGTTGGGATACATGTGCAAAATATGTCATCGACATATCTTACCCATAATTTAATTCCTAGGTCATCACGGTTCGTGATCCAGGAGTCAAGGCTTGTTCGTGGCAATTCCGCTTCAATATTCAAACTTACTTAGTTGGGTGTATATACCTCTCCGCACATTTTCTTGAATTACCTGAAGAAAAGCGTTTTGCTTGAAAGCTTGTATTTTCAATAAAAAGAAACTCACCACGTTATATTTTCGTTTTCTCTTTTAATAATCTTTAGATATATTTAGAAAGGTACTGAGAAAATATTTTTAAAATATTTATTTTTCAATATAGATATATTTTATGCGCCATTAAATATTAGTGAAATACCAATTTCTGCGAACAGTGAAAACATTTCGGAGATTATATTAATCAGCGTTAGACCTACTTGCGGTAAAAAATATATATATAAAACAAACTAACTTGAAATATAATCCATCTAAACCTAACCGGGGGTGACCTTACCTACGAGTAGATTATTGATATACTCGGCAGCACGTTGCCATCCGCAAAAATTAGTATCTAATATAAGTATAAGTAATAACATGATCACAGTATAAGTAATAACATGATAAAAAATGCCCTTCCAAAAATTTTACCATTATTATGCGATTTATTTAATAAATGCATTCACTTCGGATACTATCCAGATAGATGGAAAGAGGCAGCTCTCAGAATAATTTCAAAACCTCACAAAACGAATTTAGAATTAGTAAAGAGTTATCGACCTATTTCTTTAATTTCTAACTTATCAAAAATATTAGAAAAAATTTTGAAAAATAAAATATACGAATACTATGAAAATAATGATCTCCTTAGCCCCAGACAACATGGGTTCTTGAAGAATAAGTAAACAATTACCTGTTTGAAAGAAATCACAAAGATCATAATGGAACATAGACAGAAACAACTAGTTACGCTGATTGCAATTGATATACAAGGAGCATTTGATAATACATGGTGGCCAGCCTTGTTTAAAAAATTAGACGAAGACAATTTACCAGTTGAATTGATCAAAATTTTACGTTCTTTTTTGAAAAATAGAAAAACGATTTTCAAGTATAATAATATGAAAGTTTCAAAAATATTAACAAAGGGCTGTCCTCAGGGTGGACCATTGTCTCCGTTGTTATGGCTGATATATTTAAATGATCTGCTAATTAATTTGCAATCACCAAACTCTGAAATCATTTGCTATGCTGATGATGTAACAATTATATGTTGGGATAATGAGCTAACAAATCTAAAAAAGTCGATTGAGTTAATTTGGAAAAGATAGATCAATGGTGTAATGATAATAAGCTAAATATCAATCTTGATAAAACTAGTATTTTACACTTGCACAATAAAGACAAAATTTCAATTAATTTTAGAGACAACATTATTGTGCCCGTAGAAGAAATTAAAATTCTTGGAATTACGATTGCGAATCACAGAAAGAAAAACAAATTGAATTTTGGCCCTCGCCTTAACATTATACTAAACAAAACTCAAAGATTAAAAAATCTTCGTTTTTCAATATGTGGAAAATCTTAGGGTCTTAGCACCCAAAAAAGGCTTACACTTTATAAATCTATAATAAGACCAACGTTAACTTACGGAACAGAAATATGGTTTGAATTTATTAGCAAAAAATATATGTACAAGCTGAACTCAATGCAATATCAAATTCTGCTATGGTGTACCCAAACATATAAAACAACCAGTTATAACTGTGTTCACACCTTAGCCAATATTCCTTTGATCACTGATTATATGGAATCTAGAATTATAGGTTATGAGTTGAATAATTTATCAACAGAAGTTAAACAATTTTATGATTTGTATATTCCAGGTATACTCAAATATTTCATTATATCAAGGATTAATTTACTGAAAAAGAATACTAATCAAACATTTCAAAGTTTCTTTCCTTATGATATTCCGAATTATTTTCGACCAAACTATTATAATTCACAATTTATCACAGATCATGGAAATTTCAGGTTTTTTCTTAAGAAAATTCAGGCTGTGCAAGATTCGACATGTTTCTGTGGATTGGGGGAACAAACTTCAATACATCTCTTGCTGGAGTGCCCTGTCTTTCAAGATTACAGAGTCAACAACGGTTTAATTGCTTTAGGCCCTAGTGATTTAATTTCAAGTAAGGACACATATATAAAATTTAATTTCCTTTGTAAATATGTTTTGGACTTCATTAAGAAAAATGGTCTTTGATGTAACGATCTCAAGGAAATATTGGACATATTATATGGTTGTAAACAATATATAGGTGTATGCGTGTATATGTGTGTACATATGTATATATATTTTTTAATTTAATGATGTAACTGTAAATAAAATTCAAAGAATATCTCTATATATGTAAATAACATTTTTGAATCTTTCTAAGTCGCTTTCTGTGTATCTTTCCATGTTGAATATTTTCTTTGTTATATATAATTGTATGTACATTTAGCGCAAGTGTCCCTAGGGGGACATAGCGTTTTGAATTGAAATAAATAAATAAATAAAATCTAATATGTTTTTCAGAGAAATCCATTTTAAGGTATTTTGAAATTATTTTAGTGAAATTCATTTCTATTAAAATAAATGTATAAATTTTAATTATTCAGAATTTATTTTGGAAGCTGAGAGAGAGACACCAGGCTTAGTATCCCCACCACTCCCTCCGAAGATGTATAAAACTCGTTCCCTTGCCTTAAATATGACGCCATGTTTCTTACATCCCAGTTGTTTAAATTTTTAAAAGATTTAGCAGTAGGCCAAAATTTCTTGTCATGACGTGAATCAGAAGACAAGCATTTTTACATCGGCGAGGGAGATAATTAATATATTAAGTTCAATTAGTCACAAATTGACAATGAAATTAAACACTTACATTTAAGGTCACTTTGTCAGCTGAATTCCTTTGAGATTTAGCCAACCCACTCGTGGTTTACTGATGCAGTTTCGTAGTAGGTTTTCCCGCAATCGCCATCGGTGCCTCTGTAATACGCTCCGTTAAATTATTTACAAAATGACACACAAAAATAGAATAGTTACATTTAAGGTAACTTTGACTACCTTGAGATTCAGGCATCAAGCTCTGTTTACCACTTTCGGTTACATAATACTTTTCCCGCGAACGCCACCGATGCCGACGCGCGCGCCGCCTGTGGCCATATTGGCCTTATTTAAGGCAAGAACTAATCAAAATTTATAAAATTCAAAAAGAAGCAATGAGGAAATTTTATAGAGTAGAAATATAATAAATATCATTTTTTTATTGATCTGTGAATAAAATCATGAATATTTTATTACATAGCTTTTTCCTTATTAGAGCTGTGACCCACAGCTTGCAAATATTGTAGTTACTGACATGGATCTGACGTTCTTCTGCCAAGGACTCCCTCGGAGTCTTGGAACTTTGTCCCTGGTAGCTTTACGTCCTTTCTCTTGGAGTGTGGAGAGCGGCTTTGTGATCGTATCGTTAATAGAGACATCGTCATCTTGGAGGGAAGTCTTGGCTTTGACAAGCCGGTGGAATCCTGGAGCCAGTCAGTAAAATGTAGATCACAGCACTTATGGACTCAAGGTCTTCAGGGCGATCTTCAGTTTGTCTTCCCCATCTATCCAGCATTTCCACCAAAATGTCACGCGGGAAATTAAGAAATACAAACCTCAGAATGATATTCCAATTTATTTAATGCACAACAAATTGAAATTTTAAAAATACAAGAGAAGCAATCAGGGAGGTTAACACATCATCATTCTGTGCGTAACTCGGACTCCAGGAGCGTACGAAAGTCGCCAACTGTCCGGGTTTGTCTCCCGACTTATTGTCATTTGTTGCAGTTGACATCCAACTGATTAGATGTCGCAAGCCTGTTTTGTTTTGGAAAGGTTATTCAATGCTTCTTGATTGAATGCGAAATTTAGTATCAGTATTGGTATAACAGCGTAATGCAATATTACAGCGGTATGGTAGATTAAACTGGCAAAATCGCTGGAAGGTTTCACCACTGATGAGCCAGGCCCTCCCATTATTTTTCATTGCTGTATATACATAAGGACAGTAGAAAATTGATTTATTTTACAAATGCGTGCCAAAAATAGCGTCAATTTCTTATAACAAATGGCGTGTAATTAATCATTTTAAAATATCTAAAAATAGTTTTGTATTTATTGAATTCTTGGCTTTGAATGGCTTTTGTGTTAATTTATATATTCGACCTAAAAAACAAAGTTCACCTCTCCCGTCAAAATAGACGCTAAAACTATAAGTCATCTGTTGATTGTCTCTGCAAACAAGCAAACTCAGGTTCTGTGACAAAGCCACACTTTGTATTTTATGTTAATTTTATAGATTAATCCCCTCCCAGCAAAATTTCCATTTATATTTAACTATATATACATGCACAAAATTTTCCAATTGTTTTTCAGTAGTATTGGTTGAAAATATTTTGAAAACACAGATTTATTTTTTAGGAGAAAAATCTGTAATTTTAGTATTTATTTTGCGAAAAAGACAAATTTCTCATGGATCATAAAGATATTAATGATTATTATAATATTCTTCTTGGAAATATTTAGACGAAAAGACGAAATAAAGAAGAAGAGTTTCTTTTATTATAAATATATCAAAGCAGCAAGATTTCGGGCAAAAAAACCTTCTACAGGCGTGTTATGATTAGAGAGATTTTAAGAATTAATATATAAGGAATTTTTTATGCTTGGAGTTTGAAATTATAGGGGAATATGCCAATGTAAACACCCGCTCACGCGACCACCTCAAAACCCAAGTAATATTAATTTCTAGCTATCTTGTTGAGGTTATTACTGCAAGGTCAAGAGAGCATGATATGCATCTGGAAGTTCTATTTTTCGGTTAATGCTGTTATGTCTGTGGGATTCTATTGACTCGAGAACTAATCGTTGGTGCTGGTTTATTTGGATCATTTAACATCATCATTATAGCTTTGAAGAATACATCCGGGATGGAGTGGCTGTTTTCCCAGAAATGCAGTTTTAAAATGTTAATTATTTTTGTGCATAGAATTATTAAACGAAAAAACATGGTGAAGGAAGACGAGTTTCTTTTATTGATGCATAGGTGCAAGCTTTCGGGTAAAAACCCTTCAACAGGCGAGAAATGAAGAGCGACTTATAATGGTATCCCACAAACTGAACAGCATCAACAGAAAAATAGATCTTCCAGAAGCTTATCATCCTCTCTTGTCCTTTATTTAAACCTCCCACGTGTTTATTTCAATAGCCCTAATCATGCGCCGTCTCTTGGTTTCAGACTGCAGATTTGATATTTACTTTTCTCAAAAATCGGTCTTCCGTTAATATTAACATATATAAATAGTTTAAAAACTTTCTTTTTTATATATATTTATTCTTTCCTACCATTTGTACCATAGTCCTTATAAGTCGCTCTTCATTTCTCGCCTGTTGAAGGGTTTTTACCCGAAAGCTTGCACCTATGCATCAATAAAAGAAACTCGTCTTCCTTCACCATGTTTTTTCGTTTAATTTCAAATCAGGAAGAATTCATTATCTATAGAATTATTATTCTCAACCAGCCCAATGACATAAGTCAATGCCCAGGATTTACTATATATGTAATAAAATTTGTTAAAGCAAAATTCTCTTTGTAAACACTCGCTAGGGGAGAGGGCGGTCGAATCTGGCTCTTCAGAGTCAAAAAATTATTATTATTATTTTATACCCCAAAATATGCAAAATGGTTTGTTTATTGTCTGATGTTAGTCTTTGAAAATAGCCTTTATGTTAATCTATATATTCAGCTACCTACATGCATAATTTCTGAATGGTTTATTAAGTATTTTTTGTAAATTTAATTGCCATTTATCGATAAAATCTGCAACACTTTTTTTTGTGTAAATGTGTTTCTTTTTATCTCTACAACTTTACTGCAATGATAAATAATGATAAATGATTTCCATAGATTCCCCAAACACGCCTAAGCTGCCTTCCATAGAAAATTCAGGGTATATAAGAAAACCAATCCAATACAATAGTAGAGCAGTCAGGAGATTAATTTGGCAAAACCGCTGAAAGGGTTCACCACTGATGAGCTAACCCCTCTCATTCAATAACTTCTATCATTTCAGTAAGGTCTGTAAAGATAAAAAGAAACACATTGCCAAAAAATTAGTTGTAGCAGATTAAGTATTTTTGTTGGAGAAGAGTAACAAACAGCAATTTATCTTGACAAGAATGGATTCAGTAGGAATTCGTTTCTAACCCCACAAGTGAGTTTTTGCATTTTAGAGTTACTGCCAAAAATCAAATGTTATTTTTGCACCAACCCAATATATAAGCAGAAGGAATTTTACAATAATAGAAGCAGGCTGATTTATACCACAGGGAAGTTCACCACTGATCTAAGTAATCCTCCCCAAATTGTCTCACTATACAATATTATAGTAATTCTTTTGATTGGATTTTTTTTAGTAGTGCTGATTAATTCCATCCTCAAACTCCGCTCTTGCCGGTCCCAAGCCCGGATGAAAAAGGAGGAGGGGAACAGTAACAAGAACCTGGGCTCAGCTGGCCCGGCTGATAATACCCTGTTAGGGCTCCTAATCTAGGGATGCAGGATGAGCAGCGTTTGTACTCCATGTTAGGAGCAGCTGCACATGGCGTCTGTTCCTCATGCCAGAGGCGGCCATTTATTTTGGAGCTAAGTTGGCCTGCCACTGAGTAGTGCTCCCAGTCTTAATGACAAAGGCATACGCATTCTACTCCACCCAGTGTGGAGATAAGAAAGAAGAAGAATTTCATCCTCAACAATGAACATATTTGCAAACAGAGAAAAACCTTCTTTTGTTGATCCTTCCAATGGTAATAGTAGTTTCAGGAATCATCTCGAACTATAAATTCCTTTATAACATTCTTCTCATCTCCTTCAGGCGTATGAAGAAAATTCTTGAAAAATACATCGACGATTACACCATATACATTTATTCTTTAGAAGCTGCTATGAAGTTTTTGATTTAATTTATATATAATAGGATAGTGTAATTTAAAAAATAATATAGCATCCAGGGTTTCTCGTACAATTTTTATTTCTCAAGCTTTCAGACTTATAGGCCCTTCTACGGGAGTAACAATCTGTGTGTCTATATAATAGTGCATAAATCCTAGAATATCTCGAAGTTAAACAAGAAACTTGTATTTTTATCTCTGAAACAGTGTCTTTTGTCGTGATATACTTCTCTAATGACCTGAGTACTTTAAAAATATTATTCTTTATACAGTGGTACCTCGACATACGAGTTTAATTCGTTCCGCAACCTTGCTCGTATCTTGAATTACTCGTATCTCGAAGCAAATTTCCCCATACAAAACAATTGAACTACCATTAATCCGTTCCAACCTCCAAAATGTCACCCCAGTTATTTTTGTTACGTGGTTTTAAATAATAAAAACGTATTTATAAATATCAAATATTTATTGCACAAAAACAAAAAAGAGAATGTAAAGAAATAAATTAGATATCCTCACTGGTCTTTGCCTTTTTCGCTACATTTTTCTCGCTTTCACCTGTAGGCCGTTTAGAAAAAAACATGTCCAAGGAGGTTTGTTTCTCCCTCCCTCTCAGAATGTTCCGGAAATGAGTTAGGCAAGTGTCATTAAAAAGGTCAGATGCACGACCTGTTGCAACTTTTTCTGGGTGTTTTTTTTTTCCGCGAACTGTGAAACTCTCTCCCACATTCCTAAGATCTCCTTTATCTCACTTGTAGAAATTTCACGTTTTAATTCAATACTCATCATCTTTTTCTTAGCACTTGACTTTTTACTAACTTTCTTCCGATCCATGGTTATAAAAATAAATGAACTAAAACTGTAAATGTAAACGCAACACAAAACACAACTTATCACAGCGGAAGCACGCTGCTAACTGATCGTGATGGCGCGACTGCGTGTTACTACCGAACCGAACTCGTATCTCGAATTTCGCTCGTAACTAAAAGCAAAAAAATCACTTGCTCGTCGGCTCGTATCTCGAAAAACTCGTATGTTGGGGCGCTCGTATGTCGAGGTACCACTGTATACCCTTTATTATATATAATTATCTCTATACCAATGTCTATCATTAGAATTAAAGTTCTCTCATGATTATTTTAACAATAAACACTAAAAAACTTCTTAGAAATTATTGAGAAAATTTCCTAAACAAATAAGTTATAATTTAATGGTACTACTCTGATCAAAAAGTTTCGACACTTTGCTCATAAGTTTAAAAAACCTTTATTATTCTACCAAATTCAAATTGTCCCCTTCAAAGTAGTCCCCGTTGGCCGCGATGCACTTCAGCCACCTTTTTTTCCTGTTGGCAAAACACCTCTGGTAGTCTGTTTTCGGGATCGCCTTCATGGCCATCTTCGATTCCACTTTGATCTCTTCTATGCTCTGAAATTTCCGACCCTTTAACATTTTTTTGAGCTTTTCAAAAAGGAAGAAGTCGCAGGGGGCCAAATCGGGACTGTAAGGGGCTTGGGGGAACACAGAAGTTGAGTGGTCCTACAGGAACTTCGATATTTTGAGGGCTGTGTGCGCCGGCGCGTTATCGTGGTGGAGGATCCACGACTTGCTCCTCCACAGCTCCGGCCGTTTCTACCTGATCGCTTCCCTTAATCGCCTCAAAACTCCCAGGTAGGAGTCAGCAGTCATTGTAGAGCCTTGTTGTTGAAATTCATAATGAACGATTCCCTGGTAGTCGAAGAACACCGTCAACATGACCTTGACTTTGCTGGAAGCCTTCCTCGCTTTCTTTGGTCTCGGCTCATTTTTGAAGCGCCACTCCGATGCCTGTTGGGTAGTTTCCGAATCAAAGCCGTAAATCCATGTTTCATCTCCAGTAATGACCCTCTTCAGCAATTCGGGGTCGTCGGTTGTCGCTTCGAGATTGAGACTGGCCGTTTCTTTCCGGGCGTTCTTTTGATCAAAAGTCAAATCTTTGGGAACGAGAACGGCATTGAGTCTTCTCACTCCCAAAATGTCCTTCATTATCGATTGAGTCGACCCGAATGATATCCCTGCTTCTTCGGCGACCTCCCTGACAGTTATTCGTCGGTCTTCACGCACCAGTTCCAACACCTTTTCCACTTTTTCAGGGGCTAATTGATGTGGACGGTCTCCCGGAACGCTCGTTGTCGGCCGTCTTCTTTTAGACCCTCCTTGAAGCGCTTGTACCACTCGAAAACTCGTCTTCGGCTCATGACAGCATCCCCGTAGGCTGTTTGCAACTTCCAAAAATTTTCGGCACCTTTGAATCCATTTTTCACACAGAACTTGATGCAAATTCGTTGATCCTCCATTTCGGTGACTAACGAAATCGAAGAACAGGCAAAATGGCTTCACTTCGAACAGCCGCTGCTCGCGCTGTTGTGGCGAGTGATTTTTGAAAATTGGCAGGTCTTCAAGCCAAGGGCGACGCTTGCGTTTGCCACAAACCGGGAGAAAATATATTGAGTTTTCAGGATTTTATGAGCAAAGTTTCAAAACTTTTTGATCAGAGTAGTATGTACAAACCCTTAAATTATTTTGATCTTTTACAACCCTCATGTTAATATTTTCCATCTTTACTGTTTAGTAACCATTGTAAATATTTCTTAGTGAGAAGTGTGAGAGATTGATGGGTAAAAGAAACATCCATGTCTTCATAAACACAAGGTAATAAGACCAAATCCAAATAAATAAATAGTGTGTGACGTTTTGGTAACAACGCTGTTACCGAAATGTCACACACTATTTATTTATTTGGTCTTATTACCTTGTGTGTATAATCCAAATTATGCCTTATCATGTCTTAATATTTTCATTTGCTATATATAGATGACATCATATTTGTTATCTCTGTAAAAATATCATCTAATAACTTGTTCAAATGCAAGAGAATTTATAGAAAGATTAATTGGTTATCATTCTGTGTAAATATTGTAGAATTATTGTTTCTCTGTTATTTATAAACTTGTGAACAAATATTGAAATATTTTGAAACTTGAACCATTAACACCATAACAAACATTGCAAATTTTTCACCTTTTTAATGATCTGAACAATCGCTGGAATATATCGAAGGATAGATTCTTTAGAAATATTAAAAATACAATTCTTTTTATCTATCATTATAACAGTAAAACTCTGCTAAAACAAACCAGAGCTAGAGTTAACCTTCTCTTATTACAAACCTAAAATAACCTCCAATATTTCATATACATGGCTGTAGCGAATTAAGATTTCAGCTCCATTAGGATTTATTCTACCAAGGTTTAACTTATTAAAAATAAAATATTTAATATCTATATAAAAGGCCAAACAATAAAATTCTTGGAACAATTTCAATTATTTTTGTCTATTTAAGTTATTTTATAAAGTTTTTTTTGTAAAAAAAAAACATCTATATATATAAAAATCAATGTTTGTATGTTTGTATGTCCGGTATACAAATTCGCAGTAGTTCACTAATTCAAACCAAAATTTCCATACATAGGTGAAAAAATACGGGGAAGATGATAGGCTATTTTAAAAAATATATAAATCAATTATTAAAACTATATATTCAAATTATTCTACTTAGCTCACGAACAGCGCCCTCTATCAAAGATTAGATTAAATTATGCTGATGCAAACAAATAGATAATGCTAATAACAAACAATTATTTAAAAAAATCTTATCTAAATATATATCACTCGGGTAGATATGCACACTGGTCAATCTCGGGGCGAAGCCCGGGTCACCCGTCTAGTTAGACTATAAAAATTAAATTTAAAATGACCAAAAATATTAGGTTAAGAGAAAAAATATTCTAAAAGACAATTTGAAGAAGCCTTTTTAATTCAAATTAGCTACAATAAATAGAAGGAAAGAAAAAGACAATATTAATATCCTTTATAGATATGCTTTTAACTATATTTTTCTTCTATTGTGTTTATACAAGATATTTCAGGGTTCTTAAAAAAACACTCTATATCCTATGTGGATATTTGCATGTAAGTGTTTAATCTATTTTATGTACATAGTAATATATAATGATGATATTTAAACTTATATCAATACAAAATATCAATTTTCTATTCTTGTTTTTGCACCTATTTACAGCGTTTAGGTATACTTTGATTTTTTATCTTTCAGTACTTTTGTCCGAAGAGAAAGATGGTAATAAAGCTGTTCACATTAATAATTTACCTTTTTGGATTTGCTTATCTCATGGTTTCCCTTTTTTAATATAGTGGAATCCCATTATAACAGCCTCCTTTTTAACATCATAATTCTAAAGTCAAAGTTTTAAATCCCATTTGTTCAGCTGTGGTTATAACACATAGAACAACATAGATTTGGGTCCCAAAGGTTGTTATTATGACTCTTATAATATTGTAAAACTAGCGGATGTACCCGGCTTCGCCCGTGTTTTACCCGAGTAAAGGTTTGTCTAACGAATCTCTCGATAAAGTGAACATTTTTTCCCGGTCCCTTGAAAAATACTCGATAAGTTGAATAAAATCAATATTAATCGGTACCCGAGTAAAGGTCTGTCTAACGAACATTTGTTTAAACAATTCTCTATAAACTTATAAAAAGAAATATATATATTTTGATAATTTGAAACTGATAAAGTGATCATTTTTTCCCGGTCCCTGTGTGCCGTGTCATTCTGAATTTGGTCTTTCTTAATTTTCTACATTACAAAATCATCGTTTTATCTAGTGAACATTTTTTCCCGGTCCCTTGAAAAATACTCGATAAGGTTGAATAAATTCATGGTCGTTTATGGAAGATGGACGAAGTTCCCGGAGGTCATCTTGGGCAAGCTCCCGCGAGGCTTTTTTTCTTGTCTACTTGGCACAGCTGTGTCACCAACTCTGCCCTGATTGGTCGGTGGGTACTTGGACTGTCGGCCGTCGGCCGGGCGAATCCATTCTCGCACGGGGTCTGCCCCACTCCAAACTTTTGGCAAAGAACTTTCTAATTAAAGATTATTGTCTTAAATAATCTTTAAGAACAAAAAGTATAATAATTGAACGATAGGAAATTATAGTAAATAATTATACTAAACTAAATGATGTAAAAATAATTATACATGAAATTTGATATAAGTTTTAGAAAAGTTATCGTTAAGTCCACGGGAAAAGATGTAGCCAAAACAAATAGGTTTTTAACAGTGACACGTGAGCACCCGCCTCGAGACGCGCTCCTCTCTCCTAACATTACTCCCCCTCTTGAAAAAGCCTATCTCCGTCTCAATGGTGGCGCTGCTTGCGAGTTAAAGCTACAAATCTGCAAATAACTCTAAGGATATTAAAGATATTCAAGATATTATTTTCGTAAACCTTTCCGAGGATATGCCTAATAATATCCCGAAATTTCACGGCGATTGGATGTATGGTTTTCGAATCCATAGAGGACACACACACAGACAGACAGACAGACACACAGACATTCAATTTTATATATATAGATTGATAATTATTTATTCTCTGGCTCATTTTTCTTTCTCATTCTCTCTGGGGCTAGTTCAGTTCCACTGTCAGGCTGGCATCACCAATGTATATTGAAGTGGCACCATTGGTAAACAAGGTTTGTTGACCCTGTGTTCTCTTTCAAAGTTAAATTATAACAAATATTAGAATATGAATACATTTAGTATTTCAATTCAATTATCAGTTGCATTTATGGGCAATAAATTTTTTATTATAAATAAATAATCACTACCTTAAACTGTGTAAAAGTTACATCTCTATGGACTCTTACTAGCAGACACCCCTCTATACAAAGGACAATTCTTATCGCTCGAGGAGCTCATGGAATTTGTGTAATCTTTACACAAGAAACAACAACACAGTTTTTATCACCAAAATTAGCCGCTTTCTGGTAAAAGTTAGAAGAATACCCCTCTCTAAAGGATAATAGGGGTCTGCAACTAGGTTCTCTTTAGAGAGGTAATAAGTTTTCTTTAACTCTTTTAGTACAGTAAAGCCTCATTAAAAAAAGGTATATAGCAAACCTTCCTTTATAACAAACTTTAAAGAATCCACAATATATTAAATAACCATAATGAACCATACCTAGAGTGAACCAATTCCCATTGGAGTTTGCTATAGTAAGGTTTTACTGTATATTTATTATTACTCCTGTGAATAAGCTTATAGAATGAAACAAAGGAAACTTTGTAAATAGCATTTATTAGAGTACAGACTTCTGCCCTGGAGCAGGTAGTAAATATGTACATTCTAAAGTTACCCAGTTACATGGTAACTGGCTTGTAACAACAACTGTTGCACAGCAACAAGAAGAGCTTGGCCCTGTAGAGCAAATAATACTTCCCTTGTTGGCAGTCTAGTTGTGCAGTTCCCACCCTAGGTGGAACTCTGGAGAGTGATTTGTACAAAGAACAGCAAAAAAAAATTGCCAGTAAAATGTGATCCTCCAATATGCAGCTATATACAGGGGAGGAGGGAGGGAGGCCAACCAGGGAATGACATCTTACACTGCACCACAAATTTACATTTAGGCTACACAACCCACTAGTTGTCAAATAAGAGTGTATATTCAAATTTACATACATTTACACTCACCTTGGCCAAATGGCCGAGAAGCATTCAAAGAAGGATTTGTATCTAAGGAATGCAAACCCAGGATGGAAGTGGAAGGACTTTTAACAAGTTATAAAATGATAAGATGAAGTATGGTCTTAACAAAGGTGGTAATGTTAATCTATCTATTCTGGATAATTTCAGATAAATGTATTTGTTAGTGTGTTTTATAATTTTTCACAAAACTTATAATTTTTGCCAAGTTCTCCCCCACTAAAAAATCCAAAATAAATTACTTGTTAAGAAAGCAAAGTTTCTTGAAAATAAAAAACTGTTCCATTGCCACCAATGGTGGCAGGTAGAGACAGAGGGTGAATTACAACAATGAAAATAAAATGTTCATTTCTTAACTATAAAGAGAAAACATTTTATTTATTACCAGGTTCAAGATAATGGTATTTGGTTTTATAGTATCAATTTTGATTTTATACTTTTAGCAATTAATTGATTTCTGAACCTTGCAGCAAAAATCTAAATATCTTTCTTAAATCCAGTTGAGTTTCTCAAGCTGTTCTATAACAATTATTATTATACATTTTTTTAATTAGTTGTTTCTTATCCCCTCTGCAGAGCTGATTGCTACATGGCGGATCTCCAGGTGGTGGATAGGGGAACAACCTTGTGTACAACCACATGTACTTGGGATAAGCAGAAAAAAGGAATTAAAAACATCTCTCTGTGTCTAAATGATAACTAGAATTGTTTATATATGGGGGTCGGTGGAAGGCTGGTTAAACCGTTTGGTTTACGACCACTACGACCCGGGTTCGATCCCCGCATTGGACACTTTTTTCTGTTTAAAAAAAAAAATGCTCCAATGGCCCCCCGATTCTTGCAAAAGTCCAACCCCACCACCGAGTGCAAGTAACCAAACGGGGCTCTGGCACATTTGTAAGTGCAAAGTCGAACTGCTTTCACATGTGTAGACATGTGGTGCGCTTACAGTAAAAAGCAGTCGCTAACTACCCACCATGATTATCATGGCCTGTACCACGTGTACTAGGGATAAGCAAAAAAAAATATATATATATATATATATATATAAGTGGATGAATTAAAAACCAAGCATTTTGGTGTTAAAAATAATATTTTGTTTTTAAATTATTTTAAAATTGTTAAAATACTTGCCTTTCCTCTGTATTAGTTATCATACCAAAATGAATTTGATCATATCTCTAGATCTCACCGGTGTCAAAGGTGCTGGGGTTGATCATGCGGAGGAGCTCAGCATCTCCCATCTGGGAGAAAACAGAGAGTTGCTCCCGGTTCTTCTGAGTCAGATCCAAATCCGTGCGGTTGTCACCTGCAGGGGTCTTTTCAAAAAATGGCTGGTTGGACGGCTGCTTCAGGTAGGTGGTGGCAGCAGGGGGCTCCAGGAAGGCCTTGGCAGGTTCCAAGAATGTGGTAGGAGCCACTGTGTCCATGAAGGTCGGATGGGGAGGGGCAGCCTCCAGGAAGGTAGAAGTGGGCGGGAGGAAAGTGGCAGTAGCTGTGGGCTGTAAGAGATCCTTGAGAGCAGAGCCAGGTTCTTTCTTGAGGGGTGAGGGGGCCAGAGATATAGTCACTGTCACACAGGGATTTATTACTTTCTATTATGCTACTTTCTCTTCGAGCATTTATTTTATTTAAAATATGCTCATATATATTCAGACACAGATTATATAAGTCAGTGTATATATATATATATATACTAGCGGACCCGCCCGGCTTCGCCCGGGTTTTACCCGAGTGAATGTTTGTCTAACGAACATTTGTTAAAACAATTCTCTTTAAACTTATAAAACGTACTCGGCTTCGCCCGGGGTTTTACCCGAGTAAAGGTTTGTCTAGCGAACATTTGTTAAAACAATTATCTAAAAACTTATTAAAAAATAAAAAAGATATATTTGATAATTTGAAACTCGTAAATTTGAATCTCTCGATAAAGTGAACATTTTTTCCCGGTCCCTGTGTGCCTTGTCATCCTGAATTTTGTCTTTCCTAATTTTCTACATTAGAAAATCATAGTTTTATCTAGTGAACATTTTTTCCCGGTCCCTTGAGAAATACTCGATAAGTTGAATAAAATCAATATTAATTGGTTCCCTCGGTAATTGGAAGTTAAAGGAATAGTATCTTCGCCTTGGAATTGTATCATTATTCTTGTCGCAAATAAATTGCCGTGTCATCCTGAGATAATCTTACTTTTGATAAATAATATTTAAGATAACAAACTTAGTGATAAGAAAACTTGTTAACATCGTCACAATGGGGGCGCTGCTTGCGAGTTAAATCTACAAATCTGCAAATAACTCTAAGGATATTCAAGATATTCATGAAATTATTTTTCAAAAACCTTCCGGGTGATATACCTAATAATATTCCAAAATTTCACGGCGATTGGATGTATGGTTTTTGAATCTATAGAGTACAGACAGACAGACATTCAATTTTATATATATAGATTAGCAGTAATTAAACGTAACAGTAAGAAAATGTTGATTTTAATATATGTAAATAGAGTCTCTTAAGAAAGACCACCTAAAAACATGACTCAACTTGTTTTCTCCTGTCGGTGGTCTCTCATTGGAGGTTCTAATTGATATTAAAGAATCTCTAATAGACCTTTAATAAGAGACTGCCTCTCGGAGAGACGGTTTAAGCTACGATTTTAGGCATCCTCTCAATGGAAGCTCTACTGTATCTACTTTTTCAAACTGTTTGGCTTAATAAATGCCATTTTAACCATTTTAAATGTGTATCAATCGAGTTTTTTTTTTATATTTTATATCCAAAATCACTTCATTTCAATTCATAGGGAATTCTTAACATTTTTTTTTTGTCTTCATTCAGCTCACTTTCTATTATATTTTAAGCCATTGTTCCATTATACATATTTAATACCGTTTACACTGTTTTACTTTCAAAAATGTCGATGAAATGAGTAGTTTGGTCCGGCATAAAGAAGAGGCATATAATCATTTTTTTCTATATGCATGATAATATTATTTCAATTTTATATATATAGATAGATAGAGATTTACTCTTCATTGTTGGCTTTTTATCTTACATTCATTCTTTATTGTTGGCTTTTTATATTACATTCACTCTTTATTGTTGGCTTTTTATCTTACATTCACTCTTCATTGTTGGCTTTTTATATTATATTTACTCTTCATTGTTGGCTTTTTATCTTACATTCATTCTTCATTGTTGGCTTTTTATATTATATTTACTCTTCATTGTTGGCTTTTTATCTTACATTCATTCTTCATTGTTGGCTTTTTATATTACATTTACTATTCATTGTTGGCTTTTTATCTTACATTCACTCTTTAATGTTGGCTTTTTATCTTACATTCATTCTTCATTGTTGGCTTTTTATCTTACATTCACTCTTCATTGTTGGCTTTTTATCTTACATTCATTCTTCATTGTTGGCTTTTTATATTACATTCACTCTTCATTGTTGGCTTTTTATATCATATAGAAAATCATAGTTTTATCTAGTGAACATTTTTTCCCGTGTCACATTGCCGTGTCATCCTGAGATAATCTTACTTTTGATAAATAATATTTAAGATAACAAACTTAGTGATAAGAAAACTTGTTATCATCGTCACAATGGGGGCGCTGCTTGCGAGTTAAATCTACAAATCTGCAAATAACTCTAAGGATATTCAAGATATTCATGAAATTATTTTTCTAAAACCTTCCCGGTGATATACCTAATAATATCCCAAAATTTCACGGCGATTGGATGTATGGTTTTTGAATCTATAGAGTACAAACAAACAGACAGACAAACAGACAGACATTCAATTTTATATATATAGATGTAAACAAAACAATCTTTTATTTTTTCTTTCATTTTTTTCATATATACAGTAAAACCCCTCTATAGTGAACCCCAATGGGACAGAGCTTTTGGTTCACTATAGCCATGGTTTGGCCATTTTTTTTTTAACTTTTCTAAATTTTTAGACCGTATAATTAAAAAACAACCATACAAACAGGAAAAGGCAGCCACTTAATAATGGTCACTTTGTTTTAAATCCCTAAATTGACCTATTTCTTTACAGTAATGCTGAATATCAAAAGAAGTCATTTGTTAATAGGTTCTTCTTATCATTAGCATACAAGTATATATATAAACCTATGAAAAAAACGAAAGAAAAAAATCTATATTAATAAAATGGAAATTTCATAAGTGGTGTTCGCTAAAAACTTTCGTTACAATGCATCAATTTCGACCAAATTTTCAACATTTATGTAAAACGAGATGGAGCAGGTTTTGCTTAACATCAAAATATTTTTCCTAACTTTAACATGCGTAACTTCGCTGTTATCGATTAAATACAAAAAAAATCAACAGTTAATTTTATTTATATATAAATACAAAATTAAATTTCAACAGAGTTAATTTTTTTACATACTAGCTAATAATCTCAATCTAAAAAATATTCATAATGTTTTATCATGTTTCTAATTTCGCCTAACAAATATACAAATTTATAGTGACCAACATATGCAAATTTTATCTTTGTTTTTATTTAACTTGATATCGTAAACATATACATCCATTGTAAGCATTTTTCTGTTCACCTTCCGTGGTTTCTCTTTTCTCTGATATTTTTAGGTGTAGTATATTTTCTTATTACTAGACTACAAACATTCCCTCGAGAAAAACCTGGGCGAAGCCGGGTACATCCGCTATATTATATAAATACATGACGTAACGAATATAATTATCATTATTATCATAATATTCTGTGTGTTCCCGAAAATTATTATCAATAATATTCGTTAGGCAAACTTTCACTCGGATAAAACCCGGGCGAAGCCGGGTACACATCTGCTAGTAAAAGATAAAAATATCAGGTGTTAAAATCAAAAATAAAAATGGCATATCCTGACCAGGAGCACATCTGCTTTACAGAAGGCAGAGCGCCATCTGGTGGAACAGAAATCAACTAAACATTGATTTAGCCTGTTCCCTGATATTTGGCCAACCCAATTTCTTGATAAATCAAGAAAAGCCATCCACGAACGCGTTTCGTGCTTTTTGGCGCTCGTCAGCATGGACTAGGCTGTACCACTGCGACCAAAAAGATTTTTTGGTCCCAGTAGCTTCTTGAAAAACCAAGAAATGGGTATTTAAGGCCAAACTTGCGTTAATACGCTTAACACATGAAAAAAAACGAAAGATAAAAATATCAGGTGTTGAAATCAAAAATAAAAATGGCATATCCTGACCAGAAGCACATGTGTTATTCAAATATCTATGTATTATTCAAAAATTAAGTCAAATCCCCTAGGCAAGACATTATTAATTATATATTTAAAAGGTTTAGAAGTATTTTATAACATTTTTCTCAAATAATATAATACTATTTATTTGAAAAAATGCCTCTAATACCTTGTTGTTCGAAAGTGAAAAGTGAAATTTGAATATCACAATTGTCTTAAAATATCGTTATTTCCATCAAAGGAATAAAGTTCCATGTATTCTGAATCAATTGAGGATGAATCAAAAGTATCCAATTCAGAAAAATCGGACGCGAAACATGTTGATACGATAGCGCGATTGGTAAAATTGCGAATAAAAACGCCAATTTGCAAACACAAAATGCGAACCCTGAATGAGTCATATACCTAACAAGAATTCCATTCTAAAAATAGAACTGTAGTGGTAGTTTTGAGAATTTATAAGTCGATTTGTTTGTGGCTCATGAGACACGGGAAACTTGGGGGAACTGTTTTGTATTTTTTTCTTCTTCTTCTTTTTCCAATTCCCACATATTTTTCTGAAGTGTATATTAAATTTTGTTTTTAATCTGTTATTCAAACTATTTCTGGCTTTAAAATTATTTGGAATTATGTTTTAGCCTAGGTTAAACTTGATATAGAACGCTTCTAAAAGGGCATGCTGCCACTTTTTTTTTTAGAACGCCACTCTTTATTTCTTTTCTTTATTTTGGAAGCCATTTGTATTTTTCTTCTATTTCAAAATTGCCAAATACAAAGATATTCTATTAAATAGAAGTATAATGTGTAAATATTTATACAACATACAGCAAAAATAGAATGGAAATGAAAACAAACAATGCCGTTAATTATTTGTTTTGAAATCGCGATCTGTGAGCTGAAACATGCTCAAAAATTTGGTGCTTTAAAAATTATTTAAATCACAATTTTAAGTTCATTCGTTATAAGCCTAGTATTTTTAATAGATTTTATTATTTTGGGACCGAAAATAGGTTGGTTATAGGGGTAGTTCGTTATTCTAAAAATCGCAAAGTTTGTTATAACGATGGTATTTTCAATGGAATGGAATCGGGAATCGCCGTAGCTTCGTTATAAGGGAAGGTTCGCTATATCCAGGGTTCGTATAAGCGGGGTTTTACTGTATATGTATGCATGTATGTTTGTCGCCTATACAAATCCTCAATATGGACCTAATCTGGCTGAAATTTTAACAGGAAATAGAGAAAAATCTGAAAGAGATATTTGTCACATTTTTAGCCAAGAAAAATTGAAATTGACCAAGTTCTGGGCAAAAATAGTTGTTTTTAGTCAGAAAATGATGATGACACTATTGCTGTATCATGTTTGATTGTCAGATACAAAATTATTTTGGCGAAAATTCCATAAAGCAGACCACGGGCGAAGCCAGTTCATTTTTAGGAACAAAATTCTAACAGCAAAACACTCACTCTCTATAAAAATATTGCTTCTCAGTCTTTTGGCTGAGATCATAGTTTAATATATCTATATCTATTTATAAATGTCACTATATATTTATAAATATATTTTTGAAAATAGAGCAATCCATACTTAATTCATTAGATAATACTAATGAATCCCCGATTCTTGCAAAAGTCCAACCCCACCAGCGAGTTCAAGTAACCAAATGAGGCTCTGGTACATTTGTAAGTGCAAAGTCGAACTGCTTTTCACATGTGTAGACATGTGGTGCACTTACAGTAAAAGCAGTCGCCTTCTTCTACCACCATGATTATGATAGCCTGAACCAAAATATGCAGAGTAACTCTGACGAATAAGCAGTCGCGGACCAACAGCAGAATTGTTAGAATGATGAGGCAGACCTCTTTAAAATCCTGAGTTCAACTGACCCGGTTGATAGACCTCAGCAAAGGTTCCTCTCTCCAGGGATATGGAAGAGCTGCGTCTGTACTCATATTAGAGTCGGCAGCAAAGGCATCTGCTTCCATGTTAGGAATGGCCTCAAATTACAGGCAAAGTCAGACTTTCACAAAATTGTGCCTGGGTGCCATGATCAACAAAAGCTGCACCATGAGATCAGATGTTGAATAAATGATCTGAAATTGGTAGATGCAGATTATTGTGCTATCATCACAATATTTTTAATTAAAATACTTATTTAAAGGTAGTACCTGATCCTAGTGATATCATTTACAGATCATGAAGTGAATTTACACTAGCCTATCTTTACGCTGTATTGACTGCATCCTTTGAGAGGATAAACATCCCTGGGCAACTACGGTACTGGTACTTACGAGGCTCAGGTGGCATTAGGGGCTCAGTTGAGGGGCCGCCAGGGTTGCCGACTGCAAGTCAAACCAGAGTCAGCAAAGTTCCAGGAGAGGGATGTGAACAGGTTCTCAACTCTTAAAGGTGCTACAACTTAATTTTGGGCACCTTTAAGAATTGATGAGTACAGGGGGCAATATTAGAAGAAACATGTCAAAATGCATTTCACAGTGCGGCAGTCAAACTTTTGAGTTGACATTTTCTAATGAAATGCACTTTGAATGTTTGAGAATCTCATTCACCAAGTCCAATTGCTCTTCTTCAGCCACACAAACGCAGTATGATTTCCGGCGCAACCATTCGCACACCCCACTCATTCCATCTTTAGAATGCTCATCTATACTTTCCTCAAATATACATGAGCATGGTGACTTCAAATTGTTTGGTGATTTATGTTTGGAATGATTTATAAGTAAAATTGGGAATAGGCTACAAATTCCAGCACAGAACTCTAACAGCAAGTTCATAAACATGAGCAGAGAGGAGGAGGAAGATCAATTTTACTTATAAATCTGGTAATTAAACATTCAGATGGATTTGTTTAATACAGAGAATTGGATTATTGAAATCTCATTTTGCGAAAAAAAAAGAAGTGATGAAATAAATAAATATATATATATATATAGTTTCTTATAAATATTAAACAGAAAGATTAGAATACATATATGTAAATTATATATATTTCCAGATTTATATATCAAGGTGACGACGCTCAGAGTTAATGGCCACTAAATTTGTCTCTGGCTATACCAGTCTCCCTAGGTCGGTCCACATTTTTGCAATCTGGTCTCCACACACAAGCCTGCATTCAATTAGAATTCATACAGCACAATGTTTCTGTATTCTATACCCTCTCCCACCTAGCATAATCCATCTGTATTCTAGACCCTCTCCCACCTAGCATAATCCATCTGTATTCTAGACCCTCTCCCATCTAGCATAATCCATCTATATTCTAGACCCTCTCCCACCTAGCATAATCCATCTGTATTCTAGACCCTCTCCCATCTAGCATAATCCATCTGTATTCTAGACCCTCTCCCACCTAGCATAATCCATCTGTATTCTAGACCCTCTCCCCAGCTAACATTATCCATCTGTATTCTAGACCCTCTCCCACTTAGCATAATCCATCTGTATTCTAGACCCTCTCCCACCTAGCATAATCCATCTGTATTCTAGACCCTCTCCCCAGCTAACATTATCCATCTGTATTCTAGACCCTCTCCCACTTAGCATAATCCATCTATATTCTAGACCCTCTCCCCAGCTAACATTATCCATCTGTATTCTAGACCCTCTCCCCAGCTAACATTATCCATCTGTATTCTAGACCCTCTCCCACCTAGCATAATCCATCTATATTCTAGACCCTCTCCCCAGCTAACATTATCCATCTGTATTCTAGACCCTCTCCCCAGCTAACATTATCCATCTGTATTCTAGACCCTCTCCCACCTAGCATAATCCATCTATATTCTAGACCCTCTCCCACTTAGCATAATCCATCTGTATTCTAGACCCTCTCCCATCTAGCATAATCCATCTATATTCTAGACCCTCTCCCCAGCTAACATTATCCATCTGTATTCTAGACCCTCTCCCCAGCTAACATTATCCATCTGTATTCTAGACCCTCTCCCATCTAGCATAATCCATCTATATTCTAGACCCTCTCCCCAGCTAACATTATCCATCTGTATTCTAGACCCTCTCCCCAGCTAACATTATCCATCTGTATTCTATGTTTGAGACACTCAAGTATAGGCATAAAAAAAAGTACAAGTGCTGCAGATTATTGGCTGCATCTACCAAATTCAGTTTCATATTCGGCAGGAACCAAAGCCTTGGGAGATGGACATTAATAATTTGTAAAAATCTCAAAATTCAGTTTTGAAAGGGTAGGAAGTGGCCCTCAACTCCGAGCAAACCAGTGATGAAAACAAATCTCGCTGTTTTTTTTTTACGAGAAATCTATAATGTTCATTTTAGTAAGGCACAGGCAGGAGAAATTTTAAATATAAAAATAAATTTTTCAGGTTTTTTCTAATCTTGAATGGCAAGATTTGAGAATATCGATGTCTTTATATATAATTGAAAAATATAAACACAAAATATTTTTCTAGCAAATGGCACAGTGCGCAGTTGCCAATAATTCACATGGTTGAAAATTTTCAAAATTCTATAATTTTTTTAATTGGCTAATAATATGGTTTCAAGGAATATATATTAATTTTAGAAATTTGTGATATATTAAGCACAGATTTCCAAAAATTATATATAAATAAAAATATATATTTTATAATGGAATTAATGAGCTTCCATAAGTCAAACCATTCAATCTGAGTTTTGATGAGCAAGTAATTGAACAAGTAAACAGTAAAACCTCGCTATAGCTGGGACGGAACTTCCAAGGTTATAAAATAAAAAGAGGATATAATTTTAAATTCATTGTAAGCAAAGGTTTGCCCTATCCCCAGTTCATTGTAGCGGGGTTTTACTGCACTTCCATGGATTTACAGACTTATGGGAATCCAAGAGAGAAACTGTATAAAAAAATATACAAAAATAAATAGATATTTCATTCACACACAAAAAATAATATTGCTACTAAAAATTAATTTATTTACAAGGTTAATTAAAAACTTTTAAAAGAAAATAATGAGAATCGACCAATAAATATAAAACTAGGTAGAAATTTTTAAGAGCAATGTCCACTGACTTGGGTCAGCATCACCCACCATCAATTGACTTTGTGAGAGAGAGAGATACATTTCTGAAAGGGCCCCTGATGTTTCAATGGCCTGCGAAGGTTGGCCATTCTCTCAACTTATATGAAGTTAGGGAGGAGGAGGGAAAAAAAGAGATGGGGAGGAGACACCAAAAACTTAGCTATGAGGATAAAGGTTTAAAGTATTTTCTCTAAAATAACAAAAACAAAAGGAATATTGAGAGAAGTTTCTATTGTGTGAGCCTTCTTAGAAAAAATAAATAAAAGATTTTCTAGAGCAATGTATGGACAACTTCAGAGTTTGGTCCCATATCAAGGTCAACCACACTCCAAAGTGGCTCATTCAATGCCTCAGAACAATGTATGGGCAACTTCGGAAGTTGGTCCCATATCAAGGTCAACCACACTCCAAAGTGGCTCATTCAATGCCTCAGAGCAATGTATGGACAACTTCGGAGGTTGGTCCCATATCAAGGTCAGCCACACTCCAAAGTGGCTCATTCAATGCCTCAGAACAATGTATGGGCAACTTCGGAAGTTGGTCCCATATCAAGGTCAACCACACTCCAAAGTGGCTCATTCAATGCCTCAGAGCAATGTATGGGCAACTTCGGAGGTTGGTCCCATATCAAGGTCAACCACACTCCAAAGTAGCTCATTCAATGCCTCAGAGCAATGTATGGGCAACTTCGGAAGTTGGTCCCATATCAAGGTCAACCACACTCCAAAGTGGCTCATTCAATGCCTCAGAGCAATGTATGGGCAACTTTGGAGATTGGTCACATATCAAGGTCAACCACACTCCAAAGTGGCTCATTCAATGCCTCAGAACAATATATGGGCAACTTTGGAGGTTGGTCCCATATCAAGGTCAACCACACTCCAAAGTGGCTCATTCAATGCCTCAGAGCAATGTATGGGCAACTTCAGAGTTTGGTCCCATATTAAGGTCAACCACACTCCAAAGTGGCTCATTCAAGGCCTCAGAGCAGCCATTCATATTACTCCTTTGTTCCCACACATCAAAAGTTCTCCCATTCACCTGGACAGGGTGGTCAATTAAAAGGTGGAAATAAAATACCAACAAAATAGATTGGTGGCACAAGAACACAAGCGCAGCTAGAACCTGTTCATGCAGAACCGGCCGGTGAGGCTTGGCACGCTAACCCCAACTAAATACATGCCCTCCCCTATTTGTCAGAGACCTAAATCCTGGAAACAAACAAAAACATTTATCAAGTAGTTCTGTGTTAAGACAATTTTAGAAAGTTAGTGGTAGCTACAGTCTGTCGGACAGCTCTAGGCATCCATCCCCACCACCAAGAAAGAAGCATATAACTTGGAATGTTAACAAACACAGTACCAATGATAGATTTTATTGTTTAATCATGAGAAAGTTAGGCAATTTTTTTTCATAAAAGCAAATAATCTCAAATTAAAAAAAAAAAAAAAATTAAAGAGGTTGAGGCAGTATTCTATATTTTAAACTTTGACTGTTATATCGCTTTCATTAAAATTAATTCTTTAAAGAATTTCTATTTGAACCAATTTTTGCAAAATTTACCATGAAAAACTTGATTAATTATATTTTTTATATCTCAAGTCCAAGATTTGCATACTTTTAAAATATAAACTTGCTCCAAAACAAAAGGTATATATATAAAACAATCAAAAATTCATTTTTTTGAATAGTAAAACTTTGGAAATTGGGACATATCTATAATAAAATATATGTATGTAGATATATTTATATATATATAGAATTGGCTTTTTAACAAGGGTCCATCATCAAAACCATCTGAATGTTTAAATGGGAGGAGTGGTGAGGTGTGGTGACAATTCAAGAAAAGGCAAGGAAACCTGTGATGCAGTCCGAGGAGGGGGCGCCAGCTTCCTTCGCTTCAGCCTCTATTCCTGCAGGGGACTGGGAGGGAAAAACCACACAATCATCACGGTCTGGTGGAGGGCCAGGGATGGCAAGGTGGCAACTTGAGCATGCTTTGGTAGCACTCACGCACACACACACACACTCTTGGGGGAATTGAACAAGAAACTATCTGACCCACTGCCCAGAATCTGCTCCCTCTTTCTTAAAAATATTTATATGATCAAGTGAGGTTGAACTATTCCCTTGTTCCCATTCATCCATCCACTCACCTCTCATCCAGCAAAAATCATCTTCTCACCAAAGACATGCTCAAGTTATTTTAGCACGAAAGATTTCACAAATTGCAGAAAAGTTCAATATTTTTGCTTCAACTTTAAATAAGCCACATTGAGAAGAAACAAGCCATCCTCACGGGGGGAAATACAGAAGGGGCTGAATGGAGGGAGAAAGGATTAAACCAAAGATTGATTGATGTGATAAGCTCCCTCCATGCATCCCAGTAACAAATGGCAAGGCTGAGTGGGCAAAAGATAAGCATGCCATTTGTTAACCACAAGTTAGGTAGAATGATGTCCTAAGGCCACATTTTGTGCAACAGATGTTAGGACATCATTCTAGAGAAGCAATCTCTTCCAGCACCAAACAGTGGGGACAAAATCAACTAAAGATTGGCTGAATGGCTGGAAGAGGTGCTTGAAAAAGTGTAAAATTTCCTCAGGAGGAAAGACCAGGAAGAGCTAGTACCTGGGGCAGACGATGGCGTGAAGGTGAACAGGTGAGGTTCGCTACTCTTACCACTACTGGCTATCACCAGCTGCACGGTAACTGGATTGCTAAGGTTTGGGTCCTTATAAGGAGGCACCAAACAAACCAAATGGGTCTGGACACACAAGCAATAATTGAAACACACGGCTTTCACATAAACTATTACTAGATTTTCTAAAACAATGGACAGTTGCCCAGGTTGAGGGAAATCTGTTAACTTACTGGATGGAGATACTCTTTCTCAGGCAGAGCTTCAGCTTGCCAGAGGCAATCCTCACCAGAGTTGCTCTCTGCAGACACCAGCCATGGTAAGATAATGGGATGGGAAAAATTTTCACATATTCACCTACCATCAGAATGTTCGGTGAAAATGACTTTAGTATCCTTTAGGAAGTTCTTTCCAATAACAAATAGCTCCACATTGCCAGAGGCTGGACAAGATGAAAGGGATTTCTTTGCAATCTCTGGCACACCAGGTGGCTGCGTGCAGAGGATGGGAGCAGAGGCCACTTGAAGGGTCTCTACTGCCCCGTTCAGGGCAGGCACATCAACACGAAACACCATGCGGCAGCGTGGGCTGCGCTTCTTGCTCCGGGTGCCTCCCCCAAAATGGACTAGTCTTTGTTCCACATCAACATTACGCTCTTTTAAGATTCCAACGCAGTCACAGCTGTTAACCCAAAATTATGCTGTTAAAGAAAACAACAATCTTATACTGATTCAAAAGGACCCACCTGGCTGTCATCTCCTGCTCTGGCAACATCTGGATCTCCAGCACCACAGTTCCATCAATCTTCCTCTGCATGCATGGCGTTGCGTACTTGCCGCACACCTTGCTAGCCTGGTAGAACAGGTGGGGCTGGGGCCGCCCCGAGTCATTGCCAATGTACACCTGCAGGGTGACTGGCTTGTTGTATCCAAACAGCTGTGCACAATAAGTGGTTCTTTAGTGGCGTCATTGGTCTTCCTCCCATCATGGAGAATTCTATATATTCAGAAAAAAGAACCAGTCAAGTCAAATAGAATAGGATTCGTGTGATTACTACTCCGGGAATATTTTAATAACTGAAACTCTAAGTTGATTTGAAAACTATTGGCAGTCATTTGAGCTAGGCAAAAATTGCCATGGAGCAGCATTTAGAACTAATGAATATTTACATATACAACAACAAAATGATTAAATTAGCTATTTTTCAACACTAGTTAGCCTGCTATTGTCTGAATTGACAGCAAAGCTGTTGTTTGGGGATCATTGTAGGACATCTGGTAACATTCCAACAGCTTGTGTGGCCACACCTAGACATCCCTTTCTTCTTATTTTCTAATGGACTCAACCTGTCATTTCTTTATAATTTTCTACAAATGAAAGTTCTTATTATTCTAAAAAGGTAGCACCTAAAACCATTCCCAGGGTCAACAGGGATGTTTATATCTAGTACAGTAGTCTCCCATGAAACAACCCCAGACTCAGCCATGTCAGGCCAAGTTATGAAAAGGGTGGCAAATAAAGAATTTTATATTTTTCCAACTCCAGTCCTGTGTGCCTTGATACATTGCCCAAATAATTTTATTATTTTGAGCCTTTTTTTTATCATTGAATAGGTTCATGTATTGTCCAAAATATGTGGTCATTCAAGCCTTTTATTTGAAAACTAATTGAAGTAAAACATATTTTGTAACAACTAGGATTTTCTAATGGACCTATAAATAGTTCCTTGACTCCTAAAAGGTAATTAAAATCAAAAGGTTAATTATTTTGGAAATTTTACCACCAACTGAAGATTTCTTTCAATGACTTGTTGAATCATAAAATGGCCCCATTCATCTAAATTTAAATTTTCTTGACTTTGTCTAGCTCAGTTATTTTATAAAATCAAACTTCTGCAGTTATGTTTCCATTTTTTAGAATGAATTGTTTTATAGCTACACAAGAAAAATTGTGCTTTATCATTAATGAATCATTTTATAAACTTCTCAAATAAAACAAGGAAACTGAATTGGCAAAAAATGAGCTTTTTCCTCAAGTAGTGGTCCTGATGTTGCAAAATTTTGTCCCTTACTTAATACCCATTTTTTTATTTAATTATCCTAAGTACACATTTATTTAAAATTTAATAAAATATAAAATAAAGAGTAAATTTCTAAGTAAATAACATCTATTATTAAAATAATAAGTAATAGTGGGCAGAGAGCTTTGTTAAAAAAGCACTCGATAATTGTGTCGTTGAATATTTCATAACAAAATGTTTCAATTTAATATTTTTTACCTGATAATTATCAAATTTTATTTTTTAGTCTCTCAAAAGATCAAAAAAATCAATTTTTAGAAGTCGCTGGTCATTCACGGAGAGTCGGTCATGAGAGACTCCTTATGGTAGGCTTACAATGGAAAGTTTATGTATAAAATATCGCTAAGATCATAGTGTAGTATATCTCTCTCTATATAAAAATCTTTATAAATATCGATTCAGTAGAGAGTGAATGTTTGCTTGAAAAATATTTTCTATCAAATATGCATCAGGCAGGTTTAACATCAGCTAGTATATTTAACATCAGCTAGTATATTTAACATCAGCTAGTATATTTAACATCAGCTAGTATATTTAACATCAGCTAGTATATTTAACTTCAGCTAGTATATTTAACTTCAGCTAGTATATTTATAAAAATCGAGATTCAGTAAAGAGTGGATATTTGCTGAAAAAATATTTTTTGATCTCAACCAAAAGGCTGAGAAAAGATATTTTATATATAGAGATGACCTGGCTTC
>CP092866.1:30448111-30499897 GCA_030710605.1 Cordylochernes scorpioides | reverse complement strand
TCATGAACTTCGAACCTAATGTGATTTAATATGTAGCAACTGATTAGCGATTTTTATAAGTGTTTGCTATATTTTTACCTCTTCTCTAAATATGATGGTCCCCGCCGCTTTTATTTTCACTGAGATACATCAAAGATTGCGAACACAAAGTATAGAATATATTTTATAAAATATAGGTTGTACATTATTATAATTATGTTAGCTAGAATATTTTTAGGTGTCAATTCACGTGCTGAATATTTATATTTATTTTAATTAGGTAAAAATATATATATATTTGTATACTCCTTTGTGTTGTGTGTGAGTATGAACATATATAAGGTGTATATTGTAATCTCTCAATTTGTGTTTTGTTTTTAATACTTAATATATAAAAGGAGTGGAATTCCCCGAATATTTTAAAATAAATTAGAATTAGTAAATTGTAGCATAAGTATTCAGACTATATTTGTAATTAAAATAGATCTGTGGCAGAGATGGGGAATTGTAGCTTGATTCTGCTGCTGATGTTGGTATGTATGACCCACTGCGACAAAGAGCTAGACTGGTGCAGCGATATTAACAAATGTCCAAAAGAAAAAAGTCTTCATTGAACTGCAAATGTGATTACCTCTGCTATACCCATGGAGACTGATGTTCAAACATGCCTCTGAAGTCTCCCCAACCTGGCCTAGGACCTGAGATTTTCAAATGCGGCTATAAAGGAGTCCTAATGGTGTCCCACTGCCCATCGACCTCTCCAGAATCAATGAAGGAACGATGTGAAACTTACAAACCAGAAGACCTTTATTCCTTTGTACCAATAACAGACAACAGAACAGGGTTTGTCTATCGTAACATCCATTGCTTCAGATGTAACAATGTCCCAGATACCGCACCACTCTACTGGAAGGCGATCGTGCACTGCCCTACAATAAACAACGACATCTCGTCTCATAACCAAAGTTCGCTTTCTCAAGTAATGTTCTACGATAAGACAAGAGAAGCCTGGGGCCTTAAAGATGAGAAGGCAGGGTTCAATACATATATATTTAGCCTTGATCCTCTAATGGCAAACTTTCCGTTTCTGTTTCAATAAAAAAAGGCTTGGACCACTAATAAAAGATTGTCCTGAAACCTATAGAAATACTGATATACGAAGACGTTGCCTCACCTACTGTTCTCCAATTATCATTGATAAAGTAACAGCGTTGAAGTATTATAAAAAAAATTGATATTGCGCTTTCTGTAATGATGATTTTATGAATAATAATAAGATCTGCGAAAGTACTCCAAAACCAAAAGAATTCAGCGATTATGGAGATTGCAGAAAGAGTAAAAATAACCAAGCGACTTCTGAACTCTGTCTTCTTTTTGACATAACCCCTGATGAAGGTCAGGATATATGACCTTCCACTTCTATCCTCATGGAGATGAAAAAAAAAATTTCCAATGGCTCATGCAAATTATTATTCTGCTTCCATCTTGGTTTAATATATTTGAGTACTGTACTATGTTTGGAAAAACCTAAATAACTTGTTCCGTTGAATACTTTTCTCACAAACCAGTATTTTCAGCTTGTTATATTTTCATTATTTTAATAAAATACTTTAATATTCAACTTTTTCTTACTTTCTTTTTAATATATACATTTCTCTCTCTCCTTTCTTACCCAACATTGAAAGTATTTTGAGCTTTAAAGCTCAATTTAGGATTTTTTTAAAACGCTGCTTTAGGTAACAATGTTTTTTAACCGTATATTCAATCCCAAGTTGTAGTAGATATAGGGTAAATAGTATATGTACTATTTAGAAATATAAATCTGCGAAAGTGAAGTAATATTTACAAGTATATTAAATTTTGAAAATTTTTGATATGTAATTCCAAAGAGGTTTGAGATATAAAGATGTAATTTGAGATTTCTTTATTTATTGAGGTAATGAACAATTGCTACACAAAAATCTTGTCTCAAATTCCAACGGTTTACAAAGTTAAATTGTGGATAACACAGAAACATATTGTGATGCATTAGCGCGCCATTTGTTATCAAAATTCGAAACTATTATAGACGCGTATGATTCTTTTTAAAAATATAATTTTTCCATTGCAGTAAGGACAGTAGAAATTGTTTTTTTTTTTTTAGAATAATCATACGCGTCTATAATAGTTTCGAATTTTGATGACAGAAACATATTACTTACATAGATGGATTTTACAATATTCTGACGGATTTGTGTTCTATGTATAAGTGAAGTTTTTTGAGGGGTGCAGATGGTGAGGTCCGGTCTGATGTTGCTGCTGATGGCGTGTTTGACCGTTGGAAAAGAAGAAATAATTCCATGCGGTGATCTGAACAGATGTCCTGATCCGGGATTTGACTCTAACTGCAACTGCGACTCCAACTGTCACACGTACGGCGATTGCTGCACTGATATTCCACCAAAACCCTTCGTTCCTGGATTCCATCCCCATATGTTCAAGTGCGATGAAGAGATATTGAAGATTGCCCAATGTCCAACAAATACGCCAGATAAGTTGAAAGAACTATGCGAAAATATCAAGTCTGACAATGATCCATATTCATATTTACCAGTTACCGATAACAGAACAGGGATTGTTTTTCGTAATATTCATTGTTATAGATGCAACAATATGTCTGAAGATTCTGTAGTTTACTGGGATTTGTTAGTGCACTGTCCATCAATAAATATTACTATTTCTCCGCATAATCAGAAGACTCTCTCTGAGGTCCTCGTCTACCATAACCTCTATAAATCTTGGGGAGTGCAGGATTTTAGAGGCTTCAAGAAATGCAGCCTTAGAATTAATCCTCCAGATGCACATTCTCCGCATTTCTGTAATTGGCAACAACGTTCCTTCGTAAGCGATTGTCCTAAAGAATGGAAAAATGATACTATCCGAAGCAAATGTCATACCTATTACTCACCAATTTTTGAGGGCAAAATATATAAAAACCGATACTGCTCTTTCTGCAATGAGGCTGTACCAGGTAATTTCTCGTTATGCGATGTAACCGAGGTTCCATCAAGGATGAGCGACAGAGATGACTGCAGGGAGGACATAATCGTAGAAATAACCTCTGAACTTTGTCTTCTCTTTGAGATGAATAATGGTAACAATTCTAATTTTAGACGCACTCTTTACTGTACGGATACCATAGTTGCATTCACTAATTCCTGCCAGATTTTGAATTGCAGCTCTTCTGATATAAATTTAGTAGGAGGTGTATGTGGTGGGTTAAGCCATTCGACCAGACATTTTCTTAGTACAGGGGTTTTTATCGTTCTAACTCTATTTGCATCTTATTGTTTATTGTCTTAACATTATCACACATTTAATTAGTTACCTTATCAGTAGAATTTAACAATCGTCATTTTAATTAAATAATTTCCATTTTAACGTAACTCTTTAAAAAAATGGAATTCTACCTATTAATGCTTTACGATTTTTACTATTAACAATAGATTTTTCATAATCAATTTATCTATAAAAATATGCCTCCAGCACCTAAACTTTTGTATACCTATTTGTATATGACCTCTCCTACTTGTAAGCACGGCTCACGAAAAATAATTTCTTTCCCTAAACGACTCAAAATTCACTCTGTAATTCAGGCGTCGAAGAATTCCAACCCCCACGTGAGCCTTGCTTACAACCAACCCTTTTGGTGACTCTTATCTATCTTCCCCTTAATGTCCCTCTCATTCTTACAACTTTGTTAACCTTTTACCAGCCCATGACCCTCTATGAAATTATTGATTAATCATTTATTGAACTACTTTTGCCACTAATCTCCACTCTTCATTTACGATAATATATTTTGTAGTTTCTCTCTAGCATATCCACCGACCCACGCCATCTAGCCACTGGTGTGTTCGTCACAGGATGCAGATTGACTAACTGCTAGATTTTTATCATCTCGCTTTTGTTCGTACTTGAACAATCTGCATCGAGCGGCACAGTTCGCTCCTTCTTCTAGCGTCACACGTTCGCCACACGGACCCTGTCTTCAAATCTATGTTTGTCCCTTGTCCAAACCAGCACGATATAACCTACCTCCGATATTTCCCACGGAGGTACGTTAAACATAGTCGCTGATTCTGTCCGGTCCGTCATCATTTCGCGCAGACATGGGTTTTACGTTCGACCCATCGCGAAATCATCGCCTCGCACAAGCTCCCACGACGGTTCTAACACCTCGTGTCCAAGCAGCTTGTCACTTGTAAAGGACAACGCAGTCCTCGTCCCAATTTTGGCACTGTGCGCGCATACTTTCCTCTAATTAGTTAAAACTACTAAAGTCTCATAGTATCGAAATAATTAAGGTGGAAAGGCCCAAAGCAAGTTTCCCCTCGCTCTGTTCGCCTATATTCTACCTTTGTATCTCGAACTATTTTATCTTCTCCAATTAACTATAAGTCCATGCGACTTCCTCACCTACACACGGGACTTTTCCCCTCGGACTCGCTACACAAGTAACTGCATAGATAAGGTAGAATGGCCCAAAGCAAGTTTCCCCTCGCTCTGTTCGCCAAAATTCTAACATTGTATCTAGTTCTATATTTACCTCAGTCCTGAGCTCACACAATTTCCAACCTCAACCTCATTTCTCGTACTCTACACCTATAGCATAGAAAGCCCATGCCAAGTTTCCCCTTGCCATGTCCGCCTGACAAATATATTAAAGTGTAGAGTTCCCCAGTCTTAATGACCTTCAGAATTTCATCATGTGTATGTGACTCCCCTTCTCGTTGTTCACACTCCTCCATAGCATTTCCCTTATAATACATTAGATGTTATTGTATATAGCCTTTTATAACTTTTATATTATAAAAAATTCCCTTAAATATCAAACTCTCCGGTGTTGTAAAACTGCTTATAAATAATATTTACTTGTGTACTATACAATATTTTATTTACATAAAACTATGTCACCATTACCTTAATTAATTTCAACTGTAAAATTATTTTTTCTATTCCTGGCTTCTCCAGCTTTAAGTATACTCAAACCATGTTCAGCCTTCTTCAACGGGGGCCATATGTCATAATATTACCCTTCCAGGAATAATAAAGTAAACCTACAGTCAACCAGAGAGAGAAGGCGGCTAAAGTACGGCCATTTGAGCCACTAGCGACATTCCAAGAGGCCCGGAATTCTCGGGACTATTGGGACAGGATATGGGGCCCGGTCACTTGAGATATCAGCCACATTCCAAGGGGCCCTTTTCTTGGAACCTCAGGACTAATTAAGACAGTTGGAACATATTGTATTCGACACAAACGGCCGCCCGGCGAACAGCCGGGCCCGCCATCTCCATCTCTCTCTGGTTGCCTTCCAAATTCCTCTTCCAAACTTGTGGTGTGATTATTTCTCTTTCCCCACCACATTATTATCACTATATTGCCACATTGAAAGTCGACAGGATCATATCATATATATATAAATGTATATAATCCTCTCTCTCTTTTTGCTTTATCCCTATATATATAAAAGTCAGTGTATGTATGTATGTGTGTTTGTTCCTATGTCGGCTATACACGTCCACAATACGTAACTAATCTGACTAAAATTTTAACAGTATATAGAGTAGAATCTGGAAACACTTATAGTGAAAATTTCAGGTCTCTATCCCGAAAACTATTCGAGTTATTTGCAAATTGCATTGCAAATTTGCCCTTTCACTCGCAAGCAGCGCCTCTAGCGGTGAAGATGGGAGGTAATATCAGCTGACCTAATGTACATGTAAAACGTGTTTCAACAGGGATTGAGAAAAATCTGGAAGAAATATTTATCGGATTTTTAGCCAAGAAAAATTGAAATTAACAGGTTCTGGACAAAAATAGTTGTTTTTTAGTCAGAAAATGATTATGAAAATATTGCTGTATCATGTTTAATTATCATATGCAAAATTATATCGGGAAAAATTCCAAAAATCAGAGACCACGAGTGAAGCCAGTTCATTTTTAGTATGCATGAACAAAATTATAACAGAAAAGCATTCATTCGAGCAGAAAACACAAAGCCAGATCATCTCTCTATACAAATATCGCTTCTCAGACGCAAAGTTTGGAGCGGGACGTTTCACCTGAGTGACATCCACGGCGCCAATTTATAATTGTAACGAATAGTATTTGAATGAAAACATTTAATAGGGTAAAACTCGGGCTTTGCCCGGGTAATTCGGCTAGTGTTTTATAAAATATAAAATTTTTGGCAAAAAAAAAAATACTGTGTTAATAAAATACAGTCCAATAATATTTTTCAAATGAATAGAGATCATAAATTCAAAAGTAAATATATTCAATATAAAATAACGTATTTTATAATATACTAGCGGATGTACCCGGCTTCGCCCGGTTTTTACCCGAGTAAAGGTTTGTCTAACGAACATTTGTTAAAACAATTCTAGAAAACATCCAATCCCTACTGAATCTATACTTGGCAAGATAACTTTATGTTTGATTATCTGCTCCACCTAGCTGTACCCGTTCAAACGTTGCTGTCTTTGAACAAAAAGGCAGTTTTAATACCTAAATAATAATTTATTAATGATCAAATGTATATAATACATCAAAATTAAATTTAACAATAAAATTATCCCTACATAAATGTCATTTGAATATAACATATGTAAAAATAATAGATATTTTTTGATAATTTGAAACTCGTAAATTTGAATCTCTCGATAAAGTGAACATTTTTTCCCGGTCCCTTGAAACATACTCGATAAGTTGAATAAAATCAATATTAATTGGTTCACTCGGTAATTGGAAGTTAAAGGAATAGTATCTTGCCTTGGAATTGTATCATTATTCTTGTCTCAAATAAATTGCCGTGTCATTCTGAATTTTGTCTTTCCTAATTTTCTACATTACAAAATCATCATTTTATCTATTCTCCCAATATATATGTTGTAGATAAATGATAAAACTAACTTTGACTTGTGCGCAATTAATAGGTAGAAAATCTTACTTTTAATAAATAATCTTTAAGAAAATAAACTTAGTGATAATAAAACTTATAGATAAAAAACTTGTTATCTCCGTCGCAATGGGGGCGCTGCTTGCGAGTTAAATCTACAAATCTGCAAATAACTCTAAGGATATCTATAGAGTACAAACATACAGACAGACATTCAATTTTATATATATACTAGCCGAATGACCCGGGCAACGCCCAGGTTTTACCCAATTAAATGCTTTTATTCAAATACTATTCGTAACAATTATAAATTGGCGCCGTGGATGTCATTCTTGTGAAACGTCCCGCTCCAAACTTTGTGTCTGAGAAGCGATATAACTTATTTTTTAAAATATATATATATATGCCAATTTATATTTTATAATTTATAAATAATTTCAAGCGCGCTATCCACTGTTAAGCAGCTTCTCTTGTTTTAATTTTATCCTTCCTCAATCTAAAATCAAAATATCCTCTGCTACTTGCTCCCAGTATTGCCGAACTTACCTCAAATCTACACGATCCCTCTCAAATCTGTGAGAGAAAAATATTAAAACTGAAAATATATATATAATATATATTTTTTAATTATCAATAAAACTAAATATGGATATATATATATATATATAAACATTTTTATTACTAAAAATAAAATAAAAATGAACATGGTGGAACCTGGGCATCTTGAGGTCTGCTTGGAGAAGATCCAGGGCTTGTGTTGAAACTGGTGCTCTGCCTGAAGATATGTCACCGTGAACGGCCACAATGGGTCTTTGTCTTGCCCATAGGAATGGGACGTTTAGGTGAAGTCCATGCTGGACTCTGCCTCAAGTCAGCCACCAAGGGTCATGTAGCTCGACCACAAGGGAGAGACGTTTGAGTTCATCTCAGACTGTGGCTTGGTATTGTCAAGGCTGAAGGCCTCAGGCTCCACCTACGCCTCACAGTCAACAGAGATTTGCAGCTTTGAGGAAGGAAGGGTGGGAAATGATTACGTTAGGTGGGGTTTGGGTTTATTCGTGGCATATTTATATACAAAAGTCATGAAGGTGTCCTAACAGTATTTATATTATACCTAACAGGCCTTCATGTGTTTTTTATGGAAGAGTAAGGCTCAAAGCATGAAATTATATTAATATGAATCTAAAGGGTAGTGTGTGAGTAAAAAATTGCCTCATATAAAAAGAACCGTTCATGCTAAGAATATTTTCTACTTCGGAATACAGATGGCGCTCTAATGCACCATATTAAAAAAACGTGAACACGGATGCCTTATTGTTTGACAACTCAAGTAAAAATTATTACAAAACCTTTTTCCTGAAATCAAGTCTAACCAAAGGTTCTGGAACAGAACCTTACTGTTGATGAAATCAAATTCATTATGCATGAACTATATAATAAATGAGAAAGTATGGAATGGTGATCAAGCGGGGGCCATGAGTAAAAATTCACGTCACACTCCATTTTAAATTATATTCATGTTGACTGTAATCTTCGACTTTTCAGGATTTTATCCTTAGGCGAATTTTTACCAAATGGTTCAACGATCACAGCTGCACACAGATTCTAACTTGTTTGAGCATGACTCTCAAATACAAGCGTCCAGGACTTCTGCATCCAGGAGTGACAATGACAATGAAAAGAAACTTTATTGACTATTTAGTCAATGATTACACTCAGCCAAGAGTCAATAATGGAAAATATTTACAATTATCTGGATTCCGTCAGGAGCCCAGAGCCAGCCTGAGCTCGGACAATCCCCTTTGAATCATGGGATGGTAGTCGCGAGCATGCTCGGCGACAGTGCCGAGAAACTCGGCAAGAATGACTTTTTCTCTAGACGAGATATACGAGAGAAGTTCCTCCCTGTTCTCGAGCCATATGATCGCAAATGAGACGGCGGTTTCCTCTAACCCTTTTTGATTAAGTGCTTTACGGCCTGTCGCCAGTTCAGTTTGTCGAGTAATTCACTTATCTGTAATTCGCACTTATACTCCAGCTATTCCTGCTCCTGGGTCAACTGGAGAGGCAGTGGGGGCGGAGGTGTCGTCACAGTCGGTGTCGTCTCTTCCCCGTGGGGAGCGGGCGGTGTCGGCTCAGCAGGCCGAGGCGCAGGCAGTAGGGGTGTTGGAGTCACTGCGGCTGGTATGGTCCCCTGTGCAAACAGAGGACCAGGAGGGGCAACGGAGAGTGGTTCTTTTTCAGGAGAATTCAAGACCTAAAACAGCCGAATTTACGCTACAACTTATTGAATGTTGAGGATGAGAGCTTCTACAGTCCTGACTCAAATCACTGATTACCATTTATTTGGGTCGTTAAAGAGGATCATGCAAGTGAGCTACTCTCGTTGGACGATGAGATGATGGATATTAAGGATATTGGCTGCAATAACGGCCACAATTTTTACTTGATGCCGGAATTAACACTCTACCCAGACTATGGGAAACGTGTTACTGTTAACGGCGATTATATTCAGTTTTAATTTTCTTTCATATTATTAAACTTATTAATTAACTTACCAAAGGTCTTTAACAAATATTTAAAGAAACGTTCTTCTATCTAGAGAGAATGTCTTCAATAAATATAAACATCCTTTCAACATTCATATTTTGTGAAAAAAGACATCTCTTGATCGTGCAACTGAAGATTGCTGATGGCTTGCGCTATCTGTCGGGATAAATATATACTAATTGTTGCTTTTTAATTATTCCAGAATTGACCAAATAATTTATTAATTTATACACTTGATCCAAAGTACAATATGGCTTTTGCATTATTTTTGCATTGCTTGGCGTTCTCACGCCCCTCCGGCCCAAATACCTGTTTCATGGTTTTTCAGGATGCCTCAAAGACCAGCTTTTTTGGTCATAGAGGTACAGCTTGCACCACGCTTATGAGGGCCAACAGCCCGAAACGTGTACGTGGTTAGTTTTTATTGATTAGTCAAGAAAGGGTATTTGACCAATTCTGGAATAATTGAAAATCAACGCACAGTTGATATTTATTCTAACAGATGGCGCAAGCGATCAGCAACTTTAAGTTACACGATCAGGAGATGCCTTTTTTTCTTAATTTATTCACCTGATCCAAGTACAATTTCACTTTTGTACTATGTCTCCCATTTATATTTCGTGTTAAACTAAAATAAACTTAAATGTTCGCATTTATAGAAAAACTAATGAGAAAAATAGTGTTTCTCCGGGAAAGAGCCTCAAAGATGAGAAGCCTAAAACAGCAAAAGAACCAATATGCTGGACCCGCAGGCGATACAGAACTCTTGGGTAGAGACTGTATGTGTAGAATGAGGGAGGGCGTGCAAGGTCAGCCATCTACGACATCAAGCATTGTAGCCAGAGATAACATTGATAATGATGGATATGTTGGCCATGTCTTGCTACTGGCTTCTTGGGCACCCCAGGATGTAGGATGGGGGGAGGGGAAAGTGGCAGACACAGAAATGAAGTGACCTTACCGTGCAGCACTACATCCACCTTGATGCTGTTCATTCGAATAATCTAAGCAAGTTTCCTTTAATCAGAGAGGAGTGGAAGAAGTTGAAGAACACTGCGGCGTTGTTAAGGACGCAAGTGCATTGAACAAGTGAGCGGAGATACATCCCATTGAAGTCTCCAAAGCGTGCTCTATCCAGGCTGAAGAAATCCACATCCTCCATTAGTCCTTAAGATAATGTGGAGACAGTATTTGAGAGATGGCCCATTGACCAGATCTCTGAATCATCCTTACAGATATTTAAATTCCTGAAATGTTGAAATGGAAGTCCCAATTCTTATGGAAATAGTCACAACGCACTCTCGGCGATCCAATAGTATGAATTGTAGCTTGAAAATCCTTATAACTATTAGTCATGAATGTTTATTTAAAAACCAAATGGAACAAACTTCAATGTCCCGCGCCTGGTTTCCTTGCCCATCACCCAGCTCGCGAGGAGGTGGATTACCCATTTAAATCTCCCCAACACCATTTCTTGGTCGTCACTCAGGCGCTGTGCCTTCTCCAGCCATGACGCAGATGTGACAGTAAAACTAGCCTTGCACGCCTTGCCACATCCAGCTTCGGCCCAACAATCTTGTGTCGCTTGTGGGTCCATCGACCTGACGCTAGCTCACCTGTACTGGTCCTGCCGCTGCGTCAGGCCTCTCATCTGGGAGGCATTTATCATTATCAGGTGGGCCCCTGACCTGCAAGGCTGGGTCTTCTGGCGAGGCCTGGATGATGATGCCCTGACCAATTCTGGCGTCTGCCAAGAGTTACCTATATAATTTTTATCTCAACATTGAACTGAGAGTGGTTCAGGTTGATCCTGTCCTTGTCTGGAGGAAGACTCTCTCAAGATGGAGGAGCCACCCTACCTGAGAACAACTGTTTATATTTTATCCAATCTGATTGTAAATAATTTCATTTATCTTTGTTTAATTTCTCGTTAATTTTTGTAACAATTTACTAAGTGTTAATAAAATGTTTTGAATTGTCAAAATTGTCTACTGTTCTTATTATGGTGAAAATATTGGAAGGTCTTAACTCATCAGTGAGGAACCCTCCCAGCGGTTTCGCCAATTTAATCCACCAGACCGCTTTTAGCGCACTTATACTGCATTGAACGATGATACTGCTAATATATATAATTATACTCTCCTAAAAGCTTATATATTTAGAGTAAGCTTAAACATCATCACTATGATTCCACCCTTCAGTGTTACAAATATAAGCAGAATCGTCCAATACAATATTAATTTGTTGGGGTACGTTTTTATACCCCAACAGACGATGTATATTCAACTTCAACTGGATACATGGCTTCCCTCCCATATAGACTTATAGACTACCTTTTTTGCCCAGAAACCTAGACACTTGATGACACCAGACTTCCATGCCGAAAGCTGGTGCCTGGGGGAGAAGAAGACACCAGTGACATCCAGAGACATCCGTGCTGGAAGCTGCTGTACCATATGTACATATATGCCCCTCATTTAAGATTTAGATAGAGGTGACCAAAAGAAAACAATTTGTCATATAAACATTTAAATCAATATTTTTTTTAATACTCGGAATATATATATTATTTAATTTCCTAAAGGAATTAATTTGTTTTTCAATATACAATTTTTTTTTCTCTCGCGGCAACACGGTAAATTGGAAGCGTGGTCATGATCACGTGCGTGTTTTCTTTCGACGAATGAAAATGCCAACCAATAGAAATTTGGCGCGAGCAACGAATGAAAATGGAGAGAGGCAAGGATAAAAGAGGGTTTTTCTTTGCTAAACGGGAGAGAGTTTCAACCAGAGTCGACAGTCGGGCTTGAGACGCAGAAAGGAGGAGACCAGACCTTGCCGGCGCTTTCGAGAGAAGGTAAGCCCCTCGCCATTATGGCTTAGCACCCCCCCCCCCTTTTCGAGTAGAAACTAACTTAGATTTCGCTGATAGAGTCAAGAAAGGACATTATTCCAGAAGTCTCTTAAAAAGATAGTTGAAACCCGAGGGGGCCCACCATTATCTCTCTTTCGTAGAAAGGGGGGGGGGTGGACGTTGGAACTTCACATTCCATAGACCTTGTTAGTCCTCGGGACACCCGACGCTCTATACCTTCCAGGACGGAACCTGTCAACGGTCCTCCCCGATCTGAGCCCCCTTTGGGGGATCCCTCCCACGCCTGGCATGGAAGAAAGTTCTTACTTGGAGTTGCGTAGTCCTCAAATATTTCTGTACCCTATACAGGGTGTACCAGGTATATTGGGACTAACTTTGACAGTCCATAAAACAAAAACTACTTGAGATTAAAAACTTGTTTTTTTTTCATTACGTAGCCATATTCATGTAAAATGCAACAGTACATGTGTGCGCAGTGTAGTGATGAAGAGTAACCGAGAATTTGAAAATCGAGCTGCCATCATCGTTGCTCTGCGCGCCGGAAGGAGCCCCAAAGAGATAGTGGATTTTCTTAAGTTGCCCAAAACCACTATTTATCGTGTCAAGAAGCAGTTTGATGAGGCCGACTGTAACAAAGAGGGGATAGCTACAAGGAAAAAGCACTCGCGTCGATCGGACAGGGTAAGAGGCGAAGAATTTGTCAAAAATGTCAAGGAGAAGATTGATGGAAACCCTGGGAAGAGCATGAGGGCCATAGCCAAGGAAATGGACGTTGGCTCTATGACAATTGTCAGAACTATCCATGAGGACCTTGGTCTCAAGTCTTATGCCCTTCGGAAAGGTCAGTTGCTGACTGAGAATATGAAGAATAACAGAAAAGGAAAGGCTGCTGCCCTCCTCAACAACCTGAAACACGACTCTTTTGGCATGCTAAGGTTCTTCTCTGACGAAAAGAACTTTGACGTGGACCAAAAGGTAAATCCCAGGAATGATCGCTGGATCTGTAAAGACCCCTCAGAGATACCTGTCGTGATGCACACGAAATTTCCTGCCTCCGTAATGGTCCTTGGCGTTATCAGCAGTGAAGGTGATGTCATGCCTCCCCATTTCTTTGAGAAGGGCCTTAGGATGAACGCTGACACCTACATCAATGTTCTGGAGACCGTTGTGAAGCCTTGGATGGACATGGTGGCCGCAGGAAGGAAGTATGTCTTCCAACAGGACTCAGCTCCAGCCCATAAGGCAAAAAAGACACAATCGTGGCTGACACTTAACGTCCCTAGTCACTGGGGTCCTGATATTTGGCCCCCTAATTCTCCAGATTGCAATCCCCTCGACTACTATGTATGGGGCGTTGTTGAGAGAGATGTCAACAAAGCTCCTCATACCACCATCCAGTCTGTCAAGAAAGCAGTTCACACGGTGATGACCCAAATGGACAAGGTCATCGTCGCCAAGGCCTGTGCTTCATTCCGCACTCGCCTCGAGACTGTTGTAGCTAATAATGGAAACTACATTGAATAAATAAAAACTATATCCTTTTATCTACTACTGTGTCAAATTTCATTCGGATATTTTAATTTTTACTTGCAAAAGATTTCAGTTAAAATACCATTGTTGAAATTCCCAATTTACCTGGTACACCCTGTATATTATTTGATACACTATCTCCTCAAGTATAACCTTAGCTGCTTAAGTCCTATATTTGTCCATTTCTATGTCACACGCTATTCCGAAGATGGTAGCGACGTTGTTGCCGAAATGTCACACTTGAATATTCCCCATTTCTGCACCTCTCACGGACTCCTCCCACGGTAGCTTGGAAGCAAATCTTGGTGTGCTCTGGCATTATGTAATCTCAGGAATGCATCTATCCCCATACTATATGTTATTTCATTTTCCCAATTACAATTTTAGATGCTCAAGCTCTACATTGTTTACCTCTATATCACACGCTATGCCTTTAATGGTAACGACACTGTTATCGAAATGTCACACTTGTATATCTTAATAAGGAAGTTTTTCTAAGTCACATCTTACATGCTCCATTCCCATATGTCTAAAAACGGGAATACAACAAATTCTTTAAAAGCGGTCTGAAGGTTTAAATTAGCGAAGCCCCATTGATGAACCAAGCCCTCCTAATATCTTTATAAATTTTTATAATTTTAATAAAAATCACCTTTAAAAAAAGAGATATTTTTAGCCCCTGTTTTTCTGGAGCGCAGAATGCGAACTACTTAGACCTTAAAAAGATTTAAAATGAACTTAAGCATAATAGATAATTTGAAGATTAAATTAATAAATCATGTCAAAAGATAAAGATTACCTGGTTACAATTTTTTTTCAAAATTTTGCATTTAGATATTTTGTATATTTTCTTAACGTTTCAACAAAAATATTCGGAAGAGATGGCGTAGAAAAAAAAACATGAATGGATTTAGTATTTGTCGATTTTATTTCCTATAAAATATTTTTCCCTCCTCCTCAAAAACATTCAAATATATTTTTCAATAAAAATTTTATAAATAAAAAAGTATTTGACCATTTTCCTTGGTGTTTACAACTTTCATAATATAAACAAACCTTTGATTAGATTGGGTCCAGGGGAACCAGGGTTATAAAAATCTATTTGAATCGATTCTTGTTAAAAATGGAAACATTATAAATACTTCAGAATCTCATGTGAGCTAAACACCCAAAAAATTATGACCAGAGGTAATATATTTATATTAATATATAAAAATAGACCTCAAAATATTTCCTTAAAAACAACAACACAAAAAGAAAAAAAACTACCCAAAATCTAATAAGACACACACCACTAATATATTAATATAAAGTAATTGTATTCATTCATGATGTGTTTTATTTTTCTTAGTTAATTTGTTAGTTTCATTTTTTAATGCCCTCTTCTTCTTCCTTATCTCCACTCAATCATATTAGGGTGCCAAGCTTGTAAAGCTTGAGACTTTTGATGGTGTCTGTATGATGGGGATGAGTAAAGCTCATCAATGGATGAGCCAATACAGTCAATAATGTGTTTTGGGGTTGCAGGTTGACACTTAGTACATAGTGGGAAAACCTTGCAACTATTCTGGAAAGTTATTGTCCATAGATGACCAGACTTAAGTCTGGAAATCAAAGACTGTTGTTCTCTTGGGAGGACAGAACCGGTGCTTGTCCCTCCTGCTCTGTACCAGTCATGTGCAGCATTAGATTTCCATTCCTGCAGGCATTGGGTTTTGATGGTACGGAGGAGGTCTCTTTCATCTAATTGGGTGGTAGATTCTCTGGCTTCAGGTAGGCCAAGAGCTTCAGCCTTTGCCAGAGAGTCTGCCAGCTCATTTCCAGGAATTCCAACGTGAGCTGAAAGCCATTGCACTGTGACAGAGCTGTTAGCTGGAAGTCGGTTTACAGACTTAGCGATGCTCTTGAGGAGAGGTTCTTGACTGGAGAAGCAGCTTTGAAGGGATAAATGGCTGCTCTTGAGTCGGAGTAGATTATTATTTTGCTTGGCAAGTTGATGTTGATGTCTTTTAGAGCCGTATCTATTGCAGAGAGTTCCGATTTATAAACTGAAAGGTGTCTAGGGTGGGAAAGGGAGATTTTTTACAGGATCTTATCTTTGTAGATAGCAATTTCACTGCCAGACAGTCCAGTTTCAAGTTGGCTACCGTCAGTGTAAATTGTGATGTCGAAGAGGGAGCTATTTTCCTCAATGATTTGGAGGCCAAGAGCTTTTAGTAATTCTGGCTGAGTTTCATGTTTGTGGGGCTTGTCTGGTAGATGAAGGAAACAGATGAGTTTGTTGTGAGTTCTGTGTGGGGAGTAGGAAGTTCTGTGTTTGGGATTAATTGGGATGTCTAAAAGATTAGAGTTGTGAGCCAGGTTGAGAGGAGTGGGGCGTTTTAATCTTTGATTTGGGACCCAATTTCTAATAAATTTTCCTATAAGATGTTCTTTTGGAAAGTTAATCTTTTTGGTTATAAATTTTGAAAAGCAGATTTTTCTCCTTAGGTGCAGGGGAAGAAGGTTGGATTTGAGTTCAGCAATGCAATTTGGGCAGGATCCTCGAAGCCTGCTGATGATTTTAGCTGCGCTTGCTTGGATTCTGTCTATTTTGGATAAGTTGGTTTTACTTGCATTGATCCAGCCTGGTGTAGCATATTCCAAAATAGTTCTTACGAGTTCAAGGTACGTTGTGTGTAAGATATTGGCATGCGCACCTCAGTTTAAGCCTGATATTTTTTTCAGGATTCTGAGTCTATTCTTAGCTTTGTTTATCATGATGTCAATATGTTTTTTAAAAGTGAGAGTAGGGTCAAGTGTGACACCAAGATATCTTGGGGAATCTGAACATTGGAGTTTTGAGTTATTTGGGGTCCAGTGGCGAAGGTGGTTGTTGATGGTGAAGAGGCCAATTTTGGATTTGCTGATGTTAATAGATAATTTCAGTTTCTGAGTTATCTTTTGTAGATTTTTTAATGGCTTTATTCAGAGAGTGTTCTGCATCGGAGAGGTTGTTTTTGGAGACCCAGATGATTATATTATCTGCGTAAAGGGCAATTTTAGCTGGTGGTTTGATGAAAGTGTGTACATCATTTAAGTAAATATTGAAGAGAATAGGGCTTAGGATTGATCCTTGGGGTAGACCTTGGTAAATACGAGTGGTTTTTGATTTGATATTGTTGAAGTTAACCTGTAAGGTGAGTTTGGATAGAAAATTGCTGATCCAACTCAGCATACTTCCCTCTAATCCAAGTTCATCGAGTTTGAGAAATAGCTTTTCCCTCCAGACTCTGTCGAAGGCTTGGGAAAGGTCGATGAAGGCTGCTATAGTATATTTTGTAGGTTTATGATGGAAGCTGTCCTGGATTTGTTGAACAAAGTAAAAGATTGAATCTTCTGTGCTTTGATATTTTTTAAAAGCTCTTTGATGAGGGTCTAGTAGGTTTTTTAGGTTAAGATAAAAAGTTAATCATGTGTTCCATGATTTTGCAGGGAATAGAGTTCAGAGAGATAGGTCTGTAGTTGGTTGGGTGGTTCTCAAGCTTGCCTGGTTTGTGGATGGAGATAATTGTGGCATGTTTCTACTCTTTAGGGAGGGTAGACGAGCTCCAACTATAATTGAAAATGCTTAAGAGTTCTAGCTTAGCATGGGAACTGAGATTTTTCAACATGGGTCCAGTGATGTTGATGGACCAGGAGCTTTTGTAGGGTCAAGATGACTTAAAGCTTCGTTCAGTTCATGCTCTTGAAAAGGTTTACTGAAAATGTTGTGGTTGGGATTTTGCAAGGTTTCTGGCGAGCCTAGATTTTCTACCTATTATTTTATCCTGTAAATTAAAATCAAGTTTTGCGGTGGAGCTGTAATGGTGGGCAAAATGATTTGCTATGCTGTATTTGTCTGTGAGGGGATTTCCAGAATTATCCTTGAAGGTATTTGAGCTGCTGTGAGATGGAGTGTCCTGATTGAGGGCATGTAGTAGTCTCCATAGTTTTGTGTCACTGGTTTTTGGGTCAATTGAAGAGCAGAGTTCAATCCACTTATTCTGTTTGATTTGTTGGCCTTAAGCATAATTTTTGCAGAAAGGTGATTGTAATGTCTGATGAGGAGGGTGTTGTTGTTCTCAATAAGGTCTAGGTAAACTTGGTTCCTATCTTCTATTTCATCTTTCAAAAGATCTAGTACATCTCTGTATTCAGGAATGTAGAATTTTCTGTTTCCTCTGGGGATATTTTGTTTAGCAGAAATTAGGACTGCAGACTTCCAGTTCTTCCACCTGTCTTCCAAGGAGGAATTTAGTGGGATTTTGCCGAGAAGAGACTATCTAACAATGTTTTAAATGAATTTCAGGAGGCTTTCTTATAGTTCCAGAAAAGTCTTTGTGAAGATTTTGGGAGGGAGGTGGAGGTGGAGATTTCTGTTAGCAAAGGAAGATGGTCGCTTCCGATGCTTTTCAGGGTGCTGTTTTTTATAATTTGTTACATAGGTGGAGAGGTGATGGTGAGATCTAGTGTTTGCGGAGTTCCATAGGAGTGAGACATGTAGGTAGGACCATGGGACACAATTGTGAGGTTGTTGTCATCAATGAAGGTGCTGAGCCCTCAGTGTTGTTGAGGGAACAGCCCCAAGATTGATGCTTGCTGTTAAAGTCTCCAAGGATGAGTATATTGGGGTCAAGTAGGTGAGAAATTAAGTCTAGTTCTGGGCCTGGTTTTTGGGGTGGGTGATAGGTATTCACAATTGTTAGGGGTCTCTGATTAGGTAGGTGTATTTTGAAGGCCTGTAGTTCAGTATGGGTTGTTGAAGGAGTGTCAATTTCTTCAAAGGAAAGGTCTTTGATGAGGGTCAGGAGCCCTCCTCCTCCATCTGCTGAAGGCATGTCTTTTCTCAGTATTTTGAAGCCCCTTACCTTAAAAAGGTGGTTGGGCTTAAGCTTGGTTTCTTGCAGACAAATGATATTAGCACCTTTGGAGTCCGCCAGTGATAATATCTCGTCCAGTTTAACCTTGCTCTTATTAGTAGATATGCCATTGATGTTGCATTGAAGAACATTCAATTTGGAATTAGGAGACTGTAGGAATTTTTCGAATGAAGCCCTCTGCCTAAACTCCAGATGCGGCCCTGATTATTCTGCGCGACGGCCGATGCAGCATAGTGGGGAGATTTGACAACCATCATGATTGGGTGAAGTAAAATGTGTCTGCCTTTGTCATTAAGACTGGGAGCACTACTCAATGGCAGGCCGACTTAGCTCCAAAAGAAGGAACAGACACCATGTACAACCGCTCCTAACATGGAGTACAAACGCTGCTCATCCTGTATCCCTGGATTAGGAGCCCTTACAGGGTACTATCAGCCGGGTCAGCTGAGCCCAGGTTTTTTTAGTGAGCTTGTTACTGCTCCCCCTCCTCCTTTTTCATCCGGGCTTGGGACCGGCAAAGGCAGAGTTACCACCTTTGACACTTATATATTTGTATTCATTCATGATGAGTTTTAATTTTTTTGGTCAATTTGTTATTTTTAAAATTTAGCTCCACCAGATAATGAAGGATGATGGGGGTCGGTGGAAGGATGGTCTAAACCGTTGGATTACGATGACTACGACCCGGGTTCGATTCCCGCATTGGACACTTTTTTCTGATTTAAAAAAAAAATACTCCAATGGCCCCCGATTCTTGCAAAAGTTCAACCCCACCAGCGAGTGCAAGTAACCAAACGGGGGCTCTGGCACATTTGTAAGTGCAAAATCGAACTGCTTTTCACATGGGTAGACATGTGGTGTACTTACAGTAAAAGCAGTCGCCAACTACTACCCACCATAATTATCATGACCTGTACCATGTGTACTAGGGATAAGCAAAAAAAAAAAAGAAGGATGATAGAATTTTACTCTTCAGGATACCTCATTGTTTTCATCTTTTGCCTAGAAGTAGTTACTCTGTTGAATTTTTTTTCCTAATAAATACAGTTTTAAAATTGATATATTTTATTTTGGTTTTAGACTTACACACAGGTTAGGTTAGTTTCACTGCTGCAGTAATGGGTTTTAACAATGATAAGATGTCTCCAAATCTCCTTATCAACCGACTTGCCTTGAAAAATATAATTTAAAATATAGACTACCCAAGAGTTTGCATATATATAAACATTTCCACACACAATCATCACTTTGTCTTACCATTTGGCTGATCCTCATAATCCTTCTAATTTCTGAGAATGAGCATCTGTTGTAGGATCCAACAGCATTGTGATTTTCTCTGTAAAGTAAATGAACTCAGTTTCTTTAAGTTCTTCAGTTGTATTACCAGTCTGGAAATTTGTGTACATCCCTTTATTTACATATGTTCCTATATGCTCATTGTGAGGATTCTGCTTGGCATTCTTTGTACCTTGTTCTTCTGTATAATAAAGAAGGATTCCTCAATTTCCATAATCATTTTATTAGTTGTCAGAAATTCTGAGAACACTGCCCAGTGTAATTAATACAGTTAACATATTTTTCTTTAAATCATTATCCTTAGTATACGTGGTACAGACCTTAATAATCATGGTGGGTAATTGGCGACTGCTTTTACTGTAACTGCACCACATGTCTACACATGTAAAAATCAGTTTGAGTTTTACCCTTACAAATGTTCCAGAACCCTTGATAAGGCACAATTTGGATTATAGATTATAAACACAAGGTAATAAGACCAAATCCAAATAAATAAATAGTGTGTGATGTTTTTGGTAACAGCGTTACCTACTTATTTATGTATTTATTTATTTATTTGAATTTGGTTTTATTACCTTATGTTCCAGACCCCTGTTTAGTTACCTACACTCTCTAGTGGGGTTAGGATTTTGCAATAATTGGAGACCTATCGAGCAATTTTTTTTATTTAAAAAATTGCCCAATGTGGGATTTGATCCCAGGTCATGGCTGTCAAAAACAGATGGCTTATACCACTCATCCATTGTGATCCCCATTATCATCTTACTTACATTACAATATGGAATAGTGTGCCTATTCGATCCTGTCCTCTTTCACAGTATATTATAAACTTATCATAATGTACTACAGCCATCATTTCAATCTGTTCTGTCCACAATTATCATAATCTCTTTTAAGAAATTGGAACTATTTTAGAGGAATAGGATTCTTTTTTTAAATTGAAAATATTCATATATTTATAATTATATAGATGGAAATTTTTCCCGGAGAATATTGATCTAAAGAGACAAAGGTCACCTCTCCCATCAAAATAGATGTCAAAACCAGACGCCATCTATTGACCGTCGCCGCAGACTAGCGGCCTTGGGTCCCATGTGGATCTCATGGAATAAAGTCCACTCTAGGATGACGAGGGCCATTAGCCCGAAACCATGGTCTCTAGGTGGACGCTTTTCAGTTTGCCAAAGCTGGTGTTGTGGCTTTGTCACCGACCCGAGACCGCTAGTTTGCAGTTATGGTCAATAGATGGCGTCTAGTTTAGACATCTATTTTGACGGGAGAGGTGACCTTTGTCTCCTTATATAATTATATGTATTTCTATACTATATACAGTAGAACCTTCATGAGAGGACACTCACACTAGAGGACACCTCTCTATAAAGGACAGTTTTCATCACCCAAAATACTATTTTGACTATTTAGTAACTCTCCAGTAAGAGGACACCTCCCCCTAAAGTACACTTTTACTTTGAAACTAGGTATCCTTTACAGAGAAGTTCTTTTTTTTTTTTTTTGCTTATCCCTAGTACACGTGGTACAGGCCATGATAATCATGGTGGGTAGTTAGCGACTGCTTTTTACTGTAAGCGCACCACATGTCTACACATATGTGAAAGCAGTTCGACTTTGCACTTACAAATGTGCCAGAGCCCCGTTTGGTTACTTGCACTCGCTGGTGGGGTTGAATTTTGCAAGAATCGGGGGGCCATTGGAGCATTTTTTTTTTTTAAACAGAAAAAAGTGTCCAATGCGGGAATTGAACCCGGGTCGTAGTGGTCGAAAACCAAACGGTTTAACCAGCCTTCCACTGACCCCCCCTAGACCCATATATTCTCAGAATTTATGCCCATAGTTCATTTTAAATATATTTTCCAAGAGGTCAGCTTCAGTATCGGTATAAAAGGAAAACAGCAAAATGCAATATTACAGCGGTATGGTAGATTAAACTGGTGAAACCACTGGGAGGGTTCACCACTGATCAACCAGGGTCTTCCATTAATTTAGTATTGCAGTAAGGGCAGTAGAAAATTAATTATTTTAAGAAATAATCATACACATTTAAAATAGTTTCAATTATAACAGATTGCGCACTAATGCATCATAATATCTTTTTATCTTCAATTCCAGACTATTGGCTTATATCAAACCAATCCATCCACTCAGTCTTTAAGGTGTGTGTTCCTCCAGTGGGGTTAATAAACAATCTCTCTTATAAACACAAGGTAATAAGACCAAATCCAAATAAATAAATAGTGTGTGACGTTTCGGTAACAGCATTGTTACCATCTTCAGACAAAAGTACTGAATGAGAAATTTTACCACAGTATGTTTTAAATAGTTACTGTTATCAAGTGTGTAATGCAGACCATGCTGTGGTAAAATTTCTCATTCAGTACTTTGGTCTGAAGATGGTAACAATGCTGTTACTGAAACGTCACACACTATTTATTTATTTGGATTTGTTCTTATTACCTTGTGCTTCTAATCTATAATCCAAATTGTGCCTTATCACAATCTCTCTCAATGTTCCTCGGAGTACATGCTTTTTTGATTGCTTCATTTAGAAAGCTGTAGTCTTCATTACATTTTCTTCAAACTTCAACACAAGGTAATAATTTCTAATCCAAATAAATAAATAGTGTGTGACATTTGGGTAACAGTGTTAAAGCACAATTATATAATATAAGAAAATAAGACCTAATTCAAATAATTTATTAGTGTGTGATGTTTTGGCAACAGCATTGTCACCATCATCAGACAAAAGAATAATTTTTCTTTTCATTTTATTATTTTATTTATTATTATTATTTATATTATATTCTTTTTATTTCTTTTTAATTTTATTCTTTTGTCTGATGATGGTGACAATGTTGTTGCCGAAACGTCACACACTAATAAATTATTTGGATTAGGCCTTATTTTCTTGTAGGGTAACAGTGTTGATACCATTTTTAGACACTATTTATTTATTTAGATTTGGTCTTATTACCTTGCGTTTATAATCTATATTCCAAATTGTGCCTTATCATTTCTTCAAACTTTGTTATTAATTGCCCTAGAAGATGTGAGGTATAATGTTAAGCTAGTTTGTTCAACCCACATCCGGCCATGAATACAATGGTCACTTTAATCTATAAAGATCTTCTTCTTCTTTCTTATCTCCACTCAATCATATTAGGGTATCAAGCTTGTAAAGCTTGAGATCATGACTGGGTGAAGTTGAATGCATCTGCCTTTGTCATTAAGACTGGGAGCACTACTCAGTGGCAGGCCGACTTAGCTCCAAAAGAAATGGCCGCCTCTGACATGAGGAACAGACGCCATGTGCAGCTGCTACTAACATGGAGTACAAACACCGCTCATCCTGTATCCCTGGATTAGGAGCCCTTACAGGGTACTATCAGCCGGGCCAGCTGAGCCCAGGTTTTTAAGCGAGCTAGTTACTGCTCCCCCTTCTCCTTTTTCATCCGGGCTTGGGACTGGCAAAGGCGGAGTTAATCTATAAAGATAAAAGTCACCTCTCCCGTCAAAATATATGTCAAAGCTAAATGCTATCTATTGACTGTCACTGCAAACTAGCGGCCTCAGGTCGTTTACAAAGCCACAATACCAGTTTTTGCAAACTGAGAAAACGTCCACCTAGAGACCATGGTTTTGGATTAATGGCCCTAGTCAGCCTAGGACAGACTTTATACCATGAGATCTACAAGGGATCTAATGGAATCTTCACAATCTGCCAAAGAGGTGCTTAGCTGGCAAACTGGCTTGGCCAAAATTTAGATGGACATTTTAGATGGTAATTTTTCCAAGAAGACATTGATCTATCAAAATGAAGGTCACTTTTCCTGTAAAAATAGATGTCAAAGCTAGACACTATCCATTGACCATCGGCGCATTGTCACTGACCCGAGGCTGCTAGTTTATGATGACGATCAATAGATGGCATCTAGCTTTGATATAGGTCACTTTAAGGTTCAAATCCCATGGTATTGTCATCAAACTAGAACACTTCATTCTACTTAGTATTCTAAAGATGGCAAGAATGATGTTACCAAAGCTTATATATAGATGGAAATTTTGCCGGCAGGATATTGATCTAAAGAGACAAAGGTCGCCTCTCCCGTCAAAATAGATGTCAAAACTAGATGCCATCTATTGACCGTCACCGCAAACTAGGGGTCTCGGGTCGGTGACAAAGCTACAACACTAGCTTTGGCAAACTGAGAAGCGTCCACCTAAAGACCATGGTTTCGGGCTAATGGCCCTCGTCAGTCTTAGCCCGAAACCATGGTCTCTAGGTGGACGCTTCTCAGTTTGCCAAAGCTGGTGTTGTGACTGTCACTGACCCGAGACCACTAGTTTGCGGTGACGCTCAATAGATGGCGTCTAGTTTTGACCTCTATTTTGACGGGAGAGGTGACCTTTGTCTCTTTAAAGCTTATATAGTTCAACTATTTGTATTTGATGAATTTAGCGCGCCATCTGTTATGAAAATTTGAAACTATTATAGACGTGTATGATTCTTTTTTTTTTTATTTATTATTAAATAATATATTGTTTAATTTTTTAAAAAAGAATCATACGTGTCTATAATATTTTCTAATTTTCATATTTGTATTTGGTTTTGTTACTTCTTGAATTGTAATAAATAAGTTTTTTTTTTTTTGGTATGGACAACACTGGTGGTGGTACTTGTGCCAGTCTTCACACCAGTTCTTGGAGGTTTTGTTCATCTTGCTTTCTCAAGACTTCTTTAGGGTTAAGGAAGAACTCCTTTCTATTGGATCTTATGTTCCAAAGTTCAATGGGGGAACAGAACTAACTTAGTTATACAGTAGAACCTCCCTGTAAAGGACAACATCTAATTGCAGAGCCAAAGTGTCCTTTAGGGAGAGGTGTCCTCTTACCGGAGAGTTGCTAAATTGTAAAAATGGTCATTTTGCAAATGAGAACTGTCCTTTGTGGAGAGGTGTCCGCTAAAGGGAGGTTCTAATGTACTAAAGATATAGCCAGGCGTGGTTAATTTTCCCATATCACATATTACACTCATATACAAAGCTTAAGGAAGTTGCACCTTTTATAGAATGTATAGCATGATTCAGACAATAACCCTGAAAGATATTTTATACACAGTGACCTTTATTGAAGACTCACAAGATAACCAAATGTGAACAAAATTACCACTGTCTCCTTAAAAAAAAAAATCTGATGACCAGCGACATAAAAGACTTTCCACTTTTTAAAGTTTTGTCGATGAGTCTATACAATAGAACCTCCATGAGAGGACCATCTAACTAGAGGACACCTCTCTACAAACAACAGTTTTCATTGCCAAAATCACAATTTTTACAAATTAGCAACTCTCCAGTAAGAGGATACCTCTATCTAAAGGACACTTTAAGCTCTGCAACTAGGTGTTCTTTACAGAGAGGTTCTACTGAGGTTTTTCTACTGTATTTATTCTTTTTAAATAACCAAAAAAAAAGTCTACTTAATGAAAAGTTCTATTGAGTAGGTTTGAAATTTTTTAATTGATTACCCCTTTCTATTCTGCTAATTCCAGAGTTTCACATGCGGCCGCAATCCAAGCCTAGGTGATCAAGAATCATTATATATAAAAAAATTAATAATTTTGGTATTAAATATATACAGTAGAACCTCCATTTAGAGGACACTTAATTGCAGAGCCAAAGTCTCCTTTAGAGAGAGGTATCCTCTTACCAGAGAGTTGCTAAATTGTAAAAATGGTAATTTTGTAAATCCTTTGTATAGAGGTGTCCGCTAAAGGAAGGTTCTACTGTATATACTTTTTAAATATTCACTTAAAGCTAAATAAGATGTTAATTAAAAAAATTACTACATTTTTCAAGCAAAAAAAAAAGCCTAAAAATATGAAATACCATGAAACAAAGGTAACAAGACAGAATCCAAATTAATGAAATATTTTTTAACATAAGCACAAGGTAATAAGACCAAATCCAAATAAATAAATAGTGTGTGACATTTCGGTAACAGCATTGTTACCGGAATGTCACACACTATTTATTTATTCGGATTTGGTCTTATTACCTTGTGTTTATAATCTATAATCCAAATTGTGCCTTATCTTGTTTTTAACTTAATAAAAGCATTGTTACCATCATCAGACAAAAGTATTGTAATACTTTTGTCTGATGATAGTAATATTACTGTTACTGAAATGTTACAAACATTTCATTAATTTGTATTTGGGCTTATTACCGTTTGTTTCTAATCTATAATTGTACCTTTTATCACAATCAATATGAATATAGACTTGTAGACAGATAGCTATAATGGAAATTCAACACTATTATAGACATGTATGATTCTTTTAAAAATTAAACAATTTTCTCTACTGCCCTTACTGTAATGAAAAATTAATGGGAGGGCCTGGCTCATCAGTGACGAACCCTTCGAGCAGTTTCGCCAGTTTAATTTACCATACCGCTGTTATATTGCATTTTTCGGTTTTCCTCTTATACCGATACTGAAGCTGACCTCTTGGAAATAGTATTTTAGATGAAATATGGACATAAGCTTTGAGTACAGAGTAAAAATACATATAATTATAAATATATAATATGTTGTTGTTGTTTCTTATCCCCTTGTGTAAAAATTACACGAATTCCATGAGTTCATGCTCCTCAAGCTGTTTTATGATAAGCAGCGGCCTCTCCCAAAGGTCCTGTTTAGTGCATCTAATGCAAGCCAAAATGTGTTCTGGAGCTGCAGGTGCCAAGCTACATTTTGGACAAGTGGGGTAGATTTTGTTATTATTTTCTATCTTCAATGGCTTGAGATGGCCTGTTCTAAATCTTGTTAGTGTTGTTTGATGCTGTCTATTTCTGATGTTCAGAGCTCCTCCTGGGTCCACTCCACTGTACCAACTATGCTTAGGTGGGATCCTCCAGTTCTTGTTTATTTTTGTTTTGGCTACTGTTTCAAAAGCAAGTTTATTTTTCTGTGGCAAGGGTTCTTTAATATATAATATGCTTCGAGCAATTGCTCTTTCGCAAACATCAAATTGAGTCTTTTATTAGAACAATTATATTATGATGCCTTAGTGCGCCATCTGTTATGAAAATTCAAAACTATTATAGATGCATATGATTCCTTAATATATCATTGCAGTAGGGGCAGTAGAAAATTGTTTAATTTTTAAAGGAACTTTAATAAGACCAAATCCAAATAAATAAATAGTGTGTGACGTTTCGGTAACAGCATTGTTACCATCTTCAGACAAAAGTATTCAGTACTTTCAGAGATTCAGTACTATTGTCTGAATATATTAACAATGCTGTTACCGAAACGTCACACACTATTTATTTGTATTTGGTCTTATTTACCTTGTATTTATAATCTATAATCCAAATTGTGCCTTATCATGAATCTATAATAGTTTTGAATTTTCATAACAGATGGCGCACTAATGCATCATAACTATAAAATGCATCATGGGTTTCTATGCAGGACATAAACGCCAGGCTGATGGGAAAGTTGTTGCTGTGGCAACTGGAGAAGGGAGAACCAAACTCACCACCTTGAAATCCTCCTATCCTGTGAGTATTTGTGGCAATATTGTTTTTTTTTTTTTTTGCTTAACCCTAGTACACGTGATACAGGCCATGATAATCATGGTGGGTAGAAGTAGGCGACTGCTTTTTACTGTAAGTGCACCACATGTCTACACATGTGAAAAGCAGTTCAACTTTGCACTTACAAATGTGCCAGAGTCCCGTTTGGTTACTTACACTCACTGGTGGGGTTGGACTTTTCAAGAATCGGGGGCCATTGGAGCATTTTTTTCAAACATAAAAAAGTGCCCAATACGGGAATCGAACCCGGGTCGTAGCGGTCGAAAACCAACGGTTTAGACTATCCTTTCACCAACCCCCTGTGACAATATTGTAAATGGCACAATCTGAATGACAACACATGTAAGAGGCACATTAGGTAAATGGGGGGGGGTCGGTAGAAGGATGGTCTAAACCGTTGGTTTTCGACCGCTACAACCCGAGTTCAATTCCCGCATTGGGCACTTTTTTCTGATTTAAAAAATAATAATAAATGCTCCAATGGCCCCTGATTCTTGCAAAAATCCAACCCCACCAGCGAGTGCAAGTAACCAAATGGGGCTCTGGCACATTTGTAAGTGCAAAATTGAACTGCTTTTCACATGTGTAGACATGTGGTGCACTTACAGTAAAAGTAGTCGCCTACTTCTACCCACCATGAATATCATGGCCTGTACCACGTGTACTAGGGATAAGCAAAAAAAAAACATTAGATAAACTCTGTATGAGCTGTCCAGTTACATTGTACTACTGAGCATGTATATGATTGTGGCATGTGTTGTGGTTAAGTATTCATGCTAGGATTACACCAAAATCCAATCTAGATAATATTCTTGTGTAACAATATATTAAAATTTTACACAAATTAATTTACTGGCAATGCATTTCTTTTAAATATCATCAAATATTATCTCTACAGACCTTACTGCAATGATATGAGTTATTGAATGAGAGGGCTTGGCTCATCAGTAGTGAACCCTCTCAGCGGTTTCGCCAAATTAACCGCTGAGAGGGTTCACTACTGATGAGCCAAGCCCTCTCATTCAATAACTCATATCATTGCAGTAAGGTCTGTAGAGATAATATTTAAAAGAAACGCATTGCCAGTAAATTTATTTGTCTAAAATTTTAACGATAGATGGCAATTAAATTTAATTTACTAATAACAATATATTGTAAGTGCAACTAACTCATGTCTATACATGTAGAAATATTTTTATTTATATTTACAAAGAGGGTAACAAAGAACTTAATAAGTTACTTTCAGCTCGCTGGTGGGGCTAGAATTGTACAAACATGGAGTGACTAAAGCCATTTATTTATTAAGAAAAAGGCATCTCCTTATCGTGCAACTGAAACTTGCTGATGCCTTGCGCCATCTATCATGATAATCAAGAATTGGTATTTGGCCATTTCTGGAATAATCAAAAATCAATGAATAGTTGATATTTATTCCGATAGATGGTGCAAGCCATCAGCAACTTTCATTTGCATGCTAAGGAGATGCCTTTTTCATAATTTATTAACCTTATCCCAGTACAATGTCACATTTGTACTATTTGTTCACAAAGCTATTTATTATTTTAAGACCTACCAGAGAAGAAGAGATGTGGGAACTTTCAGCCTAAATGTAAGATGACAGATCCCTACTGTTCTTCCATCCATGTTGTCTGCCATAGTGGCTCAACATCTCCTCTCTTCTCTGGTGAACACTGTATTATAGGTGATATGACACCATTTGGATTATAGATTATAAACATAAGGTAACAAACAAATTAATGAAATAACACAAAGCAATTACGTGCCATCTATACATATAAATTGAAAGGATTTAAAAGCACGAATGTTTCTTTTATACATAATACAAACTTCTACTGCCCTTACTGCGATGAAAAAATTATATTGGGAGGGCTTAATTTTTTCATCGCAGTAAGGGCAGTAGAAGTTTGTATTATGTATAAAAGAAACATTCGTGCTTTTAAATCATTTCAATTTAAATTAATGAAATGTTTGTGACATTTCAGTAACAGTGTTATTACTATCTTTAGGAAAAAGTATTGCAAGTACTTTTGTTTGATGATGGTAACAATGCTTTTATTATGTTAAAAACATTTCATTAATTTGGATTCGGTCTTTTTACCTTTGTTTCATGGTATTTCATATTTTTTGGCTTTTTTTTTTTTTTGCGTGAAAAATGTAGTAATTTTTTTAATTAACATCTTATTTAGCTTTAAGTGAATATTCAAAAAGTATATATACAGTAGAACCTTCCTTTAGTGGACAGCTCTCTACAAAAGACAGTTTCATTTGCAAAATTACCATTTTTACTATTATATAAATCCATGGTCTTAATGTTGTGCATGACTCCATATAGGTTATATGCCAGTTACGTTAAAGCGCTGGTTTTATCCAAGATTTCCCCAAGGTCACCTACAGAGAGGTGTAACTTGGACTTTGACCTGGTATTAAATGGCCGCCTCTAACATGAGGAACAGACGCCTTGTGCAGCCGCTCCTAACATAGAGAACAGACGCTGCTGATTATCCTGTAACCCAAAGATAGGACCCCTAACAGGGTGCTATCTGTTGGGCGAACTGAACCCTGGTTTGTTAACGAGCTTGTTACTGCTCCCCTTCTTATTACCTTGTGTTTACTGTATTATAGAATTCATCAGGCTTCAGTATATGTTCTTGATTATCCAAACTAATCTTTAATCCTACAGTCTAACTTTCAGTTACCAAAGATTCAGTCGCATTCTATTTTACTATTATAAGATTTTACTGTACTTCATGGCTACTTAATGCATATTTTCCTATTTGACATATATGAATATGTGCTAAATTTGTTATATAGGCAATATAGAATATACAGCAGAACACCTTATTATAAAAGCCTCTTTTATAACGACAGATAGTCAGATTTTGTCTGATGATGGTAACAATGCTGTTACCGAAATGACAACACACTATTTTTCTATCTGGATTTGGTCATATTACCTTGTGTTTAGTTTTAAAATCACCAATTGTTTCAACATACAGTAGAACTCCTCAAATTCGGAAAGCTTGGGGCGCAAGGTATTCCGAATTTGAGGATTTTCCGAATTTGAGAGAGTTAGATTTGTGAATATTTATGTGGCATAAATAGGCATTTAGATGACTGAGACAAAGATTTTGAAGCATATGAACAATTTTAGGTTGAATATTATATGTACATTACATAATTTTAATTACGATTTTTAATCAAATGTTCCTTGACTTTTATGAGTTTTGAGCATGAAACCGATGAAAAATAGTAAAATATTTTATTATGTATGTAATGCAATTGATGGCCAAGTAAGTTATGGCTTGGCAAAGAAGTTGCTGATTGTTGTCTGTTTCTTTGGCTTGTTTAACAAAGCTTCTTCTTCTCTCATAAGCATAGTTCGAAGACTATTGATGGTGTTGTAGCTTGCAAGCATTTCTGGTTCAGTGCGCTTTTCCAAATATTTTAATGCAACATCCAAACTTTTCAACGCTTCGCATCTGGGAACATCCGGCTCCAAACTGTCTTCAGAAGTTGAGGAACTATCATCAGAACTGCTGATTTCCATTTTTTCACTCAAAACAGCTTCAACTATATCATCATTGCTAAGAACATTGTGACCTGGATCATCAAGGTCTATATCGATCCATTCATTAATGCTTTCTTGATTTACTTCAATTCTAGCTCTTTGAAATAATTGCTCCAGCCGTCTAATTTCTTGTTCATCTTCATCAGATTCATCCTCGGATAATTGTAATGCATCACCTGCTGTTTCCAAATCTGAATTATTTTTGTGTTCAAGCAAAATCTTCCATCCATTTCTTATTGTAGAAGATTTTAATTCATCCCAAGAATTTCCAAAATTGAATATCGCTTTCTTGATGTCGTACTTTTTTAAATTAGAAAAAGTTTGTTCACCCACAGAGTTATTTGGCTGATCTGCATCACTTGAAAATACTAAACAACTTTCTAACTGTCTTCGTTTATACAACCTTTTAAAGGCAACAATATCTCCCTGGTCCATAGGCTGCAATACAGATGTTGTATTAGGTGGTAAAAACTTGCATTTAATGTTGCCGTCATTACTGATTTAAGCTCACTTGGTTTAAGCTCAGACTTTTTTATATCATAAACAGTTGTCTTAGAAATTTTATACTTTTGCATTATCGTTGTATAGCTTAATCCTTTTTTAATGTCACTAAGAACATCTAACTTTTCACCAAGCTTAAGAATTCGGTACTTGCCTCGTTTTTGCCGCTCCTCTTTGGATGCCATTTTGTTGAAGAACAAACTTGTAAATGCAAAAAATTGAGAGTTGAATAAAAGAATTTGAAACTTACAATGTCTGAAAATGTTTGATAATTTGAACTTTAGGTGAATCAACTTTGCAATAAAAAATGCGTGAATGGCTTATGACGTAATAATGCTGCCTTCTTATTGGACAATATCCTAAACTAAGCACAAAGGTCAAATGAAACTGTTGATTTATTTAAGCTTTTAAAAAGGGGATAAACCCCTAATTAGCGATTATAAATAATCAGTAAAAGTAAATTAATTAAACACTTAAATTAAAAATAAATTACTAATAAAATTAAATTAAATAAAATAAAAGCAAAGCAAAAGTAAAAGTAAATAAAATAAAATAAAATAATGTTGAAATATCAACAAAATAAAAGCATGTGAAAATTGATTTTTTTGTATGTAAAAAAACATTACAATACTTTCCGAATTTGGGAGTTTCCGAATTTAAGAATTTCCGAATTTGAGGAGTTCTACTGTATATGTATAAAATCATGGTCCCAGGTGATAGTGAGGTTCAGCTGGGTTTGGTACATCTAGCTGTGTTTTAGAGGATTCAAACCCATAACCATCTAAACACAGTTAGATGTGCCAAACCCACTACAGCTGAACCTCACTATTACCTGGGACCATGATTTTATAAATTTTTATACCCATAGTTGAAGCAGTTGGAACTCTATGATTTTATAACTAAACACAAGGTAATATGACCTAATCTAAATAAATAAATAGTGTGACATTTCGGTAGCAGCATAGTTACCATCATCAGACAAAATCAGACTATGTTTCTGTCATATAAGAAGCTTTCATAATAAGGCTCCCACTGTATGTTCTATATTGCCTATATAAGAAGCGCCATCTTGATTTATCAAGAAACTGGTTTGGCCAAATATCAGGGAACAGGCTAAATCAATGTTTAGTTGATTTCTGTTCCACTAGATGGCGCACTGCCATCTGAAAAGCACATGTGCTCCTGGTCAGGATATGGCTCTTTTATTTTTAACGGCTGACCTTTTTATTATTTTTTTCTATCATTTTTTCACATATTCATATGTGTCAAATTGGAATGCGACTAAATCTTTGGTTCATTATAGCCATGATTTCACTATAACCACTATATTATAAACTTAAAATAGAGCTATAAATGGAGACTGTTTAAAGAAAGGTTTTGCTAAATCTCATTCCATTGTATTGAGGTTTTATTGTATATCAGAAGTAGACAAGAATATGCATATATAAATATATAAATACAAAAAGTTTAAAAGAAATAAACACAAGATAATAAGACCAAATCCAAATAAATAAATAGTATGTGACGTTTTGGTAACAGTGTTGTTATCATCTTCAGACAAAAGTGCTAAATGAGAAATTTTACCACAGCATGTTTTAAATAGTTACTGTTATCAAGTAACTCAAGTTACTGTTATAACAGTAACTATTTAAAACATGCTGTGGTAAAATTTCTCATTCAGAACCTTTGTCTGAAGATGGTAAGAATGCTGTTACCAAAACATCACACATTATTTATTTATTTGGATTTGGTCTTATTACCTTGTGTTTATAATCTTTAATCCAAATTGTGCTTTATCATTTAAAAGAAATAGACAAGAAGTTCAGGTGACCCAGAGCAATAACACATGACATCTATCTCACATTCAAACATAATATGCAAATATAGAAGTAACAGGGTGCAGGAGGTCTAATGGAGTTACACCCCTCTGTCAAGGAGTGGAGCCCCTTGCAATGTGTGAAGCTCCATTTTATTTTTTCCAATATAGAAAATGAAGTGGTAACAAAAGTTACTATTACGGGTTATCACACAAAAAAAAAAACAATAAACTAGGGCCTACAGTAACTTAAACACAGAAAAAGGTACACTCAAGAGTACAACACCAACAACAAAAAGGGGGTAAAAAAAAACACGATTTGTTAAATAAAATAAAAACACAGTACTTATCTTTATTGCTGCTTAGGTAGGGATCAGACCGGGGTTACACAGGGAATGCGAAGAGATCACCAGACACAGATAAAAATACGAAGAGAACACTATAAGCGTCTCTACACAAAACTTTATCCCACACTCCTCTCTCGCATTCCCTTAAACCCCCTTTATATACAAACATGGCCACATTCATCCAATGAGAAGGCGGGAGAGATTGGTTCACTATCAAACAACATTTTCCCACTAAAATCTGAGATAAGATTAAAAAATGCAAATATTTGTCAATATAATTTGACAGTGGTACCGCGGGGCAATCAAAGTGTAAATAAGAAAGAATTGTAATAATCACAGGCTGTGGTATCAGAAAGATTTTGACCGTCTTTTTATTTGGTTCTTGAAATAAGAACCACTTCGGCCAGTAAAGTTTTTATTTTTTGAAGTTTCGACAAAAATCTTTTGTCCTCATCAGGAAAAAAAAAACTTTATAGAAAGGCATTAAAAATACGAGGGGCATCCAATAAATAAGTTTCCCTATTTTTTAACAAATAAACAACATTATTTACAATTATGCAGTTATTTTATTTTCATTATACAACTCATAGACTACATCTCTACATAATCACCATTTCTGTCTGAACATTTTTGGTACCGTTGTAGCAATTTTTTGATACCACTGTTGTACCAAGCCGTGTCCTGTCTTCGTAGCCAGTGGTTCGCCTCCGCCTGCACACGTTTTGTTTCTGGAGTTGATTGATGCACCCAGCTTTCATCTCCAGTGACAATAGGGGAAAACAGTTGATCTCCATCTCTTCGATGCATTTCCAGGAAAGCTCGGGCTGCCTCCATCCGTTGTTGCTTGTGATTTTCCGAGAGCAAACGGGGGAACCATATTGCGCAGACTTTGCGAAAATTCAAAATATCAAACATGAGTGTTCCAATCGAAGAGCATCCAATTTCGATTCCAGGAAGCAGTCGAATCATTATTTCGTCAATGGTGACGCGGCGATCTGCTTCCATCACATTCCGAACAGCAACCGCTGCATTGTCCGTAGCAGTAACGGGCCTGCCTCTTCGCTCGTCATCATGCAGGTTTTGCCGTCCTTCCAAGAACCATGAACGCCATCGGCGAACCATTTGGATGCTCATACATCCTTCACCATACACTGACACTAAATTGCTATAAATATTGACCGCAGTTTCATTTTTGGCCGTGAAAAAAACGAATTTCAAAACAGAGTTCGCAAGTGGACACGTTCACCAGTGGTAGCTCCATGGAAACTGAAGCGCTACGGACTTTCGCGTAGGAGTAGCGTGATTTTGAAGGTCACGCACTTCCAACGCATCCTAGTGACCATTTCTTACCTACTAACTAATTTTTACAACGTTTCGTTCGCCGAAAAAAAAATAGGGAAACTTATTTATTGGATGCCCCTCGTATATTTGATGTATTAGGGCGTTCTCATGCGGCCTTTCAAATTAATGCATGAGATCGCCATAATACCTCAAACATATTTTTAATGCCTTTCTATAAAATGATAAAGCACAATTTGGATTATAGATTATAAACACAAGGTAATAAGACCAAATTCAAATAAATAATTAGTATGTGATGTTTCGGTAAACAATACTGTTACCAATAAGGCACAATTTGGATTATAGATTATAAACACAAGGTAATAAGACCAAATCCAAATAAATAAATAATGTGTAAATATCGCACACTATTTATTTATTTGGATTTGGTCTTATTACCTTGTGCCTTTCTATAAAGTTAATTTTTTTCCTGACAAAATATTTTTGTCAAAAAGTCGAAAAAATAAAAGCTCTACTCTGGCCCAGTGTCTTTTACTTCAAGAACAATGATGCCAGCCAGGCAACCTCTATCTTTTTATTCAGTGTTGCCTCCATTTCCAACCACAAATCTTATTGTGTAATTTCATACAAGAAAATAAGACTTAATCCAAATAATTTAAGTGTGTGACGTTTCTGCAACAGCATTGTCACCATCATGATGGTGACAATGCTGTTCCTGAAACGTCACACACTATTATATTATTTGGATTAGGTCTTATTTTCTTGTATTATAATCTATAATCCAAATTGTGCTTTATCATTGTGTAATCTCTCAGTTTATCTCTCCATGACCTGTGTGTCAGTAATGTCCATCAAACTTGTGTAAGGTAAATATGGCTGTGTAGCTCCGTCTTCTAGCTCCCGCCCATGCCAGCCGATTGGCCAGCTGCCCGTGGGTGTATCCAGTGGTGTATGGAGGCGGGCTGGTAGGAGGAGACTATGTCCACCTTTCCCTAGAGGTGGGGCCAAGAGCTGCCATAGTGGTCACATCCCAGTCCTTCCCCAAGGTACATATACATGGTACACATACATATATGTATTAGATAATAAAAAGGCATATATTGGATTTAATAAAAGATTTATTTTGCCAATATTTCGGCTGGCTGAACGCCAACCGTTATCAAGGCATTACATTTTTGTATATTTACAAAATAAGATAAACAAAAATGTAATGCCTTGATAAAGGTTGGCGTTCAGCCAGCCGAAATATTGGCAGCATAAATCTTTTATTAAATCCAATATATGCCTTTTTATTATCTTATGAATTACATATGGATTGCTCTATTTTCAAAACATATATGTATGTTGTTTGATTCTCCTGGTAGAGCTAACTGCCACAAGGTGCGTCCCCAGGTGGCAGATAGGGGAACAACCTTCATATATGAAGTTCAGCTGCGAAACAAGCAGAATAACTCTGATGAATAAGCAGTCATGGACCAACAGAAGCATTGTTAGAAAGAGGAGAAAGACCTCTTTTAAAATCCTGAGTTCAACTGACCCGGTTGATAGAACTCAGCAAGGGCCCCCCCACTCCAGGGATACGGAGGAGCTGTGTCTGTACTCATGTTAGAGTCAGCAGCAAAGGCATCTGCTTCATGTTAGGAATGGCCTAAAATTACAGGCAAAGTCAGACTTTCATCAAAGTGTGCCTGGATCATGGTGCCATGATCAATGAAAGCTGCACCCCTACACCTCATTCCATGAGATAAAGCTTGAGGAGCATGAACTCGTGGAATTTGTATAATCTTTACACAAGGGAATAAGAAACAACAACAACATACAGTAAAACACCTCTAATACGAACCCTGGATATAGCGAACCTTCCCTTTAACGAACCTAAGGCGATTCCCAATTCCATTCCATTGAAAATACCATCGTTATAACGAACTTTGCGATTTTTTATATAACGAACCTATTTTAGGTCCCAAAATAATAAAATATATTAAAAATACTATGCCTTTAACGAACTTAAAATTGTAATTTAAAATAAAATTAAAACAACAAAATTTTGAGCATGTTTCAGCTCACGGTTCGCGATTTCAAAACAATAAATTTAGCGGTATTTTTTGTTTTCATTTACATTCTATTTTTCTGTATGTTGCATAAATTTTTACACATTATACTTTTTATTAAATAGAATATCTTTTCAACCATAAAATTTGAAATAGAAAAAAATGCAAATGGCTTCCAAAATAAAGAAAACAAAGGCATTCTAAAAACAAAAACGTTATTACTTAAAAACCATTTTCAAAACTTTTCAAAGTGAAACAACACAGACCAAATGTGTTTGGGCTAAAAGGTGTTTGGGCTAAAACGTGTTTGGGCTAAAAAAAAAGTTCAAATAAACGGGCCCGTGATGCAACAAAATTTATTTTTTTTATGCCATGAACTATGGCGATTTTAAGGGCAGCAATGGTTTGCATGACAGATTCAAAACAAAAGGAAATCTAGACTTAAGAAGAAAATGTGGAACATCAAATGAAAGAAAAACACAATAACTTTATTTGAAAGGTGCAATGTTTGAAGAGTGCTTTGAAGCAACAAGGTATTTGAGCCATTTTTTCAAGTAAACATTGTATTATATAATGTGATAATGATGTTTTAAAATCATTTTATACCTTTGAATATATATTTAATAAAACTTTGCCTAGGAGTTGTCTTGATTTTGAAATTAGACATAGAGGTACATGTATGTTAATGATAAGAAGAACCTATCATCAAATAATTTCTTTATTATTCAATATTAATATAAGGAAATTGGTCAATTAAGGGAATTAAAACAAAGTGACCACTATTAAGAGGCAGTCTCTTCTTGTGTGTATGGCTGTCTTTTAATTATACGGTCTAAAAATTTTGAAAAGTAAAAAAAATGGCCAAACCGTGGCTATAGTGAACCAAAAGCTCTGTCCCATTGAGGTTCACTATAGAGGGGTTTTACTGTATATGTAATCCATGTCTTCTAGGTATTCTTAGATTTCTGTGAGATATATATATATCAGCTTTATTTTTAACCTGATACATGCTCTTGTGATGAATAACCGTCAAAACTCAATGTTATCACTTCACAAACATGTGTTGCAGGATTTGAACCCAAAATCCTCTTATCCATAATCAAACATGTTAACCATTGCACCACAATAACTATATAAAATTTGAGTTTAAAATTATATTGTCACGTGGAAAATTAGGGGAGACAAACTTCAGAATGGGAGAGCCATTTATTTGAGGCAAGAACGGTAAACAAAAGATAAGCCACGAGGTAAATTTACAGAGTAGCAAAATATAGACATAAAAATGACCACTCTGTTAATAAAAATAATGAAATTAATAAATACTTTGTTACATAGCTCCTTCCCTATGGGAGCTGTGACCCACAGCTAGCAATTATTGTAGATACTGACATGGATCTGACGTGCTTCTGCCAAGGATTCCATCGAAGTCTTGGAACTTTGTCCCTAGTACCTTTGCGTCCTTTTTCTTGCGGCGTGAAGAGCGGCTTTGTCGTCGTACCGTCTATATGGACATCGTCATCTTCGAGGGAAGTCTTGGTTTTAGCACGGCGGTGGAATCCTGGAGTCAGTCTCCAAAAATGTAGATCACAGCACCCATGGCTTCAAGGTCTTCTCGGCGATCTTCTGTTTGTCTTCACTAACTTACCCAGCATCTCCACCAAAATGCCACGTGGAAAATTAGGGAAGACAAAAACTTCAGGAGGAGATAACAATTTATTTCAGGCAAGGACAAACTATGAATGATAAACAAAAGATAAGCCACGGGGAAATTTTACAGAGTAGCAAAATATAATCATAAAAATAACCGCTTTGTTAATAAAAATAATGAAATTAATAAATACTTTGTTACAATATAAATGAAGTGATGAGGTAGGGGTCCATGGAGATCCATATCCCTGTCATTGTGTGGAGCCCTATGAGACACAAGGCTCCTTTATTATATTTGGTTGTTAAATCTATTTTTAAAACTACACTAGTCTCCTATGAAAGATAACCTAAAACATGACTAAACCTGGGTATGTCAGACCAAATCTTGAGGAGTCTTTAAACAGTCTCTGGTGAGAGGTCACCTCCAGAAGAGACCAGGGGGCTCTGGCGCATTTGTAAGTGCAAAGTCGAGCTGCTTTTCACATGTGGTGCACTTACAGTAAAAGCAGTCACCTATTTCTACCCACCATGATTATCATGGCCTGTACCACCTGTTCTAGGGATAAGCAAAAAAAAAGATACCATATTTAGCCGTGTTTTTAGGCTATGGTCTCATGGGAGACTCTACTAAATATTAATTTGACTTTACATGAAGCTGGTTAGATGGAGCAGGGAATGACTAAACAAACAAAAGAACTGTACAGGTGTACGGCAGCACTTCCCCAGACCTGGACTGCAGACAGGACATCGAGGCTGTGGTGGCAGACCATGGACTCCTCTGTCTGCTGCCAGATCCCCTGGTGGCCTTCAAGTCCGCCCGGCTCAGCCAGAGACAGCAGCTGAGGCTGGAGAAGTCCGGAAGTCTGGTACTGCTGGACTGGTTCACAGCCGGAAGGTATGCCAGCGGCGAAATCTGGGCCTTTAACAAGTGAGTACAGCTGTCCCACTTCATCTTCAAGAATAGTACTTGTCGCTCTGTTCTTATCATTTTTTTTTTTTTTTTTAATTATTATCCCTAGTACACGTGGTACAGGCCATGATAACCATGGTGGGTAGTTAGCGACTGTAAGTACACCACATGTTTACACATGTAAAAGCAGTTCAACTTTTGCACTTACAAATGTGCCCGAGCCCCTTTTAATTACTTTCACTTGCTGGTGGGGTTGGACTTTTACATGAATCGGGGGTCATTGGAGCATTTTTTTAATTAGAAAAAAGTGTCCAATGCGGGATTCGATCCCAGGTCGTAGCAGTCATACACCAACAGTTTAGACCACCCTTCCACCAACCCCCTTGCTCTGTTCTTTCAATGGCAAATAAATGACCAAAATGTCTACCAATTATTGATGATCTTAGTTAATATGAAGCAGAACCTCCATGAGCAAGCACTCTTTCTAGTAAACAGCTCCACACAAAAGTCAGTTTCCATCACCAAAATGACCATTTTCATTATTTAGCTGCTCTCTGGTAAGAGGTCACCTCTCTCTGGAAACCTTGTCTCTGCAACTTGGTGTTGTCCTTGTAAGAGTTATACTTTACTAACACATTCAATGTTTAACAAATGAAAACATTAAGATGCGAATATTTCTTTTCACGAATAAATTAAAATTATACTGTCATTAATGCGATGAAAAAATATTGGAAGGGCTTGGATCATCAGTTGGTGAATCCTCCCAGCGGTTTCGCCAATTTAATCTACCAAACCACATCTTTAAAAGCTCTAATACTGTATTGAATCATTCTGCTTTTATATGCTACATTGAAGGATGGAATCTTAGAAATGGTATTTAAGAAAACTTTATACCTAAGCTCTTTTAGGACAGTAGAATTGCATTTAAATATTTACATCAAGCAATGCTCTTCCATAAACAATAAGGACAAGGCCAGTTAGGCATAAATTAATATAAAGAAATAATGTGCCATCTCTATATAACAAATGAAAACATTAAGACGTGAGTGTTTCTTTTCACAAATAAATTAAGCTCATACTTGATAAAGCACAATTGGATTATAGATTATCATAAAAGAAAATAAGACCTAATCCAAATAATTTATTAGTGTGTGAAGTTTCGGTAACAACATTGTCACCATCATCAGACAAAAGAATAAATCTATTTCTATCATTTATTCTTTTGTCTGATGATGGTGACAATGTTGTTGCCGAAACGTCACACACTAATAAATTATTTGGATTAGGTCTAATTTTCTTTTATTAAGCTCATACTGTCCTTACTGCGATAAAAAATGTTAATATCATGGGTCATCAACAGAAAACTTTTTATGCTTTGATTGGTCAATTGCTTGAATTGTTTATAATTAATTTTGGGGGGGTGTCTTTCCCTTTCTGGGGGGTCGGTGAACAAGTGGTATAAACCTTTGGGTTCCGACAGTCATGACCCAGGATTGAATCCCACATTGGGCACTTTTTTCTAATTAAAAAAATAGCTCCAATGGTCCCAGATTCTTGTAAAGTCCAAACCCATCAGCGATTCCAAGTAACCAAATGGGGCTCTGGCATATTTTTAAGTGCAAAGTCTAACTTCTTTCCACATGTGTAAACATGTGGTTGTTGTTGTTGTCGTGTCCAATGAAGAGCCTCAGATGTCTCCAAACATCTCCATCACAGCAGCAGCAATGTCCACTATCTTGGGTTTGTAAAGCTGCTGCTCTGGGTCTAAGTCAATTTTCTGCAAGGCTGCGGCCATTGCTGGGCATGAGAATATGTGGGTAGGTGTTAGGCATGTGGTGTGCTTACAGTAAAAGCAGTTGCCAACTACTACCCACCATGATTATCATGGCCTGTACCATATGTGTTGGGAATAATAAAATAATAATAATGATAATTAATTTCCTTCTCTGCATCAAACAATTATTGTGCTCATAAAAAAATGAAAAAAAAAAAAGTTCCCCAAAACCCATGATAGAGACCATGATAATCATGGTTGTTGGAAGTTTGTAACTGCTGTGTTAAGAATAGCACATGTTTTCATATGTGTAGAAGCACTTTCAACTTTGCAATTGAAAATGATGGAATCTCTCTCTCTTTTGGTAACTTATATTTAATGGTAGGGTATAAACACAAGGTAATAAGACCAAATCCAAATAAATAAATAGTGTGTGACGTTTCAGTAACAGTGTTGTTACCATCTTCAGACAAAAGTACTGAATAAGAAATTTTACCACAGCATGTTTTAAATAGTTACTGTTATCAATTGTGCCTTTTATCATTAATGGTGTTTAACTTCTTTTATTATAATCTATAATCCAAATTGTGCTTTATCATTTGGTGTTTAACTTGTGCGAGTATCTGGAGCCAATAAAGTAAGTTATCAAATTTTTGTATTGCTTCAATGCAGGTTTTAAACCTAGATCCAAAAATGACATTTCAGAAACCTCCATTCCATCACCACCTTCTAACATAAACTTGAATTTTTTTAAACTAGCTCCTACACTTGATCCACTTGTTGCTGTACTTCCAACAATGTTCCCATTTTTGACCAATTGTTGATGTGTCTCAATGAAAACTTATCACAACACACAATTTATTTAATTATTATCCTTAGAACACGTGGTATAGGCCATGATAATCATACAAAATAAAATTATCCAAAAGCGCGAATGTTTCTTTTATACATAAAACGAACTTCTACTGTCCTTACTGCGATGAAAAAATATATTGGGAGGGCTTGGCTCATCAGTGGTGAACCCTCCCAGCGGTTTCGCCAATTTAATCCACCAGACCGCTTCTCAGAGCTCTAATATTGTATTGGATCATTCTGCTTTTATATGCTACACTGAAGGATGGAATCTTAGAAATGGTTTTCAAGTAAACTATGGACTATTTGGATCATTTTATTTTGTATGTATAGATGGCGCGTTATTGCTTTGTGCCATGATAATCATGTTAGTAGTTGGCAACTGATTTTACTGTAAATGCGCCACATATCTACACATGTAGAAATTTGTTCGACTTTTGCACTTTAAAATATGCCAAAGCCCTGTTTGGTTACTTGCACTCACTGTTGGGATTGGATTTTGGCAAGAATAAGAGGCCATTGGAGCAATTTTTATTAAATTAAGTGCCCAAAGCCTGCAGTATTCAATCCTTAGGTTATGGCTGTCAGCAATCAAGGGTTTATAAAACTCTGCCTTTGCCGGTCCCAAGCCCGGATGAAAAAGGAGGAGGGGGAGCAGTAACAAGCTCACTAAAAAACCTGGGTTCAGCTGGCCCGGCTGATAGTACCCTGTAAGGGCTACTAAGCCAGGGATACAGGGTGAGCAGTGTTTGTACTCCATGTTAGGAGCAGCTGCACATGGTGTCTGTTCCTCATGTCTGAGGTGGCCATTTATTTTGGAGCTAAGTCGGCCTGCCACTGAGTAGTGCTCCCAGTCTTAATGATAAAGGCAGACGCATTCTACTTCACCCAGTCATGATGGTTGTCAGGGGGTCGGTGGAAGGCTGGTTAAACCGTTTGGTTTACGACCACTACAACCCGGGTTCGATCCCCGCATTGGACACTTTTTTCTGTTTAAAAAAAAAAAAAAAAATGCTCCAATGGCCCCCCGATTCTTGCAAAAGTCCAACCCCACCAGCGAGTGCAAGTAACCAAACGGGGCTCTGGCACATTTGTAAAGTGCAAAGTCGAACTGCTTTCACATGTGTAGACATGTGGTGCACTTACAGTAAAAAGCAGTCGCTAACTACCCACCATGATTATCATGGCCTGTACCACGTGTACTAGGGATAAGCAAAAAAAAAAAAAATGATGGTTGTCAAACAGACACCATCAAGGGTCATAACTTGAAACCCTAATATGATTGAGTGGAGATAAGAAAGAAGAAGAAGGGTTTATAACACTTGTCCAGCAACCCCCCACAGAATGTAAATCCATTTGGATATCATCCAGTGAATCTATACCACCTACACCAATGTTCTCAGAATCTCTATTAACAGAAAATGTATTTGATAAGGCACAATTTGAATTATAGATTATAAACACAATAAGACCAAATCCAAACAAAAAGTGTGTGACATTTCGGTAACAGCATTGTTACCATCTTCAGACAATTCAGCACTTTTGTCTGAAGATGGTAACAACGCTGTTAACGAAATGTCACACACTATTTATTTGTATTTGGTCTTATTACCTTGTGTAAAAAAAATATTTATCAAACAAACCCAGCTTATAGATGTTTAATTATTATTAGAAGCTTCTCCACTATACACAGCAAAACCTCAATATAACAGCCTCTTGGCACTCTGTGATGGCTGACCTGTGTATCAAAGATCCCACTACATGATGAAGTACAGTAGAACCTCCATGTAAAGGACAACTAATTGTAAAGCCAAAATGTCCTTTAGGGTAGGTGTCCTCTTACCGAAGAGTTGCTAAATAGTAAAAATGGTAATTTTGCAAATGAAAACTGTCCTTTGTAGAGAGGTGTCCACTAAAGGGAGGTTCTACTGAAATTTTTAATTTTGAGAAAAAAAATCAGAAGCAACAACAAAAAATTAATAGGCAATTTTTCAACCACAATAGAGCCAAATTAACTCAATTAGGTTTAGTCGTGTCTTAAGCTGAATTTTCATCTATCCAGTCTCTCTTCCCAATGGTGGCCACCTAAGAAAGGATTTATTGTGTTTTATCATCCATCAAGTCGACATTTGGTGATTATATGGACAAAAAGTTTCCAATTTGATCTGTTGGTGACATTCTTTGACAGCTCATTTAGTAACATTCCAGCCGCTTTCTTGAACTCTTCCAGCCAGCTCATTGGAGGTCTTCCTCACTTTCTTCCTCCTTCAATTTTTCCCAATAACATCATCTTTTCTAACCAATTTTTATCAAAAATTGGCGCGGTTGAAGACTCTAGCTGTCATTGTGGCAACGAATTCCAGGACTCAAGACATCTATTGCTGGAATGCCCTATCTTCTTTGCCGCTAGACAACAGACAATAAATAATGTTGTAGATCTATATCAATTTGTAAATAGCAGAGAGAATTATCATAGGTTTAACTATTTTTGTAGATATATTTATAATTTTCTTTCAAACCTGAAAGGTTCAGGTTCCTAATATAAATTATTGTTTCTCTTTTTAATTTGATTACCTTTTCTTGTATAATATGTTTATAACTGTTTCTGTTTTAAAAAAAAATGTAAAACGACACAATTATCCCTAGCCGGGATATCGTGTTTTGTGTGTTGAAATAAATAAATAACCAATTTGTTCCCATTATATTCCCTCTCAAAGTTTATCATTAAAGTGTGGGCATTACCTCAGCAACTTAGGTTGTGGAAGGTTCCCCCTGCCATGTTGTACTTGCAGGCTGGAATCTCTCCTCCAAGTGTGGGTGGGAGACCGACTGGTGTTGCGGGACCTGGTAGCCATGGAGGGGACTCGAGGTCTGAAGGACTCCATGGGAACATACAAGGTGGTAGGCTGCTGTATCCTGGGGGGTCCTAGAGTCCAGGCACTCTCCCGCCATCTCCTGGACTCCCTGAGTTCCAGAGAACCCTATGGTAGGTACCACTTGTATCTCACAGAATATTCCTTGAAAGACCAGTCAGGCCTGGTAAAAGTATTTTATTATTAAAAGGTCCAGTCAGGCCTAGTTAAAGTCCTTTGTTATTCAAAGGTCTGTAAATACTTTTTTACCAGGACCAAAGTTCTGCATTCTAATCCTAAATTCTAGGCTCCCATGTCCTAGATTTATAGGTCCTACATCCTAGGTTCCCAGGTCTTAGGTATCCAGGTCCTAGGTTCCCAGTTCTTAGTTACTTCAGTCCTAGATTCCCTTGTCTTAAATCCTAGGTTCCCAGGTCTTAGGTATCCAGGTCCTAGGTTCCCAGTTCTTAGTTACTTCAGTCCTAGATTCCCTTGTCTTAAATCCTAGGTTCCCAGGTCTTAGGTATCCAGGTCCTAGGTTCCCAGTTCTTAGTTACTTCAGTCCTAGATTCCCTTGTCTTAAATCCAAGGTTGCCAGGTCTTAGGTATCCAGGTCCTAGGTTCCCAGTTCTTAGTTACTTCAGTCCTAGATTCCCTTGTCTTAAATCCTAGGTTCCCAAGTCTTAGGTATCCAGGTCCTAGGTTCCCAGTTCTTAGTTACTTCAGTCCTAGATTCCCTTGTCTTAAATCCTAGGTTCCCAGGTCTTAGGTATCCAGGTCCTAGGTTCCCAGTTCTTAGTTACTTCAGTCCTAGATTCCCTTGTCTTAAATCCAAGGTTGCCAGGTCTTAGGTATCCAGGTCCTAGGTTCCCAGTTCTTAGTTACTTCAGTCCTAGATTCCCTTGTCTTAAATCCTAGGTTCCCAAGTCTTAGGTATCCAGGTCCTAGGTTCCCAGTTCTTAGTTACTTCAGTCCTAGATTCCCTTGTCTTAAATCCTAGGTTCCCAGGTCTTAGGTATCCAGGTCCTAGGTTCCCAGTTCTTAGTTACTTCAGTCCTAGATTCCCTTGTCTTAAATCCTAGGTTCCCAGGTCTTAGGTATCCAGGTCCTAGGTTCCCAGTTCTTAGTTACTTCAGTCCTAGATTCCCTTGTCTTAAATCCTAGGTTCCCAGGTCTTAGGTATCCAGGTCCTAGGTTCCCAGTTCTTAGTTACTTCAGTCCTAGATTCCCTTGTCTTAAATCCTAGGTTCCCAGGTCTTAGGTATCCAGGTCCTAGGTTCCCAGTTCTTAGTTACTTCAGTCCTAGATTCCCTTGTCTTAAATCCTAGGTTCCCAGGTCTTAGGTATCCAGGTCCTAGGTTCCCAGTTCTTAGTTACTTCAGTCCTAGATTCCCTTGTCTTAAATCCTAGGTTCCCAAGTCTTAGGTATCCAGGTCCTAGGTTCCCAGTTCTTAGTTACTTCAGTCCTAGATTCCCTTGTCTTAAATCCTAGGTTCCCAGGTCTTAGGTATCCAGGTCCTAGGTTCCCAGTTCTTAGTTACTTCAGTCCTAGATTCCCTTGTCTTAAATCCAAGGTTGCCAGGTCTTAGGTATCCAGGTCCTAGAATCCTAAGTTCCCCATTCACAGGGTCTAAAACCAACAGTCTACTACACCTGACTGTGTCCATGTGTACCCTACAGAAAAAAAGAATATATATACAGTAGAACCTCCATGAGAGGACACTCGCGCTAGAGGACACCTCTCTACAAAGGACAGTTTTCATTTGCAAAATTAGCTTTTTTTACTATTTAGCATCTCTCCGGTAAGAGGATACCTCTCCCTAAAGGACACTTTGGTTCTGCAATTAGGTGTCCTTTACAGGGAGGTTCTACTGTATTTGTATATATAATTTTTTTTTTAATTGGATAAAATTTAAAATCCTATTTACAACAGCATAAAATAATTGTTATAATAAGGCACACACAATTTAGATTATAGATTATAAACATAAGGTAATAAGACCATATCCAAATAAATAAATAGTGTGTGATGTTTCAGTAACAGCGCTGTTACCAAAACATCACACACTATTTGGATTTGGTCTTATTACCTTGTGAATAATTGTTATACTTCAGTTGAAAGGATGTAGCCAATCTATTTGTATATAAACCATTTTATTTTATTTAAAAAAATAATTTTCTTTGCATCTTTTTTTTTTCCACTGTATAGAAGACAAAAAATCAGGAGGATCTATCAATGCTGGATCATCACAACAGCATGTCTGTTTAACCTACCAGATTGCTTAAACTATTGTGTCACTTTTTCTGTTTATAATAGCCAGCATGTAAATGTTTAAATCTTGGTAATGAAACGATAAATCACAATTTGGATTATAGATTATAATACAAGAAAATAAGACCTAATCCAAATAATTTAATAGTGTGTGACGTTTCGGCAACAGCATTTTCACCATCATCAGACAAAAGAATAAATTATTTATTTTTTTGTCTGATGATTGATGTGACAATGCTGTTACGGAAACATCACACACTATTAATTATTTGGATTAGGTTTTATTTTCTTGCATTGGTAATGAAACCTAATGTGAAACTATGGAAATAAGTTTTTTTTAAATTGTAGAAATCTTACAATAAGAGAGGTTGCCTTAGTTACTGCTCTTTAACTTAAAGTAACAAAAGTAAGAAAGGATTATCATCAAATTTATTTTATTTTTTGGATCAAGCGATTGAATAAATTCCATTCTGATAAGGCACAATTTGGATTATAGATTATTAACACAAGGTAATAATAAGGCACAATTTGGATTATAGATTATAAACACAAGGTAATAATAAGACACAATTTGGATTATCGATTATAAACACAAGGTAATAATAAGGCACAATTTGGATTATAGATTATAAACACAAGGTAATAATAAGGCGCAATTTGGATTATAGATTATAAACACAAGGTAATAATAAGGCACAATTTGGATTATAGATTATAAACACAAGGTAAAAATAAGGCACAATTTGGATTATAGATTATAAACACAAGGTAATAATAAGGCACAATTTGGATTATAGATTATAAACACAAGGTAATAATAAGGCACAATTTGGATTATAGATTATAAACACAAGGTAATAATAAGTCACAATTTGGATTATAGATTATAAACACAAGGTAATAATAAGGCACAATTTGGATTATAGATTATAAACACAAGGTAATAATAAGGCACAATTTGGATTATAGATTATAAACACAAGGTAATAATAAGGCACAATTTGGATTATAGATTATAAACACAAGGTAATAATAAGGCACAATTTGGATTATAGATTATAAACACAAGGTAATAATAAGGCACAATTTGGATTATAGATTATAAACACAAGGTAATAATAAGGCACATTTTGGATTATAGATTATAAACACAAGGTAATAATAAGGCGCAATTTGGATTATAGATTATAAACACAAGGTAATAATAAGGCACAATTTGGATTATAGATTATAAACACAAGGTAATAATAAGGCACGATTTGGATTATAGATTATAAACACAAGGTAATAATAAGGCACGATTTGGATTATAGATTATAAACACAAGGTAATAATAAGGCACGATTTGGATTATAGATTATAAACACAAGGTAATAATAAGGCACGATTTGGATTATAGATTATAAACACAAGGTAATAATAAGGCACGATTTGGATTATAGATTATAAACACAAGGTAATAATAAGGCACGATTTGGATTATAGATTATAAACACAAGGTAATAAGACCAAATAAATAAATAGTGTGTGACGGTAACAGCGCTGTTATAATGATGATATTAACATAATATTTGTAATAAAAAATGTCAGTGAATATTTGAAATAAATTTATAAAGGCAATATTCAAAGCAAGTCTGATGGGCTTGAGTCCAGTCATGTTGTAAGGACTGTTTACAAATGCCTATTTTGAAATGTTTTTGGTGTTGTTTCTTATCCCCTTGTGCAAAGAATACGCAAATTCCATGAGAGTCCATACTTAAGAGAAATGCCTGTGGAAGAATTTTTTAACTCAAAAGCTTGCAAATACTAAAAAATTTGTGAAGAAACTTTTTTTTGCAGAGAACTTATTGGGATTAGGTCTATTTTCTTGTATCTATAATCTTTAATCCAAATAGTGCTTTATCAGAACTTAATTAAGTATTTTAAAATATTTTCTACAATTTCCAACATATGGAATAACTATAAATGTGTTCACTTTACCATCTTCTTCTTCTTTCTTGTCTCCACTCAATCATATTAAGGTATCAAGCTTGTAGAGCTTGAGACTGAAAAACCATCATGACTGAGTGAAGTAGAATGCGTCTGCCTTTGTCATTATGACTGGGAGCACTACTCAGTGGCAGACCGACTTAGCTCCAAACGAAATGGCTGCCTCTGATATGAGGAACAGACTCCATGTGCAGCCGCTCCTAACATGGAGTACAAATGCTGCTCATCCTGTATCCCTGGATTAGGAGCCCTTACAGGGTACTATCAGCCGGGCCAGCTGAGCCCAGATTTTTTAGTGAGCTTGTTACTGCTTCCCCTCCTCTTTTTTTTTATCTGAGCTTGGGACCAGCAAAGGCAGAGTTTAGAGGAGGTATTAAATCACCTGAACTTGCCAAAAAGGTGTTTAATCTGGAAAAGTGGCTGATTTTCAGGCCAGAATACAACATGAAGTTGCAGGAGGAGGGTATACATGTACTATAGAGACATATCTCCCTTTTAATAAATAAATATTAATCTCCTTCAACTTTATAATGTTTATTCACTTAGAAAATAAAGAAAACAGAATTATTCCATTACAAAAAATGTTGTGTTGACAATGTGAGGATACAAATCTAGCTCATGGAATGAATGTTGAAGTTGGACAGGGCACATTTTTAAGTGCAAAGTCGAACTGCTTTTCACATGTGTGTAGGCATGTTGGTGCACTTACACTAAAAGCAATCGCCTACTTTTACCCACCATGATTATCATGGTTGTACCATGTGTACTAGGGATAAGCAAAAAAAAAAAATGTTGACCGTTGGTGATACAGGACAAAGGCCCCAGAGGGAAGTTGTGATGTCCGTTAGTCCCATTGGTGAAGACATCTCCTGGGGCTGTGTCATCAAGTTCTGCTCTGTCAACACAAGCAAAGTACGGTATCTCCCTTCTGTTCATTTTATAAACAAAGGAACACTTTGCAAAGAGGTTGATAAGGCACAATTTGGATTATAGATTATAAACACAAGGTAATAAGACCAAATCCAAATAAATAAATAGTGTGTGACGTTTCGGTAACAGCATTGTTACCATCTTCAGACAAAAGTACTGAATGTCATATGTATCATTCAGTACTTTTGTCTGAAGATGGTAACAACGCTGTTACAGAAACGTCACACACTATTTATTTATTTGGATTTGGTCTTATTACCTTGTGTTTACTTTGCAAAGAGGTTCTTTTTATTATATAAAATGGCAAACTTTTTCACGCATTTCATTGGATTAATGGATTCATAAATTTATATCATAAAGATAGAGGTTGCCTGGCCGGCATTCATATTTACATATGAATATATTCATATCTTTGTCGAAACGTTGAGAAAATAAAAAAACTCCAACTGGCCGAAGTATCTATTTTTTATATAAATAAATTTATAATCTTTATAGTTAATAGATTATTTCTAACTTAGAAAAACCTCAAGAGACTTGGACAAATTTGAAATTCAACTTGGAATTAACTTAAACTCAAACTAACACCAACTTAACTTAAAATTGAAAGTTCAACCCCATCAGGTTAGATATAATTTCTTTTTTTTTTGGTCAAATTTCTCCAAACTTGTATCTCTGCCCTATTAACCCCAAGGAGAATCCTCTGTAAGACCTGTGTGTCTTAATAAAGGCTTTTGTGTGTGTGTGTGCGTGTGTATCTCTGCCCTATTCACACTGATGGACAAAACTTGAGTAGAAAGTTGAAGAAAGTAGAAAGTCTTTGGTATTGCCGGTCATTTTTTTTTTTTTTAAAGAGACAGAGGCAATTTTGTTCACACTTGATAATCTCGTGTGTCTTCAATAAAAGTTACTGTGTATCAAATATTTTTCAGAGTTATTGTCTGAATCCTAATATACATGGTAAAACTTCCTCAAGTTTTGTCTATGATTGTATCTCTATGACAATGTAAGTAGTTCTAAACCCAGGATTGTACCATTTGTTGTTGTTGTTTCTTATCCCCCCTTGTGTAAAGATTACACGAATTCCATGAGTTCATGCTCCTCGAGCTGTTTTATGATAAGCAGCGGCCTCTCCCAAAGGTCCTGTTTAGTGCATCTAATGCAAGCCAAAATGTGTTTTTGTACCATTTAACTCCTAGAGTTGTTGTTGTGGTAGATAGATGTACCAATCTCTCTGCCAAGTCTTGGAGCTTCTCTTCCCTCTCAT
>CP092866.1:30364645-30448011 GCA_030710605.1 Cordylochernes scorpioides | reverse complement strand
TCCCGATATACAAACTTCTATATATAATCTTACTTGCTCTTCTTTCTCGATGGACATTTTTTTATTATTTTCATTTTAATATCTTGTATATAATCATTATATAACTCTTATTATTGTTTTTTTTTATTTACATCAACCAATCAGTTTAGATTAGTGTCATTTTATTTTCTTTTTCTTTACCAAAACTTATTTACTTTTGCTTTATGACTCTATTTTATAATCAACTTCATATTTTATCTTTCATATCTAATAATCTCAAGTTTATATTTCATATTTATATCACTAATTTGCATTTGTCATTTTATATTTTTTCTCACTTTATAAATTAGATGTTATTTACATTGTTTCATCTTCCGCTACCATGTTCAATGCTATCAAGTACATTATTGCTCATTTCATTTAATATGTTCACTTTCTATTACCCCTTATATACTGCTATAGTGTGTTAATCTTTGTATTATGTCATCACTATTTTTACTTTTTTTAAAAGATTACTTTGCTTTTAACTTCGCAATTCTATTTTCGATTTTTCATATCCTTTAACGATATATGCAAAGCCTTAATTTCGCAACTTCATATCTCAATTATATATTCTTTTATAATCAAACAAAAAATCATGATCTAAAAACAGGGCAATCTTCAATAACCTCTTAATCAACCACTTTAAAGGTTACTTCTTAATAAATACTAACATTTCTTTTCCGCAGGAACTTTTAACTCCTTCGCAGGCTAGACTTGACCTACTTTGATTTCGTAATTAACAATATTGACACACCGTCCCCCAGATTTACCTATCCCAACTTCTGGCTTGGACACGTGCAAATTGTTTTTTTTTTTAATATATTCCAGGGCACTCTCATGCCACACGCTGGCACATCTTTTATTTTACTCTTTTTCTCGCTAAGCCCCTGACGACTCCAATTAAAACTTTGATTTCTGGTCACTGATCTTCGCCCTCATTTATCCTGCATGCGTACGTCTTAACGACTAATTCGTAAAACCCATAACAATCACCCTTATCTTACTATTCAATTGTGGTACTGTAACTTTATTAGGTCCTTAAATTTGCATGTGAAACATGGCCTAGGTTTTCCGCGTCGTGCACATTAAATGGTTTGGGACTTGAGTCAAGGTGACATTGCCTCAACCTAGTAATAACTAACCCCTCAACCCTTTCTAACGCCCATCACGAAGAGATCATGATTTGCCCATCCAATCATATATACTAATTGTTGATTCTTAATTATTACAGAATTGACCAAATAATTTCTTAATTTATACACCTGATGCAAAATACAATATTGCCTTTGTATTATTTTCCCATTATTTGGCGTTCTCACGCCCCACCCGCACAAATACCTGTTTCATGGTTTTTCAGGATGCCTCAAAGACCAGCTTTTTTTGGCCATTGAGGTACAGCTTGCACCACGCTTATGAGGGCCAACAGCCCGAAACGTGTACGTGGTTAGTTTTTATTGATTAGTCAAGAAAAGGTATTTAACCAATTCTGAAATAATTAAAAATCAACGATTAGTATATATTTATTCTAACAGATGGTGCAGCCATCAGCAACTTTCAGTTATACGATCAGGAGATGCCTTTTTTTCTTAATTCATCCACTTGATCCAAGTACAATTTCACTTTCGTACTATTTTTCATATTTATATTTTGTGTTAATCTTAAATAAACTTAAATGTTCGCATTTATAGAAAAAATAATGAGAGAATAGTAGTGTTTCAATTGGAAAAGAGCCTCGAATATGAGAAGCCTAAAGCAGCAACAGAACCAATATACTGATTCTGCAGGCGATACAGAACTCTAGGGCAGAGACCGTAAGTGTAGAATGGGGGAGAGCATGCAAGGTGGCTTTTTGGGCACCCCAGGATGTAGGTTGGGGGGGGGGGAAGTGGCAGACACAGCAATGAAGTGACCTTACCGTGCAGCACTACATCCACCTTGATGCTGTTCGTTCTAATAATCTACGCAAGTTTCCTTTAATCAGAGAGGAGTGGAAGAAGTTGAAGAACACTGCGGCGTTGTTAAGGACGCAAGTGCATTGAACAAGTGAGGGGAGATACATCCCATTGAAGTCTCCAAAGCGTGCTCTATCCAGGCTGAAGAAATCCACATCCTCCATTAGTCCTTACGATAATGTGGAGACAGTATTTGATGGCCCATTGACCAGATCTCTTAATCACCCTTACAGATATTTAAATTCCTGAAATGTTGAAATGGAAGTCCCAATTCTTATGGAAATAGTCACAACGCACTCTCGGCGATCCAATAGTATGAATTGTAGCTTGAAAATCCTTATAACTATTAGTCGTGAATGTTTATTTAAAAGCCAAATGGAACAAACTTCAATGTCCCGCGCCTGGTTTCCTTGCCCATCACCAAGCTCGCGAGGAGGTGGATTACCCATTTAAATCTCCCCAACACCCTTTCTTGGTCGTCACTCTGGCGCTGTGCCTTCTCCAGCCATGACGCAGATGTGACAGTAAAACTAGCCTTGCACGCCTTGCCACATCCAGCTTCGGCCCAACAGTCTTGTGTCGCTTGTGGGTCCATCGACCTGACGCTAGCTCACCTGTACTGGTCCTGCCGCTGCGTCAGGCCTCTCATCTGGGAGGCATTTATCATTATCAGGTGGGCCCCTGACCTGCAAGGCTGGGTCTTCTGGCGAGGCCTGGATGATGATGCCCTGACCATCCTGGCGTCTGCCAAGAGTTACCTATATAATTTTTATCTCAACATTGAACTGAGAGTGGTTCAGGTTGATCCTGTCCTTGTCTGGAGGAAGACTCTCTCAAGATGGAGGAGCCACCCTACCTGAGAACAACTGTTTATATTTTATCCAATCAGATTGTAAATAATATCATTTATCTTTGTTTAATTTCTCGTTAATTTTTGTAACAATTTACTAAGTGTTAATAAAATGTTTTGAATTGTCAAAATTGTCTACTGTTCTTATTATGGTGAAAATATTGGAAGGTCTTAGCTCATCAGTGAGGAACCCTCCCAGCGGTTTCGCCAATTTAATCCATCAGACCGCTTTTAGCGCACTTATACTGCATTGAACGATGATACTGCTAATATATATAATTATACTGTCCTAAAAGCTTATATATTTAGAGTAAGCTTAAACATCATCACTATGATTCCACCCTTCAGTGTTACAAATATAAGCAGAATCGTCCAATACAATATTAATTCTTTAAAAGCGGTCTGAAGGTTTAAATTAGCGAAGCCCCATTGATGAACCAAGCCCTCCTAATATCTTTATAAATTTTTATAATTTTAATAAAAATCACCTTTAAAAAAGAGATATTTTTAGCCCCTGTTTTTCTGGAGCGCTGAATGGGAACTACTTAGACCTTAAAAAGATTTAAAATGAACTTAAGCATAATAGATAATTTGAAGATTAAATTAATAAATCATGTCAAAAGATAAAGATTACCTGGTTACAATTTTTTTTCAAAATTTTACATTTAGATATTTTGTATATTTTCTTAACGTTTCAACAAAAATATTCGGAAGAGATGGCGTAGAAAAAAAAAAACATGAATGGATTTAGTATTTGTCGGTTTTATTTCCTATAAAATATTTTTCCCTCCTCCTCAAAAACATTCAAATATATTTTCCAATAAAAATTTTATAAATAAAAAAGTATTTGACCATTTTCCTTGGTGTTTACAACTTTCATAATATAAACAAACTTTTGATTAGATTGGGTCCAGGGGAACCAGGGTTATAAAAATCTATTTGAATCGATTCTTGTTAAAAATGGAAACATTATAAATACTTCAGAATCTCATGTGAGCTAAACACCCAAAAAATTATGACCAGAGGTATATATTATATTAATATATAAAAATAGACCTCAAAATATTTCCTTAAAAACAACAACACAAAAAGAAAAAAACTACCCATAATTTAATAAGACACACACCACTAATATATTAATATAAAGTAATTGTATTCATTCATGATGCGTTTTATTTTTCTTAGTTAATTTGTTAGTTTCATTTTTTAATGCCCTCTTCTTCTTCCTTATCTCCACTCAATCATATTAGGGTATCAAGCTTGTAAAGCTTGAGACTTTTGATGGTGTCTGTATGATGGGGATGAGTAAAGCTCATCAATGGATGAGTCAGTACAGTCAATAATGCGTTTTTGGGTTGCAGGTTGAGAATTGCACTTAGTACATAGTGGGAAAACCTTGCAACCATTCTGGAAAGTCATTGTCCGTAGATGACCAGACTTAAGTCTGGAAATCAAAGACTGTTGTTCTCTTGGGAGGACAGAACCGGTGCTTGTCCCTCCTGCTCTGTACCAGTCATGTGCAGCATTAGATTTCCATTCCTGCAGGCATTGGGTTTTGATGGTACGGAGGAGGTCACTTTCATCTAGTTGGGTGGTAGATTCTCTGGCTTCAGGTAGGCCAAGAGCTTCAGCCTTTGCCAGAGAGTCTGCCAGCTCATTTCCAGGAATTCCAACGTGAGCTGGAAGCCATTGCACTGTGACAGAGCTGTTAGCTGGAAGCCGGTTTACAGACTTAGCGATGCTCTTGAGGAGAGGTTCTTGACTGGAGAAGCAGCTTTGAAGGGATAAATGGCTGCTCTTGAGTCGGAGTAGATTATTATTTTGCTTGGCAAGTTGATGTTGATGTCTTTTAGAGCCGTATCTATTGCAGAGAGTTCCGATTTATAAACTGAAAGGTGTCTAGGGTGGGAAAGGGAGATTTTTTACAGGATCTTATCTTTGTAGATAGCAATTCCACTGCCAGACAGTCCAGTTTCAAGTTGGCTACCGTCAGTGTAAATTATGATGTCGAAGAGGGAGCTATTTTCCTCAATGATTTGGAGGCCAAGAGCTTTTAGTAATTCTGGCTGAGTTTCATGTTTGTGGGAATTGGCTGGTAGAGGAGGGAAACAGATGAGTTTGTTGTGAGTTCTGTGTGGGGAGTAGGAAGTTAATGAAAAGTTAATCTTTTTGGTTATAAATTTTGAAAAGCAGATTTTTCTCCTTAGGTGCAGGGGAAGAAGGTTGGATTTGAGTTCAGAAATGCAATTTGGGCAGGATCCTCGAAGCCTGCTGATGATTTTAGCTGCGCGTGCTTGGATTCTGTCTATTTTGGATAAGTTGGTTTTACAGTGGTACCTCGACATACGAGCGCCCCAACATACGAGTTTTTCGAGATACGAGCCGACGAGCAAGTGATTTTTTGCTTTTAGTTACGAGCGAAATTCGAGATACGAGTTCGGTTCGGTAGTAACACGCAGTCGCGCCATCACGATCAGTTAGCAGCGTGCTTCCGCTGTGATAAGTTGTGTTTTGTGTTGCGTTTACATTTACAGTTTTAGTTCATTTATTTTTATAACCATGGATCGGAAGAAAGTTTGTAAAAAGTCAAGTGCTAAAAAAAAGATGATGAGTATTGAATTAAAACGTGAAATTATAGAAAAACATGAGCAAGGTGTTCGAGTTGTTGACTTGTCGAGGCAGTATGGCCGTAGTACGTCCATGATATGTTCTGTGCCGGAACATTCTGAGAGGGAGGAAGAAACAAACCTCCTTGAACATGTTTTTTTCTAAACGGCCTACAGGTGAAAGCGAGAAAAATGTAGCGAAAAAGGCAAAGACCAGTGAGGATATCTAATTTATTTCTTTACATTCTCTTTTTTGTTTTTGTGCAATAAATATTTGATATTTATAAATACGTTTTTATTATTTAAAACCACGTAACAAAAATAACTGGGGTGGCATTTTGGAGGTTGGAATTGATTAATGTTAGTTCAATTGTTTTGTATGGGGAAATTTGCTTCGAGATACGAGTAATTCAAGATACGAGCAAGGTTGCGGAACGAATTAAACTCGTATGTCGAGGTACCACTGTACTTGCATTGATCCAGCCTGGTGTAGCATATTCCAAAATAGTTCTTACGAGTTCAAGGTATGTTGTGTGTAAGATATTGGCATGCACACCCCAGTTTAAGCCTGATATTTTTTTCAGGATTCTGAGTCTATTCTTAGCTTTGTTTATCATGGTGCCAATATGTTTTTTAAAAGTGAGAGTAGGGTCAAGTGTGACACCAAGATATCTTGGGGAATCTGAACATTGGAGTTTTGAGTTATTTGGGGTCCAGTGGCGAAGGTGGTTGTTGATGGTGAAGAGGCCAATTTTGGATTTGCTGATGTTAATAGATAATTTCAGTTTCTGAGTTATCTTTTGTAGATTTTTTAATGGCTTTATTCAGAGAGTGTTCTGCATCGGAGAGGTTGTTTTTGGAGACCCAGATGATTATATTATCTGCGTAAAGGGCAATTTTAGCTGGTGGTTTGATGAAAGTGTGTACATCATTTAAGTAATATTGAAGAGAATAGGGCTTAGGATTGATCCTTGGGGTAGACCTTGGTAAATACGAGTGTTTTTTTATTTGATATTGTTGAAGTTAACCTGTATGGTGTGTTTGGATAGAAAATTGCTGATCCAACTCAGCATACTTCCCTCTAATCCAAGTTCATCGAGTTTGAGAAATAGCTTTTCCCTCCAGACTCTGTCGAAGGCTTGGGAAAGGTCGATGAAGGCTGCTATAGTACAGTATAACCTCGTTAATTCGACACACCCCAATTCGACACTCGGCGATAATTCGACCATGTTCCGATGTCCCGACCTCCGGTCTATCAAATAACAAACCGTAATTCGACAGTATCGATAATACGACAGTTCCGATAGTTCGACCATTTTAAAATTCGAATTTCGACAGTAGAATGTTATTTTACATCCAACTTTACCGCTAAACGGTATTACGGCGGGTGCCGATCGGCTACGGCGGGCGCCGATCGGATCGCGCCTGCGCACTTTTGGTTTCTGGTTAGTTTAAGTTTCACTTTGCAGTGCCGTTGCGCAATTTCGCGGATGTTATTGTTGTGTTTTTACGCGGGAATTTCGGCATCATGCGCTAACTAATAATAATTTTTATTTTTTTTATTTTTAACATTGAAATATTTTAGCTATTTTTAAATTTATAAATAATTTCTTTTTAAATAAATAAATCTTTATAAAATGTAGCCACAATGATTATGATAACATTTTATTTCAATATTCCATTTCTGTGTTATTATAAAAGATTTAAACACAAAATCAATACCTGCAGCAGCAGTGGATGACTTTAATACATTAAAATTTATTTATTAAAAAAACATTTTAGAAGAAGAAAGACATGCATGTTTTTTTTCAAAATGACCGTTTGGAATACATCCTGAATAGGATTTCAGTGCAAAAACAGACATCTATAAAGGAATTTTTTAAAAGATCTTCATGATAATTTTTAAATAATATTTTAAATTTTTCTTTTTATTTACCATATTTATTTCCTTTCAACTGCTATATTTTTCAATTAGAATAAAATATTATTTAATATATTATATTTAATATTTTAATGTCTGTAGAGTTAATATTTGATTATATTACTGAAAAGAAACACATTGCCAGTAAATTTATTTGTTACAATTATTTTTGTTTCTAAAATATGTATTAATGCCATTTTGTCCCTGATACTAAAAGTTAATCATGAAAATAAAATAAAAACACACAATGGTTTCAATTAATATCATTAATTTATATTACAAGGCTATTTTTAAAAAGATATTATTTTAGCGAGTTAGATGATTACCTAATCATCTCACCTTAATTCAACACTTCCTTTAATTCAACCGAAAGCTCTGATCCCTTGGGGTGTTGAATTAACCCTTAATTACTCGCGCCTATATTTGTTACGTAAGTACTCGCGTTGAGATCCAGGTCTCACTTTTAAAAAACCGAAATATGTGTTAAAATTTAATATTTAGATTGAAAATTAGGCTGCATTATATTCGTAATTGTGTGTAGTTTATGACACATGTGAATTAAGGCAAAAAATATTTTTATATTTATTTATTTTTATTGAAACAATGACTATAGTAAAAACAATGAATGTTCGACATAGTTTTACAAATAGCCTACTATTAAAAGTTGCAGACGGATAAAATTCGCAATCTTTGCAAATATTCGAAGAATGACGTTGACAGATGTGTCTCCTGCATTTGTAGCAAATAATTTGTGTCATACTACCTTTGGTACTTGGGCAAACATAGCACCGTTTTCGCTTCTTAGGTTCTGACTCTACACTCATTTCGATCTGTGGTAAAAAAAAGATTGTTATGTTTATCATTTTAAATAATTTTATGAAATATATATAACTTACCTCTGGACTTTCAGCTTTCTTGCAATGCAATATTATCAGGTCATGGAGACTTCTTGGCAGGTTTTTCAATTGGGATCGAATTTTTAAATGATCCTGGAATAATTGTAGGGAAATATTTTTCAAAAAGATTCTTCTTGGAACTCGAGGTGAATTTATATTTGAAGACTTGGAAATTATTTCTGAAATTATGCCTGCAACATTTAGTAGGTCGAAAAATAGGCATAGAGGCCATCTGTTGGTTCGACGGCCAACAGAATAAGTTCCACACATTTGGTTCACCATGTCAAACCCGCCTTTAGTAAAATTATAAAATGTTACAATTTCAGGTTTTAATTTGAATCCAGTTTCTTCGTCAATTGTGGGAGTTGAGTGCATTGTTGAGAGCAATAGAACAGCCTTGCTCTTTTTTGGGACATAAGATACAAGGGTGGTATTCTGAGTGAAGCCAAATATACTATTATATTTTAGTCTATTCCTATTGGGCAGAAATATTTTAGGGATTTCCTTTTTATTTTTTTTTCAAAGTGCCAACTAAAGTGAGTTTATGTTCTGTAAGAAGAGATCTTGGGATAATTTATAACTAGTGTACCAATTGTCTGTTGTTATGTTTCGGCTTGTCCCAGATATTGGAGTGATCAATCTTTTTACGATATCATCGGGTGAATTACTTTTTTTATATGGACCATCGGGTTGTTTTCCACAATATATTTCAAAATTAAAGGTATAAAATGTTCTTGCATCACTAATGGTATAAATATTGAGCCAATATTTTGCAGGTTTGTTGGGCATATACTGTCTAAAGCCACACCTGCCACGAAATGGAATGAGCTTCTCATCAATTGTATTATATTCACCTGGAGTATAGAGCTTTTTACAGTTATATACAAAGGCTTCTACAAATTCTCTAATTGGAGCAGGTTTGTCCAGCTTTTTTCGTTCTTTCCTTGTTGTAATATCATCAAATCTCAGGCAACGTAGAATAAATAAAAAACGTTCTTGTGACATAATTGCTTTCACAATTTCTACTCCTGAGCCATCCACCGCCCATAGCTCTTTATAAGTTAAATGAGCAGCTCTTTTGACACCTGACATTATCAAAAGTCCAAATAAAGCTAGGATTTCTGTTGCAGTAGTTAATTTGGCATCTCTTTCTCTAGAGAAATGTTCTTTGATTTTGCTTATATAAGCATTCGTACAATCTACAATTTTTTGTACCATATCATTATCAATTATTTTTGTAAATGCATCCGATTCAGATTCTATCGATTTTGCTTAAGATTTAGGCCCTGGCAATTGAGAAATTATATTTACACTTCTTGTACGAATCTGGGTTTTCTGCCACATTGTCTTTTTCCATTTTGTGACACCATCCTTTCCAAAATAAAATTCAGAATCATCATTTGGTAATTCTTCATCCGCCTCTGAATTCTGTTCAGAGTCTGTGTCATGATAACTATAAATTTCGGTATCAGAAGTATCGGATAAATCACAAATTATTTCATCGCAATCCATGTCGGATTCACTCTGATTCCTCTCAGAAGTACTAGCCATTTTTTATAATATAATATATATTTTAGGAAATATTTAGTATTAAAATATTGAATAAAAATAAATAAATTCTAAATACCTAAGAGAGACAGAGAGAGAGAGAATTTAGGATATTTAGGAACAAAAAATATACTTAGAAGAAGAACAATAACTTACTGTTTTACGAAGATAGAGCCAGCCGGAAAATGAAACCTAAACCAAAATTATTACGCAAGTACTCGCGTCGAGACGTTTGTCTCGGCGGTGGCTTTTTTGTTTTATTTTTCTTCCTTCTAGGGGCCAAGCGATAGAACAAATGGTCTAAAATATTTATTTCGATGCTATCTTAAGCTACAAAAACTTACAAATTATTTGGACTCGAAAATCGTATTTATTTTTTCGATTAAAATTTCAGGTGAGACCTGTGTCTCGACGCGAGTAATTAAGGGTTAAAGAGGTTCGACTGTATATTTTGTAGGTTTATGATGGAAGCTGTCCTGGATTTGTTGAACAAAGTAAAAGATTGAATCTTCTGTGCTTTGAGATTTTTTAAAAGCTCTTTGATGAGGGTCTAGTAGGTTTTTTAGGTTAAGTAAAAAAGTTAACCTATTGAGAATCATGTGTTCCATGATTTTGCAGGGAATAGAGTTCAGAGAGATAGGTCTGTAGTTGGTTGGGTGGTTCTCAAGCTTGCCTGGTTTGTGGATGGAGATAATTGTGGCATGTTTCTACTCTTTAGGGAGGGTAGACGAACTCCAACTATAATTGAAAATGCTTAAGAGTTCTAGCTTAGCATAGGAACTGAGATTTTCAACATGGGTCCAGTGATGTTGTCTGAACCAGGAGCTTTTGTAGGGTCAAGATGACTTAAAGCTTCGTTCAGTTCATGCTCTTGAAAAGGTTTACTGAAAATGTTGTGGTTGGGTTTGGATTTTACAGGGTTTCTGGCGAGCCTAGATTTTCTACCTATTATTTTATCCTGTAAATTAAAATTAAGTTTTGCGGTGGAGCTGTAATGGTGGGCAAAATGATTTGCTATGCTGTATTTGTCTTTGAGGGGATTTCCAGAATTATCCTCGAAGGTATTTGAGCTGCTGTGAGATGGAGTGTCCTGATTGAGGGCATGTAGTAGTCTCCATAGTTTTGTGTCACTGGTTTTTAGGTCAATTGAAGAGCAGAGTTCAATCCACTTATTCTGTTTGATTTGTTGGCCTTAAGCATAATTTTTGCAGAAAGGTGATTGTAATGTCTGATGAGGAGGGTGTTGTTGTTCTCAATAAGGTCTAGGTAAACTTGGTTCCTATCTTCTATTTCATCTTTCAAAAGATCTAGTACATCTCTGTATTCAGGAATGTAGAATTTTCTGTTTCCTCTGGGGATATTTTGTTTAGCAGAAATTAGGACTGCAGACTTCCGGTTCTTCCACCTGTCTTCCAAGGAGGAATTTAGTGGGATTTTGCCGAGAAGAGACTATCTAACAATGTTTTAAATGAATTTCAGGAGGCTTTCTTATAGTTCCAGAAAAGTCTTTGTGAAGATTTTGGGAGGGAGGTGGAGGTGGAGATTTCTGTTAGCAAAGGAAGATGGTCGCTTCCGATGCTTTTCAGGGTGCTGTTTTTTATAATTTGTTACATAGGTGGAGAGGTGATGGTGAGATCTAGTGTTTGCGGAGTTCCATAGGAGTGAGACATGTAGGTAGGACCATGGGACACAATTGTGAGGTTGTTGTCATCAATGAAGGTGCTGAGCCCTCAGTGTTGTTGAGGGAACAGCCCCAAGATTGATGCTTGCTGTTAAAGTCTCCAAGGATGAGTATATTGGGGTCAAGTAGGTGAGAAATTAAGTCTAGTTCAGGGCCTGGTTTTTGGGGTGGGTGATAGGTATTCACAATTGTTAGGGGTCTCTGATTAGGTAGGTGTATTTTGAAGGCCTGTAGTTCAGTATGGGTTGTTGAAGGAGTGTCAATTTCTTCAAAGGAAAGGTCTTTGATGAGGGTCAGGAGCCCTCCTCCTCCATCTGCTGAAGGCATGTCTTTTCTCAGTATTTTGAAGCCCTTACCTTAAAAAGGTGGTTGGGCTTAAGCTTGGTTTCTTGCAGACAAATGATATTAGCACCTTTGGAGTCCGCCAGTGATAATATCTCGTCCAGTTTAACCTTGCTCTTATTAGTAGATATGCCATTGATGTTGCATTGAAGAACATTCAATTTGGCATTGGGAGACTGTAGACAATTTTTCAAATGAAGCCCTCTGCCTAAACTCCAGACGCGGCCCTGATTAACTACTCAGTGGCAGGCCGACTTAGCTCCAAAAGAAAGAACAGACGCCATGTGCAGCTGCTCCTAACATGAGTACAAACGCTGCTCACCCTGCATCCCTGGATTAGGAGCCCTAACAGGGTACTATCAGCCAGGCCAGCTGAGCCCATGTTTTTTAGCGAGCTTGTTACTGCTCCCCCTCCTCCTTTTTCATCCGGGCTTGGGACCGGCAAAGGCAGAGTTACCACCTTTGACACTTATATATTTGTATTCATTCATGATGAGTTTTAATTTTTTTGGTCAATTTGTTATTTTTAAAATTTAGCTCCACCAGATAATGAAGGATGATAGAATTTTACTCTCCAGGATACCTCATTGTTTTCATCTTTGCCTAGAAGTAGTTACTCTGTTGAATTTTTTTCCTAATAAATACAGTTTTAAAATTGTTTTTATATATTTTATTTTGGTTTTAGATTTACACACAGGTAAGGTTAGTTTCACTGCTGCAGTAATGGGTTTTAACAATGATAAGATGTCTCTGAATCTCCTTATCAATCGACTTGCCTTGGAAAATATAATTTAAAATATAGACTACCCAAGAGTTTGTATATATGGAAACATTTACACACACAACCATCACTTTGTCTTACCATTCGGCTGATCCTTATAATCCTTCTAATTTCTTGGTATGAGCACTTTTTAAAATACAATATAATGCGGCTGATGATTGTAAAACGAAAATTGCAATTATACCGCGAATGTTTCTTTTATACAAAAATCAAAATTTATTTTCAAAGAGAAATAGCGACTATTTATAACTTTAAGGATGAAGTATGATAGGATGAATTGTGAAGAGTAATGGCGAACGGAAAAATAAAAAGTGTCCAGGGGCGGGAATCGAACCCACACCCTTCTGCTTACCGGGCAGGTGCCTTGTCCACTCGGCTACCCTGGACGTTTTGTAGCATTCAACAACATTGTGATCTTCTCTGTAAAGTAAATGAACCCAGTTTCTTTAAGTTCTTCAGTTGTATTACCAGTCTGGAAATCTGTGTACATCCCCTTTATTTACATATGGTCTTATATGCTCATTGTGAGGATACTTATATTTCTGCTTGGCATTCTTTGTACATTGTCCTTCTGTATAATAAAGAAGAATTCCTCAATTTCCATGATTATTTTATTAGTTGTCATAAATTATGAGAACACTGCCCAGTGTAATTACTACAGTTAACATATTTTTCTTTAAATTATTATCCTTAGTATACGTGGTACAGACCTTAATAATCATGGTGAGCAATTGGCGACTGCTTTTACTGTAACTGCACCACATGTCTACACATGTAAAAATCAGTTTGAGTTTTACCCTTACAAATGTTCCAGAACCCTTGATAAGGCACAATTTGGATTATAGATTATAAACACAAGGTAATAAAGCCAAATCCAAATAAATAGTGTGTTATGTTTCGGTAACAACGCTGTTACCGAAATGTTACACTATTTATTTATTTGGATTTGGTCTTATTATCTTGTGTTCCAGACCCTGTTTAGTTACTTGCACTCTCTTGTGGGGTTAGGATTTTTCAATAATTGGAGACCAATCGAGAAATTTTTAAAATTATAAAAATTGCCCAATGTGGGATTTGATCCCAGTTTGTAGCTGTCAAAAACAGATGGCTTATACCATTCATCCATTGTGATCCCCATTATCATTATACTCACATTACAATATAGAATAGTGTTTTCATTTGAGCCTGTCATCCTTCACAGTAAATTATAAACTTATCCTAATGTACTACAGCCATCATTTCAATCTGTTCTGTCCACAATTATCATAATCTCTTTTAAGAAAATGGAGCTATTTTAGATGCATAGGATTCTTTTTTTAAATTGAAAATATTCATATATTTATAATTATATAGATGGAAATTTTGCCCGGAGAATATTGATCTAAAGAGACAAAGGTCGCCTCTCCCGTCAAAATAGACGTCAAAACCAGACGCCATCTATTGACCGTCGCCGCAGACTAGCAGCCTCGGTTCCCATGTGGATCTCATAGAATAAAGTCCACCCTAGGATGACGAGGACCATTAGCCCAAAACCATGGTCTCTAGGTGGACGCTTTTCAGTTTGCCAAAGCTGGTGTTGTGGCTTTGTCACCGACCCAAGGCTGCTAGTCTGCGGTGACGGTCAATAGATGGCGTCTAGTTTTGACGTCTATTTTGACGGGAGAGGTGACCTTTGTCTCTTTATATAATTATATGTATTTCTATACTATATACAGTAGAACCTCCATGAGAGGACACTCACGCTAGAGGACACCTCTCTATAAAGGACAGTTTTCATCACCCAAAATACTATTTTGACTATTTAGTAACTCTCCAGTAAGAGGACACCTCCCCCTAAAGTACACTTTGGCTCTGAAACTAGGTATCCTTTACAGAGAGGTTCTTTTTTTTTTTTGCTTATTCCTAGTACACGTGGTACAGGCCATGATAATCATGGTGGGTAGTTAGCGACTGCTTTTTACTGTAAGCGCACCACATGTCTACACATATGTGAAAGCAGTTCGACTTTGCACTTACAAATGTGCCAGAGCCCCGTTTGGTTACTTGCACTCGCTGGTGGGGTTGGACTTTTGCAAGAATCGGGGGGGCCATTGGAGCATTTTTTTTTTTTTCAAACAGAAAAAAGTGTCCAATGCGGGAATTGAACCCGGGTCGTAGTGGTCGAAAACCAAACGGTTTAACCAGCCTTCCACGGACCCCCCTAGACCCATATATTCTCAGAATTTATGCCCATAGTTCATTTTAAATATATTTTCCAAGAGGTCAGCTTCAGTATCGGTATAAAAGTAAAACAGCAAAATGCAATATTACAGCGGTATGGTAGATTAAACTGGTGAAACCACTGGGAGGGTTCATCACTGATCAACCAGGGTCTTCCATTAATTTAGTATTGCAGTAAGGGCAGTAGAAAATTAATTATTTTAAGAAATAATCATGCACATTTAAAATAGTTTCAATTATAACAGATTGTGTTCTAATGCATCATAATCTCTTTTTATCTTCAATTCCAGACTATTAGCTTATATCAAACCAATCCATCCACTCAGTCTTTAAGGTGTGTGTTCCTCCAGTGTGGTTAATAGACAATCTCTCTTATAAGACAAGGTAATAAGACCAAATCCAAATAAATAAATAGTGTGTGGCGTTTCGGTAACAGCGTTGTTACCATCTTCAGACAAAAGTACTGAATAAGAAATTTTACCACAGTATGTTTTAAATAGTTACTGTTATCAAGTGTGTAATGCAGACCATGCTGTGGTAAAATATCTCATTCAGTGCTTTGGTCTGAAGATAGTAACAACGCTGTTACTGAAACTTCACACACTATTTATTTATTTGGATTTGGTCTTATTACCTTGTGTTTATAATCTACTAGCCGAATGACCCGGGCAACGCCCGGGGTTTACCCGATTAAATGCTTTTATTCAAATACTATTCGTTACAATTATAAATTGGCGCCGTGGATGTCATTCTTATATAATATATAAATGAGTTTTAAAAATTATAAAAAAAAAAAAAGCATCGGCCGGTAATCGAACCCGGGGCGCCCGCCACTATAATATATAAATGAGTTTTAAAAATTGTAAAAAAAAAAAAAAAAATGCATCGGCCGGGAATCAAACCCGGGGCGCCCGCGTGGCAGGCGAGCATTCTACCACTGAACCAAAAGCAAACGGTGACAGAATTAAGAACGCATGACGCTGATAACTGTATATAGAATAATCCAAATTGTGCCTTATCACAATCTCTCTTAATGTTTCTCAGAGTACATGCTTTTTGATTGCTTCATTTAGAAAGCTGTAGTCTTCATTACATTTTATTCAAACTTCAACACAAGGTAATAAGTCCAAATAAATAAATAGTGTGTCACATTTCGGTAACAGTGTTAAAGCACAATTTGGATTATAGATTATAATACAAGAAAATAAGACCTAATCCAAATAATTTATTAGTGTGTGATGTTTTGGCAACAGCATTGTCACCACATCAGACAAAAGAATTTTTTTTTCTTTTTATTTTATTATTTTTATTTATTATTATTATTTATATATTTTTATTATATTCTTTTCTTTTTAATTTTATTCTTTTGTCTGATGATGGTGACAATTCTGTTGCAGCAATGTCACACACTAATAAATTATTTGGATTAGGTCTTATTTTCTTTTAGGGTAACAGTGTTGTTACCATTTTTAGACACTATTTATTTATTTGGATTTGGTCTTATTACCTTGCGTTTATAATCTATAATCAAAATTGTGCATTATCATCTCTTCAAACTTCTTTGTTGATTGCCCTAGAAGATGTTAGGTATAGTGTTAAGCAAGTTTGTTCAACCCACATTCGGCCATGAATACAATGGTCACTTTAATCTATAAAGATCTTCTTCTTCTTTCTTATCTCCACTCAATCATATTAGGGTATCAAGCTTGTAAAGCTTGAGATCATGACTGGGTGAAGTTGAATGCATCTGCCTTTGTCATTAAGACTGGGAGCACTACTCAGTGGCAGGCCGACTTAGCTCCAAAAGAAATGGCCACCTCTGACATGAGGAACAGACGCCATGTGCAGCTGCTCCTAACATGGAGTACAAACACTGCCTATCCTGTATCCCTGGATTAGGAGCTCTTACAGGGTACTATTAGCCGGGCCAGCTGAGCCCAGGTTTTTAAGCGAGCTAGTTACTGCTCCCCCTCCTCCTTTTTCATCCGGGCTTGGGACCGGCAAAGGCAGAGTTAATCTATAAAGATAAAAGTCACCTCTCCCGTCAAAATATATGTCAAAGCTAAACGCCATCTATTGACTGTCACTGCAAACTAGCGGCCTCAGGTGATTTACAAAGCCACAATACCAGTTTTGGCAAACTGAGAAACGTCCACCTAGAGACCATGGTTTTGGACTAATGGCCCTCGTCAGCCTAGGACAGACTTTATACCATGAGATCTACAAGGGATCTAATGGAATCTTCACAATCTGCCAAAGAGGTGCTTAGCTGGCAAACTGGCTTGGCCAAAATTTAGATGGACATTTTAGATGGTAATTTTTCCAAGAAGACATTGATCTATCAAAATGAAGGTCACTTTTCCTGTAAAAATAGATGTCAAAGCTAGACACTATCCATTGACCATCGGCGCATTGTCACTGACCCGAGGCTGCTAGTTTATGATGACGATCAATAGATGGCATCTAGCTTTGATATAGGTCACTTTAAGGTTCAAATCCCATGGTCATCAAACTAGAACACTTCATTCTACTTGGTATTCTAAAGATGGCAAGAAAGATGTTACCAAAGCTTATATATAGATGGAAATTTTGCCGGGAGGATATTGATCTAAAGAGACAAAGGTCGCCTCTCCCGTCAAAATAGATGTCAAAACTAGATGCCATCTATTGACCGTCACCGCAAACTAGGGGTCTCAGGTCGGTGACAAAGCCACAACACTAGCTTTGGCAAACTGAGAAGCGTCCACCTAAAGACCATGGTTTCGGGCTAATGGCCCTTGTCAGTCTTAGCCCGAAACCATGGTCTTTAGGTGGACGCTTCTCAGTTTGCCAAAGCTAGTGTTGTGGCTTTGTCACCGACCCGAGACCACTAGTTTGCGGTGACGGTCAATAGATGGCGTCTAGTTTTGACGTCTATTTTGATGGGAGAGGTGACCTTTGTCTCTTTAAAGCTTATATAGTTCAACTATTTGTATTTGATGAATTAGCGCGCCATCTGTTATGAAAATTTGAAACTATTATAGAGGAGTATGATTCTTTTTTTTTTTATTTATTATTAAATAATATATTGTTTAATTTTTTAAAAAGAATCATACGTGTCTATAATATTTTATAATTTTCATATTTGTATTTGGTTTTGTTACTTCTTGAATTGTAATAAATAAGTTTTTTTTTTTTTGTATGGACAACACTGGTGGTGGTACTTGTGCCAGTCTTCACACCAGTTCTTGGAGGTTTTGTTCATCTTGCTTCTTCAAGACTTCTTTAGGGTTAAGGAAGAACTCCTTTCTATTGGATCTTATGTACACAAGTCCAATGGGGGAACAGAACTAACTTAGATATACAGTAGAAACTCCCTGTAAAAGACACCTAATTGCAGAGCCAAAGTGTCCTTTAGGGAGAGGTGTCCTCTTACCGGAGAGTTGCTAAATTGTAAAAATAGTAATTTTGCAAATGAAAACTGTCCTTTGTGGAGAGGTGTCCACTAAAGGGAGGTTCTAGTGTACTAAAGATATAGCCAGGCGTGGTTAATTCTCCCATATTACACTCATATACAAGACTTAAGGAAGTTGTACCTTTTATAGAATGTATTTTAGAAGATATTTTATACACAGTGACCTTTATTGAAGACTCACAAGATAACCAAATGTGAACAAAATTACCTGTCTCTTTAAAAAAAAAAAAATCTGATGACCAGCGACATAAAAGACTTTCCTAAGTTTTGTCGATGGGTGTATACAATAGAACCTCCATGAGAGGACCATCTAACTAGAGGATACCTCTCTAAAAACAACAGTTTTCATTGCCAAAATCACAATTTTTACAAATTAGCAACTCTCCAGTAAGAGGATACCTCTATCTAAAAGACACTTTAAGCTCTGCAACTAGGTGTCCTTTACAGAGAGGTTCTACAGAGGTTAATTGTAAATACGCTGCTGTATCACCTCATAAGCATAAATAAATAAAACCAAAAAATTATACTGAATGAAAAGTTTATTGAGTATGAAGTCGATATAAACGTGGTAATTCTCTTTTATTGACAAAACACGAGCTTTCAGGCAAGAATGCCCTTCCTCAGGTTGCTACTGAGCATGAAACAGAAGTGCCAAATATATAAGCGAAAGTTTCTTTCAATAAAAGAGAATTACCACGTTTATATCGACTTCGTTTCTAATACAGTAGAACTTGGATAATTCGAACTTCTTTAATTCGAAAACCTCTTTAATTCGAATATTTATCTTGGTCCCTAGAATTTCCTATAAAATAATTTAACATCTTTAATTCGAATTTTTGGATAATTCGAATTTTTTTATGGTCCCTTGGGGTTCGAATTATCCAAGTTCGACTGTATTATTGCGTGGCTACGTCATGTCTTATTGAGTATGTTTTAAATTTTTTAATTGATTGCCCCTTTTTATTCTGCTAATTCCAGAGTTTCACATGCTGCCGAAATCCAAGCCTAGGTGACCAAGAGCCATTATATCAACAAAAATAAATAATTTTGGTATTTAATATGTACAGTAGAACCTCCCTGTAAAGGACACCTAATTGCAGAGCCAAAGTGTCCTTTAGGGAGAGGTGTCCTCTTACCGGAGAGTTGCTAAATAGTAAAAAATGGTAATTTTGCAAATGAAAACTGTCCTTTGTAGAGAGGTGTCCGCTAAAGTAGGTTCTACTGTATATACTTTTTAAATATTCACTTAAAGCTAAATAAGATGTTAATTTAAAAAATTACTACATTTTTCAAGCAAACAAAAAAAAAGCCCATAAATATGAAATACCATGAAACAAAGGTAAAAAGACTGAATCCAAATTAATGAAATATTTTTAACATAAACACACAAGGTTATAAGACCTAATCCAAATAAATAAATAGTGTGTGACATTTCGGTAACAGCGTTGTTACCATATTCAGACAAAAGTACTGAATGATATTCAGTACTTTTGAATATCATTCAGTACTTTTGTCTGAAGATGGTAACAATGCTGTTACCGAAATGTCACACACTATTTATTTATTTGGATTAGGTCTTATAACCTTGTGTTTATAATCTTATTTCTAAATTGTGCTTTATCTTGTTTTTAACTTAATAAAAGCATTGTTACCATCAAGTATTACAATACTTTTGTCTGATGATAGTAATATTACTGTTACTGAAATGTTACAAACATTTCATTAATTTGTATTTGGGCTTGTTACCTTTTGTTTCTAATCTATAATTGTACCTTTTATCACAATCAATATAGACTTGTAGACAGATAGCTATAATGGAAATTCAAAACTATTATAGACACGTATGATTCTTTTAAAAATTAAACAATTTTCTCTACTGCCCTTACTGCAATGAAAAATTAATGAGAGGGCCTGGCTCATCAGTGGCGAACCCTTCGAGCAGTTTCGCCAGTTTAATTTACCATACCGCTGTTATATTGTATTTTTCGGTTTTCCTTTTATACCGATACTGAAGCTGACCTCTTGGAAATGGTATTTTAGAAGAAATATGGACATAGGCTTTGAGGATAATAGAAATACATATAATTATAAATATAAAATATGTTGTTGTTGTTTCTTATCCCCTTGTGTAAAAATTACACAAATTCCATGAGTTCATGCTCCTCAAGCTGTTTTATGATAAACAGCGGCCTCTCCCAAAGGTCCTGTTTAGTGCATCTAATGCAAGCCAAAATGTGTTCTGGAGCTGCAGGTGCCAAGCTACATTTTGGACAAGTGGGGTAGATTTTGTTATTATTTTCTATCTTCAATAGCTTGAGATGGCTTGTTATAAATCTTGTTAGTGTTGTTTGATGCTTTCTGAGGTTCAGAGCTCCTCCTGGGTCCGCTCCACTGTACCAACTATGCTTAGGTGGGATCCTCCAGTTCTTGTTTATTTTTTGTTTTGGCTACTGTTTCTATTTCTTTAAAAGCAAGTTTATTTTTCTGTGGCAAGGGTTCTTTAATATATAATATGCTTCGAGCAATTGCTCTTTCGCAAACATCAAATTGAGTCTTTTATTAGAACAATTATATTATGATGCCTTAGCATGCCATCTATTATGAAAATTCAAAACTATTATAGACGCGTATGATTCCTTAATTTATCATTGCATTAAGGGCAGTAGAAAATTGTTTTATTTTAAAGGAACTTTAATAAGACCATAAACACAAGGTAATAAGACCAAATCCAAATAAATAAATAGTGTGTGACGTTTCGGTAACAACGTTGTTACCCTCTTCAGACAAAAGTATTCAGTACTTTCAGAGATTCAGTACTATTGTCTGAATATAGTAACAGCATTGTTACCGAAACGTCACACACTATTTATTTATTTGAATTTGGTCTTATTACCTTGTGTTTATAATCTATAATCCAAATTGTGCCTTATCATGAATCTATAATAGTTTTGAATTTCATAACAGATGGCACGCTAATGCATCATAACTATAAAATGCATCATGTGTTTCTACGCAGGACATAAACGGCAGGCTGATGGGAAAGTTGTTGCTGTGACAACTGGAGAAGGGAGAACCAAACTCACCACCTTGAAATCCTCCTATCCTGTGAGTATTTGTGACAATATTGTCTTCTTCTTCTTTCTTATCTTCACACTGAGTGAAGTAGAATGCATCTGCCTTTGTCATTAAGACTAGGAGCACTACTCAGTGGCAGGCTGACTTAGCTTCAAAATAAATGGCCACCTCTGACATGAGGAACAGACGCCATGTGCAGCCGCTCCTAACATGGAGTACAAACACTGCCCATCCTGTATCCCTGGATTAGGAGCCCTTACAGGGTACTATCAGCTGGGCCAGCTGAGCCCAGGTTTTTTAGTGAGCTTGTTACTGCTCCCCCTCCTCCTTTTTCATCCGGGTTTGGAACCGGCAAGGGCGGAGTTATGACAATATTGTAAATGGCACAATCTGAATGACAACATATGTGAGAGGCACATTAGGTAAATGGGGGGGGGGGGGGGGGTGGGGTCGGTGGAAGGATGGTCTAAACCATTGGTTTTCGACCGCTACGACCCGAGTTCAATTCCCGCATTGGGCACTTTTTTCTGATTTAAAAAAAAAAAATGCCTCCAATGGCCCCTGATTCTTTCAAAAATCCAACCCCACCAGCGAGTGCAAGTAACCAAATGTGGCTCAGGCACATTTTTAAGTGCAAAATTGAAACTGCTTTTCACATAGTGTAGACATGTGGTGCACTTACAGTAAAAGCAGTCAGCCTACTTCTACCCGCCATGATTATCATGGCCTGTACCACGTGTACTAGGGATAAGCAAAAAAAAAACATTAGATAAACTGTGTATGAGCTGTCCAGTTACATTGTACTACTGAGCATGTATATGATTGTGGCATGTGTTGCTGGTTAAGTATTCATGCTAGGATTACACAATCCAATCTAGATAATATTCTTGTGTAACAATACATATTAAAATTTTACAAAAATAAATTTACTGGCAATGCATTTCTTTTAAATATAATCAAATATTATCTCTACAGACCTTACTGCAATGATATGAGTTATTGAATGAGAGGGCTTGGCTCATCAGTAGTGAACCCTCTCAGCGGTTTCGCCAAATTAACCGCTGAGAGGGTTCACTACTGATGAGCCAAGCCCTCTCATTCAATAACTCATATCATTGCAGTAAGGTCTGTAGAGATAATATTTGATTATATTTAAAAGAAACGCATTGCCAGTAAATTTATTTGTCTAAAATTTTAACGATAGATGGCAATTAAATTTAATTTACTAATAACAATATATTTAAGTGCAACTAACTCATGTCTATACATTTAGAAATATTTTTATTTATACTTACAAAGAGGGTAACAAAGAACTTAATAAGTTACTTTCAGCTCGCTGGTGGGGCTAGAATTGTACAAACATGGAGTGACTAAAGCCATTTATTTATTAAGAAAAAGGACATCTCCTTATCGTGCAACTGAAACTTGCTGATGCCTTGCGCCATCTATCATGATAATCAAGAATTGGTATTTGGCCATTTCTGGAATAATTAAAAATCAATGAATAGTTGATATTTATTCCGATAGATGGTGCCAAGCCATCAGCAACTTTCATTTGCACGATAAGGAGATGCCTTTTTCATAATTTATTAACCTTATCCCAGTACAATGTCACATTTGTACTATTTGTTCACAAAGCTATTTATTATTTTAAGACCTACCAGAGAAGAAGAGATGTGGGAACTTTCAGTCTAAATGGAAGATGACAGATCCCTGCTGTTCTTCCATCCATGCTGTCTGCCATAGTGGCTCAACATCTCCTCTCTTCTCTGGTGAACATTGCATTAAAGATCTCTTCTTCTTCTTTCTTATCTCCACTCAATCATATGAGGGTATCAAGCTTGTAGAGCTTGAGACTTGACAACCATCATGACTGGGTGAAGTAGAATGTGTCTGCCTTTGTCATTAAGACTGAGAGCACTACTCAGTGGCAGGCCGACTTAGCTCCAATATGAAATGGCCACCTCTAACATGAGGAACAGACGTCATGTGCAGCCGCTCCTAACATGGAGTACAAACGCTGCTCATCCTGTATCCCTGGATTAGGAGCCCTTACAGGGTACTATCAGCTGGGCCAGCTGAACCCAGGTTTTTTACCAAGCTTGTTACTGCTCCCCCTCCTCCTTTTTCATCCGGGCTTGGGACCGGCAAAGGCGGAGTTGTATTATAGATGATGACACAATTTGGATTATAGATTATAAACATAAGGTAACAAACAAATTAATGAAATGTTTGTGACATTTCGGTAACAGTGTTATTACTATCTTCAGGAAAAAGTATTGCAAGTACTTTTGTCTGATGATGGTAATAATGCTTTTATTATGTTAAAAACATTTCATTAATTTGGATTCGGTCTTGTTACCTTTGTTTCATGGTATTTCATATTTTTTGGCTTTTTTTTTTTTGTGTGAAAAATGTAGTAATTTTTTAAATTAACACATTATTTAGCTTTAAGTGAATATTTAAAAGTATATATACAGTAGAACCTTCCTTTAGTGGACACCTCTCTACAAAAGACAGTTTCATTTGCAAAATTACCATTTTTACTATTATATAAATCCATGGTCTTAATGTTGTGTGCATGACTCCATATAGGTTATATGCCAGTTACGTTAAAGCGCAGTTTTATCCAAGATTTCCCCGAGGTCACCTACAGAGAGGTGTAACTTGGACTTTGACCTGGTATTAAATGGCCGCCTCTAACATGAGGAACAGACGCCTTGTGCAGCCGCTCCTAACATGGAGAACAGACACTGCTGATTATCCTGTAACCCAAGAATAGGAGCCCTTACAGGGTACTATCAGTCGGACCAACTGAAACCTGGTTTTTTAACGAGCTTGTTACTGCTCCCCTTCCTCCTTTTACATCCGGGCTTGGGACCGGCAATGGCGGAGTATAAGTAAAAAAAAAAAATGTCTTAATACTGTCACAGCTTGACCCTACTGGTTCTTCTGCGACAATGCGCTTCTTCCGCCGTGGATCACCTGCCCGGGCTCCTGTTGCTCTTCTTTGTAGCTCTTCCCTGCAGGCCACCCGAAAGACGTCCAGAAGAGCAGCAGCGACAGGCGAGAGTAACGACAGTAGGCGGCACCAAGACTTCAAACACTACCTTTATTGTCATCCACTACTAAACATTACATTTAAATGAGGTAATAAACAATGGGTATTTACATTATGTTACATCCTGGGGCCAACATAAAAGTGTATTTACAATCATTTTCCCCAGGAAACAGGACCACAGCCGTCGGCGATTCCCACATCAGTTTCAGAAGCAAAACAGGCGAAAGCGGCATCTATTGGCGGAGGTTGTAGTCATTTGGAGGCCTAACACGCGACAATACCTTGTGTTTACTGTATTATAGAATTCATCAGGCTTCAGTATATGATCTTGATTATCCAAACTAATCTTTAATCCTACAGTCTAACTTTCAGTTACCAAAGATTCAGTCGCATTCTATTTTACTATTATATGATTTTACAGTACTTCTTGGCTACTTAATGCATATTTTCCTATTTGACACATATGAATATGTGCTAAATTTGTTATATAGGCAATATAGAACATACAGCAGAACACCTTATTATAAAAGCCTCTTTTATAACGACAGATAGTCAGATTTTGTCTGATGATGGTAACAATGCTGTTACCGAAATGACAACACACTATTTTTCTATCTGGATTTGGTCATATTACCTTGTGTTTAGTTTTAAAATCACCAATTGTTTCAACATATATGTATAAAATCATGGTCCCAGGTGTAAGTGAGGTTCAGCTGTAGTGGGTTTGGTACATCTAGCTGTGTTTTAGAGGATTCAAACCCAGAACCATCTAAACACAGTTAGATGTAAAACGACATTTGAAATACTATCCCGCATGTGTTTCTTTTCAACGAAAAATCTAAATTTATTTCAAGGAGAAATAACAATTATTTCTAACCTTATGGATGAGGTATGAAAGGATAAATTGTGAAGAGTAATGATAAACGGAAAAATAAAAGTGTCCAGGGATGGGAATCGAACCCACAGTGTTCCGCTAACCGGGCAGATGCCATGTCCTACTAGGCTACCCTGGACATATTTAGATGTGCCAAACCCACTACAGCTGAACCTCACTATTACCTGGGACCATGATTTTATACATTTTAATACCCATAGTTGAAACAATTGTAACTTTATGATTTTATAACTAAATACAAGGTAATATGACCTAATAAAAGTGTGACATTTCGGTAGCAGCATTGTTACCATCATCAGACAAATCAGACTATGTTTCTGTCATATTAGAAGCTTTCATAATAAGGCTCCCACTGTATGTTTATATTGCCTATATAAGAAATGTATCACATATTCATATTGCCACATGGAAATTAGGGAAGACAAAACTTCAGGAGGAGACAACAATTTATTTCAGGCAAGGACAAAACTATCAATGGTAAACAAAAGATAAGCCACGAGGTAAATTTACAGAGTAGCAAGATATAAACAAAAATGACCACTCTGTTAATAAAATAATAAAATTAATAAATACTTTGTTACAATATGTAAAAATAAAAAGGCATACCCTGACCAGGAGCACATGTGCTTTTTCAGATGGCAGAGCGCCATCTTGATATATCAAGAAACTGGTTTGGCCAAATATCAGGGAACAGGCTAAATCAATGTTTAGTTGATTTCTGTTCCACTAGATGGCGCACTGCCATCTGAAAAGCACATGTGCTCCTGGTCAGGATATGGCTCTTTTATTTTTAACGCCTGACCTTTTTATTATTTTTTTCTATCATTTTTTCACATATTCAAATGTGTCAAATTGGAATGCGACTAAATCTTTGGTTCATTATAGCCTATGATTTCACTATAGCCACTATATTATAAACTTAAAATAGAGTTATAAATGGGAGTCTGTTTGAAGAAAGGTTTGCCTATATCTCAGTCCACTGTATTGATGTTTTATTGTATATAAGAAGTAGACAAAAAGATGTATATATATAATATCAAAAAAGTTTAAAAGATATGAACACAAGGTAATAAGACCAAATCCAAATAAATAAATAGTATGTGACGTTTTGGTAACAGTGTTGTTACCATCTTCAGACAAAAGTGCTAAATGAGAAATTTTACCACAGCATGTTTCAAATAGCTTACTGTTGTCAAGTAACTCAAGTTACTGTTATAACAGTAACTATTTAAAATATGCTGTGGTAAAATTTCCCATTCAGGACCTTTGTCTGAAGATGGTAAGAACGCTGTTACCGAAACGTCACACACTATTTATTTATTTGGATTTGGTCTTTATTACCTTGTGTTTATAATCTTTAATCCAAATTGTGCCTTATCATTTAAAAGAAATAGACAAGAAGTTCAGGTGACCCAGAGCAATAAAACATGACATCTATCTCACATTCAAACATAATATGCAAATATAGAAGTAACAAAGTGCCGGAGGTCTAATGGAGTTACACCCCTCTGTCAAGGAGTGGAGCCCCTCTGTCAACTCTGTCAAGGAGTTATACCCCTCTGTCAAGGAGTTACACCCCTCTGTCAAGGAGTGGAGCCCCTCTGTCAACTCTGTCAAGGAGTTATACCCCTCTGTCAAGGAGTTACACCCCTCTGTCAAGGAGTGGAGCCCCTCTGTCAACTCTGTCAAGGAGTTATACCCCCTCTGTCAAGGAGTTACACCCCTCTGTCAAGGAGTGGAGCCCCTCTGTCAAGGAGTGGAGCCCCTCTGTCAACTCTGTCAAGGAGTTACACCCCTCTGTCAAGGAGTGGAGCCCCTCTGTCAACTCTGTCAAGGAGTTATACCCCTCTGTCAAGGAGTTACACCCCTCTGTCAAGGAGTTACACCCCTCTGTCAAGGAGTGGAGCCCCTCTGTCAACTCTGTCAAGGAGTTATACCCCTCTGTCAAGGAGTTACACCCCTCTGTCAAGGAGTGGAGCCCCTCTGTCAAGGAGTGGAGCCCCTCTGTCAACTCTGTCAAGGAGTTACACCCCTCTGTCAAGGAGTGGAGCCCCTCTGTCAACTCTGTCAAGGAGTTATACCCCTCTGTCAAGGAGTTACACCCCTCTGTCAAGGAGTTACACCCCTCTGTCAAGGAGTGGAGCCCCTCTGTCAACTCTGTCAAGGAGTTATACCCCTCTGTCAAGGAGTTACACCCCTCTGTCAAGGAGTTACACCCCTCTGTCAAGGAGTGGAGCCCCTCTGTCAACTCTGTCAAGGAGTTATACCCCTCTGTCAAGGAGTTACACCCCTCTGTCAAGGAGTGGAGCCCCCTCTGTCAAGGAGTGGAGCCCCTCTGTCAACTCTGTCAAGGAGTTACACCCCTCTGTCAAGGAGTGGAGCCCCTCTGTCAACTCTGTCAAGGAGTTATAACCCCTCTGTCAAGGAGTTACACCCCTCTGTCAAGGAGTTACACCCCTCTGTCAAGGAGTTACACCCCTCTGTCAAGGAGTGGAGCCCCTCTGTCAACTCTGTCAAGGAGTTATACCCTCTGTCAAGGAGTTACACCCCTCTGTCAAGGAGTGAAGCCCCTTGCAATGTGTGAAGCTCCATTTTATTTTTTCCAATGTAGAAAATGAAATGGTGACAAAAGTTACTATTACGGGTTATCACACAAAAAAAACAATAAACTAGGGCCTACAGTAACTTAAACATAGAAAAAAGTACACTCAGGAGTACAACACCAACAACAAAAAGGGGGTAAAAAAAAACCAAGATTTGTTAAATAAAATAAAAACACAGTACTTATCTTTATTGTTGCTTAGGTAGGGATCGGACCGGGGTTACGCAGGGAATGCGAAGAGATCACCAGACACGGATAAAATACAAGAGAACACTATAAGCATCTCTACACAAAACTTCATCCCACACTCCTCTCTCGCATTCCCTTAAACCCCCTTTATATACAAACATGGCCACATTCGTTTAATGAGAAGGCGGGAGAGATTGGTTCACTATCAAACAACATTTTCCCACTAAAATCTGAGATAAGATTTAAAAAATGAAAATATTTGTCAATATAATTTGACAGTGGTACCGCGGGGCAATCAAAGTGTAAATAAGAAAGAATTGTAATAATCACAGGCTGCGGTATCAGAAAGATTTTGACAGTCATTTTATTTGGTTCTTGAAGTAAGAGCCACTTCGGCCAGTAAAGTTTTTATTTTTCAAAGTTTCGACAATTTTTTTTTATCCTTATCAGGAAAAAATAAACTTTATAGAAAGGCATTAAAAATATGTTTGATGTATTAGGGTGTTCTCATGCGGCCTTTCAAATTAATGCATGAGAACTCCATAATACCTCAAACATATTTTTAATGCCTTTCTATAAAATGATAAAGCACAATTTGGATTATAGATTATAAACACAAGGTAATAAGACCAAATTCAAATAAATAATTAGTATGTGATGTTTCGGTAAACAATACTGTTACCGTTAAGGCACAATTTGGATTATAGATTATAAACACAAGGTAATAAGACCAAATTCAAATAAATAATTAGTACAGTAAAACCCCTCTATAGTGAACCCCAATGGGACAGAGCTTTTGGTTCACTATAGCCACGGTTCACTATAGCCACGGTTTGGCTATTTTTTTTTACTTTTCAAAAATTTTAGACTGTATAATTAAAAAACAGCCATACACACAAGTAGAGGCTGCCTCTTAATAGTGGTCACTTTATTTTAATTCCCTTAATTGACTAATTTCCTTATATTAATACTGAATAATAATAGAAATCATTAGATAATAGGTTCTTCTTATGATTAACATACATGTACCTCAATGTCTAAGTTAAAAATCAAGACAAATCCTAGGCAAAGTTTTATTAAATATATATTCAAAGATATGAAATGATTTTAAAACATCATTATCACATTATATAATACAATTTTTACTTGAAAAAATGGCTCTAATACCTTGTTGTTTCAAAGCATTCTTCCAAGCATTGCACCATTCAAATAAAGTTAGTGTTTTTCTTCCATTTCATGTTTCCCCATATTCTTCTAGGTCTAGATTTCGTTTTTTTTTTTAACCTGCCATGCAAAACATTGCTGACTTTAAAATCACCATAGTTAATGGCATAAAAATAATTTTTGTTTCATCACGGGACCGTTTATTTGGACTTTTTTTTTTTTAGCCCTAAAACGTACGATCGCGATCGCGGCAAAAGTTGAAGTTGATTCCTCTTTGTAACAATTTTTAATAACTTTATATTTTATCTTTTATAATAGAAAAGTTATATTCTCTTATTTTAATATGTTCTTAACATTTTGCCTATGTTGTTTCACTTTGAAAAGTTCTGAAAATGGCCTTTTTTTTTTTTTAAAGAAATAATGCTTTTGTTTTTAAAATGCCTTTGTTTTCTTCATTTTGGAAGCCATTTGCATTTTTTATATTTCAAATTTAAAGGATGCAAAGATATTCTAATTAATAAAAAGTATAATGTGTAAAAATTTATGCAACATACAGCAAAAATAAAGTGCAAAAATCAAACAAACAATGCCGCTAAATTTATTGTTTTGAAATCGCGATCCGCTAGCTTTAAACATGCTCAAAATTTTGTTTTTTAATTTTTTTTTTTAAATTACAATTCTAAGTTCGTTATAAGCATAGTATTTTTAATAGATTTTATCATTTTGGGACCCGAAATAGGTTCGTTATAGGGGTAGTTCGTTATTCTAAAAATCGCAAAGTTCGTTATAACGATGGTATTTTCAATGGAATGGAATTGGGAATCGGCGTGGGTTCGTTATAAGGGAAGGTTCGTTATATCCAGGGTTCGTTATAGCGGGGTTTTACTGTATGTGATGTTTTGGTAAACAATATCACCAAACGTTCGGTAAACGATGTTACCAAAAACGTCACACACTAATTATTCATTTGGATTTGGTCTTATTACCTTGTTCCTTTCTATAAAGTTTATTTTTTCCTGACAAGGACAAAATATTTTTGTCAAAAAAATAAAAGCTCTACTGCCTGAAGTATCTCTTACTTCAAGAACAATGAATGCCGGCCAGGCAACCTCTATCTCTTTATTTAATGTCGCCACCATTTCCAGCCACAAATCAAATTGTGTAATCTCATACAAGAAAATAAGACCTAATCCAAATAATTTAATAGTGTGTGACGTTTCGGCAACAGCATTGTCGCCATCATCAGACAAAAGAATAAATATTTTGTCTGATGATGGTGACAATGCTGTTCCTGAAACGTCACACACTATTATATTATTTGGATTAGGTCTTATTTTCTTGTATTATAATCTATAATCCAAATTGTGGTTTATCATTGTGTAATCTCTCAGTTTATCTCTCCATGACCTGTGTGTCAGTAATGTCCATCAAACTTGTGCAAGGTAAATATGGCTGTGTAGCTCCGTCTCCTAGCTCCCGCTCATGCCAGCCGATTGGCCAGCTGCCCGTGGGTGTATCCAGTGGTGTATGGAGGCGGGCTAGTAGGAGGAGACTATGTCCACCTTTCCCTAGAGGTGGGGCCAAGAGCTGCTGTAGTGGTCACATCCCAGTCCTTCCCCAAGGTACATATATGTTGTTTGATCCCTCTGCAGAGCTACAAGGCGCGTCCCCAGGTGGCGGATAGGGAACGACCTTCATATATGAAGTTCAGCTGCGAAACAAGCAGAATAACTGATGAATAAGCAGTCGTGGACCAACAGAAGCATTGTTAGAAAGAGGAGAAAGACTTCTTTAAAAATCCTGAGTTCAACTGACTCTGTTGATAGAACTCAAGGGTCCCTCTCCAGGGATATGGAAGAGATGCGTCTGTACTCATGTTAGAGTCTGCAGCAAAGGCATCTGCTTCCATGTTAGGAATGGCCTTAAATTGCAGGCAAAGTCAGACTTTCATCAAAGTGTGCCTGGATCATGGTGCCATGATCAATGAAAGCTGCACCCCTACACCCCATTCCATGAGATAAAGCTCGAGGAGCATGAACTCGTGGAATTTGTATAATCTTTACACAAGGGAATAAGAAACAACAACAACATAGAGTAAAACCCCGCTAATACGAACCCTGGATATAGCGAACCTTCCCTTTAACGAACCTAAGGCGATTCCCAATTCCTTTCCATTGAAAATACCATCGTTATAACGAACTTTGTGATTTTTTATATAACGAACCTATTTTAGGTCCTAAAATAATAAAATCTATTAAAAATACTATGCTTATAACGAACTTAAAATTGTAATTTAAAATAAAATTAAAACAACAAAATTTTGAGCATGTTTCAGCTCACGGATCGCGATTTCAAAACAATAAATTTAGCGGTATTTTTTGTTTTCATTTACATTCTATTTTTGCTGTATGTTGCATAAATTTTTACATATTATACTTTTTATTAAATAGAATATCTTTGCAACCATAAAATTTGAAATAGAAAAAAAAATGCAAATAGCTTCCAAAATAAAGAAAACAAAAGCATTCTAAAAACAAAAACGTTATTACTTAAAAACCATTTTCAAAACTTTTCAAAGTGAAACAACACAGGCCAAATTTCAGAACACATGTTAAATTAAAAAAAATAACTTTTCTGTTATAAGAGATAAAATAGAAGGCTATTAAAATTGTTTACAAAGAGAAATCAACCTCAACTTTTGCCGCGATCGTACGTGTTTGGGCTAAAAAAAAAGTCCAAATAAACGGGCCCGTGATGCAACCAAATTTATTTTTTTATGCCATGAACTATGGCGATTTTAAGGCCAGCAATGGTTTGCATGACAGATTCAAAACAAAAGGAAATCTAGACTTATGAAGAAAATGTGGAAACATCAAATCAAAGAAAAACACAATAACTTTATTTGAAAGGTGCAATGTTTGAAGAGTGCTTTGAAGCAACAAAGTATTAGAGCCATTTTTTCAAGTAAACATTGTATTATATAATGTGATAAAGATGTTTTTAAATCATTTTATATCATTGAATATATGTTTAATAAAACTTTGCCTAGGAGTTGTCTTGATTTTGAAATTAGACATAGAAGTACATGTATGCTAATGATAAGAAGAACCTATCATCAAATAATTTCTTTTATTATTCAGTATTAATGTAAGGAAATTGGTCAAATATGGGAATTAAAACAAAGTGACCACTATAAAGAGGCAGCCTCTTCCAGTATGTATGGCTGTCCTTTAATTATACAGTCTAAAAATTTTGAAAAGTAAAAAAAAAAAATAGCCAAACAGTGGCTATAGTGAACCAAAAGCTCTGTCCCATTGGGGTTCACTATAGAGGGGTTTTACTGTATATGTAATCCATGTCTTCTATTTTTAGATTTCTGTTTGCCGGTCCCAAGCCCAGATGAATAAAGAGGAGGGGGATCAGTAACAAGCTCACTAAAAAGCCTGGGTTCAGCTGTCCCGGCTGACAGTACCCTGTAAGGACTCCTGATCCAGGGATACAGGATGAGCAGCGTTTGTACTCCATGTTAGGAGCAGCTGCACATGGCGTCTGTTCCTCATGTCAGAGGCGGTCATTTCTTTTGGAGCTAAGTCGGCCTGCCACTGAGTAGTGCTCCCAGTCTTAATGACAAAGGCAGACACATTCTAATTCACCCAGTCATGATGGTTGTCAAACAGATACCATCAAGGGTCACAACTTGACACCCTAATATGATTAAGTGGAGATAAGGAAGAAGAAGAAGAAGATAGATTTCTGTGAGATATGTATATCAGTGAACCCACCACTGATGAGCCAGGCCCTCCTTTTAATTTTTCCATTGCAGTAAGGGCAGTAGAAATTGTTTAATTTCAAAAAGAATCTTACGCCTTTAAAATAGTTTCGAATTTTGATAAAAGATGGCGCGCTAGTGCATCATATCTGCTAATGCTTGCTTGAAGTTTTGAATGAAAGGTAATACAAAGTATCTACCATGTTTTGAAGTTTTGAATGAAAGGTAATACAAAGTATCTACCACATGTTTTATACTTTCAAACATAGCATTTTAAAAAATGCTCTAATGGCCCCTGATTCTTGTAAAAGTCTAACCCCACCCAGCGAGTGCAAGTAACCAAACGGGGCTTTGGCACATTTGTAAGTGCAAAAGTCAAACTGCTTTTCACATGTGTAGACATGTGGTGTACTTACAGTAGAAGCAGTCGCCAACTTCTACCCCACCATGATTATCATGGCCTGTACCATGTGTACACACACACACACACTATGGATAATAAAAAATATATATATACAGTTAAACCTGTCTTTAGCGCCCCTTCTTGGGACTCACCAAAATAGGGTGCTATAGAGAGGGGGTGCTATAGAGAAAGGTCACTTTTAATGTGAAATCTTTACATTTTAATGGTTAAAACCGGGCGCTATAGAGAGGAAGACGCTATTTAGAGGGGGCGTTACAGACAGGTTTAACTGTACATATAAATAGAAGTGATTTGGTAGGGGTCCATAGAGATCCATATCCCTGTCATTGTGTGGAGCCTTATGAGGCACAAAGCTCCTTTATTTATTATTATATTTGGTTGTTAAATCTATTTTTAAAACTACACCAGTCTCCTATGAGAGATGGCCTAAAACATGACTAAATCTGGTTTCTCCTGGAAATGGTCTTTTATCAACAACAAAAACAACAACAAAAAGCCTTTATTCAGGGTCACTGACCCTATACAGGATTCACCAGAGGTATGCATAAGAACAAAGCAGTGAGACAAAGGATGGTCTCTTATCAGAGACTCTATTATGTCAGACCGAATCTTGAGAAGTCTTTCAACAAAAACAGAGTCTCTGTTGAGAGGTCATCTCCAGAAGAGACCAGGGGGCTCTGGCACATTTGTAAGTGCAAAGTCGAGCTGCTTTTCACATGTCTAGACATGTGGTGCACTTACAGTAAAAGCAGTCGCCTACTTCTACCCACCATGATTATCATGGCCTGTACCACATGTACTAGGGATAAGCAAAAATAAAAATATACCATATTTAGCCATTTTTTTAGGCTATGGTCTCATGGGAGACTCTGCTAAATAATAATTTGACTTTACATGAAGCTGGTTAGATGGGGCAAGGAATGATTAAACAAACAAGAAGAACTGTACAGGTGTACGGCAGCACCTCCCCAGACCTGGACTGCAGACAGGACATCGAGGCTGTGGTGGCAGATCATGGACTCCTCTGTCTGCTGCCAGATCCCCTGGTGGCCTTCAAGTCTGCCCGGCTCAGCCAGAGGCAGCAGCTGCGGCTGGAGAAGTCCGGAAGTCTGGTACTGCTGGACTGGTTCACAGCCGGGAGGTACGCCAGCGGCGAGGTCTGGGCCTTTGACAAGTGAGTGCAGCTGTCCCATTTCATCTTGTTTCAAGAGTAGTACTTGTTGCTCTGTTCTTAGTAGTTAGTACATGTGGTACAGGCCATGATAATCATGGTGGGTAGTTAGCGACCGCTTCTACTGTAAGTGCATCACATGTCTACACATGTAAAAGCAGTTTGACTTTTACACTTACAAATGTGCCAGGGCCCCGTTTAATTACTTGCACTCGCTGGTGGATTTGGACTTTTGCATGAATCAGGGGTCATTGGAGCATTTTTTTAATTAGAAAAAAGTGTCCAATGCGGGATTCGATCCTGGGTCATAGCAGTCGTACACCAACAGTTTAAACCACCCTTCCACCAACCCTCTTTCTCTGTTCTTTTAAATAAATTGACAAAATGTCTACCAATTATTGATGATCTTAGTTAATATGCAACGTAGAACCTCCAAGCACTCATGCTAGTAGACAGCTCCACACAAAAGACAGTTTCCATCACCAAAATGACCATTTTCATCATTTAGCTGCTCTCTGGTAAGAGGTCACCTCTCTCTGGAAACCTTTTCTCTGCAACTAGGTGTTGTCCTGTTATACTGTACTAATACATTAAATGTTGAACAAATGAAAACATTAAGACGCGAATGTTTCTTTCCACGAATAAATTAAAATTATAGTCATTACTGCGATGAAAAAATATTGGGAGGGCTTGGATCATCAGTGGTGAACTCTCCCAGCGGTTTCGCCAATTTAATCTACCAAACCACATCTTTAAAAGCTCTAATACTGTATTGAATCATTCTACTTTTATATGCTACATTGAAGGATGGAATCTTAGAAATGGTATTTAAGAAAACTTTATACCTAAGCTCTTTTAGGACAGTAGACGGGGGTCGGTGGAGGGCTGGTTAAACTGTTTGGTTTTCGACCACTACGACCCGGGTTTGATTCCCGCATTGGACACTTTTTCTGTTCAAAAAAAAAAAAAAAATGCTCCAATGGCCCCTGATTCTTGCAAAAGTCCAACCCCACCACCGAGTGCAAGTAACCAAACAGGGCTCTAGCATACTTGTAAGTGTAAAAGTCTAACTTATTTACACATGTGTAGACATGTGGTGTACTAAAAGAAGTTGTGAACTACTACACACCATGATTATCATGGCCTGTACCGCGTGTGTGATAGGAATAATTAAAAAATAAAAATTTCTTTCTCTATGCCACAAACAATTATTGTGCTCATCAAAAAGTTGGAAAAAAATGTTCCCCAAAACCCATGATAGAGGCCATGATAATCATGGTTGTTGGAAGTTTGTAACTGCTGTGTTAAGTATAACACATGTTTTCATATGTGTAGAAGCACTTTCAACTTTGCAATTAAAAATGATGGAATCTCTCTTTTGGTAATTTATATTTAATGGTAGGGTATAAACACAAGGTAATAAGACCAAATCCAAATACATAAATAGTGTGTGACGTTTCGGTAACAGTGTTGTTACCATCTTCAGAAAAAAGTACTAAATGAGAAATTTTACCACAGCATGCTTCAATTGTGCCTTATCATTAATGGTAGGGTGTTTAACTTGTGAAAGTATCTGGAGACAATAAATAAGTTATCAAATTTTGTATTGTTTCAATGCAGGTTTTAAACCCAGATCCAAAAATGACACTTCAGAAACCTCCATTCCATCACCACCTTCTAACATAAACTGATTTTTTTAAAACTAGCTCTTACACTGTTGCTGTACTTCCAACAATGAGTCCATTTTTGACCAATTGTTGATGTGTCTCAATGAAAACTTACTATACAACACGCAATTTTTTTAAATTATTATCCTTAGAACACGTGGTACAATCCATGATAATCATGTTATTAGTTGGCAACTGATTTTACTGTAAATGCACCACATGTCTACAAATGTAGATAGCAGTTTTACTTTTGCATTTAAAAATGTGCCAGAATGCCTTTAGGTTACTTGCACTTACTGGTAAGATTGGACTTTTGCAAGAATCAGGGGTCATTGGAGTAATTTTTTTTTTTAATTAAGAAAAAAAGTGCCCAAAGCCTGCAGTATCCAATCCTAGGTTATGGCTGTCAGCAATCGTTGGTTTATAAAACTCCGCCTTTGCCGGTCCCAAGCCCGGATGAAAAAGAAGGAGGGGGAACAGTAACAAGCTCACTAAAAAACCTGGGCTCAGCTGGCCCAGCTGATAGTACCCTGTAAGGGCTACTAATCCAGGGATACAGGATGAGCAGCATTTGTACTCCATGTTAGGAGCAGCTGCACATGGTGTCTGTTCCTCATTTCAGAGGTGGCCATTTATTTTGGAGCTAAGTCGGCCTGCCACTGAGTAGTGCTCCCAGTCTTAATGATAAAGGCAGACACATTCTACTTCACCCAGTCAAGATGGTTATCAAACAGACATCATCAAGGGTCACAACTTGAAACCCTAATATGATTGAGTGGAGATAAGAAAGAAGAAGAAGGGTTTATAACACTTGTCCATATACCCCCCACAGAATGTAAATCCATTTGGATATCATCCAGTGAATCTATACCACCTACACCAATGTTCTCAGAATCTCTATTAACAGAAAATGTATTTGATAAGGCACAATTTGAATTATAGATTATAAACACAATAAGACCAAATCCAAATAAAAAGTGTGTGACGTTTCGGTAACAGCATTGTTACCATCTTCAGACAATTCAGCACTTTTGTCTGAAGATGGTAACAACGCTGTTAACGAAATGTCACACACTATTTATTTATTTGTATTTGGTCTTATTACCTTGTTTAAAAAAATATTTATTAAACAAACCCAGCTTATAGATGTTTAATTATTATTAGAAGCTTCTCCACTATACACAGCAAAACCTCAATATAACAGCCTCTTGGCACTCTGTGATGGCTGACCTGTGTATCAAAGATCCCACTACATGATGAAGTACAGTAGAACCTCCATGTAAAGGACACCTAATTGTAAAGCCAAAATGTCCTTTAGGGTGAGGTGTCCTCTTACCGAAGAGTTGCTAAATAGTAAAAATGGTAATTTTGCAAATGAAAACTGTCCTTTGTAGAGAGGTGTCCACTAAAGGGAGTTTCTACTGAAATTTTTAATTTTGACAAAAAAAATCAGAAGCAACAAAAAAAATGAATAGGCAATTTTTCAACCACTATAGAGTCAAATTAACTCAATTAGGTTTAGTCGTGTCTTAAGCTGAAATTTCATCTATCCAGTCTCTCTTCCCAATGGTAGCCACCTAAGAAAGGATTTATTGTTTTTTATCATCCATCAAATCGACATTTGGTGATTATATGGACAAAAAGTTTCCAATTTGATCTGTTGGTGACATTCTTTGACAGCTCATTTAGTAACATTCCAGCCGCTTTCTTGAACCCTTCCAGCCAGCTCATTGGAGGTCTTCCTCACTTTCTTCCTCCTTCAATTTTTCCCAATAACATCATCTTTTCTAACCAATTTTTATCAAAAATTGGCCCGATTGAAGACTCTAGCTGTCATTGTGGCAACGAATTCCAGGACTCGAGACACCTACTGCTGGAATGCCCACTCTTCTTCACCGCTAGACAACAGACAATGTGTAATGTTGTATATCTATATCAATTTGTAAATAGCAGAGAGAATTATCATAGGTTTAACTATTTTTTGTAGATATATTTATGATTTTCTTTCAAACCTGAAAGATTCAGGTTCCTAATATATATTATTGTTTCTCTTTTTATTTTTGATTACCTTTTCTTGTATAATATGTTTATAACTGTTTCTGTTTAAAATGTAAAATGACACAATTATCCCTAGCCAAGATATCGCGTTTTGTGTGTTGAAATAAATAAATAACCAATTTGTTATCATTATATTCCCTCTCAAAGTTTATCATTAAAGTGTGGGCATTACTTCAGCAACTTAGGTTGTGTTCCATGTTGTACTTGCAGGCTGGAATCCCTCCTCCAAGTGTGGGTGGGAGACCGACTGGTGTTGCGGGACCTGGTGGCCATGGAGGGGACTCGAGGTCTGAAGGACTCCATGGGAACATACAAGGTGGTAGGCTGCTGTATCCTGGGGGGTCCTAGAGTCCAGGCACTCTCCCGCCATCTCCTGGACTCCCTGAGTTCCAGAGAACCGTATGGTAGGTACCACTTGTATCTCACAGAATATTCCTTGAAAGATCGGTCAGGCTTAGTTAAAGTATTTTATTATTAAAAGGTCAGAATACTCTTTTACCAGAACCAAAGTTCTGCATTCTAATCCTAAATTCTAGGCCCCCATGTCCTAGATTTATAGGTCCTACATCCTAGGTTCCCAAGTCTTAGGTATCCAGGTCCTAGGTTCCCAGTTCTTAGTTACTTCAGTCCTAGATTCCCTTGTCTTAAATCCTAGGTTCCCAGGTCTTAGGTATCCAGGTCCTAGGTTCCCAGTTCTTAGTTACTTCAGTCCTAGATTCCCTTGTCTTAAATCCTAGGTTCCCAGGTCTTAGGTATCCAGGTCCTAGGTTCCCAGTTCTTAGTTACTTCAGTCCTAGATTCCCTTGTCTTAAATCCTAGGTTCCCAGGTCTTAGGTATCCAGGTCCTAGGTTCCCAGTTCTTAGTTACTTCAGTCCTAGATTCCCTTGTCTTAAATCCTAGGTTCCCAGGTCTTAGGTATCCAGGTCCTAGGTTCCCAGTTCTTAGTTACTTCAGTCCTAGATTCCCTTGTCTTAAATCCTAGGTTCCCAGGTCTTAGGTATCCAGGTCCTAGGTTCCCAGTTCTTAGTTACTTCAGTCCTAGATTCCCTTGTCTTAAATCCTAGGTTCCCAGGTCTTAGGTATCCAGGTCCTAGGTTCCCAGTTCTTAGTTACTTCAGTCCTAGATTCCCTTGTCTTAAATCCTAGGTTCCCAGGTCTTAGGTATCCAGGTCCTAGGTTCCCAGTTCTTAGTTACTTCAGTCCTAGATTCCCTTGTCTTAAATCCTAGGTTCCCAGGTCTTAGGTATCCAGGTCCTAGGTTCCCAGTTCTTAGTTACTTCAGTCCTAGATTCCCTTGTCTTAAATCCTAGGTTCCCAGGTCTTAGGTATCCAGGTCCTAGGTTCCCAGTTCTTAGTTACTTCAGTCCTAGATTCCCTTGTCTTAAATCCTAGGTTCCCAGGTCTTAGGTATCCAGGTCCTAGGTTCCCAGTTCTTAGTTACTTCAGTCCTAGATTCCCTTGTCTTAAATCCAAGGTTCCCAGGTCTTAGGTATCCAGGTCCTAGGTTCCCAGTTCTTAGTTACTTCAGTCCTAGATTCCCTTGTCTTAAATCCTAGGTTCCCATGTCCTAGAATCCTAAGTTCCCCATTCACAGGGTCTAAAACCAACAGTCTACTACACCTGACTGTGTCCATGTGTACCTACAGAAAAATAGAATATATATACAGTAGAACCTCCATGAGAGGACACTCGCGCTAGAGGACACCTCTCTACAAAGGACAGTTTTCATTTGCAAAATTAGCTTTTTTTACTATTTAGCATCTCTCCGGTAAGAGGATACCTCTCCCTAAAGGACACTTTGGTTCTGCAATTAGGTGTTCTTTACAGGAAGGTTCTACTGTATTTGTATATACAGTAAAACCCCGCTAAGACGAACCATGGATATAACGAACCTTCCCTTATAACGAACTCATCGAAAATCCCAATTCCATTCCATTAAAATTACCATCGTTATAACGAACTTTTCACTTTTCAAACTAGCGAACTATCGCTATAATGAACCCAATTTTGGTCCCAAAATATTAAATTCTATCAAAAATACCATGCTTATAATGAACTTTTAATTTTAATTCTAAAATTCCAAAATTATAATTTTCAAAACTAATTAAAATTTTGTGTGAGCTCTAGCTCACAGATCGCAATTCAAAACAAAGAATTTAGCGACATTGGGTGTTTTTATTTACGTTCTATTTTTATACTGCGCTCTTTTATAAATTTTTCATGCCTTATTGAAAACTAAATTTCTTAACTCTACATTAGGAAAATTCCTTAAAACATGATTTAAATTATTAAAACCAGTTTTAAAAGATAATGGAAGTGCCAAAGAAAAAGTCGCTCGTACCAAGATATCACTTGAAAAGAAATTAACCATCATAAAAGCTATTGAGAGTGGTACATCGCAAGCGGAACTTCGGAAGAAAATGAAAATGAGCAAAAGTAGCATTTCTACGATATGGGGCAAAAAAGAAGACTATATAAAAAAAAAAAAAATGCTACAAAGAGGAATCAATCCCAACTATTGCCGCTATCGTCAGTGTCATTATCCACTTTTAGAAGCCTTGTATACGTAGTTAGTACAAGCTAGGCTTCATTTTAAAAAATGAAGATTTCTTTGCTAGATATGAAACCAAATTTTTGAGGAATATGTTAAAGCAGAAAAAATAACAGACTTATTCAAGTAAGCCTTTGTATCCTATATTGTAATATAATATTTATTTATATAAAAAATATATTTTTATACCTTTTAAAATATTATTAATAAAGTTTTTATTTAATTTTTATATATAAGGTATACTTTTCTTGGATTTTTTTGACATATGGGGGGCAGGTTGCATTTATACTAATTAAATTATCAGAAGAACTGATCAAAAAGGCAATATTTTCACATGATTTTGTTTTTATTTTAATATACAGCTTTAATATATATAAATAGGTTAATTTTTGGGGTAAAAAAGCAGCCAATATTAAGAGGTAGCCTTTTTTTTTTTTTTGCGCATGCCCTTTAATTATATCCTCAAAAAAAATTTAAATACCCAAACCGTGGCTATAGTGAACCGAAAGTCCCGTCCCAATGGGGTTCACTATAGAGGGGTTTTACTGTATAAATTTTTTTTAATTGGATAAAATTTAAAATCCTATTTACAACAGCATAAAATAATTGTTATAATAAGGCACACACAATTTAGATTATAGATTATAAACATAAGGTAATAATACCATACCCAAATAAATAAATAGTGTGTGATGTTTCAGTAACAGCGCTGTTACCAAAACATCACACACTATTTGGATTTGGTCTTATTACCTTGTGAATAATTGTTATACTTCAGTTGAAAGGATGTAGCCAATCTATTTGTATATAAACCATTTTATTTTATTTAAAAAAATAATTTTCTTTGCATCTTTTTTTTTTCCACTGTATAGAAGACAAAAAATCAGGAGGATCTATCAATGCTGGATCATCACAACATCATGTCTGTTTAACCTACCAGATTGCTTAGACTATTGTGTCACTTTTTCTGTTTATAATAGCCAGCATGTAAATGTTTAAATCTTGGTAATGAAACGATAAATCACAATTTGGATTATAGATTATAATACAAGAAAATAAGACCTAATCCAAATAATTTAATAGTGTGTAACGTTTCGGCAACAGCATTTTCACCATCATCAGACAAAAGAATAAATTATTTATTCTTTTGTCTGATGATTGATGTGACAATGCTGTTACGGAAACATCACACACTATTAAATTATTTGGATTAGGTTTTATTTTCTTGTATTGGTAATGAAACCTAATGTGAAACTATGTAAATAAGTTTTTTTAAATTGTAGAAATCTAACAATAAGAGAGGTTGCCTTAGTTACTGCTCTTTAACTTAAAGTAACAAAAGTAAGAAAGGATTATCATCAAATTTATTTTATTTTTTGGATCAAGCGATTGAATAAATTCCATTCTGATAAGGCACAATTTGGATTATAGATTATAAACACAAGGTAATAATAAGGCACAATTTGGATTATAGATTATAAACACAAGGTAATAATAAGGCACAATTTGGATTATAGATTATAAACACAAGGTAATAATAAGGCACAATTTGGATTATAGATTATAAACACAAGGTAATAATAAGGCACAATTTGGATTATAGATTATAAACACAAGGTAATAATAAGGCACTATTTGGATTATAGATTATAAACACAAGGTAATAATAAGGCACAATTTGGATTATAGATTATAAACACAAGGTAATAATAAGGCACAATTTGGATTATAGATTATAAACACAAGGTAATAATAAGGCACAATTTGGATTATAGATTATAAACACAAGGTAATAATAAGGCACAATTTGGATTATAGATTATAAACACAAGGTAATAATAAGGCACAATTTGGATTATAGATTATAAACACAAGGTAATAATAAGGCACAATTTGGATTATAGATTATAAACACAAGGTAATAATAAGGCACAATTTGGATTATAGATTATAAACACAAGGTAATAATAAGGCCCAATTTGGATTATAGATTATAAACACAAGGTAATAATAAGGCCCAATTTGGATTATAGATTATAAACACAAGGTAATAATAAGGCACAATTTGGATTATAGATTATAAACACAAGGTAATAATAAGGCACTATTTGGATTATAGATTATAAACACAAGGTAATAATAAGGCACAATTTGGATTATAGATTATAAACACAAGGTAATAATAAGGCACAATTTGGATTATAGATTATAAACACAAGGTAATAATAAGGCACAATTTGGATTATAGATTATAAACACAAGGTAATAATAAGGCACAATTTGGATTATAGATTATAAACACAAGGTAATAATAAGGCACAATTTGGATTATAGATTATAAACACAAGGTAATAATAAGGCACAATTTGGATTATAGATTATAAACACAAGGTAATAATAAGGCACAATTTGGATTATAGATTATAAACACAAGGTAATAAGACCAAATAAATAAATAGTGTGTGACGGTAACAGCGCTGTTATAATGATGATATTAACATAATATTTGTAATCAAAAATGTCAGTGAATATTTGAAATAAATTTATAAAGGCAATATTCAAAGCAAGTCTGATGGGCTTGAGTCCAGTCATGTTGTAAGGGCTGTTTACAAATGCCTATTTTGAAATGTTTTTGGTGTTGTTTCTTATCCCCTTGTGCAAAGAATACACAAATTCCATGAGAGTCCATGCTTCTCGAACTTGAAATGTTTATACTTAAGAGAAACGCCTGAGTTTTTTTTTTTTTAACTCAAAAGCTTGCAAATACTAATAAATTTGTGAAGAAACTTTTTTTTGCAGAGAACTTATTGGGATTAGGTCTATTTTCGTGTATCTATAATCTTTAATCCAAATAGTGCTTTATCAGAACTCAATTAAGTTTTTTAAAAATATTTTCTACAATTTCCAACATATGGAATAACTATAAATGTGTTCACTTTACCATCTTCTTCTTCTTTCTTATCTCCACTCAATCATATTAAGGTATCAAGCTTGTAGAGCTTGAGACTGAACAACCATCATGACTGAGTGAAGTAGAATGCGTCTGCCTTTGTCATTAAGACTGGGAGCACTACTCAGTGGCAGACCGACTTAGCTCCAAACAAAATGGCCCCCTCTGATATGAGGAACAGACTCCATGTGCAGCTGCTCCTAACATGGAGTACAAATGCTGCTCATCCTGTATTCCTGGATTAGAAGCCCTTACAGGGTACTATCAGCCGGGCCAGCTGAGCCCAGATTTTTTAGTGAGCCTGTTACTGCTTCCCCTCCTCTTTTTTTTATCTGAGCTTGGGACCAGCAAAGGCAGAGTTTAGCGGAGGTATTAAATCACCTGAACTTGCCAAAAAAAGGTTATTAATCTGGTAAAGTGGCAGGGCTGATTTTCAGGCCAGAATACAACATGAAGTTGCAGGAGGATGGGGTATACATGTACTATAGAGACATATCTCCCTTTTAATAAATAAATATTAATCTCCTTCAACTTTATGATGTTTATTTACTTAGAAAATAAAGAAAACAGAATTATTCCATTACAAAAATGTTGTGTTGACAATGTGAGGACACAAATCTAGCTCATGGAATGAATGTTGAAGTTGGACAGGGCACATTTTTAAGTGCAAAGTCGAACTGCTTTTCACTTGGGTGTAGGCATGTTGGTGCACTTACAGTAAAAGCAATCGCCTACTTTTACCCACCATGATTATCATGGTTGTACCATGTGTACTAGGGATAAGAAAAAAAAAATGTTGACCGTTAGTGATACAGGACAAAGGCCCCAGAGGGAAGTTGTGATGTCCGTTAGTCCCATTGGTGAAGACATCTCCTGGGGCTGTGTCATCAAGTTCTGCTCTGTCAACACAAGCAAAGTACGGTATCTCCCTTCTGTTCATTTTATAAACAAAGGAACACTTTGCAAAGAGGTTGATAAGGCACAATTTGGATTATAGATTATAAACACAAGGTAATAAGACCAAATCCAAATAAATAAATAGTGTGTGACGTTTCGGTAACAGCGTTGTTACCATCTTCAGACAAAAGTACTGAATGTCATATGTATCGTTCAGTACTTTTGTCTGAAGATGGTAACAACGCTGTTACCGAAACGTCACACACTATTTATTTATTTGGATTTGGTCTTATTACCTTGTGTTTACTTTGCAAAGAGGTTCTTTTTATTATATAAAATAACAAACTTTTTCACAGGTTAGCATTTCATTGGATTAATGGATTCATAAATTTATATCGTAAAGATAGAGGTTGCCTGGCCGGCATTCATATTTACATATGAATATATTCATATCTTTGTCGAAACGTTTCTGAGAAAATAAAAAACTCCAACTCTGGCCGAAGTGTCTATTTTTTATATAAATAAATTTATCTCATGGAATGGGGTGTAGGGGTGCAACTTTCGTTGATCATGGCACCATGATCCAGGCACACTTTGGTGAAAGTCTGACTTTGCCTGTAGTTTGAGGCCGTTCCTAACATGGAAGCAGACGCCTTTGCTGCCGACTCTAACATGAGTACAGACGCAGCTCCTCCGTATCCCTGGAGTGGGACCCTTGCTGAGGTCTATCAACTGAGTCAGTTGAAGTCAGGAGTTTTAAAGAGGTCTACTCCTCTTCTAACAATGCTGTCAATAGTCTTTATAGTAAATAGATTATTTCTAACTTAGAAAAAACCTCGAGAGACTTGGACAAATTTGAAATTCAACTTGGAATTAACCTAAACTCAAACTAACACCAACTAAACTTAAAATGTGAAAGTTCAACCCCATCAGGTTAGATATAATTTCTTTTTTTTTTTGGTCAAATTTCTCCAAACTTGTATCTCTGCCCTATTAACCCCAAGGAGAATCCTCTGTAAGACCTGTGTGTCTTAATAAAGGCTTTTGTGTGTGTGTGTATATCTCTGCCCTATTTACACTGATGGACAAAACTTAAGTAGAAAGTCGAAGAAAGTAGAAAGTCTTTGGTAATGCCGGTCATTTTTTTTTTTTTTAAGGAGACAGAGGCAATTTTGTTTACACTTGGTAATCTTGTGTGTCTTCAATAAAAGTTACTGTGTATCAAATATTTTTCAGAGTTATTGTCTGAATCCTGATATACATGTTAAAAGGTACAACTTCTTCAAGTTTTGTCCATGAGTATAGCTCTATGACAATGTAAGTAGTTCTAAACCCAGGATTGTACCATTTGTTGTTGTTGTTTCTTATCCCCTTGTGTAAAGATTACACGAATTCCATGAGTTCATGCTCCTCGAGCTGTTTTATGATAAGCAGCGGCCTCTCCCAAAGGTCCTGTTTAGTGCATCTAATGCAAGCCAAAATGTGTTTTTGTACCATTTAACTCCTAGAGTTGTTGTTGTGGTAGATAGATGTACCAATCTCTCTGCCAAGTCTTGGAGGCTCTCTTCCCTCTCATTGGAGGAAATCCTTTTCTTGGGAAATGAGCCATTCACATCTCTGCAATGTACCGTTGATAATAAACATTTTAATCATATCAACTTGTCTCTTGACTTTCACAACAACATATTGGGGTAGGTATAATGAATGATACATACTGTCAATTTTCTTCAATAACGACCTCAGATTGAATCCTACATTAGGCATTTTTTTATGAAGAAATATTGCTTCATTGGCTCCCAATTCTCACAAAATGCCAACTCCATCTTTGAGTGCAAGTAACCAAACGTGACTTAGGCACCTTGTAAGTATAGATGTTGATCTGCTTTCTATATATGTAAACATGTGGTTTACTTATAATAAAAGCAGTTATTAACTGGCCACCATGATTATCATGGTCTATTCTACATGTACTTGTGTGTGGCATAAGTAAAAAAAATCTATAACTGTTGTAATCTTTCACACTAATTGAATACTGCAATCATATGTATTAAAGGTCACCTCTCCTAACAAAATAACCGCTATCTATTGACCATCTATGCAAACTAGTGGACTCAGGTCGGTGACAAAGCCACAACACCAGCTTTGACAAACTGAGAAGCGTACACATAGAGACTGTTGTAATCTTTCACACTAATTGAATACTGCAATCATATGTATTAAAGGTCACCTCTCCCAACAAAATAACCGCTATCTATTGACCATCTATGCAAACTAGTGGACTCAGGTCGGTGACAAAGCCACAACACCAGCTTTGACAAACTGAGAAGCGTACACATAGAGACTGTTGTAATCTTTCACACTAATTGAATACTGCAATCATATGTATTAAAGGTCACCTCTCCCAACAAAATAACCGCTATCTATTGACCATCTATGCAAACTAGTGGACTCAGGTCGGTGACAAAGCCACAACACCAGCTTTGACAAACTGAGAAGCGTACACATAGAGACTGTTGTAATCTTTCACACTAATTGAATACTGCAATCATATGTATTAAAGGTCACCTCTCCCAACAAAATAACCGCTATCTATTGACCATCTATGCAAACTAGTGGACTCAGGTCGGTGACAAAGCCACAACACCAGCTTTGACAAACTGAGAAGCGTACACATAGAGACTGTTGTAATCTTTCACACTAATTGAATACTGCAATCATATGTATTAAAGGTCACCTCTCCCAACAAAATAACCGCTATCTATTGACCATCTATGCAAACTAGTGGACTCAGATCGGTGACAAAGCCACAACACCAGCTTTGACAAACTGAGAAGCGTACACATAGAGACTGTTGTAATCTTTCACACTAATTGAATACTGCAATCATATGTATTAAAGGTCACCTCTCCCAACAAAATAACCGCTATCTATTGACCATCTATGCAAACTAGTGGACTCAGGTCGGTGACAAAGCCACAACACCATCTTTGACAAACTGAGAAGCGTACACATAGAGACTGTTGTAATTTTTCACACTAATTGAAAACTGCAATCATATGTATTAAAGGTCACCTCTCCCAACAAAATAACCGCTATCTATTGACCATCTATGTAAACTAGTGGACTCAGGTCGGTGACAAAGCCACAACACCAGCTTTGACAAACTGAGAAGCGTACACATAGAGACCATGGTTTCAGGCTAATGGTCCTTGTTAGCCTGGGACAGACTTTATTTCATAAGATTCACAAGGGATTAAATGAAATCTTTACAATCTGCCAAAGAGGTGTTCAGCTGTTAGTATGGCTAGGCCAAATTTATGGCTAAAATATTGATGGAAATGTATTAATCTCTCTACAGTTGCCCTCATCAATGAGATAGAGGTTTGAGTCCTCAAAAATGAAATAACCTTATTAAAGAGGTCATTTTTTTTATGTTTTTATCCATGTGGGATCAATGACCCTCCTAAATATAGTAAATGGGAAACTAATTAATCTATATGATAAGGCACAAGGTGGAAGGCTGGTTAAACTGTTTGGTTTACGACCACTACGACCCGGGTTCGATCCCCGCATTGGACACTTTTTTCTGTTTTAAAAAAAAAAATGCTCCAATGGCTCCCCGATTCTTGCAAAAGTCCAACCCCACCAGCGAGTGCAAGTAACCAAACAGGTCTCTGGCACATTTGTAAGTGCAAAGTCGAACTACTTTTCACATGTGTAGACATGTGGTGCACTTACAGTAAACGCAATCGCCTTCTACCCACCATGATTATCATGGCCTGTACTACGTGTACTAGGGATAAACAAAAAATAATAATAATAAAAAAAAAAAAGGCACAATTTGGATTAGACACAAGGTAATAAGACCAAATGCAAATTAATAAATAGTGTGTGACATTTCAGTAACAGCGTTATTACCATCATCAGACAAAAGTACTGAATTGTTCAGTACTATCATTCAATTGTCTGAATATGGTAACAATGCTGTTACCGAAACGTCACACACTATTTATTTGGATTTGGTCTTAATTCCTTGTGTTTATAATTAACTAGACGAATGACCCGCCCCGGGTTTACCCGATTAAATGTTTTATTCAAACACTATTCGTTACAATTATAAATTGGGGCCGTGGATGTCACTCTTGTGAAACGTCCCGCTCCAAACTTTACATGTACATTAGGTCAGCTGATATTACCTCCCATCTTCACCGCTAGAGGCGCTGCTCGCGAGCTAAGTAGAATAATTTGAATATATAGTTTTAATAATTGATTTATATGTTTTTAAAAATAGCCTATCGTCTTCCCGTATTTTTTTACCTATGTATGGAAATTTTGGTTTGAATTAGTGAACTACTGCGAATTTGTATACAGGACATACAAACAAACAAACAGACAAACATACAAACATTCATTTTAATATATATAGAAGATATATACTGCATCAGAGAGTTTCAACCCCAAGTACATGTAGTATAGGCCATAATTATCATAGTAGGTGGTTAGAAATTCCAAGTACATGTAGTATAGGCCATAATTATCATAGTAGGTGGTTAGAAATTCCAAGTACATGTAGTATTGGCCATAATTATCATAGTAGGTGGTTAGAAATTCCAAGTACATGTAGTATAGGCCATAATTATCATAGTAGGTGGTTAGAAATTCCAAGTACATGTAGTATAGGCCATAATTATAGTAGTAGGTGGTTAGAAATTCCAAGTACATGTAGTATAGGCCATAATTATCATAGTAGGTGGTTAGAAACTGACTTTTACTTTCACGGCGATTGGATGTATGGTTTTTGAATCTATAGAGTACACACAGCCAGACAGACATTCATTTTTATATATATACTAGCGGATGTACCCGGCCGCACGGTTTTACCTGAGTAAAGGTTTGTCTAATGAACATTTGTTAAAACAATTCTCTATAAACTTATAGAAAAAATAATAGATATATTTTTTGATAATTTGAAACTCGTAAATTTGAATCTCTCGATAAAGTGAACATTTCCCCCCCCCCCCCCCCCCCCCCCGTCCCTTGAAAAATACTCGATAAGTTGAATAAAATCAATATTAAATGGTTCCCTCGGTAATTGTTAGTTAAAGGAATAGTATCTTTGCCTTGGAATTGTATCATTTTTCTTGTCTCAAATAAATTGCCGCGATATCCTGAATTTTGTCTTTCCTAATTTTCTACATTACAAAATCATCATTTTATCTATTCTCCCAATATATATGTTGTAGATAAATGATAAAACTAACTTTGACTTTTGCGCAATTAATAGGTAGAAAATCTTACTTTTGATAAATAATCTTTAAGATAATAAACTTAGTGATAAGAAAATTAATAGATAAAAAAACTTATCATCGTCGCAATGGGGGCGCTGCTTTCGATTTAAATCTACAAATCTGCAAATAACTCTAAGGATATTCAAGAAATTATTTTTCAAAAACCTTCCCGGGATATAGCTAATAATATCCCAAAATTTCACGGCGATTGGATGTATGGCTTTTGAATCTATAGAGTACAGACAGACAGACAAACAGACAGACATTCAACTTTATATATATAGATATAGATAGATTTTTAAAATATTGTTTTTCAAGATTAATTCTCATATAATAAATTTTTGAATTAATTTCATTTTTAATTATTTAAAAAATAAGTTAAATATATATTCTTATTTTAAATAAACTATTTATATTTATACAAACAGATTTTTTAAACGAAATTGTTTTATTACGCTGTGGTATGTAAATATTGTTGCCTTTTTGTTATTTTGAAGCGTGCTGTTTGTTAGCTTCCTACGTTCCAGGAAAAGGTTGTTTATTTTTATTATTTCTCTGGTTACCATACCAATTCGTCAACAAATTTTATAAAAATGGAATCTCGGCTAGAACGTAGTAGATCACCGCCAGCCAAGAGGGCAAGAATAGATGATAGAAGACACAGATCATCCAGTAGGGAAAGAAAAGCACGGTCAAGAAGTAGAGAAAGAAGATCGAGAAGCAGAGATAGAAGATCGAGAAGTGAAGAACGGCGATCAAGAAGTAGACGACATGGTGATAGAGATCATCATAAAAAAGAAAGAAATGAACGAGAAAGATATGACAAAGATAAAAAGCATAATGAATATCCAGAAGATATGGATGAAGAAATGGATATCAAGAAAGAAAAAAAGGAACCTATTTCCCTTGAAGAATTGATGGCTAAAAAGAAAGCGGAAAGTGATTTGAAAAATAAACCCGTTTTTCTTACCAAAGAACAGCGTGCGGCAGAAGCTTTAAAAAGAAGACAAGAGGAAGTTGAGAAACAAAGAAAACAATTGGAAGAACAAAGATTAAAACAACAGGCATTTTTGGAAGAAGCCAAAAAGCCACATGATGAAAGAGAACGACGCACACGTGAAAGGGAACGTCAAAGAGAAAAGGCAGATAATCGCGATAAGGTAAAAGATACCGTTAGAGATATGGAATTGGATGCGATTAAAAAGAGATATTTAGGAATCGTGGAGAAAAAACGACGTATTAGAAAACTAAGTGATAGAAAATTTGTTTTCGAATGGAATGCCAGTGAAGATACATCGGTTGACTATAATCCACTTTATAAAGAACGGCACACTATCCAATTATTTGGCCGTGGTCATGTGGCTGGAATTGATATCAATTCTCAGAAGAAAGAGCAAACAAAATTTTATGGAGATCTTCTAGAAAGACGTCGTACTATTGCAGAAAAAGGCCAAGAACAGGTGAGATTAGATAAAGTGAAGAAGAAAGAAGATAAACAAAAATGGGATGATAGGCATTGGCTTGAAAAAGATTTAAGTCAGATGGCTGAAAGAGACTGGCGTATTTTCAGAGAAGATTTCAACATCTCTATCAAAGGAGGTAGTGTCCCCAGTCCTCTAAGATTCTGGAAGGAGTCCAATCTTCCGACCTCCATATTGAAGATAATTGAAAAACTGGGCTATAAGGATCCAACCCCCATCCAGAGGCAAGCCATTCCCATTGGGCTGCAGAACAGGGACATTATCGGGGTGGCGGAAACTGGCAGTGGTAAAACTCTGGCCTTCCTCATTCCTCTGTTGATGTGGATCTCCTCCCTGCCCACAGGAGTCCGGGAGGAAGATGCGGATCAGGGACCCTACGCCATCATTCTGGCCCCCACTCGAGAATTGGCCCAGCAGATTGAAGCCGAGACGGCAAAATTCGCCGAGCCCCTGGGTATCCGCACTGTGGCGGTCATCGGTGGGTTCTCCAGAGAGGAGCAGGGGTTCAAACTTCGTCTTGGTTGTGAGATTGTAATTGCAACTCCCGGACGTCTCATTGATGTGTTGGAGAACAGATACTTGGTACTGAGTCGCTGCACTTACATCGTCTTGGATGAAGCCGACCGGATGATTGACATGGGTTTTGAACCTGATGTGAAGAAAATCCTAGACCACATGCCAGTGACCAATCAGAAGCCTGATACAGAAGAGGCCGAGGATGAAGAGAAGCTTCTGGCCAACTTTGCCACCAAGAACAAGTACCGGCAGACTGTGATGTTCACGGCCACCATGCCCCCTACTGTAGAGAAGCTGGCAAAGACTTACTTGCGAAGACCAGCTATCGTGCACGTCGGCTCCATCGGAAAGCCAGTAGAAAGAGTAGAACAGATCATCTACATGGTGTCAGAGTCACAGAAACGTTCCAAACTTCTGGAAATCTTGAATGGCAGAATCGAACCGCCCATCATCATCTTCGTGAATCAAAAGAAAGGGGTTGACGTGTTGGCGAGAGGATTGGAGAAAATGGGCTTCAACTCGTGCACCCTGCACGGAGGTAAAGGTCAGGAACAGAGAGACTACGCCCTGGAGAGCCTCAAGAACGGCTCCAAGGACATCCTGGTGGCCACAGATGTAGCTGGCAGAGGTATTGACATCCAGGATGTCTCCTTGGTCCTCAACTACGACATGGCCAAGTCCATCGAGGACTACACTCATCGTATCGGCCGTACAGGACGTGCCGGCAAGAAGGGAAAGGCCATCTCCCTGGTCACCAAGGACGACTCCCATCTCTTCTACGACCTCAAGCAGATCGTCCTCAGCAGTCCTGTGTCCACCTGTCCTCAAGAGCTTGCCAACCATCCTGATGCTCAGCACAAGCCAGGTACTGTGGTTAACAAAAAACGAAAGGAAGAAAAGATATTTGTTTAATGCATCCAGCATTCATTTATATATATATATATATACACCCAGATAGTTGGCGTCTTTAGTACGCTCATGGATTACATCAAGAGAGAGATTTATATATCTCAAGTTTGTAAACTTATTTCTCTTTGAAAATAAATGGGCCATTAAATAAATTTGTATGTTTTTTTTTTTTATTATATTTCACAACCAAATTTTTGATTTTGTGTGTATGTTTTGTTGTTTTAAACCATAAAAAAATATTTTATATAATACTGTATATCCAATTTTAATAAAATTATTATTTTTCATTTAATAAGATAATTGATTTCCTTTTTCTCACTGCTTTGTTCTTATGCATACCTCTGGTGAATCCTGTATAGGGTCAGTGACCCTGAATAAAGGCTTTTTTGTTGTTGTTGTTGTTATTTAATAAGATAATTGAAACTATTTATAGCGTGAAATTTTTTTACAAATAAAATAAATTTCGTCTGTCCTTATACTTCGATGAAAAAAAGTATTGGAAAGGCCTGAATCATCAGGGGTGAACCACCCCGATGGTTTCGACAGTTTATTCTACCAGAGCGCCCAAATACACTCATGGGCAAAATTTAAGGAAGAGGAAAGTCTTTGATGTCGCTAGTCGTCTGGTTTTTATTTTTAAGGAGATGAAGCAATTTTGTTCACACTGGGTTATCTCGTGTGTCTTCAATAAAGGTCACCCGTACGTCACTGTATAAATTATCTCTCAGAGTTATTGTCTGAATCCCGATATACGTACTAAAAGGTACAACTTCCTTAAGTTTTGTCTCCATAAGTGTATTTCATTGGATTGTATTGTTTCTATATCCGAAACACTTATTTTTAGGAATTCTTGGCAAGGGTATACTAAGGCCAGTACAAATATACACGATTTAATCGGATCAAAAAAGGAGCAATTCTTTTCAATTTGCTATGTATTTAACTTTCCTTCATGTTTGGGTTTTGATATAGTCAAATTTTAAAATACTTACACATAACCTATAAACCTGAAAAATTGCACACGTACTCGATGACAATGCAAGTGTACTTCTTGATGGTCGTGAAGTATGTTAAATAAAGAGGCGTTAATCTAATGAAGAAAATTTTGGCCAAAGAAAGTTAAAAAGTAAATGAAAATAAAGTCGGTGGACGAGTGGGTAACACCCTCGATTCCCGACAGTCATGAACCGGGATTGAATCCAGTGTTAAAATTTTGATTTATATGTGAACCTCACATTTCAATTATCATAAAATAGGTTGCTCTTCTTGAGCGGTACCTAATAAAGTGATTTTGAACTGAAAATAAATAGAATCAAAAGTAATCAACGTTGAGCAAAAATAAGAAAGAAAGGAAAGACAAGAAATTGGAAGATAAAATTTTGACCGAATAAAATAAATGTTTTTATCAATGTGTTTCTTATGATAAATATCATCGAATATTATCTCTACAGATCTTAGTACAATGATGAATTAAGTATTAATTGAAGGGCTTGGCTCATCAGTGGCGAACCCTCTCAGCGGTTTCGTCCATTAATCTCCTGACCGCTCTACTATTGTACTGGTTTGTTTCTCTATATTCCGTACATTTACTAAGGAAGAAAGATTAACTAACTTCTACTGTCCTTACTGCGATAAAATATTTGGAGGGCTTGGCTCATCAGTGGCGAACCTTCTCAGCGGTTTCGTCCATTAATCTCCTGACCGCTCTACTATTGTACTGGTTTGTTTCTCTATATTCCGTACATTTACTAAGGAAGAAAGATTAACTAACTTCTACTGTCCTTACTGCGATAAAATATTTGGAGGGCTTGGCTCATCAGTGGCGAACCTTCTCAGCGGTTTCGTCCATTAATCTCCTGACCGCTCTACTATTGTACTGGTTTGTTTCTCTATATTCCGTACATTTACTAAGGAAGACAGATCAACTTTCTATTGTCCTTACTGCGATAAAATATTTGGAGGGCTTGGCTCATCAGTGGCGAACCTTCTCAGCGGTTTCATCCATTAATCTCCTGACCGCTCTACTATTGTACTGTTTTTTTTCTCTATATTCCGTACATATACTAAGGAAGACAGATCAACTTTCTACTGTCCTTACTGCGATAAAATATTTGGAGGGCTTGGCTCATCAGTAGCGAACCTTCTCAGCGGTTTCGTCCATTAATCTCCTGACCGCTCTACTATTGTACTGGTTTGTTTCTCTATATTCCGTACATTTACTAAGGAAGACAGATCAACTTTCTACTGTCCTTACTGCGATAAAATATTTGGAGGGCTTGGCTCATCAGTAGCGAACCTTCTCAGCGGTTTCGTCCATTAATCTCCTGACCGCTCTACTATTGTACTGGTTTGTTTCTCTATATTCCGTACATTTACTAAGGAAGACAGATCAACTTTCTACTGTCCTTACTGCGATAAAATATTTGGAGGGCTTGGCTCATCAGTAGCGAACCTTCTCAGCGGTTTCGTCCATTAATCTCCTGACCGCTCTACTATTGTACTGGTTTGTTTCTCTATATTCCGTACATTTACTAAGGAAGACAGATCAACTTTCTACTGTCCTTACTGCGATAAAATATTTGGAGGGCTTGGCTCATCAGTAGCGAACCTTCTCAGCGGTTTCGTCCATTAATCTCCTGACCGCTCTACTATTGTACTGGTTTGTTTCTCTATATTCCGTACATTTACTAAGGAAGACAGATCAACTTTCTATTGTCCTTACTGCGATAAAATATTTGGAGGGCTTGGCTCATCAGTGGCGAACCTTCTCAGCGGTTTCATCCATTAATCTCCTGACCGCTCTACTATTGTACTGTTTTTTTTCTCTATATTCCGTACATATACTAAGGAAGACAGATCAACTTTCTACTGTCCTTACTGCGATAAAATATTTGGAGGGCTTGGCTCATCAGTAGCGAACCTTCTCAGCGGTTTCGTCCATTAATCTCCTGACCGCTCTACTATTGTACTGGTTTGTTTCTCTATATTCCGTACATTTACTAAGGAAGACAGATCAACTTTCTACTGTCCTTACTGCGATAAAATATTTGGAGGGCTTGGCTCATCAGTAGCGAACCTTCTCAGCGGTTTCGTTCATTAATCTCCTGACCGCTCTACTATTGTACTGGTTTGTTTCTCTATATTCCGTACATTTACTAAGGAAGACAGATCAACTTTCTACTGTCCTTACTGCGATAAAATATTTGGAGGGCTTGGCTCATCAGTAGCGAACCTTCTCAGCGGTTTCGTCCATTAATCTCCTGACCGCTCTACTATTGTACTGGTTTGTTTCTCTATATTCCGTACATTTACTAAGGAAGACAGATCAACTTTCTACTGTCCTTACTGCGATAAAATATTTGGAGGGCTTGGCTCATCAGTAGCGAACCTTCTCAGCGGTTTCGTCCATTAATCTCCTGACCGCTCTACTATTGTACTGGTTTGTTTCTCTATATTCCGTACATTTACTAAGGAAGAAAGATTAACTAACTTCTACTGTCCTTACTGCGATAAAATATTTGGAGGGCTTGGCTCATCAGTGGCGAACCTTCTCAGCGGTTTCCGTCCATTAATCTCCTGACCGCTCTACTATTGTACTGGTTTGTTTCTCTATATTCCGTACATTTACTAAGGAAGACAGATCAACTTTCTATTGTCCTTACTGCGATAAAATATTTGGAGGGCTTGGCTCATCAGTGGCGAACCTTCTCAGCGGTTTTCATCCATTAATCTCCTGACCGCTCTACTATTGTACTGGTTTGTTTCTCTATATTCCGTACATTTACTAAGGAAGACAGATCAACTTTCTACTGTCCTTACTGCGATAAAATATTTGGAGGGCTTGGCTCATCAGTAGCGAACCTTCTCAGCGGTTTCGTCCATTAATCTCCTGACCGCTCTACTATTGTACTGGTTTGTTTCTCTATATTCCGTACATTTACTAAGGAAGACAGATCAACTTTCTACTGTCCTTACTGCGATAAAATATTTGGAGGGCTTGGCTCATCAGTAGCGAACCTTCTCAGCGGTTTCGTCCATTAATCTCCTGACCGCTCTACTATTGTACTGGTTTGTTTCTCTATATTCCGTACATTTACTAAGGAAGACAGATCAACTTTCTACTGTCCTTACTGCGATAAAATATTTGGAGGGCTTGGCTCATCAGTAGCGAACCTTCTCAGCGGTTTCGTCCATTAATCTCCTGACCTCTCTACTATTGTACTGGTTTGTTTCTCTATATTCCGTACATTTACTAAGGAAGACAGATCAACTTTCTACTGTCCTTACTGCGATAAAATATTTGGAGGGCTTGGCTCATCAGTAGCGAACCTTCTCAGCGGTTTCGTCCATTAATCTCCTGACCGCTCTACTATTGTACTGGTTTGTTTCTCTATATTCCGTACATTTACTAAGGAAGACAGATCAACTTTCTACTGTCCTTACTGCGATAAAATATTTGGAGGGCTTGGCTCATCAGTAGCGAACCTTCTCAGCGGTTTCGTCCATTAATCTCCTGACCGCTCTACTATTGTACTGGTTTGTTTTCTCTATATTCCGTACATTTACTAAGGAAGACAGATCAACTTTCTACTGTCCTTACTGCGATAAAATATTTGGAGGGCTTGGCTCATCAGTAGCGAACCTTCTCAGCGGTTTCGTTCATTAATCTCCTGACCTCTCTACTATTGTACTGGTTTGTTTCTCTATATTCCGTACATTTACTAAGGAAGACAGATCAACTTTCTACTGTCCTTACTGCGATAAAATATTTGGAGGGCTTGGCTCATCAGTAGCGAACCTTCTCAGCGGTTTCGTCCATTAATCTCCTGACCGCTCTACTATTGTACTGGTTTGTTTCTCTATATTCCGTACATTTACTAAGGAAGACAGATCAACTTTCTACTGTCCATACTGCGATAAAATATTTGGAGGGCTTGGCTCATCAGTAGCGAACCTTCTCAGCGGTTTCGTTCATTAATCTCCTGACCGCTCTACTATTGTACTGGTTTGTTTCTCTATATTCCGTACATTTACTAAGGAAGACAGATCAACTTTCTACTGTCCTTACTGCGATAAAATATTTGGAGGGCTTGGCTCATCAGTAGCGAACCTTCTCAGCGGTTTCGTTCATTAATCTCCTGACCGCTCTACTATTGTACTGGTTTGTTTCTCTATATTCCGTACATTTACTAAGGAAGACAGATCAACTTTTCTACTGTCCTTACTGCGATAAAATATTTGGAGGGCTTGGCTCATCAGTAGCGAACCTTCTCAGCGGTTTCGTCCATTAATCTCCTGACCGCTCTACTATTGTACTGGTTTGTTTCTCTATATTCCGTACATTTACTAAGGAAGACAGATCAACTTTCTACTGTCCTTACTGCGATAAAATATTTGGAGGGCTTGGCTCATCAGTGGCGAACCCTCTCAGCGGTTTCGTTCATTAATCTCCTGACCGCTCTACTATTGTACTGGTTTGTTTCTCTATATTCCGTACATTTACTAAGGAAGACAGATCAACTTTCTACTGTCCTTACTGCGATAAAATATTTGGAGGGCTTGGCTCATCAGTGGCGAACCCTCTCAGCGGTTTCGTCCATTAATCTCCTGACCGCTCTACTATTGTACTGGTTTGTTTCTCTATATTCCGTACATTTACTAAGGAAGACAGATCAACTTTCTACTGTCCTTACTGCGATAAAATATTTGGAGGGCTTGGCTCATCAGTAGCGAACCTTCTCAGCGGTTTCGTCCATTAATCTCCTGACCGCTCTACTATTGTACTGGTTTGTTTCTCTATATTCCGTACATTTACTAAGGAAGACAGATCAACTTTCTACTGTCCTTACTGCGATAAAATATTTGGAGGGCTTGGCTCATCAGTAGCGAACCTTCTCAGCGGTTTCGTCCATTAATCTCCTGACCGCTCTACTATTGTACTGGTTTGTTTCTCTATATTCCGTACATTTACTAAGGAAGACAGATCAACTTTCTACTGTCCTTACTGCGATAAAATATTTGGAGGGCTTGGCTCATCAGTAGCGAACCTTCTCAGCGGTTTTCGTCCATTAATCTCCTGACCGCTCTACTATTGTACTGGTTTGTTTCTCTATATTCCGTACATTTACTAAGGAAGACAGATCAACTTTCTACTGTCCTTACTGCGATAAAAATATTTGGAGGGCTTGGCTCATCAGTAGGCGAACCTTCTCAGCGGTTTCGTCCATTAATCTCCTGACCGCTCTACTATTGTACTGGTTTGTTTCTCTATATTCCGTACATTTACTAAGGAAGACAGATCAACTTTCTACTGTCCTTACTGCGATAAAATATTTGGAGGGCTTGGCTCATCAGTAGCGAACCTTCTCAGCGTTTCGTCCATTAATCTCCTGACCGCTCTACTATTGTACTGGTTTGTTTCTCTATATTCCGTACATTTACTAAGGAAGAACGATCAACTTCTACTGTCCTTACTGCGATAAAATATTTGGAGGGCTTGGCTCATCAGTAGCGAACCTTCTCAGCGTTTCGTCCATTAATCTCCTGACCGCTCTACTATTGTACTGGTTTGTTTTCTCTATATTCCGTACATTACTAAGGAAGACAGATCAACTTTCTACTGTCCTTACTGCGATAAAATATTGGAGGGCTTGGCTCATCAGTGGCGAACCTTCTCAGCGGTTTCGTCCATTAATCTCCTGACCGCTCTACTATTGTACTGGTTTGTTTCTCTATATTCCGTACATTTACTAAGGAAGACAGATCAACTTTCTACTGTCCTTACTGCGATAAAATATTTGGAGGGCTTGGCTCATCAGTAGCGAACCTTCTCAGCGGTTTCGTCATTAATCTCCTGACCGCTCTACTATTGTACTGGTTTGTTTCTCTATATTCGTACATTTACTAAGGAAGACAGATCAACTTTCTACTGTCCTTACTGCGATAAAATATTTGGAGGGCTTGGCTCATCAGTAGCGAACCTTCTCAGCGGTTTCGTCCATTAATCTCCTGACCGCTCTACTATTGTACTGGTTTGTTTCTCTATATTCCGTACATTTACTAAGGAAGACAGATCAACTTTCTACTGTCCTTACTGCGATAAAATATTTGGAGGGCTTGGCTCATCAGTAGCGAATCCTTCTCAGCGTTTCGTCCATTAATCTCCTGACCGCTCTACTATTGTACTGTTTGTTTCTCTATATTCCGTACATTTACTAAGGAAGACAGATCAACTTTCTACTGTCCTTACTGCGATAAAATATTTGGAGGGCTTGGCTCATCAGTGGCGAACCCTCTCAGCGGTTTCGTCCATTAATCTCCTGACCGCTCTACTATTGTACTGGTTTGTTTCTCTATATTCCGTACATTTACTAAGGAAGACAGATCAACTTTCTACTGTCCTTACTGCGATAAAATATTTGGAGGGCTTGGCTCATCAGTAGCGAACCTTCTCAGACGTTTCGTCCATTAATCTCCTGACCGCTCTACTAATTGTACTGGTTTGTTTCTCTATATTCCGTACATTTACTAAGGAAGACAGATCAACTTTCTACTGTCCTTACTGCGATAAAATATTTGGAGGGCTTGGCTCATCAGTAGCGAACCTCTCAGCGGTTTCGTTCATTAATCTCCCTGACCGCTCTACTATTGTACTGGTTTGTTTCTCTATATTCCGTACATTTACTAAGGAAGACAGATCAACTTTCTACTGTCCTTACTGCGATAAAATATTTGGAGGGCTTGGCTCATCAGTAGCGAACCTTCTCAGCGGTTTCGTCCATTAATCTCCTGACCGCTCTACTATTGTACTGGTTTGTTTCTCTATATTCCGTACATTTACTAAGGAAGACAGATCAACTTTCTACTGTCCTTACTGCGATAAAATATTTGGAGGGCTTGGCTCATCAGTACGATACCTTCTCAGCGGTTTCGTTCATTAATCTCCTGACCGCTCTACTATTGTACTGGTTTGTTTCTCTATATTCCGTACATTTACTAAGGAAGAACAGATCAACTTTCTACTGTCCTTACTGCGATAAAATATTTGGAGGGCTTGGCTCATCAGTGGCGAACCCTCTCAGCGGTTTCGTCCATTAATCTCCTGACCGCTCTACTATTGTACTGGTTTGTTTCTCTATATTCCGTACATTTACTAAGGAAGACAGATCAACTTTCTACTGTCCTTACTGCGATAAAATATTTGGAGGGGCTTGGCTCATCATTAGCGGAACCTTCTCAGCGGTTTCGTCCATTAATCTCTCCTGACCGCTCTACTATTGTACTGGTTTTGTTTCTCTATATTCCGTACATTTACTAAGGAAGACAGATCAACTTTCTACTGTCCTTACTGCGATAAAATATTTGGAGGGCTTGGCTCATCAGTAGCGAACCTTCTCAGCGGTTTCGTCCATTAATCTCCTGACCGCTCTACTATTGTACTGGTTTGTTTCTCTATATTCCGTACATTTACTAAGGAAGACAGATCAACTTTCTACTGTCCTTACTGCGATAAAATATTTGGAGGGCTTGGCTCATCAGTAGCGAACCTTCTCAGCGGTTTCGTCCATTAATCTCCTGACCGCTCTACTATTGTACTGGTTTGTTTCTCTATATTCCGTACATTTACTAAGGAAGACAGATCAACTTTCTACTGTCCTTACTGCGATAAAATATTTGGAGGGCTTGGCTCATCAGTAGCGAACCTTCTCAGCGGTTTCGTCCATTAATCTCCTGACCGCTCTACTATTGTACTGGTTTGTTTCTCTATATTCCGTACATTTACTAAGGAAGACAGATCAACTTCTACTGTCCTACTGCGATAAAATATTGGAGGGCTTGGCTCATCAGTAGCGAACCTTCTCAGGCGGTTTCGTCCATTAATCCTCCTGACCGCTCTACTATTGAACTGGTTTGTTTCTCTATATTCCGTACATTTACTAAGGAAGACAGATCAACTTTCTACTGTCCTTACTGGCGATAAAATATTTGGAGGGCTTGGCTCATCAGTGGCGAACCCTCTCAGCGTTTCGTCATTAATCTCCTGACCGCTCTACTATTGTACTGGTTTGTTTCTCTATATTTCCGATACATTTACTAAGGAAGACAGATCAACTTTCACTGTCCTTACTAGTCGATAAAATATTTGAGGGCTTGGCTCATCAGTAGGCGAACCTTCTCAGGCGGTTTCGTCCATTAATCTCCTGACCGCTCTACTATTGTACTGGGTTTGTTTCTCTATATTCCGTACATTTACTAAGGAAGACAGATCAACTTTCTACTGTCCTTACTTGCGATAGAAATATTTGGAGGGCTTGGCTCATCAGTAGCGAACCCTCTCAGCGGTTTCATCCATTAATCTCCTGACCGCTCTACTATTGTACTGGTTTGTTTCTCTATATTTCCGTACATTTACTAAGGAAGACAGATCAACTTTCTACTGTCCTTACTGCGATAAAATATTTGGAGGGCTTGGCTCATCAGTAGCGAACCTTCTCAGCGGTTTCGTCCATTAATCTCCTGACCGCTCTACTATTGTACTGGTTTGTTTCTCTATATTCCGTACATTTACTAAGGAAGACAGATCAACTTTCTACTGTCCTTACTGCGATAAAATATTTGGAGGGCTTGGCTCATCATTAGCGAACCTTCTCAGCGGTTTCGTCCATTAATCTCCTGACCTCTCTACTATTGTACTGGTTTGTTTCTCTATATTCCGTACATTTACTAAGGAAGACAGATCAACTTTCTACTGTCCTTACTGCGATAAAATATTTGGAGGGGCTTGGCTCATCAGTAGCGAACCTTCTCAGCGTTTCGTCCATTAATCTCTGACCGCTCTACTATTGTACTGGTTTGTTTCTCTATATTCCGTACATTTACTAAGGAAGACAGATCAACTTTCTACTGTTACCTTACTGCGATAAAATATTTGGAGGGCATGGCTCATCATTAGCGAACCTTCTCAGCGTTTCGTCCATTAATCTCTGACCGCTCTACTATTGTACTGGTTTGTTTCTCTATATTCCGTACATTTACTAAGGAAAGACAGATCAACTTTCTACTGTCCTTACTGCGAGTAAAGATATTTGGAGGGCTTGGCTCATCAGTAGCGAACCTTCTCAGCGTTTCGTCGCATTAATCTCCTGACCGCTCTACTATGTATCTGGTTTGTTTCTCTATATTCCGTACATATTACTAAGGAAGACAGATCAACTTTCTACTGTCCTTACTGCGATATAAATATTTGGAGGGCTTGGCTCATCAGTGGCGAACCTTCTCAGGGCCGGTTCGTCCATTAATCTCCTGACCGCTCTACTATTGTACTGGTTTGTTTCTCTATATTCCGTACATTTACTAAGGAAGACAGATCAACTTTCTACTGTCCTTACTGCGATAAAATATTTGGAGGGGCTTGGCTCATCAGTAGCGAACCTTCTCAGACGGTTTCGTCCATTAATCTCCTGACCGCTCTACTATTGTACTGGTTTGTTTCTCTATATTCCGTACATTTACTAAGGAAGACAGATCAACTTTCTACTGTCCTTACTGCGATAAAATATTTGGAGGGCTTGGCTCATCAGTAGCGAACCCTCTCAGCGGTTTCGTCCATTAATCTCCTGACCGCTCTACTATTGTACTGGTTTGTTTCTCTATATTCCGTACATTTACTAAGGAAGACAGATCAACTTTCTACTGTCCTTACTGCTATAAAATATTTGGAGGGCTTTGGCTCATCAGTAGCGAACCTTCTCAGAGCGGTTTCGTCCATTAATCTCCTGACCGCTCTACTATTTTTACTGGTTTGTTTCTCTATATTCCGTACATTTACAAAGGAAGACAGATCAACTTTCTACTGTCCTTACTGCGATAAAATATTTGGAGGGCTTGGCTCATCAGTAGCGAACCTACTCAGCGGTTTTTCGTCCATTAATCTCCTGACCGCTCTACTATTGTACTGGTTTGTTTCTCTATATTCCGTACATTTACTAAGGTAGACAGATTCACTTTCTACTGTCCTTACTGCGATATAAATATTTGGAGGGCTTGGCTCATCAGTAGCGAACCCTCTTCAATGCGGTTTCGTCCATTAATCTCCTGACCGCTCTACTATTGTACTGGTTTGTTTCTCTATATTCCGTACATTTACTAAGGAAGACAGATCAACTTTTCTACTGTCCTTACTGCGATAAAATATTTGGAGGGCTTGGCTCATCAGTAGCGAACCTCTCAGCGGTTTCGTCCCATTAATCTCCTGACCGCTCTACTATTAGTACTGGTTTGTTTCTCTATATTCCGTACATTTACTAAGGAAGACAGATCAACTTTCTACTGTCCTTACTGCGATAAAAATATTTGGAGGGCTTGCTCATCAGAGGCGAACCTTCTCAGCGGTTTCGTCCATTAATCTCCTGACCGCTCTACTATTGTACTGGTTGTTTTTCTCTATATTCCGTACATATACTAAGGAAGACAGATCAACTTTCTACTGTCCTTACTGCGATAAAATATTTGGGAGGGCTTGGCTCTTCAGTGCGAACCTCCTCAGCGGTTTCGTCCATTAATCTCCTGACCGCTCTACTATTGTACGGGTTGTTTCTCTATATTCCTACAATTACTAAGGAAGACAGATCAACTTTTCTACTAGTGTCTTACTGCGATAAAATATTTGGAGGGCTTGGCTCATCAGTAGGCGAACCTTCTCAGCGGTTTCGTTCCTTTAATCTCCTGACCGCTCTATCTATTGTACTGTTTGTTTCTCTATTATTCCGTACATATAGCTAAGGAAGACAGATCAACTTTCTACTGTCCTTACTGCGATAAAATATTTGGAGGGCTTGGCTCATCAGTAGCGAACCTCTCAGCGGTTTCGTCCATTAATCTCCTGACCGCTCTACTATTGTACTGGTTTGGGTTTCTCTATATTCCGTACATTTACTAAGGAAGACTGATCAACTTTCTACTGTCCTTACTGCGATAAAATATTGGAGGGCTTGGCTCATCAGTAGCGAACCTTCTCAGCGGGTTTCGTCCATTAATCTCCTGACCGCTCTACTATTGTACTGGTTTGTTTCTCTATATTCCCGTACATTACTAAGGAAGACAGATCAACTTTCTACTGTCCTTACTGCGATAAAATATTTGGCGGGCTTGGCTCATCAGTAGCGAACCTTCTCAGCGGTTTCGTCCATTAATCTCCTGACCGCTCTACTATTGTACTGGTTTGTTTCTCTATATTCCGTACATTTACTAAGGAAGAAAGATCAACTTTCTACTGTCCTTACTGCGATAAAATATTTGGAGGGCCTTGGCTCATCAGTAGCGAACCTTCTCAGCGGTTTCGTCCATTAATCTCCTGACCGCTCTACTATTGTACTGGTTTGTTTCTCTATATTCCGTACATTTACTAAGGAAGACAGATCAACTTTCTACTGTCCTTACTGCGATAAAATATTTGGAGGGCTTGGCTCATCAGTAGCGAACCTTCTCAGCGGTTTCGTCCATTAATCTCCTGACCGCTCTACTATTGTACTGGTTTGTTTCTCTATATTCCGTACATTACTAAGGAAGACAGATCAACTTTCTACTGTCCTTACTGCGATAAAATATTTGGAGGGCTTGGCTCATCAGTAGCGAACCTTCTCAGGTTTCGTCCATTAATCTCCTGACCACTCTACTATTGTACTGGTTTGTTTCTCTATATTCCGTACATTTACTAAGGAAGACAGATCAACTTTCTACTGTCCTTACTGCGATAAAATATTTGGAGGGCTTGGCTCATCAGTAGCGAACCTTCTCAGCGGTTTCGTCCATTAATCTCCTGACCCTCTACTATTGTACTGGTTTGTTTCTCTATATTCCGTACATTTACTAAGGAAGACAGATCAACTTTCTACTGTCCTTACTGCGATAAAATATTTGGAGGGCTTGGCTCTCAGTAGCGAACCCTTCTCAGCGGTTTCGTCCATTAATCTCCTGACCGCTCTACTATTGTACTGGTTTGTTTCTCTATATTCCGTACATTTACTAAGGAAGACAGATCAACTTTCTACTGTCCTACTGCGATAAAATATTTGGAGGGCTTGGCTCATCAGTAGCGAACCCTCTCAGCGGTTTCGTCCATTAATCTCCTGACCTCTCTACTATTTTACTGGTTTGTTTCTCTATATTCGTACATTTACTAAGGAAGACAGATCAACTTTCTACTGTCCTTACTGCGATAAAATATTTGGAGGGCTTGGCTCATCAGTAGCGAACCTTCTCAGCGGTTTCGTCCATAATCTCCTGACCGCTCTACTATTGTACTGGTTTGTTTCTCTATATTCCGTACATTTACTAAGGAAGACAGATCAACTTTCTACTGTCCTTACTGCGATAAAATATTTGGAGGGCTTGGCTCATCAGTAGCGAACCTTCTCAGCGGTTTCGTCCATTAATCTCCTGACCGTCTACTATTGTACTGGTTTGTTTCTCTATATTCCGTACATTTACTAAGGAAGACAGATCAACTTTCTACTGTCCTTACTGCGATAAAATATTTGGAGGGCTTGGCTCATCAGTGGCGAACCTCTCAGCGGTTTCGTCATTAATCTCCTGACCTCTCTACTATTGTACTGGTTTGTTTCTATATATTCCGTACATTACTAAGGAAGACAGATCAACTTTCTACTGTCCTTACTGCGATAAAATATTTGGAGGGGCTTGGCTCATCAGTAGCGAACCTTCTCAGCGGTTTCGTCCATTAATCTCCTGACCCTCTACTATTGTACTGGTTTGTTTCTCTATATTCCGTACATTTACTAAGGAAGACAGATCAACTTTCTACTGTCCTTACTGCGATAAAATATTTGGAGGGCTTGGCTCATCAGTAGCGAACCTTCTCAGCGGTTTCGTCCATTAATCTCCTGACCGCTCTACTATTGTACTGGTTTGTTTCTCTATATTCCGTACATTTACTAAGGAAGACAGATCAACTTTCTACTGTCCTTACTGCGATAAAATATTTGGAGGGCTTGGCTCATCAGTAGCGAACCTTCTCAGCGGTTTCGTCCATTAATCTCCTGACCGCTCTACTATTGTACTGGTTTGTTTCTCTATATTCCGTACATTTACTAAGGAAGACAGATCAACTTTCTACTGTCCTTACTGCGATAAAATATTTGGAGGGCTTGGCTCATCAGTAGCGAACCTTCTCAGCGGTTTCGTCCATTAATCTCCTGACCGCTCTACTATTGTACTGGTTTGTTTCTCTATATTCCGTACTTTACTAAGGAAGAACAGATCAACTTTCTACTGTCCTTACTGCGATAAAATATTTGGAGGGCTTGGCTCATCAGTAGCGAACCTTCTCAGCGGTTTCGTCCATTAATCTCCTGACCGCTCTACTATTGTACTGGTTTGTTTCTCTATATTCCGTACATTTACTAAGGAAGACAGATTCAACTTTCTACTGTCCTTACTGCGATAAAATATTTGGAGGGCTTGGCTCATCAGTAGCGAACCTTCTCAGCGGTTTCGTCCATTAATCTCCTGACCGCTCTATATTGTACTGGTTTGTTTCTCTATATTCCGTACATTTACTAAGGAAGACAGATCAACTTTCTACTGTCCTTACTGCGATAAAATATTTGGAGGGCTTGGCTCATCAGTAGCGAACCTCTCAGCGGTTTCGTCCATTAATCTCCTGACCGCTCTACTATTGTACTGGTTTGTTTCTCTATATTCCGTACATTTACTAAGGAAGACAGATCAACTTTCTACTGTCCTTACTGCGATAAAATATTTGGAGGGCTTGGCTCATCAGTAGCGAACCTTCTCAGCGGTTTCGTCCATTAATCTCCTGACCGCTCTACTATTGTACTGGTTTGTTTCTCTATATTCCGTACATTTACTAAGGAAGACAGATCAACTTTCTACTGTCCTTACTGCGATAAAATATTTGGAGGGCTTGGCTCATCAGTAGCGAACCTTCTCAGCGGTTTCGTCCATTAATCTCCTGACCGCTCTACTATTGTACTGGTTTGTTTCTATATATTCCGTACATTTACTAAGGAAGACAGATCAACTTTCTACTGTCCTTACTGCGATAAAATATTTGGAGGGCTTGGCTCATCAGTAGCGAACCTCTCAGCGGTTTCGTCCATTAATCTCCTGACCGCTCTACTATTGTACTGGTTTGTTTCTCTATATTCCGTACATTTACTAAGGAAGACAGATCAACTTTCTACTGTCCTTACTGCGATAAAATATTTGGAGGGCTTGGCTCATCAGTAGCGAACCTTCTCAGCGGTTTCGTCCATTAATCTCCTGACCGCTCTACTATTGTACTGGTTTGTTTCTCTATATTCCGTACATTTACTAAGGAAGACAGATCAACTTTCTACTGTCCTTACTGCGATAAAATATTTGGAGGGCTTGGCTCATCAGTAGCGAACCTTCTCAGCGGTTTCGTCCATTAATCTCCTGACGCTCTACTATTGTACTGGTTTGTTTCTCTATATTCCGTACATTTACTAAGGAAGACAGATCAACTTTCTACTGTCCTTACTGCGATAAAATATTTGGAGGGCTTGGCTCATCAGTAGCGAACCTCTCAGCGGTTTCGTCCATTAATCTCCTGAGCTCTACTATTGTACTGGTTTGTTTCTCTATATTCCGTACATTTACTAAGGAAGACAGATCAACTTTCTACTGTCCTTACTGCGATAAAATATTTGGAGGGCTTGGCTCATCAGTAGCGAACCTTCTCAGCGGTTTCGTCCATTAATCTCCTGACCGCTCTACTATTGTACTGGTTTGTTTCTCTATATTCCGTACATTTACTAAGGAAGACAGATCAACTTTCTACTGTCCTTACTGCGATAAAATATTTGGAGGGCTTGGCTCATCAGTAGCGAACCTTCTCAGCGGTTTCGTCCATTAATCTCCTGACCGCTCTACTTTGTACTGGTTTGTTTCTCTATATTCCGTACATTTACTAAGGAAGACAGATCAACTTTCTACTGTCCTTACTGCGATAAAATATTTGGAGGGCTTGGCTCATCAGTAGCGAACCTTCTCAGCGGTTTCGTCCATTAATCTCCTGACCTCTCTACTATTGTACTGGTTTGTTTCTCTATATTCCGTACATTTACTAAGGAAGACAGATCAACTTTCTACTGTCCTTACTGCGATAAAATTTGGAGGGCTTGGCTCATCAGTAGCGAACCTTCTCAGCGGTTTCGTCCATTAATCTCCTGACTCTCTACTATTGTACTGGTTTGTTTCTCTATATTCCGTACATTTACTAAGGAAGACAGATCAACTTTCTACTGTCCTTACTGCGATAAAATATTTGGAGGGCTTGGCTCATCAGTAGCGAACCTTCTCAGCGGTTTCGTCCATTAATCTCCTGACCGCTCTACTATTGTACTGGTTTGTTTCTCTATATTCCGTACATTTACTAAGGAAGACAGATCAACTTTCTACTGTCCTTACTGCGATAAAATATTTGGAGGGCTTGGCTCATCAGTAGCGAACCTTCTCAGCGGTTTCGTCCATTAATCTCCTGACCGCTCTACTATTGTACTGGTTTGTTTCTCTATATTCCGTACATTTACTAAGGAAGACAGATCAACTTTCTACTGTCCTTACTGCGATAAAATATTTGGAGGGCTTGGCTCATCAGTAGCGAACCTTCTCAGCGGTTTCGTCCATTAATCTCCTGACCGCTCTACTATTGTACTGGTTTGTTTCTCTATATTCCGTACATTTACTAAGGAAGACAGATCAACTTTCTACTGTCCTTACTGCGATAAAATATTTGGAGGGCTTGGCTCATCAGTAGCGAACCTTCTCAGCGGTTTCGTCCATTAATCTCCTGACCGCTCTACTATTGTACTGGTTTGTTTCTCTATATTCCGTACATTTACTAAGGAAGACAGATCAACTTTCTACTGTCCTTACTGCGATAAAATATTTGGAGGGCTTGGCTCATCAGTAGCGAACCTTCTCAGCGGTTTCGTCCATTAATCTCCTGACCGCTCTACTATTGTACTGGTTTGTTTCTCTATATTCCGTACATTACTAAGGAAGACAGATCAACTTTCTACTGTCCTTACTGCGATAAAATATTTGGAGGGCTTGGCTCATCAGTAGCGAACCCTCTCAGCGGTTTTCGTCCATTAATCTCCTGACCGCTCTACTATTGTACTGGTTTGTTTCTCTATATTCCGTACATTTACTAAGGAAGACAGATCAACTTTCTACTGTCCTTACTGCGATAAAATATTTGGAGGGCTTGGCTCATCAGTAGCGAACCTTCTCAGCGGTTTCGTCCATTAATCTCCTGACCGCTCTACTATTGTACTGGTTTGTTTCTCTATATTCCGTACATTTACTAAGGAAGACAGATCAACTTTCTACTGTCCTTACTGCGATAAAATATTTGGAGGGCTTGGCTCATCAGTAGCGAACCTTCTCAGCGGTTTCGTCCATTAATCTCCTGACCGCTCTACTATTGTACTGGTTTGTTTCTCTATATTCCGTACATTTACTAAGGAAGACAGATCAACTTTCTACTGTCCTTACTGCGATAAAATATTTGGAGGGCTTGGCTCATCAGTAGCGAACCTTCTCAGCGGTTTCGTCCATTAATCTCCTGACCGCTCTACTATTGTACTGGTTTGTTTCTCTATATTCCGTACATTTACTAAGGAAGACAGATCAACTTTCTACTGTCCTTACTGCGATAAAATATTTGGAGGGCTTGGCTCATCAGTAGCGAACCTTCTCAGCGGTTTCGTCCATTAATCTCCTGACCGCTCTACTATTGTACTGGTTTGTTTCTCTATATTCCGTACATTTACTAAGGAAGACAGATCAACTTTCTACTGTCCTTACTGCGATAAAATATTTGGAGGGCTTGGCTCATCAGTAGCGAACCTTCTCAGCGGTTTCGTCCATTAATCTCCTGACCTCTCTACTATTGTACTGGTTTGTTTCTCTATATTCCGTACATTTACTAAGGAAGACAGAATCAACTTTCTACTGTCCTTACTGCGATAAAATATTTGGAGGGCTTGGCTCATCAGTAGCGAACCTTCTCAGCGGTTTCGTCCATTAATCTCCTGACCGCTCTACTATTGTACTGGTTTGTTTCTCTATATTCCGTACATTTACTAAGGAAGACAGATCAACTTTCTACTGTCCTTACTGCGATAAAATATTTGGAGGGCTTGGCTCATCAGTAGCGAACCTTCTCAGCGGTTTCGTCCATAATCTCCTGACCGCTCTACTATTGTACTGGTTTGTTTCTCTATATTCCGTACATTTACTAAGGAAGACAGATCAACTTTCTACTGTCCTTACTGCGATAAAATATTTGGAGGGCTTGGCTCATCAGTAGCGAACCTTCTCAGCGGTTTCGTCCATTAATCTCCTGACCGCTCTACTATTGTACTGGTTTGTTTCTCTATATTCCGTACATTTACTAAGGAAGACAGATCAACTTTCTACTGTCCTTACTGCGATAAAATATTTGGAGGGCTTGGCTCATCAGGCGAACCTTCTCAGCGGTTTCGTCATTAATCTCCTGACCTCTACTATTGTACTGGTTTGTTTCTCTATATTCCGTACATTTACTAAGGAAGACAGATCAACTTTCTACTGTCCTTACTGCGATAAAATATTTGGAGGGCTTGGCTCATCAGTAGCGAACCTTCTCAGCGGTTTCGTCCATTAATCTCCTGACCTCTCTACTATTGTACTGGTTTGTTTCTCTATATTCCGTACATTTACTAAGGAAGACAGATCAACTTTCTACTGTCCTTACTGCGATAAAATATTTGGAGGGCTTGGCTCATCAGTAGCGAACCTTCTCAGCGGTTTCGTCCATTAATCTCCTGACCGCTCTACTATTGTACTGGTTTGTTTCTCTATATTCCGTACATTTACTAAGGAAGACAGATCAACTTTCTACTGTCCTTACTGCGATAAAATATTTGGAGGGCTTGGCTCATCAGTAGCGAACCTTCTCAGCGGTTTCGTCCATTAATCTCCTGACCGCTCTACTATTGTACTGGTTTGTTTCTCTATATTCCGTACATTTACTAAGGAAGACAGATCAACTTTCTACTGTCCTTACTGCGATAAAATATTTGGAGGGCTTGGCTCATCAGTAGCGAACCTTCTCAGCGGTTTCGTCCATTAATCTCCTGACCGCTCTACTATTGTACTGGTTTGTTTCTCTATATTCCGTACATTTACTAAGGAAGAAGATCAACTTTCTACTGTCCTTACTGCGATAAAATATTTGGAGGGCTTGGCTCATCAGTAGCGAACCTTCTCAGCGGTTTCGTCCATTAATCTCCTGACCGCTCTACTATTGTACTGGTTTGTTTCTCTATATTCCGTACATTTACTAAGGAAGAACAGATCAACTTTCTACTGTCCTTACTGCGATAAAATATTTGGAGGGCTTGGCTCATCAGTAGCGAACCTTCTCAGCGGTTTCGTCCATTAATCTCCTGACCGCTCTACTATTGTACTGGTTTGTTTCTCTATATTCCGTACATTTACTAAGGAAGACAGATCAACTTTCTACTGTCCTTACTGCGATAAAATATTTGGAGGGCTTGGCTCATCAGTAGCGAACCTTCTCAGCGGTTTCGTCCATTAATCTCCTGACCGCTCTACTATTGTACTGGTTTGTTTCTCTATATTCCGTACATTTACTAAGGAAGACAGATCAACTTTCTACTGTCCTTACTGCGATAAAATATTTGGAGGGCTTGGCTCATCAGTAGCGAACCTTCTCAGCGGTTTCGTCCATTAATCTCCTGACCGCTCTACTATTGTACTGGTTTGTTTCTCTATATTCCGTACATTTACTAAGGAAGACAGATCAACTTTCTACTGTCCTTACTGCGATAAAATATTTGGAGGGCTTGGCTCATCAGTAGCGAACCTTCTCAGCGGTTTCGTCCATTAATCTCCTGACCGCTCTACTATTGTACTGGTTTGTTTCTCTATATTCCGTACATTTACTAAGGAAGACAGATCAACTTTCTACTGTCCTTACTGCGATAAAATATTTGGAGGGCTTGGCTCATCAGTAGCGAACCTCTCAGCGGTTTCGTCCATTAATCTCCTGACCGCTCTACTATTGTACTGGTTTGTTTCTCTATATTCCGTACATTTACTAAGGAAGACAGATCAACTTTCTACTGTCCTTACTGCGATAAAATATTTGGAGGGCTTGGCTCATCAGTAGCGAACCTTCTCAGCGGTTTCGTCCATTAATCTCCTGACCGCTCTACTATTGTACTGGTTTGTTTCTCTATTATTCCGTACATTTACTAAGGAAGACAGATCAACTTTCTACTGTCCTTACTGCGATAAAATATTTGGAGGGCTTGGCTCATCAGTAGCGAACCTTCTCAGCGGTTTCGTCCATTAATCTCCTGACCGCTCTACTATTGTACTGGTTTGTTTCTCTATATTCCGTACATTTACTAAGGAAGACAGATCAACTTTCTACTGTCCTTACTGCGATAAAATATTTGGAGGGCTTGGCTCATCAGTAGCGAACCTCTCAGCGGTTTCGTCCATTAATCTCCTGACCGCTCTACTATTGTACTGGTTTGTTTCTCTATATTCCGTACATTTACTAAGGAAGACAGATCAACTTTCTACTGTCCTTACTGCGATAAAATATTTGGAGGGCTTGGCTCATCAGTAGCGAACCTTCTCAGCGGTTTCGTCCATTAATCTCCTGACCGCTCTACTATTTGTACTGGTTTGTTTCTCTATATTCCGTACATTTACTAAGGAAGACAGATCAACTTTCTACTGTCCTTACTGCGATAAAATATTTGGAGGGCTTGGCTCATCAGCGAACCTTCTCAGCGGTTTCGTCCATTAATCTCCTGACCGCTCTACTATTGTACTGGTTTGTTTCTATATATTCCGTACATTTACTAAGGAAGACAGATCAACTTTCTACTGTCCTTACTGCGATAAAATATTTGGAGGGCTTGGCTCATCAGTAGCGAACCTTCTCAGCGGTTTCGTCCATTAATCTCCTGACTCTCTACTATTGTACTGGTTTGTTTCTCTATATTCCGTACATTTACTAAGGAAGACAGATCAACTTTCTACTGTCCTTACTGCGATAAAATATTTGGAGGGCTTGGCTCATCAGTAGCGAACCTTCTCAGCGGTTTCGTCCATTAATCTCCTGACTCTCTACTATTGTACTGGTTTGTTTCTCTATATTCCGTACATTTACTAAGGAAGACAGATCAACTTTCTACTGTCCTTACTGCGATAAAATATTTGGAGGGCTTGGCTCTCTGTAGCGAACCTTCTCAGCGGTTTCGTCCATTAATCTCTGACCGCTCTACTATTGTACTGGTTTGTTTCTCTATATCCGTACATTTACTAAGGAAGACAGATCAACTTTCTACTGTCCTTACTGCGATAAAATATTTGGAGGGCTTGGCTCATCAGTAGCGAACCTTCTCAGCGGTTTCGTCCATTAATCTCCTGACCGCTCTACTATTGTACTGGTTTGTTTCTCTATATTCCGTACATTACTAAGGAAGACAGATCAACTTTCTACTGTCCTTACTGCGATAAAATATTTGGAGGGCTTGGCTCATCAGTAGCGAACCTTCTCAGCGGTTTCGTCCATTAATCTCCTGACCGCTCTACTATTGTACTGGTTTGTTTCTCTATATTCCGTACATTTACTAAGGAAGACAGATCAACTTTCTACTGTCCTTACTGCGATAAAATATTTGGAGGGCTTGGCTCATCAGTGGCGAACCTCTCAGCGGTTTCGTCATTAATCTCCTGACCGCTCTACTATTGTACTGGTTTGTTTCTCTATATTCCGTACATTTACTAAGGAAGACAGATCAACTTTCTACTGTCCTTACTGCGATAAAATATTTGGAGGGCTTGGCTCATCAGTAGCGAACCTTCTCAGCGGTTTCGTCCATTAATCTCCTGACCTCTCTACTATTGTACTGGTTTGTTTCTCTATATTCCGTACATTTACTAAGGAAGACAGATCAACTTTCTACTGTCCTTACTGCGATAAAATATTTGGAGGGCTTGGCTCATCAGTAGCGAACCTTCTCAGCGGTTTCGTCCATTAATCTCCTGACCGCTCTACTATTGTACTGGTTTGTTTCTCTATATTCCGTACATTTACTAAGGAAGACAGATCAACTTTCTACTGTCCTTACTGCGATAAAATATTTGGAGGGCTTGGCTCATCAGTAGCGAACCTTCTCAGCGGTTTCGTCCATTAATCTCCTGACCGCTCTACTATTGTACTGGTTTGTTTCTCTATATTCCGTACATTTACTAAGGAAGACAGATCAACTTTCTACTGTCCTTACTGCGATAAAATATTTGGAGGGCTTGGCTCATCAGTAGCGAACCTTCTCAGCGGTTTCGTCCATTAATCTCCTGACCGCTCTACTATTGTACTGGTTTGTTTCTCTATTCCGTACATTTACTAAGGAAGAAAGATTAACTAACTTCTACTGTCCTTACTGCGATAAAATATTTGGAGGGCTTGGCTCATCAGTAGCGAACCTTCTCAGCGGTTTCGTCCATTAATCTCCTGACCGCTCTACTATTGTACTGGTTTGTTTCTCTATATTCCGTACATTTACTAAGGAAGAAGATTAACTAACTTCTACTGTCCTTACTGCGATAAAATATTTGGAGGGCTTGGCTCATCAGTAGCGAACCTTCTCAGCGGTTTCGTCCATTAATCTCCTGACCGCTCTACTATTGTACTGGTTTGTTTCTCTTATTCCGTACATTTACTAAGGAAGACAGATCAACTTTCTACTGTCCTTACTGCGATAAAATATTTGGAGGGCTTGGCTCATCAGTAGCGAACCTTCTCAGCGGTTTCGTCCATTAATCTCCTGACCGCTCTACTATTGTACTGGTTTGTTTCTCTATATTCCGTACATTTACTAAGGAAGACAGATCAACTTTCTACTGTCCTTACTGCGATAAAATATTTGGAGGGCTTGGCTCATCAGTGGCGAACCTTCTCAGCGGTTTCGTTCATTAATCTCCTGACCTCTCTACTATTGTACTGGTTTGTTTCTCTATATTCCGTACATTTACTAAGGAAGACAGATCAACTTCTACTGTCCTTACTGCGATAAAATATTTGGAGGGCTTGGCTCATCAGTAGCGAACCTTCTCAGCGGTTTCGTTCATTAATCTCCTGACCGCTCTACTATTGTACTGGTTTGTTTCTCTATATTCCGTACATTTACTATGGAAGACAGATCAACTTTCTACTGTCCTTACTGCGATAAAATATTTGGAGGGCTTGGCTCATCAGTAGCGAACCTTCTCAGCGGTTTCGTTCATTAATCTCCTGACCTCTCTACTATTGTACTGGTTTGTTTCTCTATATTCCGTACATTTACTAAGGAAGACAGATCAACTTTCTACTGTCCTTACTGCGATAAAATATTTGGAGGGCTTGGCTCATCAGTAGCGAACCTTCTCAGCGGTTTCGTTCATTAATCTCCTGACCTCTCTACTATGTACTGGTTTGTTTCTCTATATTCCGTACATTTACTAAGGAAGAAAGATTAACTAACTTCTACTGTCCTTACTACGTAAAAATATTTGGAGGGCTTGGCTCATCAGAGGTGAACCTCCCAGCGGTTTCGCCAATTTAATTGACCATTCTGCTTTTTATAGTTCTAACACTGTATTGGACGATTCTGCTTGTATATGCGACACTGAAGGTTGGAATCTTGGATATGGCATTTAATCAGACTATGGACATAAGCTTCTAGGGCAGTTCTAGAGTTGCATATAAATATTTACATCGAGCACTGCTCTACCTCAAACAATTCATACAGAACACACATGAGCAAATTAGAAAGTTTGATTTTTATTTGAAAAGAAAAATCATTATTTAATAGTTTTACTTCTTATTTATAGATGGCTAAATTGTTTATATTCCTTCTCCTTCTTCAATGACTTCTTCTACTGGGCCACATGGTCTCTCCATAATTACTCTGCCATCCTCTTCATCTCCTCGTGTCGTCCAGTCCATTGTTTTATATTGTCTGTGTATCCCTGTCGTCTACTTCCCCTCGATCTCTTCCCCTGGAGCTTTCCCTCCAACACTGTCAGCAATGTCTCTCCTGCTGATCCACGCATCACATGTCCAGCAAACGTCAGTTTCCGTTGTTTTATGAACTTTATCAGCTGGCATTCTGTACCCATTCAATCAAGAACTTGATTATTTGCTACCATATCTGTCCAAGGATTTTTGTTTAAATCAAACTCCTAGTAGAGGGAGAGTAGTTTCTCCTGGACCTTCGGTTATATCTATTTATATACTACTTTTGAAAGTATAAACATGATCATGATCTTCTTCACTTGAATTTCTTGTCAACATTTAATATACATACATCTTAACTACTTCTTTGTATATTTTGTGTATACTGTACACTTCTTGGCAATTTTACTGTGCTAATGATTGGTTTTAAGTGTCATCAGCGTAACGAATTCCTGCGACATATTTATGACAAAGCATTTTTTTGGAGAATTGAACATTGAAAAAAATTCTACTTAAACAAGAAGCATTTGCGCACCATCTGTATTTGGAAAGATTAACTTTTTTTAGCGCGGCTGTTTTTTTTTTTTTTTTTTTTTAAGGTAAAGAAAATAAGTTAATTTATTTTCTGTGTGTGTTGTGTGCCTTTTAATACAATTAATAAAAATACTGGAAGTCGTAGCGGTTTCGTCAATTTAATTCACCAGACCGCGCTTTTTGGAGATCTAATACTGCATTGGAAGATTCTGCTTGTATATGCGAGAGAGACTAGAGGATAGAATCTCAGCAATGGAATTGAGAAAACAAGTATTGAGCAAAAAGTATTAATTAGGACAGTAGAATTACATACCTAACATAGTTGGTGGCTCTGACAGCCAATTTGGATTTGTACATGGCGATTAGCAGAAGGAGCTCTTGATGGGTTACCGGTTTGGATAGTTGAAAAGGGAGGATACAAAAGGGGGGAAAAACTCTGTAATTGATTAAGAGTTGAGCTAAAGCAAGGATCGAGCATATATTGTCAGAACAATGGTCTAAAGATGGAAACAGCCGCGACACTATTATACAATTTCATCAGACAACCCATGAAATCGTTATTAAATTGGGCAATCTATAAAACACTGAAACACAGACACTCGCGGCAATGTATGTGGCCGGTAATTTATGGAGACTTGATTATTAATAACATTCCCTTCAAATAGATAAGAAACATACAACATTTCATTTAAACAGTGGGAATAGCACCATAAGGCAAATTATGTATGAAATAGGTAACAGAGGAAACAAGAAAATTTCTCTAGATATTTATTTAAATATCTTAAAATTTGGGAACATGTCTATACTGACGAGATATGCTATTTACATAGAAAAATTTAGATAGAGGTGACCTGAAGCTACTTTATAGCCCTTTAGGGCCCATGCGAAATCTAGGTTGGCTACTACACAAAAAGGGGGGGGAAGGCGCTAAGTCATAATGACAAATGGCTTACCTTTTCTCGAAAGTGCCGGCAAAGGTCTGGTGTCCTGTCTGCAGACTGTCCTTTCACTGAGCGACTCCGATCGAATCCTGCCTTTTGGCCAAGAACCTTCTTTTATTCATGTCTCTCTCCATTTTCATTCGCCGAAAGAAACACCAATCAAAATGGCCAACGGCTCCAGTATCAATTCATAGACGCCCCAGGCCTCATCAAAATAGAACATATAGTATTACCAAAACAAAAAAAAATCTAAAGAGAGAAACAACCCGGCACTAGTGTAAGATTTCAGACGCCAGGCCTCTTCCATCAAAATAGAACATATAGTATTACCAAAACAAAAAATCTAAAGAGAGCAAAACTACGGCGATAGTGTAAAATTTCAGACGCCAGGCCCCTTCCCTCCACATGGATTGAAATACCATCCTCCCTTTTTCTCGGGACGATATATATATATCGCCCCCACTCCGTCTTAGCTATAAATCGACACAGGCCCCTTTTCACTTGAACTGTAATATACGCTTTCCTTTCTCGGGAAGGATATTTTATAAGGTTCAGTCCTTTAGAGATCTTCCTTCTCCATTTTTTTTTTTTTTTTCTGGTCACCTTTACCTAAACTTTTGGTGAGGGGAATATATGTACATATGGAACAACAGCTTCCAGCGCGGATGTCCCTGGATGTCACTGGTGTTTCCTTCACCAGCATCGGCACGGAAGTCTGGTGTCATCAATTGTCTGGGTTTCTGGGCAAAAAGATGGTCTGTTAGTCTATGTGGGAGGGAAGCCATGTATCCATTTGATTTGATTATACATACGCCTTCTGTTGGGGTATGGTTACAAAAAAAAAACGTGCCCCAACACTCTCACTAATATTACCCAGTTTATTGATGAAACGCAGGTCCACTGGACTCTGGCCCTCTGCTTGGACATTACAAAGGTTTGACACTTTCTGGACAACACCGGCCACTATCCTAGATCTCAATACCTAGCTTGCCCTCATTCACTGATTATTCACTAATCTAATCTACACAGATGGATAAAGAAGTTATTCGGGGGGTCGGTGGACGGCTGGTTAAACCGTTTGGTTTTCGACCACTACGACCCGGGTTCGATTCCCGCATTGGACACTTTTTTCTGTTTGAAAAAAAAAAATGCTCCAATGGCCCCCGATTCTTGCAAAAGTCCAACCCCACCAGCGAGTGCAAGTAACCAAACGGGGCTCTGGCACATTTGTAAGTGCAAAGTCGAACTGCTTTCACATGTGTAGATATGTGGTGCGCTTACAGTAAAAAGCAGTCGCTAACTACCCACCATGATTATCATTGCCTGTACTACGTGTACTAGGGATAAGCAAAAAAAAAGAAGTTATTCAGGAGTTAGTGCGTCAAGTATCCTTCCTACACAATAACAGCAGCCACATCTCTTCTATGGCTCCACCCAGACTGGACATTCATTCATTCAGAGTTCTTAGAAATTCTCTGGACTGCTTCCCACTAAAATTAACCCATAAATGTGCAGGAAAGAACATTGCCTCGGACTGAATAAATGCCTCTTCCTATAAAAAGAATCGACCCGATCCTTAGACCTGATAGCAGCAGACTTTCTCAGTCTCAAGGCTCGAATAATAAGTCCAGGAAAATCCGGGTCTTTGGAGCTCTTTTTGGTTCTAGAATGATTGTTGTCTTCTCTCGGCTGGAAGGTCTCTTTTTGGATGTTTGATGAATCCTCTTCTAAATGGTCCTCCTGTTCTTCTGGGTTAAAGTAAGACTTCATCCATTCATGTCCACTATGTCCTTAGTTTTGCGTCGAACTTGCTGATTCCAAATGTCTCCACCTCATAAGTCACAGTTGGTGACTTTATATGGGCCAAAGAAACGTCGCATTAATTTTTTGGAATATCCCACTTTACACACAGTAATAATGATCCAGACAAGGTCACCTGACTGGTACATTATGTTCCTGTGGTGAGAGTCATAACAGAGTTTATCAATTCCCTGAAACCTCTCTCATGACGTGGATACGTGTCAGTTGTCATGTTTCTTCGGCTCTTGACCCTAGAGTTTGGATGAAATATCATCTTCTGGCACTAACTGGGGAATAACACGACCAGTGGAGTCTCGGCTTCGCCGTGTACAAGGAAAAATTAGGTGAACCCAGTAGACTCTTTCTTTCCTGTGTTGTAGGCAAAGGTAATGAATGGGACAGCATGTCTGCTATGGTCCTTTTCAACCTCTTCGTGAATCCGTTGTTTGGGGTGATAGGCGGTCGTCTCCCGGTAGGTTATTCTGTACTGGTTGTTCAGATCACAAATCATTAAAAAGATGTAAAGTTCCTTCCTCTATCCGTGATTAATTTCCTCGGTGCGCCGTGCTTTAAGATGACATCTTCAATGATGAATTTGGCAATTTCCATGGATTCACTTGTGGGTAGGGCTTTAGTTATCGCATATTCCGTTAGGTAGTCCATGCATACATAATCCAACGGTTGCCATATTCTAATGTTGGAAATCTCCCTTGAAGATTCATTCTTAACTTTTCGAAGGCAACTTTGGCAACGGGTATTGGCTGTAAGTACCCTGAGGAGAGTTGGAGCTGACGTTTACGTCTCTGACAATCTGAACAGTGTGCCACAGTTCTATGAATTTCGGGACAGTAAAACTTTTTCATTATGAGGCATCAGCGCGCTATCTGTTATTAATATTCAAAACTATTATAGATGCGTATGATTCTTTTGAAAATTAAACAATTTTCTACTGTCCTTACTGCAATGGAAAAATTAAAGGGAGTGCCTGGCTCATCAGTGGTGAACCCTCCCAGCGGTTTCGCCTAATCTACCATACCATATGCTGATGCATCATAATATAATTGTTCAAATAAAAGACTCAATTTGAAGTTTGCGGAAAACGATTGCTCGAAGCATATTATATATTTATAATTATTTAATTCTGTCCTCAAGCTTATGTCCATAGTTCATCTAAAATACCCATTCCAAGAGTCTAGCATCAGTATCACTATAAAAGGAAGTTCCAAAAATGAAATATAACAGCGGTATGGTAGATTAAATTGGCAAAACCGCTGGGAGGGTTCACCACTGATGAGCCAGGCCCTCCCATTAATTTTTCCATTGCAGTAAGGGCAGTAGAAATTGTTTAATTTTCAAAAGAATCTTGCGTCTATAATAGTTTCGAATATTCAAAAATTTTTCATATTCGGTAGTAGGTTTTGGTAAATTCGAGGTGACCAGCGTGGATGAATCATAGAAATTTTCAGTAATTTCTGTCTTAAATGGCGAGGATTCACCAAAAGCCACGATTTCCTTATCGGATCTTTTTTTTTTCTTCGAGCATGTCATCGATTTTTAAAAAGGAATTATTATAAGTAAATTATAATTGCTCAGCGATTTCTCTAGGGGTTTGATCTTTCATCTGCTTTTCGCCAAAATTCTGCAAAGTCACTCGGAATATTTTTTAATATCTTCAATGTAACGGAGTGATCAGCAGGTCTGCGTCCCATGTTTCCTTCCCCTCTTATACACGACAGTGACATCGAACTCTTAGAGCCGAAGTGCCCATCTTGCTAACCTCCCACATTGGTTTTTGAGGTTGGTCAGCCTGCATAAGAGTGGTGGTCTGTAACAATAGTGAACGGGCGTCCAAAAACATGGCCGAAATTTATTGATAGCTCAAATTATGGCAAGGCATTACCAAACAGAAGGGATTACCAACCCTCTGGACAAGCACAGACTATTACACCTTTTAACAACATGGCCAAAGTCTTTGAACACTGTATCATGGCACAGCTTCAATGGCTTGCAGACCACAAGGCTGATTCCTACCCAGCAGTTTGGCTTTATCCCCGGACGCCTATCTGAACAAGCCCTTGATACCATGACTGACTTATCAAAAGGGTTTTAACCTATATGCATAAGCAATGGCCCTTTCCATTTTGGATCTAGACTAAGACTGCTCCTATTCCAGTTGCTTGCGTCAGTGGGTATGTCATTTGGGGATGAGTAATCAAAATGTCCAAGTGCAGGTTCAGAAATTAACATTGACTTGAGAACTTCTAATGCACTCTGCTCTTCTCCGTTCCACAAAAATTCTGAATTTTTCTTTAAGAGGTCATTCAATGGCTACGTTGGCATAATTTGGTATCACGATGCACTAGAGCGCCATCTGTTATCAAATTACAAAACTATTTTAGACGCGTAATATCTTTTTAAAATAAATCTATTTCTACTGCTCTTACTGCATTTATATATTATACTAACCGTTTGGTTTTCGACCACTACGACCCGGGTTCGATCCCCGCATTGGACATTTTTTTCTGTTTAAAAAAAAAAATGCTCCAATGGCCCCCCGATTCTTGCAAAAGTCCAACCCCACCAGCGAGTGCAAGTAACCAAACGGGGCTCTGGCACATTTGTAAGTGCAAAGTCAAACTGCTTTCACATGTGTAGACATGTGGTGCACTTACAGTAAAAAAAAAAAGCAGTCGCTAAAAACCCACCATGATTATCATGGCCTGTACCACGTGTACTAGGGATAAGCAAAAAAAATAATAATAATAATTATAACTAGCCGAATGACCCAGGCAACGCCCGTGTTTTACCCGATTAATGTTTTTATTCAAATACTATTTGTTACAATTATAAATTGGCGCCTTAAATAAATGCATATATTAGTTAATAACTATAGCCTATGTGCTTTATCTGTCTATTGTACTGTTGGCTTCCGTAGGCGTCTCTTACTGGGAAAAAGAAAGAGAGGATTCCATTTAGTTATTAACTAATATATGCATTTATTTAAGGAGCGACCCGCTCCAAACACAATAGTTACAAAAATGAAAAAAGCGAGTGGGGGGG
>CP092866.1:30307007-30364545 GCA_030710605.1 Cordylochernes scorpioides | reverse complement strand
TGGAGGAAATCCTTTTCTTGGGAAATGAACCATCCACATCTCTGCAATGTACCGTTGATAATAAACATTTTTATCATATCAACTTGTCTCTTGACTTTCACAACAACATATTGGGGTAGGTATAATGATACATACTGTCAATTTTCTTCAATAATGACCTCAGATTGAATCCTTCATTGGCTCCCATTTCTCACAAAATGCCAACTCCATCTTTGAGTGCAAGTAACCAAACGTGACTTAGGCACCTTGTAAGTATAGATGTTGATCTGCTTTCTATGTATGTAAACATGTGGTTTACTTATAATAAGAGCAGTTATTAACTAGCCACCATGATTATCATGGTCTATTCTACATGTACTTGTGTGTGGCATAAGTAAAAAAAAATCTATAACTGTTGTAATCTTTCACACTAATTGAATACTGCAATCATATGTATTAAAGGTCACCTCTCCCAACAAAATAACCGCTATCTATTGACCATCTATGCAAACTAGTGGACTCAGGTCGGTGACAAAGCCACAACACAAGCTTTGACAAACTGAGACGCGTACACATAGAGACTGTTGTAATCTTTCACACTAATTGAATACTGCAATCATATGTATTAAAGGTCACCTCTCCCAACAAAATAACCGCTATCTATTGACCATCTATGCAAACTAGTGGACTCAGGTCGGTGACAAAGCCACAACACCAGCTTTGACAAACTGAGAAGCGTACACATAGAGACTGTTGTAATCTTTCACACTAATTGAATACTGCAATCATATGTATTAAAGGTCACCACTCCCAACAAAATAACCGCTATCTATTGACCATCTATGCAAACTAGTGGACTCAGGTCGGTGACAAAGCCACACAACACCAGCTTTGACAAACTGAGAAGCGTACACATAGAGACTGTTGTAATCTTTCACACTAATTGAATACTGCAATCATATGTATTAAAGGTCACCTCTCCCAACAAAATAACTGCTATCTATTGACCATCTATGCAAACTAGTGGACTCAGGTCGGTGACAAAGCCACAACACCAGCTTTGACAAACTGAGAAGCGTACACATAGAGACTGTTGTAATCTTTCACACTAATTGAATACTGCAATCATATGTATTAAAGGTCACCTCTCCCAACAAAATAACTGCTATCTATTGACCATCTATGCAAACTAGTGGACTCAGGTCGGTGACAAAGCCACAACACCAGCTTTGACAAACTGAGAAGCGTACACATAGAGACTGTTGTAATCTTTCACACTAATTGAATACTGCAATCATATGTATTAAAGGTCACCTCTCCCAACAAAATAACTGCTATCTATTGACCATCTATGCAAACTAGTGGACTCAGGTCGGTGACAAAGCCACAACACCAGCTTTGACAAACTGAGAAGCGTACACATAGAGACTGTTGTAATCTTTCACACTAATTGAATACTGCAATCATATGTATTAAAGGTCACCTCTCCCAACAAAATAACTGCTATCTATTGACCATCTATGCAAACTAGTGGACTCAGGTCGGTGACAAAGCCACAACACCAGCTTTGACAAACTGAGAAGCGTACACATAGAGACTGTTATAATCTTTCACACTAATTGAATACTGCAATCATATGTATTAAAGGTCACCTCTCCCAACAAAATAACTGCTATCTATTGACCATCTATGCAAACTAGTGGACTCAGGTCGGTGACAAAGCCACAACACCAGCTTTGACAAACTGAGAAGCGTACACATAGAGACTGTTGTAATCTTTCTCACTAATTGAATACTGCAATCATATGTATTAAAGGTCACCTCTCCCAACAAAATAACTGCTATCTATTGACCATCTATGCAAACTAGTGGACTCAGGTCGGTGACAAAGCCACAACACCAGCTTTGACAAACTGAGAAGTGTACACATAGAGACTGTTGTAATCTTTCACACTAATTGAATACTGCAATCATATGTATTAAAGGTCACCTCTCCCAACAAAATAACCGCTATCTATTGACCATCTATGCAAACTAGTGGACTCAGGTCGGTGACAAAGCCACAACACCAGCTTTGACAAACTGAGAAGCGTACACATAGAGACTGTTGTAATCTTTCTCACTAATTGAATACTGCAATCATATGTATTAAAGGTCACCTCTCCCAACAAAATAACTGCTATCTATTGACCATCTATGCAAACTAGTGGACTCGGGTCGGTGACAAAGCCACAACACCAGCTTTTACAAACTGAGAAGCGTACACATAGAGACTGTTGTAATCTTTCTCACTAATTGAATACTGCAATCATATGTATTAAAGGTCACCTCTCCCAACAAAATAACTGCTATCTATTGACCATCTATGCAAACTAGTGGACTCAGGTCGGTGACAAAGCCACAACACCAGCTTTGACAAACTGAGAAGCGTACACATAGAGACTGTTGTAATCTTTCTCACTAATTGAATACTGCAATCATATGTATTAAAGGTCACCTCTCCCAACAAAATAACTGCTATCTATTGACCATCTATGCAAACTAGTGGACTCAGGTCGGTGACAAAGCCACAACACCAGCTTTGACAAACTGAGAAGCGTACACATAGAGACTGTTGTAATCTTTCTCACTAATTGAAAACTGCAATCATATGTATTAAAGGTCACCTCTCCCAACAAAATAACCGCCACTATTGACCATCTATGCAAACTAGTGGACTCAGGTCGGTGACAAAGCCACAACACCAGCTTTGACAAACTGAGAAGCGTACACATAGAGACTGTTGTAATCTTTCACACTAATTGAATACTGCAATCATATGTATTAAAGGTCACCTCTCCCAACAAAATAACCGCCACTATTGACCATCTATGCAAACTAGTGGACTCAGGTCGGTGACAAAGCCACAACACCAGCTTTGACAAACTGAGAAGCGTACACATAGAGACTGTTGTAATCTTTCACACTAATTGAATACTGCAATCATATGTATTAAAGGTCACCTCTCCCAACAAAATAACTGCTATCTATTGACCATCTATGCAAACTAGTGGACTCAGGTCGGTGACAAAGCCACAACACCAGCTTTGACAAACTGAGAAGCGTACACATAGAGACTGTTGTAATCTTTCACACTAATTGAATACTGCAATCATATGTATTAAAGGTCACCTCTCCCAACAAAATAACTGCTATCTATTGACCATCTATGCAAACTAGTGGACTCAGGTCGGTGACAAAGCCACAACACCAGCTTTGACAAACTGAGAAGTGTACACATAGAGACTGTTGTAATCTTTCACACTAATTGAATACTGCAATCATATGTATTAAAGGTCACCTCTCCCAACAAAATAACCGCTATCTATTGACCATCTATGCAAACTAGTGGACTCAGGTCGGTGACAAAGCCACAACACCAGCTTTGACAAACTGAGAAGCGTACACATAGAGACTGTTGTAATCTTTCTCACTAATTGAATACTGCAATCATATGTATTAAAGGTCACCTCTCCCAACAAAATAACTGCTATCTATTGACCATCTATGCAAACTAGTGGACTCGGGTCGGTGACAAAGCCACAACACCAGCTTTGACAAACTGAGAAGCGTACACATAGAGACTGTTGTAATCTTTCTCACTAATTGAATACTGCAATCATATGTATTAAAGGTCACCTCTCCCAACAAAATAACTGCTATCTATTGACCATCTATGCAAACTAGTGGACTCAGGTCGGTGACAAAGCCACAACACCAGCTTTGACAAACTGAGAAGCGTACACATAGAGACTGTTGTAATCTTTCTCACTAATTGAATACTGCAATCATATGTATTAAAGGTCACCTCTCCCAACAAAATAACCGCCACTATTGACCATCTATGCAAACTAGTGGACTCAGGTCGGTGACAAAGCCACAACACCAGCTTTGACAAACTGAGAAGCGTACACATAGAGACTGTTGTAATCTTTCACACTAATTGAATACTGCAATCATATGTATTAAAGGTCACCTCTCCCAACAAAATAACCGCCACTATTGACCATCTATGCAAACTAGTGGACTCAGGTCGGTGACAAAGCCACAACACCAGCTTTGACAAACTGAGAAGCGTACACATAGAGACTGTTGTAATCTTTCACACTAATTGAATACTGCAATCATATGTATTAAAGGTCACCTCTCCCAACAAAATAACTGCTATCTATTGACCATCTATGCAAACTAGTGGACTCAGGTCGGTGACAAAGCCACAACACCAGCTTTGACAAACTGAGAAGCGTACACATAGAGACTGTTGTAATCTTTCTCACTAATTGAAAACTGCAATCATATGTATTAAAGATCACCTCTCCCAACAAAATAACTGCTATCTATTGACCATCTATGCAAACTAGTGGACTCAGGTCGGTGACAAAGCCACAACACCAGCTTTGACAAACTGAGAAGCGTACACATAGAGACTGTTGTAATCTTTCACACTAATTGAATACTGCAATCATATGTATTAAAGGTCACCTCTCCCAACAAAATAACTGCTATCTATTGACCATCTATGCAAACTAGTGGACTCAGGTCGGTGACAAAGCCACAACACCAGCTTTGACAAACTGAGAAGCGTACACATAGAGACCATGGTTTCGGGCTAATGGTCCTTGTTAGCCTGGGACAGACTTTATTTCATAAGATTCACAAGGGATTAAATGAAATCTTTACAATCTGCCAAAGAGGTGTTCAGCTGTTAGTATGGCTAGGTCAAATTTATGGCTAAAATATTGATGGAAATGTATTAATCTCTCTACAGTTGCCCTCATCAATGAGATAGAGGTTTGAGTCCTCAAAAATGAAATAACCTTATTAAAGAGGTCATTTTTTATGTTTTTATCCATGTGGGATCAATGACCCTCCTAAATATAGTAAATGGGAAACTAATTAATCTATATGATAAGGCACAAGGGGGTCGGTGGAAGGCTGGTTAAACTGTTTGGTTTACGACCACTACGACCCGGGTTCGATCCCCGCATTGGGCACTTTTTTCTGTTTAAAAAAAAAAAATGCTCCAATGGCCCCCCGATTCTTGCAAAAGTCCAACCCCACCAGCGAGTGCAAGTAACCAAACAGGTTTCTGGCACATTTGTAAGTGCAAAGTCGAACTACTTTTCACATGTGTAGACATGTGGTGCACTTACAGTAAACGCAATCGCCTTCTACCCACCATGATTATCATGGCCTGTACTACGTGTACTAGGGATAAACAAAAAATAATAATAATAAAAAAAAAAAAAGCACAATTTGGATTAGACACAAGGTAATAAGACCAAATGCAAATTAATAAATAGTGTGTGACATTTCAGTAACAGCGTTATTACCATCATCAGACAAAAGTACTGAATTGTTCAGTACTATCATTCAATTGTCTGAATATGGTAACAATGCTGTTACCGAAACGTCACACACTATTTATTTGGATTTGGTCTTAATTCCTTGTGTTTATAATTAACTAGACGAATGACCCGGGCAACGCCCGGGTTTACCCGATTAAATGTTTTATTCAAACACTATTCGTTACAATTATAAATTGGGGCCGTGGATGTCACTCTTGTGAAACGTCCCGCTCCAAACTTTACATGTACATTAGGTCAGCTGATATTACCTCCCATCTTCACCGCTAGAGGCGCTGCTCGCGAGCTAAGTAGAATAATTTGAATATATAGTTTTAATAATTGATTTATATGTTTTTAAAAATAGCCTATCGTCTTCCCCGTATTTTTTTACCTATGTATGGAAATTTTGGTTTGAATTAGTGAACTACTGCGAATTTGTATACAGGACATACAAACAAACAAACAGACAAACATACAAACATTCATTTTAATATATATAGAAGATATATACTGCATCAGAGAGTTTCAACCCCAAGTACATGTAGTATAGGCCATTATTATCATAGTAGGTGGTTAGAAATTCCAAGTACATGTAGTATAGGCCATAATTATCATAGTAGGTGGTTAGAAATTCCAAGTACATGTAGTATAGGCCATAATTATCATAGTAGGTGGTTAGAAATTCCAAGTACATGTAGTATAGGCCATAATTATCATAGTAGGTGGTTAGAAATTCCAAGTACATGTAGTATAGGCCATAATTATCATAGTAGGTGGTTAGAAATTCCAAGTACATGTAGTATAGGCCATAATTATCATAGTAGGTGGTTAGAAACTGACTTTTACTTTCACGGCGATTGGATGTATGGTTTTTGAATCTATAGAGTACACACAGCCAGACAGACATTCATTTTTATATATATACTAGCGGATGTACCCGGCCGCACGGTTTTACCTGAGTAAAGGTTTGTCTAATGAACATTTGTTAAAACAATTCTCTATAAACTTATAAAAAAAATAATAGATATATTTTTTGATAATTTGAAACTCGTAAATTTGAATCTCTCGATAAAGTGAACATTTTTTCCCGGTCCCTTGAAAAATACTCGATAAGTTGAATAAAATCAATATTAATTGGTTCCCTCGGTAATTGTTAGTTAAAGGAATAGTTTCTTTGCCTTGGAATTGTATCATTTTTCTTGTCTCAAATAAATTGCCGCGATATCCTGAATTTTGTCTTTCCTAATTTTCTACATTACAAAATCATCATTTTATCTATTCTCCCAATATATATGTTGTAGATAAATGATAAAACTAACTTTGACTTTTGCGCAATTAATAGGTAGAAAATCTTACTTTTGATAAATAATCTTTAAGATAATAAACTTAGTGATAAGAAAATTAATAGATAAAAAAACTTATCATCGTCGCAATGGGGGCGCTGCTTTCGATTTAAATCTACAAATCTGCAAATAACTCTAAGGATATTCAAGAAATTATTTTTCAAAAACCTTCCCGGGATATAGCTAATAATATCCCAAAATTTCACGGCGATTGGATGTATGGCTTTTGAATCTATAGAGTACAGACAGACAAACAGACAGACAGACATTCAATTTTATATATATAGATTTCACGGCGATTGGATGTATGGTTTTTGAATCTATAGAGTGCAGACAGACAGACAAACAGACAGACAGACATTCAACTTTATATATATAGATATAGATAGATTTTTAAAATATTGTTTTTCAAGATTAATTCTCATATAATAAATGTTTGAATTAATTTCATTTTTAATTATTTAAAAAATAAGTTAAATATATATTCTTATTTTAAATAAACTATTTATATTTATACAAACAGATTTTTTAAACGAAATTGTTTTATTACGCTGTGGTATGTAAATATTGTTGCCTTTTTGTTATTTTGAAGCGTGCTGTTTGTTAGCTTCCTACGTTCCAGGAAAAGGTTGTTTATTTTTATTATCTCTCTGGTTACCATACCAATTCGTCAACAAATTTTATAAAAATGGAATCTCGGCTAGAACGTAGTAGATCACCGCCAGCCAAGAGGGCAAGAATAGATGATAGAAGACACAGATCATCCAGTAGGGAAAGAAAAGCACGGTCAAGAAGTAGAGAAAGAAGATCGAGAAGCAGAGATAGAAGATCGAGAAGTGAAGAACGGCGATCAAGAAGTATACGACATGGTGATAGAGATCATCATAAAAAAGAAAGAAATGAACGAGAAAGATATGACAAAGATAAAAAGCATAATGAATATCCAGAAGATATGGATGAAGAAATGGATATCAAGAAAGAAAAAAAGGAACCTATTTCCCTTGAAGAATTGATGGCTAAAAAGAAAGCGGAAAGTGATTTGAAAAATAAACCCGTTTTTCTTACCAAAGAACAGCGTGCGGCAGAAGCTTTAAAAAGAAGACAAGAGGAAGTTGAGAAACAAAGAAAACAATTGGAAGAACAAAGATTAAAACAACAGGCATTTTTGGAAGAAGCCAAAAAGCCACATGATGAAAGAGAACGACGCACACGTGAAAGGGAACGTCAAAGAGAAAAGGCAGATAATCGCGATAAGGTAAAAGATACCGTTAGAGATATGGAATTGGATGCGATTAAAAAGAGATATTTAGGAATCGTGGAGAAAAAACGACGTATTAGAAAACTAAGTGATAGAAAATTTGTTTTCGAATGGAATGCCAGTGAAGATACATCGGTTGACTATAATCCACTTTATAAAGAACGGCACACTATCCAATTATTTGGCCGTGGTCATGTGGCTGGAATTGATATCAATTCTCAGAAGAAAGAGCAAACAAAATTTTATGGAGATCTTCTAGAAAGACGTCGTACTATTGCAGAAAAAGGCCAAGAACAGGTGAGATTAGATAAAGTGAAGAAGAAAGAAGATAAACAAAAATGGGATGATAGGCATTGGCTTGAAAAAGATTTAAGTCAGATGGCTGAAAGAGACTGGCGTATTTTCAGAGAAGATTTCAACATCTCTATCAAAGGAGGTAGTGTCCCCAGTCCTCTAAGATTCTGGAAGGAGTCCAATCTTCCGACCTCCATATTGAAGATAATTGACAAACTGGGCTATAAGGATCCAACCCCCATCCAGAGGCAAGCCATTCCCATTGGGCTGCAGAACAGGGACATTATCGGGGTGGCGGAAACTGGCAGTGGTAAAACTCTGGCCTTCCTCATTCCTCTGTTGATGTGGATCTCCTCCCTGCCCACAGGAGTCCGGGAGGAAGATGCGGATCAGGGACCCTACGCCATCATTCTGGCCCCCACTCGAGAATTGGCCCAGCAGATTGAAGCCGAGACGGCAAAATTCGCCGAGCCCCTGGGTATCCGCACTGTGGCGGTCATCGGTGGGTTCTCCAGAGAGGAGCAGGGGTTCAAACTTCGTCTTGGTTGTGAGATTGTAATTGCAACTCCCGGACGTCTCATTGATGTGTTGGAGAACAGATACTTGGTACTGAGTCGCTGCACTTACATCGTCTTGGATGAAGCCGACCGGATGATTGACATGGGTTTTGAACCTGATGTGAAGAAAATCCTAGACCACATGCCAGTGACCAATCAGAAGCCTGATACAGAAGAGGCCGAGGATGAAGAGAAGCTTCTGGCCAACTTTGCCACCAAGAACAAGTACCGGCAGACTGTGATGTTCACGGCCACCATGCCCCCTACTGTAGAGAAGCTGGCAAAGACTTACTTGAGAAGACCAGCTATCGTGCACGTCGGCTCCATCGGAAAGCCAGTAGAAAGAGTAGAACAGATCATCTACATGGTGTCAGAGTCACAGAAACGTTCCAAACTTCTGGAAATCTTGAATGGCAGAATCGAACCGCCCATCATCATCTTCGTGAATCAAAAGAAAGGGGTTGACGTGTTGGCGAGAGGATTGGAGAAAATGGGCTTCAACTCGTGCACCCTGCACGGAGGTAAAGGTCAGGAACAGAGAGACTACGCCCTGGAGAGCCTCAAGAACGGCTCCAAGGACATCCTGGTGGCCACAGATGTAGCTGGCAGAGGTATTGACATCCAGGATGTCTCCTTGGTCCTCAACTACGACATGGCCAAGTCCATCGAGGACTACACTCATCGTATCGGCCGTACAGGACGTGCCGGCAAGAAGGGAAAGGCCATCTCCCTGGTCACAAAGGACGACTCCCATCTCTTCTACGACCTCAAGCAGATCGTCCTCAGCAGTCCTGTGTCCACCTGTCCTCAAGAGCTTGCCAACCATCCTGATGCTCAGCACAAGCCAGGTACTGTGGTTAACAAAAAACGAAAAGAAGAAAAGATATTTGTTTAATGCATCCAGCATTCATTTATATATATATACACCCAGATAGTTGGCGTCTTTAGTACGCTCATGGATTACATCAAGAGAGAGATTTATATATCTCAAGTTTGTAAACTTATTTCTCTTTGAAAATAAATGGGTCATAAAATAAATTTGTATTTTTTTTTAATTATATTTCACAACCAAATTTCTGATTTTGTGTGTATGTTTTGTTGTTTTAAACCATAAAAAAATATTTTATATAATATTGTATATCCAATTTTAATAAAATTATTATTTTTCATTTAATAAGATAATTGATTTCCTTTTTCTCACTGCTTTGTTCTTATGCATACCTCTGGTGAATCCTGTATAGGGTCAGTGACCCTGAATAAAGGCTTTTTTGTTGTTGTTGTTATTTAATAAGATAATTTAAACTATTTATAGCGTGAAATTTTTTTACAAATAAAATAAATTTCGTCTGTCCTTATACTTCGATGAAAAAAAGTATTGGAAAGGTCTGGATCATCAGGGGTGAACCACCCCGATGGTTTCAACAGTTTATTCTACCAGAGCGCCCAAATACACTCATGGGCAAAATTTAAGGAAGAGGAAAGTCTTTGATGTCGCTAGTCGTCTGGTTTTTATTTTTAAGGAGATGAAGCAATTTTGTTCACACTGGGTTATCTCGTGTGTCTTCAATAAAGGTCACTGTATAAATTATCTCTCAGAGTTATTGTCTGAATCCCGATATACATACTAAAAGGTACAACTTCCTTAAGTTTTGTCTCCATAAGTGTATTTCATTGGATTGTATTGTTTCTATATCCGAAACACTTATTTTTAGGAATTCTTGGCAAGGGTTTACTAAGGCCAGTACAAATATACACGATTTAATCCCATCAAAAAAAGGAGCAATGCTTTTCAATTTGCTATGTATTTAACCTTCCTTCATGTTTGGGTTTTGATATAGTCAAATTTTAAAATACTTACACACAACCTATAAACCTGAAAAATTGCACACGTACTCGATGACAATGCAAGTGTACTTCTTGATGGTCGTGAAGTATGTTAAATAAAGAGGCGTTAATCTAATGAAGAAAATTTTGGCCAAAGAAAGTTAAAAAGTAAATGAAAATAAAGTCGGTGGACGAGTGGGTAACACCCTCGATTCCCGACAGTCATGAACCGGGATTGAATCCTGTGTTAAAATTTTGATTAATATGTGAACCTCACATTTCAATTATCATAAAATAGGTTGCTCTTCTTGAGCGGTACCTAATAAAGTGATTTTGAACCGAAAATAAATAGAATCAAAAGTAATCAACGTTGAGCAAAAATAAGAAAGCAAAACAAAAGACAAGAAATTGGAAGATAAAATTTTGACAGAATAAAATAAATGTTTTTAGCAATGTGTTTCTTATGATAAATATCATCGAATATTATCTCTACAGATCTTAGTACAATGATGAATTAAGTATTAATTGAAGGGCTTGGCTCATCAGTGGCGAACCCTCTCAGCGGTTCCGTCCATTAATCTCCTGACCGCTCTACTATTGTACTGGTTTGTTTCTCTATATTCCGTACATTTACTAAGGAAGACAGATCAACTACTTCTACTGTCCTTACTGTGATAAAATATTTGGAGGGCTTGGCTCATCAGTGGCGAACCCTCTCAGCGGTTTCGTCCATTAATCTCCTGACCGCTCTACTATTGTACTGGTTTGTTTCTCTATATTCCGTACATATACTAAGGAAGACAGATCAACTTTCTACTGTCCTTACTGTGATAAAATATTTGGAGGGCTTGGCTCATCAGTGGCGAACCCTCTCAGCGGTTTCGTTCATTGAATCTCCTGACCGCTCTACTATTGTACTGGTTTGTTTCTCTATATTCCGTACATATACTAAGGAAGAAAGATCAACTTTCTACTGTCCTTACTGCGATAAAATATTTGGAGGGCTTGGCTCATCAGTGGCGAACCTTCTCAGCGGTTTCATCCATTAATCTCCTGACCGCTCTACTATTGTACTGTTTTTTTTCTCTATATTCCGTACATATACTAAGGAAGACAGATCAACTTTCTACTGTCCTTACTGCGATAAAATATTTGGAGGGCTTGGCTCATCAGTAGCGAACCTTCTCAGCGGTTTCGTCCATTAATCTCCTGACCGCTCTACTATTGTACTGGTTTGTTTCTCTATATTCGTACATTTACTAAGGAAGACAGATCAACTTTCTACTGTCCTTACTGCGATAAAATATTTGGAGGGCTTGGCTCATCAGTGGCGAACCCTCTCAGCGGTTTCGTCCATTAATCTCCTGACCGCTCTACTATTGTACTGGTTTGTTTCTCTATATTCCGTACATTTACTAAGGAAGACAGATCAACTTTCTACTGTCCTTACTGCGATAAAATATTTGGAGGGCTTGGCTCATCAGTAGCGAACCTTCTCAGCGGTTTCGTCCATTAATCTCCTGACCGCTCTACTATTGTACTGGTTTGTTTCTCTATATTCCGTACATTTACTAAGGAAGACAGATCAACTTTCTACTGTCCTTACTGCGATAAAATATTTGGAGGGCTTGGCTCATCAGTAGCGAACCTTCTCAGCGGTTTCGTCCATTAATCTCCTGACCGCTCTACTATTGTACTGGTTTGTTTCTCTATATTCCGTACATTTACTAAGGAAGACAGATCAACTTTCTATTGTCCTTACTGCGATAAAATATTTGGAGGGCTTGGCTCATCAGTGGCGAACCTTCTCAGCGGTTTCATCCATTAATCTCCTGACCGCTCTACTATTGTACTGTTTTTTTTCTCTATATTCCGTACATATACTAAGGAAGACAGATCAACTTTCTACTGTCCTTACTGCGATAAAATATTTGGAGGGCTTGGCTCATCAGTAGCGAACCTTCTCAGCGGTTTCGTCCATTAATCTCCTGACCGCTCTACTATTGTACTGGTTTGTTTCTCTATATTCCGTACATTTACTAAGGAAGACAGATCAACTTTCTACTGTCCTTACTGCGATAAAATATTTGGAGGGCTTGGCTCATCAGTAGCGAACCTTCTCAGCGGTTTCGTTCATTAATCTCCTGACCGCTCTACTATTGTACTGGTTTGTTTCTCTATATTCCGTACATTTACTAAGGAAGACAGATCAACTTTCTACTGTCCTTACTGCGATAAAATATTTGGAGGGCTTGGCTCATCAGTAGCGAACCTTCTCAGCGGTTTCGTCCATTAATCTCCTGACCGCTCTACTATTGTACTGGTTTGTTTCTCTATATTCCGTACATTTACTAAGGAAGACAGATCAACTTTCTACTGTCCTTACTGCGATAAAATATTTGGAGGGCTTGGCTCATCAGTAGCGAACCTTCTCAGCGGTTTCGTCCATTAATCTCCTGACCGCTCTACTATTGTACTGGTTTGTTTCTCTATATTCCGTACATATACTAAGGAAGAAAGATCAACTTTCTACTGTCCTTACTGCGATAAAATATTTGGAGGGCTTGGCTCATCAGTGGCGAACCTTCTCAGCGGTTTCGTCCATTAATCTCCTGACCGCTCTACTATTGTACTGGTTTGTTTCTCTATATTCCGTACATATACTAAGGAAGACAGATCAACTTTCTACTGTCCTTACTGCGATAAAATATTTGGAGGGCTTGGCTCATCAGTGGCGAACCTCTCAGCGGTTTCAGTCCATTAATCTCCTGACCGCTCTACTATTGTACTGGTTTGTTTCTCTATATTCCGTACATTTACTAAGGAAGACAGATCAACTTTCTACTGTCCTTACTGCGATAAAATATTTGGAGGGCTTGGCTCATCAGTAGCGAACCCTTCTCAGCGGTTTCGTCCATTAATCTCCTGACCGCTCTACTATTGTACTGGTTTGTTTCTCTATATTCCGTACATTTACTAAGGAAGACAGATCAACTTTCTACTGTCCTTACTGCGATAAAATATTTGGAGGGCTTGGCTCATCAGTAGCGAACCTTCTCAGCGGTTTCGTCCATTAATCTCCTGACCGCTCTACTATTGTACTGGTTTGTTTCTCTATATTCCGTACATTACTAAGGAAGACAGATCAACTTTCTACTGTCCTTACTGCGATAAAATATTTGGAGGGCTTGGCTCATCAGTAGCGAACCTTCTCAGCGGTTTCGTCCATTAATCTCCTGACCGCTCTACTATTGTACTGGTTTGTTTCTCTATATTCCGTACATTTACTAAGGAAGACAGATCAACTTTCTACTGTCCTTACTGCGATAAAATATTTGGAGGGCTTGGCTCATCAGTAGCGAACCTTCTCAGCGGTTTCGTCCATTAATCTCCTGACCCGCTCTACTATTGTACTGGTTTGTTTCTCTATATTCCGTACATTTACTAAGGAAGACAGATCAACTTTCTACTGTCCTTACTGCGATAAAATATTTGGAGGGCTTGGCTCATCAGTAGCGAACCTTCTCAGCGGTTTCGTCCATTAATCTCCTGACCGCTCTACTATTGTACTGGTTTGTTTCTCTATATTCCGTACATTTACTAAGGAAGACAGATCAACTTTCTACTGTCCTTACTGCGATAAAATATTTGGAGGGCTTGGCTCATCAGTGAGCGAACCTTCTCAGCGGTTTCGTCCATTAATCTCCTGACCGCTCTACTATTGTACTGGTTTGTTTCTCTATATTCCGTACATTTACTAAGGAAGACAGATCAACTTTCTACTGTCCTTACTGCGATAAAATATTTGGAGGGCTTGGCTCATCAGTAGCGAACCTTCTCAGCGGTTTCGTCCATTAATCTCCTGACCGCTCTACTATTGTACTGGTTTGTTTCTCTATATTCCGTACATTTACTAAGGAAGACAGATCAACTTTCTACTGTCCTTACTGCGATAAAATATTTGGAGGGCTTGGCTCATCAGTAGCGAACCTTCTCAGCGGTTTCGTCATTAATCTCCTGACCGCTCTACTATTGTACTGGTTTGTTTCTCTATATTCCGTACATTTACTAAGGAAGACAGATCAACTTTCTACTGTCCTTACTGCGATAAAATATTTGGAGGGCTTGGCTCATCAGTAGCGAACCTTCTCAGCGGTTTCGTTCATTAATCTCCTGACCGCTCTACTATTGTACTGGTTTGTTTCTCTATATTCCGTACATTTACTAAGGAAGACAGATCAACTTTCTACTGTCCTTACTGCGATAAAATATTTGGAGGGCTTGGCTCATCAGTAGCGAACCTTCTCAGCGGTTTCGTCCATTAATCTCCTGACCGCTCTACTATTGTACTGGTTTGTTTCTCTATATTCCGTACATTTACTAAGGAAGACAGATCAACTTTCTACTGTCCTTACTGCGATAAAATATTTGGAGGGCTTGGCTCATCAGTGGCGAACCTTCTCAGCGGTTTCGTTCATTAATCTCCTGACCGCTCTACTATTGTACTGGTTTGTTTCTCTATATTCCGTACATTTACTAAGGAAGACAGATCAACTTTCTACTGTCCTTACTGCGATAAAATATTTGGAGGGCTTGGCTCATCAGTGGCGAACCCTCTCAGCGGTTTCGTCCATTAATCTCCTGACCGCTCTACTATTGTACTGGTTTGTTTCTCTATATTCCGTACATTTACTAAGGAAGACAGATCAACTTTCTACTGTCCTTACTGCGATAAAATATTTGGAGGGCTTGGCTCATCAGTAGCGAACCTTCTCAGCGGTTTCGTCCATTAATCTCCTGACCGCTCTACTATTGTACTGGTTTGTTTCTCTATATTCCGTACATTTACTAAGGAAGACAGATCAACTTTCTACTGTCCTTACTGCGATAAAATATTTGGAGGGCTTGGCTCATCAGTAGCGAACCTTCTCAGCGGTTTCGTCCATTAATCTCCTGACCGCTCTACTATTGTACTGGTTTGTTTCTCTATATTCCGTACATTTACTAAGGAAGACAGATCAACTTTCTACTGTCCTTACTGCGATAAAATATTTGGAGGGCTTGGCTCATCAGTAGCGAACCTTCTCAGCGGTTTCGTTCCATTAATCTCCTGACCGCTCTACTATTGTACTGGTTTGTTTCTCTATATTCCGTACATTTACTAAGGAAGACAGATCAACTTTCTACTGTCCTTACTGCGATAAAATATTTGGAGGGCTTGGCTCATCAGTAGCGAACCTTCTCAGCGGTTTCGTCATTAATCTCCTGACCGCTCTACTATTGTACTGGTTTGTTTCTCTATATTCCGTACATATACTAAGGAAGACAGATCAACTTTCTACTGTCCTTACTGCGATAAATATTTGGAGGGCTTGGCTCATCAGAGGCGAACCTTCTCAGCGGTTTCGTCATTAATCTCCTGACCGCTCTACTATTGTACTGGTTTGTTTCTCTATATTCCGTACATTTACTAAGGAAGACAGATCAACTTTCTACTGTCCTTACTGCGATAAAATATTTGGAGGGCTTGGCTCATCAGTGGCGAACCCTCTCAGCGGTTTCGTCCATTAATCTCCTGACCGCTCTACTATTGTACTGGTTTGTTTCTCTATATTCCGTACATTTACTAAGAAGACAGATCAACTTTCTACTGTCCTTACTGCGATAAAATATTTGGAGGGCTTGGCTCATCAGTAGCGAACCTTCTCAGCGGTTTCGTCCATTAATCTCCTGACCGCTCTACTATTGTACTGGTTTGTTTCTCTATATTCCGTACATTTACTAAGGAAGACAGATCAACTTTCTACTGTCCTTACTGCGATAAAATATTTGGAGGGCTTGGCTCATCAGTAGCGAACCTTCTCAGCGGTTTCGTCATTAATCTCCTGACCCGCTCTACTATTGTACTGGTTTGTTTCTCTATATTCCGTACATTTACTAAGGAAGACAGATCAACTTTCTACTGTCCTTACTGCGATAAAATATTTGGAGGGCTTGGCTCATCAGTAGCGAACCTTCTCAGCGGTTTCGTCCATTAATCTCCTGACCGCTCTACTATTGTACTGGTTTGTTTCTCTATATTCCGTACATTTACTAAGGAAGACAGATCAACTTTCTACTGTCCTTACTGCGATAAAATATTTGGAGGGCTTGGCTCATCAGTAGCGAACCTTCTCAGCGGTTTCGTCCATTAATCTCCTGACCGCTCTACTATTGTACTGGTTTGTTTCTCTATATTCCGTACATTTACTAAGGAAGACAGATCAACTTTCTACTGTCCTTACTGCGATAAAATATTTGGAGGGCTTGGCTCATCAGTAGGCGAACCTTCTCAGCGGTTTCGTCCATTAATCTCCTGACCGCTCTACTATTGTACTGGTTTGTTTCTCTATATTCCGTACATTTACTAAGGAAGACAGATCAACTTTCTACTGTCCTTACTGCGATAAAATATTTGGAGGGCTTGGCTCATCAGTAGCGAACCTTCTCAGCGGTTTCGTCCATTAATCTCCTGACCGCTCTACTATTGTACTGGTTTGTTTCTCTATATTCCGTACATTTACTAAGGAAGACAGATCAACTTTCTACTGTCCTTACTGCGATAAAATATTTGGAGGGCTTGGCTCATCAGTAGCGAACCTTCTCAGCGGTTTCGTCCATTAATCTCCTGACCGCTCTACTATTGTACTGGTTTGTTTCTCTATATTCCGTACATTTACTAAGGAAGACAGATCAACTTTCTACTGTCCTTACTGCGATAAAATATTTGGAGGGCTTGGCTCATCAGTAGCGAACCCTCTCAGCGGTTTCGTTCATTAATCTCCTGACCGCTCTACTATTGTACTGGTTTGTTTCTCTATATTCCGTACATTTACTAAGGAAGACAGATCAACTTTCTACTGTCCTTACTGCGATAAAATATTTGGAGGGCTTGGCTCATCAGTAGGCGAACCTTCTCAGCGGTTTCGTCCATTAATCTCCTGACCGCTCTACTATTGTACTGGTTTGTTTCTCTATATTCCGTACATTTACTAAGGAAGACAGATCAACTTTCTACTGTCCTTACTGCGATAAAATATTTGGAGGGCTTGGCTCATCAGTAGGCGAACCTCTCAGCGGTTTCGTCCATTAATCTCCTGACCGCTCTACTATTGTACTGGTTTGTTTCTCTATATTCCGTACATTTACTAAGGAAGACAGATCAACTTTCTACTGTCCTTACTGCGATAAAATATTTGGAGGGCTTGGCTCATCAGTAGCGAACCTTCTCAGCGGTTTCGTCCATTAATCTCCTGACCGCTCTACTATTGTACTGGTTTGTTTCTCTATATTCCGTACATTTACTAAGGAAGACAGATCAACTTTCTACTGTCCTTACTGCGATAAAATATTTGGAGGGCTTGGCTCATCAGTAGGCGAACCTTCTCAGCGGTTTCGTCCATTAATCTCCTGACCGCTCTACTATTGTACTGGTTTGTTTCTCTATATTCCGTACATTTACTAAGGAAGACAGATCAACTTTCTACTGTCCTTACTGCGATAAAATATTTGGAGGGCTTGGCTCATCAGTAGGCGAACCTTCTCAGCGGTTTCGTCCATTAATCTCCTGACCGCTCTACTATTGTACTGGTTTGTTTCTCTATATTCCGTACATTTACTAAGGAAGACAGATCAACTTTCTACTGTCCTTACTGCGATAAAATATTTGGAGGGCTTGGCTCATCAGTAGGCGAACCTTCTCAGCGGTTTCGTCCATTAATCTCCTGACCGCTCTACTATTGTACTGGTTTGTTTCTCTATATTCCGTACATTTACTAAGGAAGACAGATCAACTTTCTACTGTCCTTACTGCGATAAAATATTTGGAGGGCTTGGCTCATCAGTAGCGAACCTTCTCAGCGGTTTCGTCCATTAATCTCCTGACCGCTCTACTATTGTACTGGTTTGTTTCTCTATATTCCGTACATTTACTAAGGAAGACAGATCAACTTTCTACTGTCCTTACTGCGATAAAATATTTGGAGGGCTTGGCTCATCAGTAGCGAACCTTCTCAGCGGTTTCGTCCATTAATCTCCTGACCGCTCTACTATTGTACTGGTTTGTTTCTCTATATTCCGTACATTTACTAAGGAAGACAGATCAACTTTCTACTGTCCTTACTGCGATAAAATATTTGGAGGGCTTGGCTCATCAGTAGCGAACCTTCTCAGCGGTTTCGTCCATTAATCTCCTGACCGCTCTACTATTGTACTGGTTTGTTTCTCTATATTCCGTACATTTACTAAGGAAGACAGATCAACTTTCTACTGTCCTTACTGCGATAAAATATTTGGAGGGCTTGGCTCATCAGTAGCGAACCTTCTCAGCGGTTTCGTCCATTAATCTCCTGACCGCTCTACTATTGTACTGGTTTGTTTCTCTATATTCCGTACATTTACTAAGGAAGACAGATCAACTTTCTACTGTCCTTACTGCGATAAAATATTTGGAGGGCTTGGCTCATCAGTAGCGAACCTTCTCAGCGGTTTCGTCCATTAATCTCCTGACCGCTCTACTATTGTACTGGTTTGTTTCTCTATATTCCGTACATTTACTAAGAAGACAGATCAACTTTCTACTGTCCTTACTGCGATAAAATATTTGGAGGGCTTGGCTCATCAGTAGCGAACCTTCTCAGCGGTTTCGTCCATTAATCTCCTGACCGCTCTACTATTGTACTGGTTTGTTTCTCTATATTCCGTACATTTACTAAGGAAGACAGATCAACTTTCTACTGTCCTTACTGCGATAAAATATTTGGAGGGCTTGGCTCATCAGTAGCGAACCTTCTCAGCGGTTTCGTCCATTAATCTCCTGACCGCTCTACTATTGTACTGGTTTGTTTCTCTATATTCCGTACATTTACTAAGGAAGACAGATCAACTTTCTACTGTCCTTACTGCGATAAAATATTTGGAGGGCTTGGCTCATCAGTAGCGAACCTTCTCAGCGGTTTCGTCCATTAATCTCCTGACCGCTCTACTATTGTACTGGTTTGTTTCTCTATATTCCGTACATTTACTAAGGAAGACAGATCAACTTTCTACTGTCCTTACTGCGATAAAATATTTGGAGGGCTTGGCTCATCAGTAGCGAACCTTCTCAGCGGTTTCGTCCATTAATCTCCTGACCGCTCTACTATTGTACTGGTTTGTTTCTCTATATTCCGTACATTTACTAAGGAAGACAGATCAACTTTCTACTGTCCTTACTGCGATAAAATATTTGGAGGGCTTGGCTCATCAGTAGCGAACCTTCTCAGCGGTTTCGTCCATTAATCTCCTGACCGCTCTACTATTGTACTGGTTTGTTTCTCTATATTCCGTACATTTACTAAGGAAGACAGATCAACTTTCTACTGTCCTTACTGCGATAAAATATTTGGAGGGCTTGGCTCATCAGTAGCGAACCTTCTCAGCGGTTTCGTCCATTAATCTCCTGACCGCTCTACTATTGTACTGGTTTGTTTCTCTATATTCCGTACATTTACTAAGGAAGACAGATCAACTTTCTACTGTCCTTACTGCGATAAAATATTTGGAGGGCTTGGCTCATCAGTAGCGAACCTTCTCAGCGGTTTCGTCCATTAATCTCCTGACCGCTCTACTATTGTACTGGTTTGTTTCTCTATATTCCGTACATTTACTAAGGAAGACAGATCAACTTTCTACTGTCCTTACTGCGATAAAATATTTGGAGGGCTTGGCTCATCAGTAGCGAACCTTCTCAGCGGTTTCGTCCATTAATCTCCTGACCGCTCTACTATTGTACTGGTTTGTTTCTCTATATTCCGTACATTTACTAAGGAAGACAGATCAACTTTCTACTGTCCTTACTGCGATAAAATATTTGGAGGGCTTGGCTCATCAGTAGCGAACCTTCTCAGCGGTTTCGTCCATTAATCTCCTGACCGCTCTACTATTGTACTGGTTTGTTTCTCTATATTCCGTACATTTACTAAGGAAGACAGATCAACTTTCTACTGTCCTTACTGCGATAAAATATTTGGAGGGCTTGGCTCATCAGTAGCGAACCTTCTCAGCGGTTTCGTCCATTAATCTCCTGACCGCTCTACTATTGTACTGGTTTGTTTCTCTATATTCCGTACATTTACTAAGGAAGACAGATCAACTTTCTACTGTCCTTACTGCGATAAAATATTTGGAGGGCTTGGCTCATCAGTAGCGAACCTTCTCAGCGGTTTCGTCCATTAATCTCCTGACCGCTCTACTATTGTACTGGTTTGTTTCTCTATATTCCGTACATTTACTAAGGAAGACAGATCAACTTTCTACTGTCCTTACTGCGATAAAATATTTGGAGGGCTTGGCTCATCAGTAGCGAACCTTCTCAGCGGTTTCGTCCATTAATCTCCTGACCGCTCTACTATTGTACTGGTTTGTTTCTCTATATTCCGTACATTTACTAAGGAAGACAGATCAACTTTCTACTGTCCTTACTGCGATAAAATATTTGGAGGGCTTGGCTCATCAGTAGCGAACCTTCTCAGCGGTTTCGTCCATTAATCTCCTGACCGCTCTACTATTGTACTGGTTTGTTTCTCTATATTCCGTACATTTACTAAGGAAGACAGATCAACTTTCTACTGTCCTTACTGCGATAAAATATTTGGAGGGCTTGGCTCATCAGTAGCGAACCTTCTCAGCGGTTTCGTCCATTAATCTCCTGACCGCTCTACTATTGTACTGGTTTGTTTCTCTATATTCCGTACATTTACTAAGGAAGACAGATCAACTTTCTACTGTCCTTACTGCGATAAAATATTTGGAGGGCTTGGCTCATCAGTAGCGAACCTTCTCAGCGGTTTCGTCCATTAATCTCCTGACCGCTCTACTATTGTACTGGTTTGTTTCTCTATATTCCGTACATTTACTAAGGAAGACAGATCAACTTTCTACTGTCCTTACTGCGATAAAATATTTGGAGGGCTTGGCTCATCAGTAGCGAACCTTCTCAGCGGTTTCGTCCATTAATCTCCTGACCGCTCTACTATTGTACTGGTTTGTTTCTCTATATTCCGTACATTTACTAAGGAAGACAGATCAACTTTCTACTGTCCTTACTGCGATAAAATATTTGGAGGGCTTGGCTCATCAGTAGCGAACCTTCTCAGCGGTTTCGTCCATTAATCTCCTGACCGCTCTACTATTGTACTGGTTTGTTTCTCTATATTCCGTACATTTACTAAGGAAGACAGATCAACTTTCTACTGTCCTTACTGCGATAAAATATTTGGAGGGCTTGGCTCATCAGTAGCGAACCTTCTCAGCGGTTTCGTCCATTAATCTCCTGACCGCTCTACTATTGTACTGGTTTGTTTCTCTATATTCCGTACATTTACTAAGGAAGACAGATCAACTTTCTACTGTCCTTACTGCGATAAAATATTTGGAGGGCTTGGCTCATCAGTAGCGAACCTTCTCAGCGGTTTCGTCCATTAATCTCCTGACCGCTCTACTATTGTACTGGTTTGTTTCTCTATATTCCGTACATTTACTAAGGAAGACAGATCAACTTTCTACTGTCCTTACTGCGATAAAATATTTGGAGGGCTTGGCTCATCAGTAGCGAACCTTCTCAGCGGTTTCGTCCATTAATCTCCTGACCGCTCTACTATTGTACTGGTTTGTTTCTCTATATTCCGTACATTTACTAAGGAAGACAGATCAACTTTCTACTGTCCTTACTGCGATAAAATATTTGGAGGGCTTGGCTCATCAGTAGCGAACCTTCTCAGCGGTTTCGTCCATTAATCTCCTGACCGCTCTACTATTGTACTGGTTTGTTTCTCTATATTCCGTACATTTACTAAGGAAGACAGATCAACTTTCTACTGTCCTTACTGCGATAAAATATTTGGAGGGCTTGGCTCATCAGTAGCGAACCTTCTCAGCGGTTTCGTCCATTAATCTCCTGACCGCTCTACTATTGTACTGGTTTGTTTCTCTATATTCCGTACATTTACTAAGGAAGACAGATCAACTTTCTACTGTCCTTACTGCGATAAAATATTTGGAGGGCTTGGCTCATCAGTAGCGAACCTTCTCAGCGGTTTCGTCCATTAATCTCCTGACCGCTCTACTATTGTACTGGTTTGTTTCTCTATATTCCGTACATTTACTAAGGAAGACAGATCAACTTTCTACTGTCCTTACTGCGATAAAATATTTGGAGGGCTTGGCTCATCAGTAGCGAACCTTCTCAGCGGTTTCGTCCATTAATCTCCTGACCGCTCTACTATTGTACTGGTTTGTTTCTCTATATTCCGTACATTTACTAAGGAAGACAGATCAACTTTCTACTGTCCTTACTGCGATAAAATATTTGGAGGGCTTGGCTCATCAGTAGCGAACCTTCTCAGCGGTTTCGTCCATTAATCTCCTGACCGCTCTACTATTGTACTGGTTTGTTTCTCTATATTCCGTACATTTACTAAGGAAGACAGATCAACTTTCTACTGTCCTTACTGCGATAAAATATTTGGAGGGCTTGGCTCATCAGTAGCGAACCTTCTCAGCGGTTTCGTCCATTAATCTCCTGACCTCTCTACTATTGTACTGGTTTGTTTCTCTATATTCCGTACATTTACTAAGGAAGACAGATCAACTTTCTACTGTCCTTACTGCGATAAAATATTTGGAGGGCTTGGCTCATCAGTAGCGAACCTTCTCAGCGGTTTCGTCCATTAATCTCCTGACCGCTCTACTATTGTACTGGTTTGTTTCTCTATATTCCGTACATTTACTAAGGAAGACAGATCAACTTTCTACTGTCCTTACTGCGATAAAATATTTGGAGGGCTTGGCTCATCAGTAGCGAACCTTCTCAGCGGTTTCGTCCATTAATCTCCTGACCGCTCTACTATTGTACTGGTTTGTTTCTCTATATTCCGTACATTTACTAAGGAAGACAGATCAACTTTCTACTGTCCTTACTGCGATAAAATATTTGGAGGGCTTGGCTCATCAGTAGCGAACCTTCTCAGCGGTTTCGTCCATTAATCTCCTGACCGCTCTACTATTGTACTGGTTTGTTTCTCTATATTCCGTACATTTACTAAGGAAGACAGATCAACTTTCTACTGTCCTTACTGCGATAAAATATTTGGAGGGCTTGGCTCATCAGTAGCGAACCTTCTCAGCGGTTTCGTCCATTAATCCTCCTGACCGCTCTACTATTGTACTGGTTTGTTTCTCTATATTCCGTACATTTACTAAGGAAGACAGATCAACTTTCTACTGTCCTTACTGCGATAAAATATTTGGAGGGCTTGGCTCATCAGTAGCGAACCTTCTCAGCGGTTTCGTCCATTAATCTCCTGACCGCTCTACTATTGTACTGGTTTGTTTCTCTATATTCCGTACATTTACTAAGGAAGACAGATCAACTTTCTACTGTCCTTACTGCGATAAAATATTTGGAGGGCTTGGCTCATCAGTAGCGAACCTTCTCAGCGGTTTCGTCCATTAATCTCCTGACCGCTCTACTATTGTACTGGTTTGTTTCTCTATATTCCGTACATTTACTAAGGAAGACAGATCAACTTTCTACTGTCCTTACTGCGATAAAATATTTGGAGGGCTTGGCTCATCAGTAGCGAACCTTCTCAGCGGTTTCGTCCATTAATCTCCTGACCGCTCTACTATTGTACTGGTTTGTTTCTCTATATTCCGTACATTTACTAAGGAAGACAGATCAACTTTCTACTGTCCTTACTGCGATAAAATATTTGGAGGGCTTGGCTCATCAGTAGCGAACCTTCTCAGCGGTTTCGTCCATTAATCTCCTGACCGCTCTACTATTGTACTGGTTTGTTTCTCTATATTCCGTACATTTACTAAGGAAGACAGATCAACTTCTACTGTCCTTACTGCGATAAAATATTTGGAGGGCTTGGCTCATCAGTAGCGAACCTTCTCAGCGGTTTCGTCCATTAATCTCCTGACCTCTCTACTATTGTACTGGTTTGTTTCTCTATATTCCGTACATTTACTAAGGAAGACAGATCAACTTTCTACTGTCCTTACTGCGATAAAATATTTGGAGGGCTTGGCTCATCAGTAGCGAACCTTCTCAGCGGTTTCGTCCATTAATCTCCTGACCGCTCTACTATTGTACTGGTTTGTTTCTCTATATTCCGTACATTTACTAAGGAAGACAGATCAACTTTCTACTGTCCTTACTGCGATAAAATATTTGGAGGGCTTGGCTCATCAGTAGCGAACCTTCTCAGCGGTTTCGTCCATTAATCTCCTGACCGCTCTACTATTGTACTGGTTTGTTTCTCTATATTCCGTACATTTACTAAGGAAGACAGATCAACTTTCTACTGTCCTTACTGCGATAAAATATTTGGAGGGCTTGGCTCATCAGTAGCGAACCTTCTCAGCGGTTTCGTCCATTAATCTCCTGACCGCTCTACTATTGTACTGGTTTGTTTCTCTATATTCCGTACATTTACTAAGGAAGACAGATCAACTTTCTACTGTCCTTACTGCGATAAAATATTTGGAGGGCTTGGCTCATCAGTAGCGAACCTTCTCAGCGGTTTCGTCCATTAATCTCCTGACCGCTCTACTATTGTACTGGTTTGTTTCTCTATATTCCGTACATTTACTAAGGAAGACAGATCAACTTTCTACTGTCCTTACTGCGATAAAATATTTGGAGGGCTTGGCTCATCAGTAGCGAACCTTCTCAGCGGTTTCGTCCATTAATCTCCTGACCGCTCTACTATTGTACTGGTTTGTTTCTCTATATTCCGTACATTTACTAAGGAAGACAGATCAACTTTCTACTGTCCTTACTGCGATAAAATATTTGGAGGGCTTGGCTCATCAGTAGCGAACCTTCTCAGCGGTTTCGTCCATTAATCTCCTGACCGCTCTACTATTGTACTGGTTTGTTTCTCTATATTCCGTACATTTACTAAGGAAGACAGATCAACTTTCTACTGTCCTTACTGCGATAAAATATTTGGAGGGCTTGGCTCATCAGTAGCGAACCTTCTCAGCGGTTTCGTCCATTAATCTCCTGACCTCTCTACTATTGTACTGGTTTGTTTCTCTATATTCCGTACATTTACTAAGGAAGACAGATCAACTTTCTACTGTCCTTACTGCGATAAAATATTTGGAGGGCTTGGCTCATCAGTAGCGAACCCTCTCAGCGGTTTCGTCCATTAATCTCCTGACCTCTCTACTATTGTACTGGTTTGTTTCTCTATATTCCGTACATTTACTAAGGAAGACAGATCAACTTTCTACTGTCCTTACTGCGATAAAATATTTGGAGGGCTTGGCTCATCAGTAGCGAACCTTCTCAGCGGTTTCGTCCATTAATCTCCTGACCGCTCTACTATTGTACTGGTTTGTTTCTCTATATTCCGTACATTTACTAAGGAAGACAGATCAACTTTCTACTGTCCTTACTGCGATAAAATATTTGGAGGGCTTGGCTCATCAGTAGCGAACCTTCTCAGCGGTTTCGTCCATTAATCTCCTGACCGCTCTACTATTGTACTGGTTTGTTTCTCTATATTCCGTACATTTACTAAGGAAGACAGATCAACTTTCTACTGTCCTTACTGCGATAAAATATTTGGAGGGCTTGGCTCATCAGTAGCGAACCTTCTCAGCGGTTTCGTCCATTAATCTCCTGACCGCTCTACTATTGTACTGGTTTGTTTCTCTATATTCCGTACATTTACTAAGGAAGACAGATCAACTTTCTACTGTCCTTACTGCGATAAAATATTTGGAGGGCTTGGCTCATCAGTAGCGAACCCTTCTCAGCGGTTTCGTCCATTAATCTCCTGACCGCTCTACTATTGTACTGGTTTGTTTCTCTATATTCCGTACATTTACTAAGGAAGACAGATCAACTTTCTACTGTCCTTACTGCGATAAAATATTTGGAGGGCTTGGCTCATCAGTAGCGAACCTTCTCAGGCGGTTTCGTCCATTAATCTCCTGACCGCTCTACTATTGTACTGGTTTGTTTCTCTATATTCCGTACATTTACTAAGGAAGACAGATCAACTTTCTACTGTCCTTACTGCGATAAAATATTTGGAGGGCTTGGCTCATCAGTAGCGAACCTTCTCAGCGGTTTCGTCCATTAATCTCCTGACCGCTCTACTATTGTACTGGTTTGTTTCTCTATATTCCGTACATTTACTAAGGAAGACAGATCAACTTTCTACTGTCCTTACTGCGATAAAATATTTGGAGGGCTTGGCTCATCAGTAGCGAACCTTCTCAGCGGTTTCGTCCATTAATCTCCTGACCGCTCTACTATTGTACTGGTTTGTTTCTCTATATTCCGTACATTTACTAAGGAAGACAGATCAACTTTCTACTGTCCTTACTGCGATAAAATATTTGGAGGGCTTGGCTCATCAGTAGCGAACCTTCTCAGCGGTTTCGTCCATTAATCTCCTGACCGCTCTACTATTGTACTGGTTTGTTTCTCTATATTCCGTACATTTACTAAGGAAGACAGATCAACTTTCTACTGTCCTTACTGCGATAAAATATTTGGAGGGCTTGGCTCATCAGTAGCGAACCTTCTCAGCGGTTTCGTCCATTAATCTCCTGACCGCTCTACTATTGTACTGGTTTGTTTCTCTATATTCCGTACATTTACTAAGGAAGACAGATCAACTTTCTACTGTCCTTACTGCGATAAAATATTTGGAGGGCTTGGCTCATCAGTAGCGAACCTTCTCAGCGGTTTCGTCCATTAATCTCCTGACCGCTCTACTATTGTACTGGTTTGTTTCTCTATATTCCGTACATTTACTAAGGAAGACAGATCAACTTTCTACTGTCCTTACTGCGATAAAATATTTGGAGGGCTTGGCTCATCAGTAGCGAACCTTCTCAGCGGTTTCGTCCATTAATCTCCTGACCGCTCTACTATTGTACTGGTTTGTTTCTCTATATTCCGTACATTTACTAAGGAAGACAGATCAACTTTCTACTGTCCTTACTGCGATAAAATATTTGGAGGGCTTGGCTCATCAGTAGCGAACCTTCTCAGCGGTTTCGTCCATTAATCTCCTGACCGCTCTACTATTGTACTGGTTTGTTTCTCTATATTCCGTACATTTACTAAGGAAGACAGATCAACTTTCTACTGTCCTTACTGCGATAAAATATTTGGAGGGCTTGGCTCATCAGTAGCGAACCTTCTCAGCGGTTTCGTCCATTAATCTCCTGACCGCTCTACTATTGTACTGGTTTGTTTCTCTATATTCCGTACATTTACTAAGGAAGACAGATCAACTTTCTACTGTCCTTACTGCGATAAAATATTTGGAGGGCTTGGCTCATCAGTAGCGAACCTTCTCAGCGGTTTCGTCCATTAATCTCCTGACCGCTCTACTATTGTACTGGTTTGTTTCTCTATATTCCGTACATTTACTAAGGAAGACAGATCAACTTTCTACTGTCCTTACTGCGATAAAATATTTGGAGGGCTTGGCTCATCAGTAGCGAACCTTCTCAGCGGTTTCGTCCATTAATCTCCTGACCTCTCTACTATTGTACTGGTTTGTTTCTCTATATTCCGTACATTTACTAAGGAAGACAGATCAACTTTCTACTGTCCTTACTGCGATAAAATATTTGGAGGGCTTGGCTCATCAGTAGCGAACCTTCTCAGCGGTTTCGTCCATTAATCTCCTGACCGCTCTACTATTGTACTGGTTTGTTTCTCTATATTCCGTACATTTACTAAGGAAGACAGATCAACTTTCTACTGTCCTTACTGCGATAAAATATTTGGAGGGCTTGGCTCATCAGTAGCGAACCTTCTCAGCGGTTTCGTCCATTAATCTCCTGACCGCTCTACTATTGTACTGGTTTGTTTCTCTATATTCCGTACATTTACTAAGGAAGACAGATCAACTTTCTACTGTCCTTACTGCGATAAAATATTTGGAGGGCTTGGCTCATCAGTAGCGAACCTTCTCAGCGGTTTCGTCCATTAATCTCCTGACCGCTCTACTATTGTACTGGTTTGTTTCTCTATATTCCGTACATTTACTAAGGAAGACAGATCAACTTTCTACTGTCCTTACTGCGATAAAATATTTGGAGGGCTTGGCTCATCAGTAGCGAACCTTCTCAGCGGTTTCGTCCATTAATCTCCTGACCGCTCTACTATTGTACTGGTTTGTTTCTCTATATTCCGTACATTTACTAAGGAAGACAGATCAACTTTCTACTGTCCTTACTGCGATAAAATATTTGGAGGGCTTGGCTCATCAGTAGCGAACCTTCTCAGCGGTTTCGTCCATTAATCTCCTGACCGCTCTACTATTGTACTGGTTTGTTTCTCTATATTCCGTACATTTACTAAGGAAGACAGATCAACTTTCTACTGTCCTTACTGCGATAAAATATTTGGAGGGCTTGGCTCATCAGTAGCGAACCTTCTCAGCGGTTTCGTCCATTAATCTCCTGACCGCTCTACTATTGTACTGGTTTGTTTCTCTATATTCCGTACATTTACTAAGGAAGACAGATCAACTTTCTACTGTCCTTACTGCGATAAAATATTTGGAGGGCTTGGCTCATCAGTAGCGAACCTTCTCAGCGGTTTCGTCCATTAATCTCCTGACCGCTCTACTATTGTACTGGTTTGTTTCTCTATATTCCGTACATTTACTAAGGAAGACAGATCAACTTTCTACTGTCCTTACTGCGATAAAATATTTGGAGGGCTTGGCTCATCAGTAGCGAACCTTCTCAGCGGTTTCGTCCATTAATCTCCTGACCGCTCTACTATTGTACTGGTTTGTTTCTCTATATTCCGTACATTTACTAAGGAAGACAGATCAACTTTCTACTGTCCTTACTGCGATAAAATATTTGGAGGGCTTGGCTCATCAGTAGCGAACCTTCTCAGCGGTTTCGTCCATTAATCTCCTGACCGCTCTACTATTGTACTGGTTTGTTTCTCTATATTCCGTACATTTACTAAGGAAGACAGATCAACTTTCTACTGTCCTTACTGCGATAAAATATTTGGAGGGCTTGGCTCATCAGTAGCGAACCTTCTCAGCGGTTTCGTCCATTAATCTCCTGACCTCTCTACTATTGTACTGGTTTGTTTCTCTATATTCCGTACATTTACTAAGGAAGACAGATCAACTTTCTACTGTCCTTACTGCGATAAAATATTTGGAGGGCTTGGCTCATCAGTAGCGAACCTTCTCAGCGGTTTCGTCCATTAATCTCCTGACCGCTCTACTATTGTACTGGTTTGTTTCTCTATATTCCGTACATTTACTAAGGAAGACAGATCAACTTTCTACTGTCCTTACTGCGATAAAATATTTGGAGGGCTTGGCTCATCAGTAGCGAACCTTCTCAGCGGTTTTCGTCCATTAATCTCCTGACCGCTCTACTATTGTACTGGTTTGTTTCTCTATATTCCGTACATTTACTAAGGAAGACAGATCAACTTTCTACTGTCCTTACTGCGATAAAATATTTGGAGGGCTTGGCTCATCAGTAGCGAACCCTCTCAGCGGTTTCGTCCATTAATCTCCTGACCGCTCTACTATTGTACTGGTTTGTTTCTCTATATTCCGTACATTTACTAAGGAAGACAGATCAACTTTCTACTGTCCTTACTGCGATAAAATATTTGGAGGGCTTGGCTCATCAGTAGCGAACCTTCTCAGCGGTTTCGTCCATTAATCTCCTGACCGCTCTACTATTGTACTGGTTTGTTTCTCTATATTCCGTACATTTACTAAGGAAGACAGATCAACTTTCTACTGTCCTTACTGCGATAAAATATTTGGAGGGCTTGGCTCATCAGTAGCGAACCTTCTCAGCGGTTTCGTCCATTAATCTCCTGACCACTCTACTATTGTACTGGTTTGTTTCTCTATATTCCGTACATTTACTAAGGAAGACAGATCAACTTTCTACTGTCCTTACTGCGATAAAATATTTGGAGGGCTTGGCTCATCAGTAGCGAACCTTCTCAGCGGTTTCGTCCATTAATCTCCTGACCTCTCTACTATTGTACTGGTTTGTTTCTCTATATTCCGTACATTTACTAAGGAAGACAGATCAACTTTCTACTGTCCTTACTGCGATAAAATATTTGGAGGGCTTGGCTCATCAGTAGCGAACCTTCTCAGCGGTTTCGTCCATTAATCTCCTGACCTCTCTACTATTGTACTGGTTTGTTTCTCTATATTCCGTACATTTACTAAGGAAGACAGATCAACTTTCTACTGTCCTTACTGCGATAAAATATTTGGAGGGCTTGGCTCATCAGTAGCGAACCTTCTCAGCGGTTTCGTCCATTAATCTCCTGACCGCTCTACTATTGTACTGGTTTGTTTCTCTATATTCCGTACATTTACTAAGGAAGACAGATCAACTTTCTACTGTCCTTACTGCGATAAAATATTTGGAGGGCTTGGCTCATCAGTAGCGAACCTTCTCAGCGGTTTCGTCCATTAATCTCCTGACCGCTCTACTATTGTACTGGTTTGTTTCTCTATATTCCGTACATTTACTAAGGAAGACAGATCAACTTTCTACTGTCCTTACTGCGATAAAATATTTGGAGGGCTTGGCTCATCAGTAGCGAACCTTCTCAGCGGTTTCGTCCATTAATCTCCTGACCGCTCTACTATTGTACTGGTTTGTTTCTCTATATTCCGTACATTTACTAAGGAAGACAGATCAACTTTCTACTGTCCTTACTGCGATAAAATATTTGGAGGGCTTGGCTCATCAGTGGCGAACCCTCTCAGCGGTTTCGTCTATTAATCTCCTGACCTCTCTACTATTGTACTGGTTTGTTTCTCTATATTCCGTACATTTACTAAGGAAGACAGATCAACTTTCTACTGTCCTTACTGCGATAAAATATTTGGAGGGCTTGGCTCATCAGTAGCGAACCTTCTCAGCGGTTTCGTCCATTAATCTCCTGACCTCTCTACTATTGTACTGGTTTGTTTCTCTATATTCCGTACATTTACTAAGGAAGACAGATCAACTTTCTACTGTCCTTACTGCGATAAAATATTTGGAGGGCTTGGCTCATCAGTAGCGAACCTTCTCAGCGGTTTCGTCCATTAATCTCCTGACCGCTCTACTATTGTACTGGTTTGTTTCTCTATATTCCGTACATTTACTAAGGAAGACAGATCAACTTTCTACTGTCCTTACTGCGATAAAATATTTGGAGGGCTTGGCTCATCAGTAGCGAACCTTCTCAGCGGTTTCGTCCATTAATCTCCTGACCGCTCTACTATTGTACTGGTTTGTTTCTCTATATTCCGTACATTTACTAAGGAAGACAGATCAACTTTCTACTGTCCTTACTGCGATAAAATATTTGGAGGGCTTGGCTCATCAGTAGCGAACCTTCTCAGCGGTTTCGTCCATTAATCTCCTGACCGCTCTACTATTGTACTGGTTTGTTTCTCTATATTCCGTACATTTACTAAGGAAGAAAGATTAACTAACTTCTACTGTCCTTACTGCGATAAAATATTTGGAGGGCTTGGCTCATCAGTAGCGAACCTTCTCAGCGGTTTCGTCCATTAATCTCCTGACCGCTCTACTATTGTACTGGTTTGTTTCTCTATATTCCGTACATTTACTAAGGAAGAAAGATTAACTAACTTCTACTGTCCTTACTGCGATAAAATATTTGGAGGGCTTGGCTCATCAGTAGCGAACCTTCTCAGCGGTTTCGTCCATTAATCTCCTGACCGCTCTACTATTGTACTGGTTTGTTTCTCTATATTCCGTACATTTACTAAGGAAGACAGATCAACTTTCTACTGTCCTTACTGCGATAAAATATTTGGAGGGCTTGGCTCATCAGTAGCGAACCTTCTCAGCGGTTTCGTCCATTAATCTCCTGACCGCTCTACTATTGTACTGGTTTGTTTCTCTATATTCCGTACATTTACTAAGGAAGACAGATCAACTTTCTACTGTCCTTACTGCGATAAAATATTTGGAGGGCTTGGCTCATCAGTGGCGAACCTTCTCAGCGGTTTCGTTCATTAATCTCCTGACCTCTCTACTATTGTACTGGTTTGTTTCTCTATATTCCGTACATTTACTAAGGAAGACAGATCAACTTCTACTGTCCTTACTGCGATAAAATATTTGGAGGGCTTGGCTCATCAGTAGCGAACCTTCTCAGCGGTTTCGTTCATTAATCTCCTGACCGCTCTACTATTGTACTGGTTTGTTTCTCTATATTCCGTACATTTACTATGGAAGACAGATCAACTTTCTACTGTCCTTACTGCGATAAAATATTTGGAGGGCTTGGCTCATCAGTAGCGAACCTTCTCAGCGGTTTCGTTCATTAATCTCCTGACCTCTCTACTATTGTACTGGTTTGTTTCTCTATATTCCGTACATTTACTAAGGAAGACAGATCAACTTTCTACTGTCCTTACTGCGATAAAATATTTGGAGGGCTTGGCTCATCAGTAGCGAACCTTCTCAGCGGTTTCGTTCATTAATCTCCTGACCTCTCTACTATTGTACTGGTTTGTTTCTCTATATTCCGTACATTTACTAAGGAAGAAAGATTAACTAACTTCTACTGTCCTTACTACGATAAAATATTTGGAGGGCTTGGCTCATCAGAGGTGAACCTCCCAGCGGTTTCGCCAATTTAATTGACCATTCTGCTTTTTATAGTTCTAACACTGTATTGGACGATTCTGCTTGTATATGCGACACTGAAGGTTGGAATCTTGGATATGGCATTTAATCAGACTATGGACATAAGCTTCTAGGGCAGTTCTAGAGTTGCATATAAATATTTACATCGAGCACTGCTCTACCTCAAACAATTCATACAGAACACACATGAGCAAATTAGAAAGTTTGATTTTTATTTGAAAAGAAAAATCATTATTTAATAGTTTTACTTCTTATTTATAGATGGCTAAATTGTTTATATTCCTTCTCCTTCTTCAATGACTTCTTCTACTGGGCCACATGGTCTCTCCATAATTACTCTGCCATCCTCTTCATCTCCTCGTGTCGTCCAGTCCATTGTTTTATATTGTCTGTGTATCCCTGTCGTCTACTTCCCCTCGATCTCTTCCCCTGGAGCTTTCCCTCCAACACTGTCAGCAATGTCTCTCCTGCTGATCCACGCATCACATGTCCAGCAAACGTCAGTTTCCGTTGTTTTATGAACTTTATCAGCTGGCATTCTGTACCCATTCAATCAAGAACTTGATTATTTGCTACCATATCTGTCCAAGGATTTTTGTTTAAATCAAACTCCTAGTAGAGGGAGAGTAGAGTTCTCCTGGACCTTCGGTTATATCTATTTATATACTACTTTTGAAAGTATAAACATGATCATGATCTTCTTCACTTGAATTTCTTGTCAACATTTAATATACATACATCTTAACTACTTCTTTGTATATTTTGTGTATACTGTACACTTCTTGGCAATTTTACTGTGCTAATGATTGGTTTTAAGTGTCATCAGCGTAACGAATTCCTGCGACATATTTATGACAAAGCATTTTTTTGGAGAATTGAACATTGAAAAAAATTCTACTTAAACAAGAAGCATTTGCGCACCATCTGTATTTGGAAAGATTAACTTTTTTTAGCGCGGCTGTTTTTTTTTTTTTTTTTTTTTAAGGTAAAGAAAATAAAGTTAATTTATTTTCTGTGTGTGTTGTGTGCCTTTTAATACAATTAATAAAAATACTGGGAAGTCGTAGCGGTTTCGTCAATTTAATTCACCAGACCGCGCTTTTTGGAGATCTAATACTGCATTGGAAGATTCTGCTTGTATATGCGAGAGAGACTAGAGGATAGAATCTCAGCAATGGAATTGAGAAAACAAGTATTGAGCAAAAAGTATTAATTAGGACAGTAGAATTACATACCTAACATAGTTGGTGGCTCTGACAGCCAATTTGGATTTGTACATGGCGATTAGCAGAAGGAGCTCTTGATGGGTTACCGGTTTGGATAGTTGAAAAGGGAGGATACAAAAGGGGGGAAAAACTCTGTAATTGATTAAGAGTTGAGCTAAAGCAAGGATCGAGCATATAATATTGTCAGAACAATGGTCTAAAGATGGAAACAGCCGCGACACTATTATACAATTTCATCAGACAACCCATGAAATCGTTATTAAATTGGGCAATCTATAAAACACTGAAACACAGACACTCGCGGCAATGTATGTGGCCGGTAATTTATGGGAGACTTGATTATTAATAACATTCCCTTCAAATAGATAAGAAACATACAACATTTCATTTAAACAGTGGGAATAGCACCATAAGGCAAATTATGTATGAAATAGGTAACAGAGGAAACAAGAAAATTTCTCTAGATATTTATTTAAATATCTTAAAATTTGGGAACATGTCTATACTGACGAGATATGCTATTTACATAGAAAAATTTAGATAGAGGTGACCTGAAGCTACTTTATAGCCCTTTAGGGCCCATGCGAAATCTAGGTTGGCTACTACACAAAAAGGGGGGGGGAAGGCGCTAAGTCATAATGACAAATGGCTTACCTTTTCTCGAAAGTGCCGGCAAAGGTCTGGTGTCCTGTCTGCAGACTGTCCTTTCACTGAGCGACTCCGATCGAATCCTGCCTTTTGGCCAAGAACCTTCTTTTATTCATGTCTCTCTCCATTTTCATTCGCCGAAAGAAACACCAATCAAAATGGCCAACGGCTCCAGTATCAATTTCATAGACGCCCCAGGCCTCATCAAAATAGAACATATAGTATTACCAAAACAAAAAAAAATCTAAAGAGAGAAACAACCCCGGCACTAGTGTAAGATTTCAGACGCCAGGCCTCTTCCATCAAAATAGAACATATAGTATTACCAAAACAAAAAATCTAAAGAGAGCAACAACTACGGCGATAGTGTAAAATTTCAGACGCCAGGCCCCTTCCCTCCACATGGATTGAAATACCATCCTCCCTTTTTCTCGGGACGATATATATATATCGCCCCCACTCCGTCTTAGCTATAAATCGACACAGGCCCCTTTTCACTTGAACTGTAATATAACGCTTTCCTTTCTCGGGAAGGATATTTTATAAGGTTCAGTCCTTTAGAGATCTTCCTTCTCCATTTTTTTTTTTTTTTTCTGGTCACCTTTACCTAAACTTTTGGTGAGGGGAATATATGTACATATGGAACAACAGCTTCCAGCGCGGATGTCCCTGGATGTCACTGGTGTTTCCTTCACCAGGCATCGGCACGGAAGTCTGGTGTCATCAATTGTCTGGGTTTCTGGGCAAAAAGATGGTCTGTTAGTCTATGTGGGAGGGAAGCCATGTATCCATTTGATTTGATTATACATACGCCTTCTGTTGGGGTATGGTTACAAAAAAAAAACGTGCCCCAACACTCTCACTAATATTACCCAGTTTATTGATGAAACGCAGGTCCACTGTGGACTCTGGCCCTCTGCTTGGACATTACCAAAGGTTTGACACTTTCTGGACAACACCGGCCACTATCCTAGATCTCAAATACCTAGCTTGCCCTCATTCACTGATTATTCACTAATCTAATCTACACAGATGGATAAAGAAGTTATTCGGGGGGTCGGTGGACGGCTGGTTAAACCGTTTGGTTTTCGACCACTACGACCCGGGTTCGATTCCCGCATTGGACACTTTTTTCTGTTTGAAAAAAAAAAATGCTCCAATGGCCCCCGATTCTTGCAAAAGTCCAACCCCACCAGCGAGTGCAAGTAACCAAACGGGGCTCTGGCACATTTGTAAGTGCAAAGTCGAACTGCTTTCACATGTGTAGATATGTGGTGCGCTTACAGTAAAAAGCAGTCGCTAACTACCCACCATGATTATCATTGCCTGTACTACGTGTACTAGGGATAAGCAAAAAAAAAAGAAGTTATTCAGGAGTTAGTGCGTCAAGTATCCTTCCTACACAATAACAGCAGCCACATCTCTTCTATGGCTCCACCCAGACTGGACATTCATTCATTCAGAGTTCTTAGAAATTCTCTGGACTGCTTCCCACTAAAATTAACCCAATAAATGTGCAGGAAAGAACATTGCCTCGGACTGAATAAATGCCTCTTCCTATAAAAAGAATCGACCCGATCCTTAGACCTGATAGCAGCAGACTTTCTCAGTCTCAAGGCTCGAATAATAAGTCCAGGAAAATCCGGGTCTTTGGAGCTCTTTTTGGTTCTAGAATGATTGTTGTCTTCTCTCGGCTGGAAGGTCTTCTTTTTGGATGTTTGATGAATCCTCTTCTAAGTGGTCCTCCTGTTCTTCTGGGTTAAAGTAAGACTTCATCCATTCATGTCCACTATGTCCTTAGTTTTGCGTCGAACTTGCTGATTCCAAATGTCTCCACCTCATAAGTCACAGTTCGGGTGACTTTATATGGGCCAAAGAAACGTCGCATTAATTTTTTGGAATATCCCACTTTACACACAGTAATAATGATCCAGACAAGGTCACCTGACTGGTACATTATGTTCCTGTGGTGAGAGTCATAACAGAGTTTATCAATTCCCTGAAACCTCTCTCATGACGTGGATACGTGTCAGTTGTCATGTTTCTTCGGCTCTTGACCCTAGAGTTTGGATGAAATTATCATCTTCTGGCACTAACTGGGGAATAACACGACCAGTGGAGTCTCGGCTTCATGCCCGTGTACAAGGAAAAATTAGGTGAACCCAGTAGACTCTTTCTTTCCTGTGTTGTAGGCAAAGGTAATGAATGGGACAGCATGTCTGCTATGGTCCTTTTCAACCTCTTCGTGAATCCGTTGGTTTGGGAGTGATAGGCGGTCGTCTCCCGGTAGGTTATTCTGTACTGGTTGTTCAGATCACAAATCATTAAAAAGATGTAAAGTTCCTTCCTCTATCCGTGATTAATTTCCTCGGTGCGCCGTGCTTTAAGATGACATCTTCAATGATGAATTTGGCAATTTCCATGGATTCACTTGTGGGTAGGGCTTTAGTTATCGCATATTCCGTTAGGTAGTCCATGCATACATTAATCCAACGGTTGCCATATTCTAATGTTGGAAATCTCCCTTGAAGATTCATTCTTAACTTTTCGAAGGCAACTTTGGCAACGGGTATTGGCTGTAAGTACCCTGAGGAGAGTTGGAGCTGACGTTTACGTCTCTGACAATCTGAACAGTGTGCCACAGTTCTATGAATTTCGGGACAGTAAAACTTTTTCATTATGAGGCATCAGCGCGCTATCTGTTATTAATATTCAAAACTATTATAGATGCGTATGATTCTTTTGAAAATTAAACAATTTCTACTGTCCTTACTGCAATGGAAAAATTAAAGGGAGTGCCTGGCTCATCAGTGGTGAACCCTCCCAGCGGTTTCGCCAGTTTAATCTACCATACCATATGCTGATGCATCATAATATAATTGTTCAAATAAAAGACTCAATTTGAAGTTTGCGGAAGAACGATTGCTCGAAGCATATTATATATTTATAATTATATGTAATTCTGTCCTCAAAGCTTATGTCCATAGTTCATCTAAAATACCCATTCCAAGAGTCTAGCATCAGTATCACTATAAAAGGAAGTTCCAAAAATGAAATATAACAGCGGTATGGTAGATTAAATTGGCGAAACCGCTGGGAGGGTTCACCACTGATGAGCCAGGCCCTCCCATTAATTTTTCCATTGCAGTAAGGGCAGTAGAAATTGTTTAATTTTCAAAAGAATCTTACGCGTCTATAATAGTTTCGAATATTCAAAAATTTTTCATATTCGGTAGTAGGTTTTGGTAAATTCGAGGTGACCAGCTGTGGATGAATCATAGAAAATTTTCAGTAATTTCTGTCTTAAATGGCGAGGATTCACCAAAAGCCACGATTTCCTTATCGGATCTTTTTTTTTTTCTTCGAGCATGTCATCGATTTTTAAAAAGGAATTATTATAAGTAAATTATAATTGCTCAGCGATTTCTCTAGGGGTTTGATCTTTCATCTGCTTTTCGCCAAAATTCTGCAAAGTCACTCGGAATATATTTTTTAATATCTTCAATGTAACGGAGTGATCAGCAGGTCTGCGTCCCATGTTTCCTTCCCCTCTTATACACGACAGTGACATCGAACTCTTAGAGCCGAAGTGCCCATCTTGCTAACCTCCCACATTGGTTTTTGAGGTTGGTCAGCCTGCACTAAGAGTGGTGGTCTGTAACAATAGTGAACGGGCGTCCAAAAACATGGCCGAAATTTATTGATAGCTCAAATTATGGCAAGGCATTACCAAACAGAAGGGATTACCAACCCTCTGGACAAGTACAGACTCATTACACCTTTTAACAACATGGCCAAAGTCTTTGAACACTGTATCATGGCACAGCTTCAATGGCTTGCAGACCACAAGGCTGATTCCTACCCAGCAGTTTGGCTTTATCCCCGGACGCCTATCTGAACAAGCCCTTGATACCATGACTGACTTATCAAAAAGGGTTTTACCTATATGCATAAGCAATGGCCCTTTCCATTTTGGATCTAGACTAAGACTGCTCCTATTCCAGTTGCTTGCGTCAGTGGGTATGTCATTTGGGGATGAGTAATCAAAATGTCCAAGTGCAGGTTCAGAAATTAACATTGACTTGAGAACTTCTAATGCACTCTGCTCTTCTCCGTTCCACAAAAATTCTGAATTTTTCTTTAAGAGGTCATTCAATGGCTACGTTGGCATAATTTGGTATCACGATGCACTAGCGCGCCATCTGTTATCAAATTACAAAACTATTTTAGACGCGTAATATTCTTTTTAAAATAAAACTATTTCTACTGCTCTTACTGCATTTATAATTATACTAACCGTTTGGTTTTCGACCACTACGACCCGGGTTCGATCCCCGCATTGGACATTTTTTTCTGTTTAAAAAAAAAAAAATGCTCCAATGGCCCCCCGATTCTTGCAAAAGTCCAACCCCACCAGCGAGTGCAAGTAACCAAACGGGGCTCTGGCACATTTGTAAGTGCAAAGTCAAACTGCTTTCACATGTGTAGACATGTGGTGCACTTACAGTAAAAAAAAAAAGCAGTCGCTAACAACCCACCATGATTATCATGGCCTGTACCACGTGTACTAGGGATAAGCAAAAAAATAATAATAATAATAATTATACTAGCCGAATGACCCAGGCAACGCCCGTGTTTTACCCGATTGAATGTTTTTATTCAAATACTATTTGTTACAATTATAAATTGGCGCCTTAAATAAATGCATATATTAGTTAATAACTATAGCCTATGTGCTTTATCTGTCTATGTACTGTTGGCTTCCGTAGGCGTCTCTTACTGGGAAAAAGAAAGAGAGGATTCCATTTAGTTATTAACTAATATATGCATTTATTTAAGGAGCGACCCGCTCCAACACAATAGTTACAAAAATGAAAAAGCGAGTGGGGGGGGCATGATGGGATGGAGCAAAGGTGGCGTGATTGTAGCCAACCAATAGGAGGGCGCCATTCCAAAGAAAAAGCAAATGGTGACAGAGATGACAAATGATTAGGAGATGAAGAATTAAGAACGGATGACGCTCGTAACTGTATAAAGAATGTAATTCTGCTGTCCTAAAAGCTTATGTCCATAGTTCATTTAAAATACCCATTTGAAGAGTCAAGCATCAGTATCACTATAAAAGGAAGTTCCAAAAATGCAATATAACAGCGGTATGGTAGATTAAACTGGCGAAACCGCTGGGAGGGTTCACCACTGATGAGCCAGGCCCTCCCTTTAATTTTTTCCATTGCAGTAAGGGCAGTAGAAATTGTTTATTTTAAAAAGAATATTACGCATCTAAAATAGTTTTGTAATTGTAAATTTGGTATGAAGAGATGTAAACTATCCCCTCACTGGACTTATCAGATCCGACATCCACCCCATCCTGCTTTGCTCCTCGGACCCCAACATATCCACTGACCTAGTCTATCTAGGCAACAAGAGTATTGTGATCTGTTCAGCTTACTGGAATAAATATACACCAGACTTTACCTTTCTCCCCTCTTTTTAGTCTTCCCTTAACAGGTTCGGCCTTTCTTGCATGCTAGGCATGATGCAAATGCCTACTCTCCATCTTGGGGTTGTGGAGCCTCCCGTGACCTTTAGGACAAGCCTGAAAGCTTCAGAATCATTCATGGGTCTGCAGTTCCTGAGAGCCCCCCACTATTTACACCTGGTCCAACAGAATTCTTTCCTCCTCCATTGACATCACCTTGACATAGAATGCCCTTGCTGTCCATGCTTCCAGAACATGTCTTGTAGAGATGGCATTTTCTGGCCACCTTCCAATTCTCACAACATTTACCTGGCATCATCCCGACCGAACAGAACTATTTCTGGGTGGAATTTTCGTGCCTAGAGAAGGCATTCACTGCGTTTCATGGATCTAAACTCGGCTACATAGCATCCTGTATCCAGACAGCTCTCACTCCTGCTGACATAGACGGAATGGTGCTCCTCCTTATCACTTGCCTCCAAGAGAACTGCAGCGCTTCCATGAAAAAGACAAAATCATTCAGATCATCCAAGCTGTAGTGGAACAGGGAACTTGCCAAACTCTGCGACATAGTCAAGGCCCTTCGACGCTACTACCAGAGCACAAGGTCTCTATAGTGCCTGTCATAACAAACTCAAAGTGGCCATAAGGCAGGCAAAACACCTCTCTTGTCATCGCTCGGCCATGAAGTTTCATGGAGTTCCATCCACTGATACATCTACAGAAGTCGCAGGACACACAGAGGGCCACCACTTCTCAAGCACAATGACAGTGCCCTATTTACACCTAAGAAACCTGCCGAGAAGTGCTTCTCCACTACCTCCCATCCAATAATGTGACTATCCACGTCCACTTACAAGGTAATAAGACCAAATCCAAATAAATAAATAAATAGTGTGTGATGTTTCGGTAACAGCATTGTTACCATCTTCAGACAAAAGTACTGAATGAGAAATTTACCACAGCATCTGATACATACAGAATGCTGTGGTAAAATTTCCCATTCAGTACTTTTGTCTGAAGATGGTAACAACACTGTTACCGAAACGTTACACACTATTTATTTATTTGGATTTGGTCTTATTACCTTGTGTTTATAATCTACTAGCCGAATGACTCGGGCAACGCCCGGGTTTTACCCGATTAAATGTTTTTATTCAAATGCTATTCGTTACAATTATAAATTGGAGCCGTGGATGTCACTCTTGTGAAACGTCCCGCTCCAAACTTTGTGTCTGAGAAGCGATATTTTTATAGAAAGATGATCTGGCTTTTGTTTTCTGCTCGAATGTATGTTTTTCTGTTAGAATTTTGTTCCTGCGTACAAAATAATTAACTGGTTTCACCCATGGTCTCTGCTTTTTGGAATTTTTCCGGATATAATTTTGTATCTGATAATCAAACATGATACAGCAATATCGTCATCATCATTTTCTGACTAAAAATATTTAGTTTTAATAATTGATTTATATATTTTTTTAAATGGCCTATCGTCTTCCCCGTATTTTTTTACCTATGTATGGAAATTTTGGTTTGAATTAGTGAACTACTGCGAATTTGTATACCGGACATACAAACATTCATTTTTATATATATTAGATAATCCAAATTGTGCCTTATCATTAACGTCCACTATGAAGTGGCCCCTAACAAATGACCCAGAATTCACAGAAACTGAAGTCCTCCATCCCTGCAGAAGTCCTCTGGTCCAGACATGTTTCCTCCTGGAAGAACCATTACTATATATAGTTCTAGCTCCGCTATTCACCCAGTGTCCAAGACTGGGGCACTTTCCAACACCTTGGAAAACAGGACTTCTTATCCCCAAACAGAAGGGCTTACCAACCAACCCTCTGGACACTCATTACACTTCTTAACATGGCCAGTCTTTGAACGCTGTATCCTGGCAGATCTGTGATGGTTTACAGATCACCAAGCCTGGTTCTCACCCCAGTAGTAAGGGTTTTATCCCTGGGCACTCAGCTGAACAAACCCTCAATTCCATGAATGACTCATCAATGAGCAACGGATGAAAATACTTATTGATAGTTTCAGCCATAGCTTCAATATTGTTCAAAGACAAACAATTATTCACCAAATATATTTATTGTTTCCACTCACAATTATAATGTGATTATTTTGGATCTTTTTAGCCTATCTCATTTTAAAACAAAAGATGTTGTTTTTAAAAATAATGTTTTCATGATAAGGCACACAATTTGTGGATTATAGATTATAAACACAAGGTAATAAGACCAAATGTAAATTGTGTTTTATTTGGTCTTATTACCTTGTGTTTATGTTTTCATAGAATAGTTATAAAATATATACATGAGAGATGATATTTGAAACAGATTAATAATCTACTTATATAATTGCCTTATTCTGTCTGTGTGAAGTTCACGGATAGATTTTGGTCAGAATGGATAAAATAAAAAAAGTGTCAAGGGATGGGGATCGAACCCACAACCTTCCGCTTACCGGGCAGATGCCATGACCACTAGGCCACATGACCACAATTTATAATTGTAACAAATAGTATTTGAATCAAAACATTCAATCGGGTAAAACACGGGCGTTGCCCGGGTCATTCGGCTAGTAAATTATAAAAGATAAATTCATTTATTTTGAATTTTCAATTTCAAGGAAGTTTGAGGTCGAAACCTGATAATTTTTGGATTTTTTTCTCCTTTAGGGTAAATGGCACACAGACATTTCATATGGATAATTAGAACATCTGTCTGTTCTACCGACGGGTCTAGAATGACAGCCAATTCTAAGCCTTTAATACAAAAGACCTAATCCAAATAATTTATTAGTGTGCGATGTTTCGGCAACAGCATTTCACTATCAAAAGAATAATTTATTTTTCTTCCGTTTATTCTTTTGTCTGATAATGGTGACAATGCTGTTGCCGAAACATTACACACTAATAAATTATTTGGATTCTTATGTATTAGGTCTATATATATATTGTATCTATAATCCAAATTGTGCTTTATCATCTAAGCCTTTAAATTTAAAAGTTTTATATTAATAAAGCCAAAATAGTGTGCAAGACTATTTCACTAATAGATGTTCAACTCCATCTAATGTAAATTGATGAGAAAAAAAAAAGTTTTATATATAAAGTTGTTTTATCTATTTTATCAATCCATATGATGACACCAGCCATCCTCCAACCTCATTTTTATTAAAGTTATAAAATCACTTTTTTTTTATATAAAATTAGTTCAGAATTTAACTTGCTCACTCACGATGAGAATTCAATTATTTGAATTTTTTTTAATTGGGTAATAAACACAAGGTAATAAGACCAAATTCAAATAAATAAATAGTGTGTGACGTTTCGGTAACAACACTGTTACCGAAACATCACACACTATTTATTTATTTGGATTTGGTCTTATTACCTTGTGTTTATAATCTATAATCCAAATTGTGTCTTATCAATTAATTGGGTAATATTTTTTACTAATATAACCAAGATCTATTTGATTAAAATATGCATAATTAATGGGGGTAAATCTGTGCTTATTTTATAACAATAAAACCTGAATTTTGAGTACTTGTAAATAGATAATAATGTGTTGTTGTTGTTTCTTATCCCCTTGTGTAAAGATTACACGAATTCCATGAGTTCATGCTCCTCGAGCTGTTTTATGATGAGCAGCGGCCTCTCTAAAAGGTCCTGTTTAGTGCATCTAATGCAAGCCAAAATGTAATAATGTAAATAATAGATACAGTAGAACCTCCATTTAGTGGACACCTCTCTACAAAGGACAGTTTTCATTTGCTAAATTATTTTTACAACTCTCTGGTAAGAGGACAACTCTCCCTAAAGGACACTTTGGCTCTACAATTAGGTGTCCTTTACAGGGAGGTTCTATTGTATTATAGATGGCATAATGAACATAAAAATGTGATATTAGAAACAGCTTACATAATTATAATAGATAAAATTGAGAACTATCTTGATTTTTGCTTGTAATTCAAAGGAGGTTTGAGGCCAAAACCAAAATTTTTGGATATCTTCCTCTTTTTAGGTCATGAACAATCGCAAAAGTCTCAACTCCCAGTAATTTCAGAGTTGAACTCAAATCACAGACATCTTATATGTACAGTTTTAACATGATTTGAGTTATGTATGGTTGCCAAAAAAGCTCCATTGTTCAAACAGGTTTTTTAAACAGCATACATCAAAATAGAGAAAATTGGTGTTGAAGAAATTTTTCATCTGAATAGCTAATGAAATGCTGCTTATTTCATATAATATACTGAAGATAAATGAAGGTATTAATGATGTATTAGTACACAATGTGTTATAAGATATTTATACTATTTTTGATATAATAAAGCAATTCTCTAAACACAAATTGTTAATCAAACATGAAAACTAATAAAGATGTTTTGAAAATAAAACAATCCATAAATAAATCTTTAAATAAAAAGGCATATATTGGATCAGAATTTTATTTTACCAATATTTCAGTTGGCTGAACACCAACCTTTATCAAGGTATTATAACATTTTAAATTGTGTCAACAACATACTCAGGGCACATAATGTCAATAGAATTAAGTTTAAAAATATTTTTGCTTATATTTAAATATAAGCCCAACTGAAATATTGGTAAAATATATAAAATTTTGATCCAATATATGCCTTTTTATATATAAAATAAAAGGATTTAAAAGCGCGAATGTTTCCTTTATACATAAAACAAACCTCTACTGTCCTTACTGCGATGAAAAAATATATTGGGAGGGCTTGGCTCATCAGTGGTGAGCCCTCCCAATATATTTTTTCATCGCAGTAAGGACAGTAGAGGTTTGTTTTATGTATAAAGGAAACATTCGCGCTTTTAAATCCTTTTATTTTATATGTATAGATGGCGCGTTATTGCTTTGTGTTAATATGCCTTTTTATTTAATAAAGATGTAGAAAATGACACTATAAACCTTGTGTCAAACATTTACAAATTTCCAACACCCATTTACATGTATAGGAGAGGGGAGAGAGAGAGGACGACTAAAGTTTTAAAACATTTTTTTATTTACATCAGAAAAATAGTCTTGTTTAGCGGCAGCTTCATCTGTAACATTAAAATATACATTAGGACATCACACAGCTAGTAATAGACACAGGATGTGTTAGAAACAATCAGAGGTTGGTTAAAAACTATCTTCACATCTCAGAAGACCGTCGTTGTATCATCACACAAATTCATAAAATTATTTTTTTTGGTACCATTCTAAAGAACTTATCACAAAATTTACCTTTCTTTTTAAATATTAAAAAAATAGGGTGTTCATCATTCCAATGTCCCTCTGGAACACAAAATGATCACTAAGTAATCTACATATGCAAATATACAAAATATTTACATATTAGCACAATTTGTCAGAAAATGGTTAACATCTTCAATTGTGTCTCAGAAGACCGTCGTAGGTTACATCATATTGTCCTAACTAACCTAAAATCCCAGACCTTACACCAAGAGACATATGGGAGCCTCAATAAAATTAAAACCTAATCATTGAAAATAGTCTTTATAAATTTGCTTATAGATGTAAGGTATAGTCAAAAGTTTTATTAGCTAATTTATGCCAGATTTTTTTATTTATTACAAAACACACGCTATATCCTATGTGGATATTTGCGTGCAAATGTTTAATCTATTTTATGTACATGGTTTTTAAATATATAAACAAATTTATAGTTTTAGAGAGAGAGAGAGAGAGAAAAAGTTATTTAAATTTACATTTTAGAGCAATAAATTATACAAGAAATAAAGATTATATTAATTTATGCCAGATGCTTCTATTGTATCATTCTAATTTAAAATACTTCAATAATGTATTTAAAACTTACTGTGGTCCAAAGGTTTCTTGTCTGGCAAGTTTTCTGTAAACCAATACAAAATATTAGGAAAACCGTGGTATAAGCCCTTTAAGAGATTAAATGATGAAATTATCAGAAATTCACCATCTTCATTTATGTTTCAGAAGACCGTCATCAATGATAATCATTTTAAGCATTTGAATCAAAGATTTCATATTCCCAATCATTAAGGATTCCGCCAAAAGGAACTTCACTTTATTAAGAAACAAGTGTTTCTCATTCCCTTGTACAAAGATTATACAAATTCCATGCTCCTTGAGCACAATATAAAATGTTTTATACTATAATGAGGCTGTTAGAGAATAAAAATTATATCTGAAATCACTTCATTACTGGACACATTTGTTGTTTAAAATATTGCAAATATTATACATCTGTATACAAATATTGTATATATTACATATTGTAATATATACATATAAATTTTAAGGCACTTTTAGTCTTAAATAAGATTATCCTGTAAGAAAATATTCTTGGCTCATATATATTAATTAGATAGTTTAAAATTTTTATATAGCTTTAAAAAATGGATTACTATAATACATATCTACAGAGATATGCAATTAAGGTAGGGGTATTATTCACGTTATCTTCAATACTTAAAAAGCTCAAAATGTCTCGGTGACCCACAATTTTCCAACCAACAAAAAGTTAATAAACCTTTAAGAAATACAGAATGCCAAAGTATGAAAAAGCACAATTTGGAGATCCTATCTCCAAGATGAGGAGGCATTTTATATATATATAATGCTTTGAGAACTACAGAATATCAAAGTAATAAGGCACAATTTGGATTATAGATTATAAACAAAAGGTAATAAGACCAAATTCAAATAAAGTGTGCGAGATATTTCAGTAACAAGTGTTACCGAATACCACATGCTGTGGTAAAATTTCTCATTCAGTACTTTTGTCTGAAGATGGTAACAATGTTGTTACCGAAACGTCACACACTATTTGGATTTGGTCTTATTACCTTGTGTTTATAAAATTGTGTAATATTTCAAGCAGCTTACAGAATTATAACAGAAAAAATTGAGAACCATCTTGATTTTTTTAATTATAATTCAAAGAAGGTTTGAAGTCAAAACCTTAATTTTTGGATATCTTCCTCCTTTTAGGTTATGAACAATCGCAAAAAGTAGTCTTCCAGTAATTTCAGAGTTGAACTTAAATCACAGACATCTTATATAGACATTATGTACAGTTTTAACATGATTTATTCGGGTTATGAATGGTTGCCAAAAAAGCTCCATTGTTCAAACAGCATAACATCAAATATACTTCAATATAGAGAACACTGGTGTTAAAGAAATCTGAATGGCTAATGAAATGCTGCTTATTTCATATAATATACTGCAGATAAATGAAGGTATTAATGATGTATTAGTACATAATCTGTTATAAGATATTTATACTATTTTTGATATATTTTTAAACACAACAATTTTCTATATATATATATAAACACATAAAAAATTATTTTTAATCAAAAATGAAAACTAATAAAGATGTAGAAAATGACACATTTGGACACTATAAACCTTGTGTCAAACATATTTCCAACATCCAATTATATGTATAGGATTATCCAATATCTATTGGCGCCCGATTCTTGCAAAAGTCCAACGCCACCAGTGAGTGCAAGTAACCAAACGGGGCTATGGCACATTGATAAGTGCAAGGTCAAACCGCTTTTCACATGTGTAGACATGTGGTGCACTTACAGTAAAAGCAGTCGCCTACTACCTACCATGATTATCATGGCCTGTACCACGTGTACTTAGGGATAAGCAAAAAAAAAGGAGGGGGGGGGGGGGGGGGAAAGGACCACTAAAGTTTTAAAACAATTTTTTATTTACATCAGAAAAATAGTCTTGTTTGGCGGCAGCCCGGTGTTTTCATCTGTAACATTAAAATATACATTAGGACAACACACAGCTAGTAATTGACACAGGATGTGTTAGAAACAATCAGGGGTTGGTGTAAAACTATCTTCACATCTCAGAAGACCGTCGTTGTATCATCATACAAATTTATAAAATTGCTTTTTTGGATACCCATTTTAAAAAAATTATCAAAAAATTTACCTTTCTTTTTAAATATTAAAAAAATAGGGTGTTCATCATTCCAATGTCCCTCTGGAACACAAAACCACCACTAAGTAATCTACATATGCAAATATACAAAATATTTACATATTAGCACAATTTGTCAGAAACTGGTTAACATCTTCAATTGTGTCTCAGAAGACCGTCGTAGGTTACATCATATTGTCCTAACTAACCTAAAATCCCAGACCTTACACCAAGAGACATATGGGAGCCTCAATACATTTAAAACCTAATCATTGAAAATAGTCTTTATAAATTTGCATATAGATGTAAGGTATAGTCAAAAGTTTTTATTAGCCTATTTATGCCAGATTTTTATTATTTATTACAAAACACATGCTATATCCTGCACAAGGATGACACGCAAAATCGTGAAGCGTTCCAAATATCTTATGTAGATATTTGCGTGCAAATGTTTAATCTATTTTATGTACATGGTTTTTAAATATATAAACAAATTTATAGTTTTAGAGAGAGTGAAAGTTATTTAAATTTACATTTTAGAGCCATAAATTATACAAGAAATAAAGATTATAATAACACTGGTCAACAAGATTTTTGCACAAGAGAACCTGATTATGTTTCTAGTGTAGCTTTTCATGCTGAACTCAAAAATCTAATCAGAAATTTCCCATCACGTATGGTTTTTGCGTGACGGTCTTTTTTTAGTATTGGGATAAATACACTAAAAATTGCAAACAATGTCATGTAACTGGTTTATCAAAAAATATTTTTCTTTGTCCACAAAGAAATAGCATCTTATCTACATGTCCTGAATCCAAATATACCATAAGTTTTTTTCTATTAGACAATATTTCTGAGATACACCTACTTGAATTTGGAAATATTGTTAATATATAGGCATATATGAACGAAACATATTTATTATTGAAAAGCAGTGACAGTGGATTTTATTCTATACTTTGTTTGTGGTAGATCCCTCTTGAGTGCCCAGCAGTCGTCGGCAAGCATAGCGGGACTCCATTTACCTTGGTACCGCTTCTCCATGCTTGATATAGCTTGATGAAACCTCTCACCATGCTCATCGCTAACTGCGCCAAGATTGTCTGGAAAGAAATCTAGATGTGAATGCAGGAAATGGATCTTGAGGGACATGTTACATCCCAGTGCCTTGTAGAAAAGCAACAGATCATTAACTATGTCTCGGTAATTTTCAACCTTGACACTTCCTAAGAAGTTTTTGCAAACGTTTCTAAAGGAATTCCATGCTGCTGCTTCAACTTCATTCAAACTATTTTGAAAATTTCCATCCTGCTGCAATTCTCGAATCTGAGGTCCAACGAAAATTTCCTTCTTTAATCTTCGCTTCACTTATACTAGAAATTTTTGTTTTAGGTAGGCAAATCCACTGGCATATTTCGATCCATTGCCTTGTCAAAGTTCTTCATTAATCCCAGTTTAATATGTAATGGTGGTAAGTAAATATTTTCTGAATCGATCAGGGGTAGATTTGCAATATTTTTATATCCTGGAGTAAAGATTTTACGGTTTTGCCAGATTTTTTTAATGTAATGCCTTTCCCTATCTCTGCTATCCCACTCACACAGAAAACAACAAAATTTTGTATATCCAAGCTGTAATCCACGCAAGAGAGCAACGACTTTCAAATCGCTGCATATTTTCCAACCGTATCTTTCATATTCTATCTTTTTCAAAAGCAGTTTCATGTTTTCGTAAGTCTCTTTCATGTTGGATGCATGTATTTATCCCAATACTAAAAAAAGACCGTCACGCAAAAACCATACGTGATGGGAAATTTCTGATTAGATTTTTGAGTTCAGCACGAAAAGTTACACTAGAAACACCATCAGGTTCTCTTGTGCAAAAAAAAAAGTTTTTTTTGTAGACCTGTGTAATTTATGCCAGATGCTTCTATTGTATCATTCTAATTTAAAATACTTCAATAATGTATTTAAACTTACTGTGGTCCAAAGGTTTCTTGTCTGGCAAGTTTTCTGTAAACCAATAAAAAAATATAAGGAAAACCATGGTATAAGCCATTTAAGAAATTAAAAGATGAAATTATCAGAAATTCACCATCTTCATTTATGTTTCAGAAGACCGTCATGAATGTTCATCATTTTAAGCATTTGAATCAAAGATTTCATATTTTCCCAATCTTTAAGGATTCCACCCAAGGAACTTCACTTTATTAGGAAACAAGTGTTTCTTATTCCCTTGTACAAAGATTATACAAATTCCATTCTCCTTAAGCACAATTGTTTTATACTATACTGCGGCCGTTAGAGAATAAAAATTATACCTGAAGTCACATCATTACTGGACACATTGTTGTTTAAAAAATTACAAATATTATATATTTGTATTCAAATATTGTAATATATACATATGAATTTTAAGGCACTTTTAGTCTTGAATAATATTATCCTGTAAGAAAATATTCTTGGCTCATATATATTAATTAGATAGTTTAAAATGTTTATATAGCTTTAAAAAGTGGGTTACTATAATACATATTTGACATTGAACGTTTAATTTTAATGTTCAATTGTATTAATTGTATATAATTTAAAATATACACGCAATTATCCAAATTGTGGATATGGCGTGTCTCTCCCAACTGTTAAATAAAAATAATAAATACATATCTACAGAGATATGCATTATACAGGTATTATGTACATTCTCTTCAAGCCCAAAATGTCGGTTACCCACAGTTTTCCAACGAACAAAAAGATAATAAACCTTTAAGAAATACAGAATGCCAAAGTATGATAAAGCACAATTTGGAGAATATCCTATCTCCAAAATGAGGAGGCACTATATAAATAATCCTTTGAGAAAAACAGAATATCCAAGTAATGATAAGGCACAATTTGGATTATAGATTATAAACACAAGGTAATAAGACCAAATTCAAATAGTGTGCGATATTTCAGTAATAGTGTTACCGAATACCACATGCTGTGGTAAAATTTCTCATTCAGTACTTTTGTCTGAAGATGATAACTGTTACTGAAACATCACACACTATTTGTGTTTGGTCTTACCTTGTATTTATAAAAATGTGTAATATTTCAAGCAGCTTACATAATTATAACAGAAAAAATTGAGAACCATCTTGATTTTTTAAATTTTAATTCAAAGAAGGTTTGATGTCAAAACCTGAATTTTTGGATATCTTCCTCCTTTTAGGTTATGAACAATCACAAAAAGTAGTCTCCCAGTAATTTCAGAGTTGAACTTAAATCACAGACATCTTATATAGACAATATGTACAGTTTTAACATGATTTATTTGAGTTATGAATGGTTACCAAAAAAGCTCCATTGTTCAAACAGGTTTTTTAACAGCATACATCAAATGTACTTCAATATAGAGAAAATTGGTGTTAAGAAATTTTTCATCTAAATAGCTAATGAAATGCTGCTCATTTCATATATTTTACTGCAAATAAATGAAGGTATTAATGATGTATTAGTGCACAATGTGTTATAAGATATTTATACTATTTTTGATATAATAAAACAATTCGCTAAACACATAAAAAATATTATTAATCAAACATGAAAACTAATAAAGATGTGGAAAATGACACATTAGGACACTATAAACCTTGTGTCAAACATTTATATATTTCCAACATCCAATTATATGTATATAGGATTATCCAATATCTATTGGCCCCCAATTCTTGCAAAAGTCCAACGCCACCAGTGAGTGCAAGTAACCAAACGGGGCTCTGGCACATTCGTAAGTGCAAAGTCAAACTGCTTTTCACATGTGTAGACATGTGGTGCACTTACAGTAAAAGCAGTCGCCTTTTACCTACCATGATTATCATGGCCTGTACCACGTGTACTTAGGGATAAGAAAAAAAAAAGGGGGTGGGGGGTAAAGAACCACTAAAGTTTTAAAACAATTTTTTATTTACATCAGAAAAATAGTTTGGCGGCAGCTCAGCGGTTTCATCTGTAACATTAAAATATACATTAGACATCACACAGCTAGTAATTGACACAGGATGTGTTAGAAACAATCAGAGGTTGGTTAAAAACTATCTTCACATCTCAGAAGACCGTCGTTGTATCATCACACAAATTTATAAAATTGTTTTTTTGGATACTCATTCTAAAGAACTTATCACAAAACTTACCTTTTTAAATATTAAAAAAATAGGGTGTTCATCTTTCCAATGTCCCTCTGGAACACAAAACCATCACTAAGTAATCTACATATGCAAATATACAAAATATTTACATATTAGCTCAATTTGTCAGAAAATGGTTAACATCTTCAATTGTGTCTCAGAAGACCGTCGTAGGTTACATCATATTGTCCTAACTAACCTAAAATCCCAGACCTTACACCAAGAGACATATGGGAGGCTCAATAAAATTAAAACAATCACTGAAAATAGTCTATAAATTTGCATATAGATGTAAGGTATAGTCAAAAGTTTTTATTAGCCTATTTATGCCAGATTTTATTTATTTATTACAAAACATGCTATATCCTATGTGGATATTTGCGTGCAAATGTTTAATCTATTTTATGTACATGGTTTTTAAATATATAACAAATTTATAGTTTTAGAGAGAGTGAAGTTATTTAAAATTACATTTTAGAGCAATAAATTATACAAGAAATAAAGATTATAATAATTTATGCCAGATGCTTCTATTTTATTATTCTAATTTAAAATCATTCAATAATGTATTTAACACTTACTGTGGTATAAAGGTTTCTTGTCTGGCAAGTTTTCTGTAAACCAATACAAAATATTAGGAAAACCATGGTATAAGCCATTTAAGAGATTAAAAGATGAAATTATCAGAAATTCACCATCTTCATTTATGTTTCAGAAGACAGTCATGAATGTTCATCATTTTAAGCATTTGAATCAAAGATTACATATTCTCAATCTTCAAGGATTCCACGAAAGGAACTTCACTTTATTAGGAAACAAGTGTTTCTTATTCCCTTGTACAATTATAAATATTCCATGCCCTTCAAGCACAATATAAATGTTTTATACTATACTGAGGATATGGCTGTTAGACAGTTTTTCTTTCAAGTCTCATCATTAATGGACACAATTATTCTAAGAAAAGTTATATTACAAGTAGCTATACAAGTAGGAAAATACCAGATTATCCTAGAAGAAAATATTCTTGGCTCATATATTAATTAGATATTTAAAAATGTTTATAAATCTTTTAAAAATGGATTACTATAATACATATATTCTGATTTATGCAATTAAGGCAGAGGTATTATTCTGGTTCTCGTCAATTCTTATAAAGCTCAAAATGTCTGTAGCCCACAATTTTCCAACCAACAAAAAGATAATTAATTACAATTTGGAGAATATCCTATCTCCAAGATGAGGAGACACTATATATATAATCCTTTGAGAAAAACAGAATATCCAAGTAATAAGGCACAATTTAGATTATAGATTATAAACACAAGGTAATAAGACCAAATTCAAATAAAGTGTGCAATGTTTCAGTAAGAGTGTTATTGAATACAACATGCTGTGGTAAAATTTCTCATCCAGTACTTTTGTCTGAAGATGGTAACAACGCTGTTACTGAAACATCACACACTATTTGGGTTTGGTCTTACCTTGTGTTTATAAAAATGTGTAAAATTTCAAGCAGCTTACATAATTATAACCGAAAAAAATTGAGAACTATCTTGATTTTTTAAATTTTAATTCAAAGAAGGTTTGAAGTCAAAACCTGAATTTTTGGATATCTTCCTCCTTTTAGGTTATGAACAATCGCAAAAAGTAAGTTCTCCCAGTAATTTCAGAGTTGAACTTAAATCACAGACATCTTATATAGACAATATGTACAGTTTTAACATGATTTGAGTTATAATGGTTGCCAAAAAAGCTCCATTGTTTAAACAGCATACATCAAATATACTACCAATATAGAGAAAACTGGTGTTAAAGAAATCTGAATGGCTAATGAAATGCTGCTCATATATTTTACTGCAGATAAATGAAGGTATTAATGATGTATTAGTGCACAATCTGTTATAAGATATTTATACTATTTTTTGATATATTTTTAAAAACAACAATTCTCTAAACACGTTAAAGATTATTAATCAAAAATGAAAACTAATAAAGATGTAGAAAATGACACATTAGGACACTATAAACCTTGTGTCAAACATTTATATATTTCCAACATCCAATTATATGTATAGGATTATCCAATATATATTGGCGCCCTATTCTTGCAAAAGTTCAACGTCACCAGTGAGTGCAAGTAACCAAACGGGGCTATGGCACATTCATAAGTGCAAAGTCAAACTGCTTTTCACATGAGTAGACATGGGTGCACTTACAGTAAAAGCAGTCGCCTTCTACACACCATGATTATGATGGCCTGTGCCACGTATACTTAGGGATAAACAAAAAAAAAAGGGGGGGGGGGGAAGGACCACTAAATTTTTAAAACAATTTTTTTATTTACCTCACAAAAATAGTTTAGCGGCAGCGCGGCGGTTTCATCTGTAACATTAAAATATACATTAGGGACATCACACAGCTAGTAATTGACACAGGATGTGTTAGAAACAATCAGAGGTTGGTTAAAAACTATCTTCACATCTCAGAAGACCGTCGTTGTATCATCACACAAATTCATAAAATTATTTTTTTGGATACCATTCTAAAGAACTTATCACAAAATTTACCTTTCTTTTTAAATATTAAAAAAATAGGGTGTTCATCTTTCCAATGTCCTTCTGGAACACAAACCCATCACTAAGTAATCTACATATGCAAATATACAAAATATTTACATATTAGCACAATTTGTCAGAAAATGGTTAACATCTTCAATTGTGTCTCAGAAGACCGTCGTAGTTTACATCATATTGTCCTAACTAACCTAAAATCCCAGACCTTACACCAAGAGACCAGACATATGGGAGGTCAATAAAATTTAAACCTTATCAATCATCATTGAAAAGTCTTTATAAATTTGCATACATGTTAGGTAGAGTCAATATATAGTTGCTAATTTATGCCAGATGCTTTTATTGTATTTAGGATCTTAAAATCTAATCAATTCAATAATGTATTTAAAACTTACTGTGGTACAAAGGTTTCTTGTCTGGCAAGTTTTCTGTAAACCAATACAAAATATTAGGAAAACCATGGTTATAAGCCATTTAAGAGATTAAATGATGAAATTATCAGAAATTCACCATCTTCATTTATGTTTCAGAAGACCGTAGTCAATGATATCATTTTAAGCATTTGAATCAAAGATTTCATACTCCCAATCTTTAAGGATTCCACCAAAGGAACTTCACTTTATTAAGAAACAAGTGTTTCTCATTCCCTTGTACAAAGATTATACAAATTCCATGCTCCTTGAGCACAATATAAAATGTTTTATACTATACTGCGGCTGTTAGAGAATAAAAATTATACCTGAAGTCACATCATTACTGGACACATTGTTGTTTAAAAAATTACAAATATTATATATTTGTATACAAATATTGTAATATATACATATGAATTTTAAGGCACTTTTAGTCTTGAATAATATTATCCTGTAAGAAAATATTCTTGGCTCATATATATTAATTAGATAGTTTAAAATGTTTATATAGCTTTAAAAAGTGGATTACTATAATACATATCTACAGAGATATGCATTATACAGGTATTATGTACATTCTCTTCAAGCCCAAAATGTCGGTTACCCAGTTTTCCAACGAACAAAAAGATAATAAACCTTTAAGAAATACAGAATGCCAAAGTATGATATAGTCCAATTTGGAGAATATCTTATCTCCAAGATGAGGAGGCACTATATATATAATCCTTTGAGAAAAACAGAATATTCAAGTAATGATAAAGCACAATTTGGATTATAGATTATAAACACAAGGTAATAAGACCAAATTCAAATAAATAGTGTGCGATATTTCAGTAATAGTGTTACCGAATACCACATGCTGTGGTAAAATTTCTCATTCAGTACTTTTGTCTGAAGATGATAACTGTTACTGAAACATCACACACTATTTGGGTTTGGTCTTACCTTGTGTTTATAAAAATGTGTAATATTTCAAGCAGCTTACATAATTATAACAGAAAAAATTGAGAACCATCTTGATTTTTAAAATTTTAATTCAAAGAAGGTTTCAAGTCAAAACCTGAATTTTTGGATATCTTCCTCCTTTTAGGTTATGAACAATCGCAAAAAGTAGTCTTCCAGTAATTTCAGAGTTGAACTTAAATCACAGACATCTTATATAGACAATATGTACAGTTTTAACGTGATTTATTTGAGTTATGTATGGTTGCCAAAAAAGCTCCATTGTTCAAACAGCATACATCATCAAATATACTACAATATAGAGAAAACTGGTGTAAAAGAAATTTTTCATCTGAATGGCTAATGAAATGCTGCTCATATATTTTACTGCAGATAAATGAAGGTATTAATGATGTATTAGTGCACAATCTGTTATAAGATATTTATACTATTTTTGATGTATTTTTAAATATAACAATTCTCTAAACACATTAAAAAATGTTATTAATCAAACATGAAAACTAATAAAGATGTAGAAAATGACACATTAGGACACTATAAACCTTGTGTCAAACATATTCCCAACATCCAATTATATGTATAGGATTATCCAATATCTATTGGCCCCTGAATCTTGGAAAAGTCCAACGCCACTAGTGAGTGCAAGTAACCAAATGGGGCTATGGCACATTCATAAGTGCAAAGTCAAACTG
>CP092866.1:30235477-30306907 GCA_030710605.1 Cordylochernes scorpioides | reverse complement strand
TGAGTACAAATGCTGCTTATCTTGTATCCCTGGATCAGGAGCTCTTACAGGGTACTATCAGCCGGACCAGCTGAGCCCAGGTTTTTTAGCGAGCTTGTTACTGCTCCCCCTCCTCCTTTTTCATCCGGGCTTGGGACTGGCAAAGGTGGAGTTGCACTTACAGTAAAAGCAGTCACCTTCTACCCACCATGATTATGATTGCCTGTACCACATGTACTTAGTGATAGAAAAAAAAAAAAAAGAAGAGGGAGGGGGGGGGGGGGGGGGAAAGGACCACTAAAGTTTTAAAACAATTTTATTTACATTAAAAAAAATAGTCTTGTTTGGCGGCAGCGCGGTGTTTTCATCTGTAACATTAAAATATACATTAGGACATCACACAGCTAGTAATTGACACAGGATGTGTTAGAAACAATCAGAGGTTGGTTAAAAACTATCTTCACATCTCAGAAGACCGTCGTTGTATCATCACACAAATGTATTGCTTTTTTTTTGTGGTATCATTCAAAAGAACTTATCAAAACTTACCTTTCTTTTTAAATATTAAAAAAATAGGGTGTTCATCATTCCAATGTCCCTCTGGAACACAAACCCATCACTAAGTAATCTACATATGCAAATATACAAAATATTTACATATTAGCACAATTTGTCAGAAAATGGTTAACATCTTCAATTGTGTCTCAGAAGACCGTCGTAGGTTACATCATATTGTCCTAACTAACCTTAAATCCCAGACCTTACACCAAGAGGCATATAGGAGGCTCAATAATATTAAAACAATCACTGAAAATAGTCTTTATAAATTTGCATATAGATGTAAGGTATAGTCAAAAGTTTTTATTAGCCTATTTATGCCAGATTTTTATTCTTTATTACAAAACACATGCTATATCCTATGTGGATATTTGCGTGAAATGTTTAATCTATTTTATGTACATGGTTTTTAAATATATAAACAAATTTATAGTTTTAGAGAGAGTGAAAGTTATTTAAATTTACATTTTAGAGCAATAAATTATACAAGAAATAAAGATTATAATAATTTATGCCAGATGCTTCTATTGTATCATTCTAATTTAAAATCGTTCAATAATGTATTTAAAACTTACTGTGGTTTAAAGGTTTCTTGTCTGGCAAGTTTTCTGTAAACCAATAAAAAATATTAGGAAAACCATGGTATAAGCCATTTAAGAGATTAAATGATGAAATTACCAGAAATTCACCATCTTCATTTGTTTCAGAAGACCGTCATCAATGATAATCATTTTAAGCATTTGAATCAAAGATTTCATATTCCCAATCATCAAGGATTCCACCAAAAGGAACTTCACTTTATTAAGAAACAAGTGTTTCTCATTCCCTTGTACAAAGATTATACAAATTCCATGCTCCTTGAGCACAATATAAAATGTTTTATACTATATTGCCATTGTTAGAGAATAAAAATTATATTTGAAGTCACATCATTACTGGACACATTTGTTCTAAAAAAAATTAAATATTTTATATATTTGTAAACAAATATTGTATATATTGCATATTGTAATATATACATATCAATTTAAGGTACTTCAGTCTTGAATAAGATTATCATGTAAGAAAATATTCTTGGCTCATATATATAGAGAGTTTAAAATGTTTATATAGCTTTAAGAAAAAGTGGAATACTATAATACATATCTACAGAGATATGCAATTAAGACAGGTATTATGTACATTCTCTTCAAGTTCAAAATCTCGGTTACCCACAGTTTTCAAAACAAAAAGATAATAAACCTTTAAGAAATACAGAATGCCAAAGAATGATAAACCACAATTTGGAGAATATCCAATATGAGGAGGCATTATATATATATATATATAAAGCTTTGAGAACTACAGAATATCAAAGTAATAAGGCACAATTTGGATTATAGATTATAAACAAAAGGTAATAAGACCAAATTCAAATAAAGTGTGAGAGATATTTCAGTAACAAGTGTTACCGAATACCACATGCCGTGGTAAAATTTCTCATTCAGTACTTTTGTCTGAAGATGGTAACAATGTTGTTACTGAAATGTCACACACTATTTGGATTTGGTCTTATTACCCAGTGTTTATAAAAATGTGTAATATTTCAAGCAGCTTACAGAATTATAACAAAAAATATATATAAATATCTTGATTTTTTCAATTATAATTCAAAGAAGGTTTGAAGTCAAAACCTTAATTTTTGGATATCTTCCTCCTTTTAGGTTATGAACAATCGCAAAAAGTAGTCTTCCAGTAATTTCAGAGTTGAACTTAAATCACAGACATCTTATATAGACAATATGTACAGTTTTAACATGTTTTGAGTTATGAATGGTTGCCAAAAAAGCTCCATTGTTTAAACAGCATACATCAAATATACTTCAATATAGAGAAGACTGGTGTTAAAGAAATGTTTCACCTGAATAGCTAATGAAATACTGCTCATTTCATATATTTTACTGCAGATAAATGAAGGTATTAATGATGTATTAGTGCACAATGTGTTATAAGAAATTTATACTATTTTTGATATAATACAACAATTGTCTAAACACGTAAGAAATTATTATTAATCAAACATGAAAACTAATAAAGAGGTGGAAAATTACACATTAGGACACTATAAACCCTGTGTCAAACATATTTACAACATCCAATTATATGTATAGGATTATCTAATATATTTATTGGCCCCCGATTCTTGCAAAAGTCCAACGCCACTAGTGAGTGCAAGTAACCAAATGGGGCTATGGCACATTCGTAAGTGCAAAGTCAAACAGCTTTTCACATGTGTAGACATGTGGTGCTCTAACAGTAAAAGCAGTCGCCTACTACCTACCATGATTATGAAGACCTGTACCATGTGTACTTAGGGATAAGCAAAAAAAAAAGGAAAGGGGGGGGAAAGAACCACTAAAGTTTTGAAACAATTTTTTATTTACATCAGAAAAATAGTCTTGTTTGGCGGCAGCGCAGCGGTTTCATCTGTAACATTAAAATATACATTAGGACATCACACAGCTAGTAATTGACACAGGGTGTGTTAGAAACAATCAGAGGTTGGTTAAAAACTATCTTCACATCTCAGAAGACCGTCGTTGTATCATCACACAAATTTATAAAATTTGGATACGCATTCTAAAGAAATTATCACAAATTTACCTTTATTTTAAATATTAAAAAAATAGGGTATTCATCTTTCCAATGTCCCTCTGGAACACAAACCATCACTAAGTAATCTACATATGCAAATATACAAAATATTTACATATTAGCACAATTTGTCAGAAAATGGTTAACATCTTCAATTGTGTCTCAGAAGACCGTCGTAGGTTACATCATATTGTCCTAACTAACCTAAAATCCCAGACCTTACACCAAGAGACATATGGGAGGCTCAATAAAATTAAAACCTAATCAATAATAACTGAAAAGTCTTTATAAATTTGCATACATGTGAGGTAGAGTCAATATATAGTTGCTAATTTATGCCAGATGCTTTCATTGTATTTAGGATCTTAAAATCTAATCAATTCAATAATGTATTTAAAACTTACTGTGGTATAAAGGTTTCTTGTCTGGCAAGTTTTCTGTAAACCAATACAAAATATTAGGAAAACCATGGTACAAGCCATTTAAGAGATTAAAAGATTAAATTATCAGAAATTCACCATCTTCATTTGTGTTTCAGAAGACCGTCATGAATGTTCATTATTTTAAGCATTTGAATCAAAGATTTCATATTCCCAATCTTTAAGGATTCCACCAAAGGAACTTCACTTTATTAGGAAACAAGTGTTTCTCATTTCCTTGTACAAAGATTATACAAATTCCATGCTCCCCTTGAGCACAATATGTTTTATACTATAATGCGGCTGTTAGAGAATAAAAGTTATTCTTTGAAGTCACTTCATTAATGGACACATTTTCTTTAAAAAATTACAATTATTATACATTTGTATACAAACATTTTAATATGTAATATATACATATACATTTTAAGGTAATTTAAGTCTTGAATAAGATTATCCCGTAAGAAAATATTCTTGGCTCATATATATTAATTAGATAGTTTAAAATAGTTATATAGCTTTAAAAAAAAAAAGTGGATTACTATAATACATATCTACAGAGATATGTTGAGATATTCTTGGCTCATATATATTAATTAGTTTAAAATATTTATATAGCTTTAAAAAAGTGGATTACTATAATACATATCTACAGAGATATGCAATTAAGGTAGGGGTATTATTCACGTTCTCTTCTAATTCTTAAAAAGCTCAAAATGTCTCGGTGACCCACAATTTTCCAACCAACAAAAAGATAATAAACCTTTAAGAAATACAGAATGCCAAAGAATGATAAACCACAATTTGGAGAATATCCAAGATGAGGAGGCATTATATATATATATATAATGCTTTGAGAACTACAGAATATCAAAGTAATAAGGCACAATTTGGATTATAGATTATAAACACAAGGTAATAAGACCAAATTCAAATAAAGTGTGCGAGATATTTCAGTAACAAGTGTTACCGAATACCACATGCTGTGGTAAAATTTCTCATTCAGTACTTTTGTCTGAAGATGGTAACAATGTTGTTACCGAAACGTCACACACTATTTGAATTTGGTCTTATTACCTTGTGTTTATAAAATTGTGTAATATTTCAAGACTCTTACATAATTATAACAAAAAATTGAGAACTATCTTGATTTTTTTTAATTGTAATTCAAAGAAGGTTTGAAGTCAAAACCTTAATTTTTGGATATCTTCCTCCTTTTAGGTTATGAACAATCGCAAAAAAAGTAGTCTTCCAGTAATTTCAGAGTTGAACTTAAATCACAGACATCTTATATAGACAATATGTATAGTTTTAACATGATTTATTTGAGTTATGTATGGTTGCCAAAAAAGCTACATTGTTCAAACAGCGTACATCATCAAATATACTTCAATATAGAGAAAACTGGAGTTAAAGAAATTTTTCATCTGAATAGCTAATGGAATGCTGCTCATATATTTTACTGCAAATAAATGAAGGTATTAATGATGTATTAGTGCAAAATCTGTTATAAGATATTTATACTATTTTTGATATATTTTGAAATACGACAATTTTCTAAACACGTAAGAAATTATTATTAATTAAACATGAAAACTAATAAAGATGTAGAAAATGACACATTAGGACACTATAAACCTTGTGTCAAACATTTATATATTTCCAGCATCCAATTATATGTATAGGATTATCCAATATCCATTGGCCCACAATTCTTGCAAAAGTCCAACGCCACCAGTGAGTGCAAGTAACCAAACGGGGCAATGGCAAATTCATAAGTGCAAGATCAAACTGCTTTTCACATGTGTAGACATGTGGTGCTCTAACAGTAAAAGCAGTCGCCTTCCTCTACCCACCATGATTATGATGGCCTGTACCACATGTACTTAGGAATAAGCAAAAAAAAAAAAGAGAGGGGGGAAAGAACCACTTAGTGTTTTAAAGTTTTAAAACAATTTTTTATTTACATCAGAAAAATAGTCTTGTTTGGCGGCAGCTTCATCTATAACATTAAAATATACATTAGGACATCACACAGCTAGTAATTGACACAGGATGTGTTAGAAACAATCAGAGGTTGGTGTAAAACTATCTTCACATCTCAGAAGACAGTCGTTGTATCATCATACAAATTTATAAAATTGCTTTTTTGGATACCCATTCTAAAGAACTTATCACAAAACTTACCTTTCTTTTTAAATATTTAAAAAATAGGGTGTTCATCTTTCCAATGTCCCTCTGGAACACAAAACCACCACTAAGTAATCTACATATGCAAATATACAAAATATTTACATATTAGCACAATTTGTCAGAAAATGGTTAACATCTTCAATTGTGTCTCAGAAGACCGTCGTAGGTTACATCATATTGTCCTAACTAGCCTTAAATCCCAGACCTTACACCAAGAGACATATGGGAGGCTCAATAAAATTAAAACTTAATCACTGAAAATAGTCTTTATAAATTGCATATAGATGTAAGGTATAGTTATACATTTTAATTAGCCTATTTATGCCAGGTTATTACAAAACACATGCTATATTCTATGTGGATATTTGTGTGCAAATGTTTAATCTATTCTATGTACATGGTTTTTAAATATATAAACAAATTTATAGTTTTAGAGAGAGAGAGAGACTGAAAGTTATTTAAAATAAATTTTAGAGCCATAAATTATACAAGAAATAAAGATAATAATAATTTATGCCAGATGCTTCAATTGTATCATTCTAATTTAAAATCATTCAATAATGTATTTAAAACTTACTGTGGTAGGTTTCTTGTCTGGCAAGTTTTCTGTAAACCAATACAAACTATTAGGAAAACCATGGTATAAGCCATTTAAGATATTAAAAGATGAAATTACCAGAAATTCACCATCTTCATTTATGTTTCAGAAGACCGTCATCAATGATAATCATTTTAAGCATTTGAATCAAAGATTTCCTATTCCCAATCATCAAGGATTCCACCAAAAGGAACTTCACTTTATTAAGAAACAAGTGTTTCTCATTCCCTTGTACAAAGATTATACAAATTCCATGCTCCTTGAGCACAATATAAAATGTTTTATACTATACTGCGGCTGTTAGAGAATAAAAATTCTTCTTGAAGTCACATCATTACTGGACACATTTGTTCTAAAAAATATATATATTACAAATATTTTATATATTTGTAAACAAATATTGTATATATTGCATATTGTAATATATACATATCAATTTAAGGTACTTCAGTCTTGAATAAGATTATCATGTAAGAAAATATTCTTGGCTCATATATATAATTAGAGTTTAAAATGTTTATATAGCTTTAAGAAAGTGGAATACTATAATACATATCTACAGAGATATGCAATTAAGACAGGTATTATGTACATTCTCTTCAATGTGTTCTCTTCAAGTTCAAAATCTCGGTTACCCACAGTTTTCAAAACAAAAAGATAATAAACCTTTAAGAAATACAGAATGCTAAAGAATGATAAACCACAATTTGGAGAATATCCAAGATGAGGAGGCATTATATATATATATATATAAATCTTTGAGAACTACAGAATATCAAAGTAATAAGGCACAATTTGGATTATAAACAAAAGGTAATAAGACCAAATTCTAATAAAGTGTGCGAGATATTTCAGTAACAAGTGTTACCGAATACCACATGCCGTGGTAAAATTTCTCATTCAGTACTTTTGTCTGAAGATGGTAACAATGTTGTTACTGAAATGTCACACACTATTTGGATTTGGTCTTATTACCCAGTGTTTATAAAAATGTGGTAATATTTCAAGCAGCTTACAGAATTATAACAAAAAATAAATATAAATATCTTGATTTTTTTCAATTATATTTCAAAGAAGGTTTGAAGTCAAAACCTGAATTTTTGGATATCTTCCTCCTTTTAGGTTATGAACAATCGCAAAAATGTAGTCTTCCAGTAATTTCAAAGTTGAACTTAAATCACAGACATCTTATATAGACAATATGTACAGTTTTAACATGATTTGAGTTATGAATGGTTGCCAAAAAAGCTCCATTGTTCAAACAGCATACATCAAATATACTTCAATATAGAGAAAATTGGTGTTAAAGAAATTTTACACCTGAATAGCTAATGAAATGCTGCTCATTTCATATATTTTACTGCAGATAAATGAAGGTATTAATGATGTATTAGTGCAAATATGTTATAAGAAATTTATAATAGTTTTGATATATTTTTAAATATAACAATTCTCTAAACACAAATTGTTATTAATCAAACATGAAAACTAATAAAGAGGTAGAAAATGACACATTAGGACACTATAAACCTTGTGTCAAACATATTTCCAACATCCAATTATATATATAGGATTATCCAATATCCATTGGCCCCCGATTCTTGCAAAGTCCAACGCCACCAGTGAGTGCAAGTAACCAAATGGGGTTATGGCACATTTGTAAGTGTCAAGTCAAACTGCTTTTTACATGTGTAGACATGTGGTGCACTTACAGTAAAAGCAGTCGCCTTTTACCTACCATGATTATCATGGCCTGTACCACGTGTACTTAGGGATAAGCAAAAAAAAAAAAGAAAGGGGGGGGGGAAAGGACCAACAAAGTTTTAAAACAATTATTTATTTACATCAGAAAAATAGTCTTGTTTAGCGTCAGCGCGGCGGTTTCATCTGTAACATTAAAATATACATTAGGACAACACACAGCTAGTAATTGACACAGGATGTGTTAGAAACAATCAGAGGATGGTTTAAAACTATCTTCACATCTCAGAAGACCGTCATTGTATCATCACACAAATTTATAAAATTTGGCTACTATTCTAAAGAACTTGTCACAAAATTTACCTTTCTTTTTAAATATTAAAAAAATAGGGTATTCATCTTTCCAATGTTTGTCTGGAACACAAAACAAGACTAAGTAATCTACATATGCAAATATACAAAATATTTACATATTATCACAATTTGTCAGAAAATTGTTTTACATCTTCAATTGTGTCTCAGAAGACCGTCGTAGGTTACATCATATTGTCCTAACTAACCTAAAATCCCAGACCTTACACCAAAAGACCAGACATATGGAGGCTCGATAAAATTAAAACCTAATCAATAATAACTGAAAAGTCTTTATAAATTTGCATACATGTGAGGTAGAGTCAATATATAGTTGTTAATTTATGCCAGGTGCTTTTATTGTATTTAGGATCTTAAAATCTAATCATTCAATAATGTATTTAAAACTTACTGTGGTCCAAAGGTTTCTTGTTTGGCAAGTTTTCTGTAAACCAATACAAACTATTAGGAAAACCATGGTATAAGCCATTTAAGAGATTAAATGATGAAAATATCAGAAATTCACCATCTTCATTTATGTTTCAGAAGACCGTCATGAATGTTCATCATTTTAAGCATTTTTTTTTTAATTATTTAAGCATCATACTCCCAATCTTTAAGGATTCCACCAAAGGAACTTCACTTTATTAGGAAACAAGTGTTTCTTATTCCCTTGTACAATTATAAATATTCCATGCCCTTCAAGCACAATATAAATGTTTTATACTATACTGCGGCTGTTAGACAGTTTTTCTTTCAAGTCTCATCATTAATGGACACAATTATTCTAAGAAAAGTTATATTACAAGTAGCCATACAAGTAGGAAAATACCAGATTATCCTAGAAGAAAATATTCTTGGCATATATAAATATAATTAGACATTTAAAAAGGTTTTTAAATCTTTTTGAAAAATGGATTACTATAATACATATCTTCAGATATATGCAATTAAGGCAGAGGTATTATTCATGTTCTCGTCAATTCTTAAAAAGCTCAAAATGTCTTGGTGACCCACAATTTTCCAACCAACAAAAAGATAATAAACCATGTAAATAAATCATGTAATCTTTACACAAGGGGATAAGAAACAACAACAGAATGCCAAAGTATGATAAAGCACAATTTGGAGAATATCCTATCTCCAAGATGAGGAGGCATTATATATATATATAGTCCTTTGAGAAAAACAGAATATCCAAGTAATAATAAGGCACAATTTAGATTATAAACACAAGGTAATAAGAACAAATTCAAATAAATAGTGTGATGTTTCGGTAAGTGTTACCGAATACCACATGCTGTGGTTAAATTTTCTCATTCAGTACTTTTGTCTGATAACACTGTTACCGAAACGTCACACTATTTATTTGGATTTGGTCTTATTACCTTGTGTTTATAAAAATGTAATATTTCAAGCAGCTTACATAATTATAAACGAAAAAATTGACAACTATCTTGATTTTTTTAATCGTAATTCAAAGAAGGTTTGAAGTCAAAACCTGAATTTTTGGATATCTTCCTCCTTTTAGGTTATGAACAATCACAAAAAGTAGTCTTCCAGTAATTTCAGAGTTGAACTTAAATCACAGACATCTTATATAGACAATATGTACAGTTTTAACATGATTTATTTGAGTTATGTATGGTTGCCAAAAAAGCTCCATTGTTCAAACAGCATACACATCATATATACTTCAATATAGAGAAAATTGGTGTTAAAGAAATTTTTCATCTGAATAGCTAATTAAATGCTGCTCATATATTTTACTGCAGATAAATGAAGGTATTAATGATGTATTAGTGCACAATGTGTTATAATTTATACTATTTTTGATATAATAAAACAATTCTCTAAACACGTAAGAAATTATTATTAATCAAACATGAAAACTAATAAGAGGTAGAAAATGACACATTAGAACACTATAAACCTTGTGTCAAACATATTTACAACATCCAATTATATGTATAGGATTATCCAATATCTATTGGCGCCCCGATTCTTGCAAAAGTCCAACACCACTAGTGAGTGCAAGTAACCAAATGGGGCTATGGCACATTCGTAAGTGCAAGGTCAAACTGCTTTTCACATGTGTAGACATGTGGTGCACTTACAGTAAAAGGAGTCGCCTTTTACCTACCATGATTAGCATGGCCTGTACCACGTGTACTTAGGGATAAGCAAAAAAAAAAAAAAAGGAGGGGAGGGGGGAAAGGACCACTAAAGTTTTAAAACAATTTTTTATTTACATCAGAAAAATAGTCTTGTTTAGCGGCAGCTCGGCGGTTTCATCTGTAACATTAAAATATACATTAGGGACATTACACAGCTAGTAATTGACACAGGATGTGTTAGAAAACAATCAGAGGTTGGTTAAAAACTATCTTCACATCTCAGAAGACCGTCGTTGTATCATCACACAAATTTATAAAATTGCTTTTTTTTTTTGGATACCCATTCTAAAGAACTTATCACAAAACTTACCTTTTTAAATATTAAAAAAATAGGGTGTCCAACTTTCCAATGTCCCTCTGGAAATAAAACCACCACTAAGTAATCTACATATGCAAATATACAAAATATTTACATATTAGCACAATTTGTCAGAAAATGGTTAACATCTTCAATTGTGTCTCAGAAGACCGTCGTAGGTTACATCATATTGTCCTAACTAACCTAAAATCCCAGACCTTACACCAAGAGACATATGGGAGGCTCAATAAAATTAAAACCTAATCACTGAAAATAGTCTTTATAAATTTGCATATAGATGTAAGGTATAGTCAAACGTTTTTATTAGCTAATTTATGCCAGGTTATTACAAAACACATGCTATATCCTATGTGGATATTTGCGTGCAAATGTTTAATCTATTTATGTACATGGTTTTTAAATATATAAACAAATTTATAGTTTTAGAGAGAGAGTGAAAGTTATTTAAAATTACATTTTAGAGCAATAAATTATACAAGAAATAAAGATTATAATAATTTATGACAGATGCTTCTATTGTATCATTCTAATTTAAAATCATTCAATAATGTATTTAACACTTACTGTGGTCAAAGGTTTCTTGTCTGGCAAGTTTTCTGTAATCCAATACAAAATATTAGGAAAACCATGGTATAAGCCATTTAAGAGATTAAAAGATAAAATTATCAGAAATTCACACCATCTACATTTATTTTTCAGAAGACAGTCATGAATGATAATCATTTTAAGCATTTGAATCAAAGATTTCATACTCCCAATCATAAAGGATTCCACGAAAGAAACCTCACTTTATTAGGAAACAAGTGTTTCTTATTCCCTTGTACAAAGATTATACAAATTCCATGCTCCTTGAGCACAATATGTTTTATACTATACGGCGGCTGTTAGAGAATAAAAATTCTTCTTGAAGTCACATTATGGTTTGTGGTTTAAATTACAAATATTATACATTTGTATACAAATATTGTAATATATATATATATATTTTTTTTTTGCTTATCCCTAGTACACATGGTACAGGCCAATTTAAAATGTTTATATAGCTTTAAAAAAAAAAGTGGATTACTACAATACATATCTACGGAGTTATGCAATTAATGCTGAGGTATTATTCATGTTCTCGTCAATTCTTAAAAAGCTCAAACGTCTTGGTGACCCACAATTTTCCAACCACAAAAGATAAACCTTTTAGAAATACAGAATGCAAAGTATGATAAAGAACAATTTGGAGAATATCCTATCTCCAAGATGAGGAGACACTATATATAAATATAATCCTTTGAGAAAAACAGAATATCCAAGTAATGATAAGGCACAATTTAGATTATAGATTATAAACACAAGGTAATAAGACCAAATTCAAATAAATAAACAGTGTGATGTTACCACATGCTGTGGTTAAATTTTCTCATTCAGTACTTTTGTCTGATAACGCTGTTACCGAAACGTCACACTTTTATTTGGATTTGGTCTTATTACCTTGTGTTTATAAAAATGTGTAATATTTCAAGCAGCTTACAGAATTATAACAAAAAAAAATGATAACTATCTTGATTTTTTAAATTATAATTCAAAGAAGGTTTGAAGTCAAAACCTTAATTTTTGGATATCTTACTCCTTTTAGGTTATGAACAATCGCAAAAAAGTAGTCTTCCAGTAATTTCAGAGTTGAACTTAAATCACAGACATCTTATATAGACAATATGTACACTTTTAACATGATTTGAGTTATGAATAGTTGCCAAAAAAGCTCCATTGTTCAAACAGCATACATCAAATATACTTCAATATAGAGAAAATTGGTGTTAAAGAAATTTTTCATCTGAATAGCTAATGAAATGCTGCTCATAAATTTTACTGCAGATAAATGAAGGTATTAATGATGTATTAGTGCACAATCTGTTATAAGATATTTATACTATGTTTTATATATTTTTAAACACAATTTTCTAAACACGTAAAAAATTATTATTAATCGAACATGAAAACTAATAAATATGTAGAAAATGACACATTAGGACACTATAAACCTTGTGTCAAACATATTTCCAACATCCAATTATATATATATAGGATTATCCAATATCTATTGGCGCCCGATTCTTGCAAAAGTCCAACGCCACTAGTGAGTGCAAGTAACCAAACTGGGGCTATGGCACATTCGTAAGTGCGAGGTCAATCTGCTTTTCACATGTGTAGACATGTGGTGCACTTACAGTAAAAGCAGTCGCCTTTTACCTACCATGATTATCATGGCCTGTACCACATGTACTTAGGGATAAGAAAAAAAAAAAAAAAAGGAGGGGGGGGGGGGGGGAAAGGATTACTAAAGTTTTAAAACAATTTTTTATTTACATCGGAAAAATAAGTCTTGTTTGGCGGCAGCGCGGCGGTTTCATCTGTAACATTAAAATATACATTAGGACATCACACATCTAGTAATTGACACAGGATGTATTAGAAACAATCAGAGGTTGGTTAAAAACTATCTTCACATCTCAGAAGACCGTCGTTGTATCATCACACAAATTTATAAAATTTGGATACCCATTCTAAAGAACTTATCACAAAACTTACCTTTCTTTTTAAATATTAAAAAAATAGGGTGTTCATCTTTCCAATGTCCCTCTGGAACACAAAACCACCACTAAGTAATCTACATATGCAAATATACAAAATATTTACATATTAGCACAATTTGTCAGAAAATGGTTAACATCTTCAATTGTGTCTCAGAAGACCGTCGTAGGTTACATCATATTGTCCTAACTAGCCTTAAATCCCAGACCTTACACCAAAAGACATATGGGAGGCTCAATAAAATTTAAACCTAATCACTGAAAATAGTCTATAAATTTGCATATAGATGTAAGGTATAGTTAAACGTTTTTATTAGCCTATTTTTAGATTAGCTATTTATTAGCCAGATTTTATTATTTATTACAAAACACATGCTATATTCTATGTGGATATTTGCGTGCAAATGTTTAATCTATTTTATGTACATGGTTTTTAAATATATAAACAAATTTATAGTTTGAGAGAGAGAGGGTGAAAGTTATTTAAATTTACATTTTAGAGCAATAAATTATACAAGAAATAAAGATAATAAAAATTTATGCCACATTCTAAAATAAAATCATTCAATAATGTATTTAAAACTTACTGTGGTATAAAGGTTTCTTGTCTGGCAAGTTTTCTGTAAACCAATACAAAATATTAGGAAAACCATGGTATAAGCCATTTAAGAGATTAAAAGATGAAATTATCAGAAATTCACCATCTTCATTTATGTTTCAGAAGACCGTCATGAATGTTCATCATTTTAAGCATTTGAAATCAAAGATTTCATATTCCCAATCTTTAAGGATTCCACCCAAGGAACTTCACTTTATTAGGAAACAAGTGTTTCAAATTCCCTTGTACAAAGATTATACAAATTCCATGCTCCTCTTGAGCACAATATAAATGTTTTATACTATAATGCCGTTGTTAGAGAATAAAAATTATATCTGAAGTCACATCATTACTGGACACATTTGTTCTAAAAAAAAAATAACAGTAGGAAAATACCAATATTGTAATATATACATATAATTTTTTAAGAATATCCCAGAAAAATATTCTTGGCTCATATACATTAGATATTTAAAAATGTTTATATAGTTTTAAAAAGTGTTCAGAAAAAAGGATTTACATATCTTAGAGATATGCAATTAAGGCAGGGGAATTATTCACGCTTTCTTAAAAAGCTCCAAAATGTCGGTGACCCACAGTTTTCCAAACAGCAAAAAGAATAAACCTTTGAGAAATACAGAATACCCAAGTATGATAAAGCACAATTTGGAGAATATGGTATCTCTAAGATGAGGAGGCACTAATGCTAAATTAGGCCAGAGAGCTGGTGGTACATACCAACAAAAAGATAATTCTTTGAGAACTACAGAATACACACACAAAAGCCTTTATTAAGACACACTGGTCTTATAGAGGATTCTCCCCGAGATTACCAGAGAGATAGGCCTGTGAAAGTGGGGAATATACAGAAGAAGAAAAAGAAAGATTAGGTAAGTATGATATAGACATACATATGTACAACATAACAACAAAAGCCCCCATTAAGACCCAAAGTCTTACAACTACAGTATATCCAAGTAGTGAAGACAGAGCTGGTGGTACATACCTTTAAAACTTGTTGAAGGACTTGGCGGATGAGGAAGACTTCACAACCTTGAGGACATTGAAGCGGATGGTCTTGCTGAGAGCACGGCACTCTCCCACGGTCACAGTGTCACCCACTGCCACGTCCCTGCAGAACAACCATGGTATTGATTGAATGACTGTTGTGTGGTAAACATACATCATCATGTATATATGTTTCATCATCACTATATTAGACAAATTATACAAAACCCGTTTTTCAATTTTTATTCATTATTAAGGTCCATTCATTAAGGTCCATAGAAATAGCTTTCAATTATGTTGAAAAAAATGTATAAGAAATTTGACTATTTTATTTAAACTATTAAAAGTTTTATACCATTTGTTTTATGAAGCACTTTTAATTTTTAGTAGAGCGAAACTTTCTACGATAGCTTTATAAAAAACATGGGCTCCTGTTCTAGTAAGGCAATTGCTTAAGGCAAGAACTTTGCTGTAATAAATGCAAATTTCAAATATAACAGTTTATTAGAGTCAAACCTAGCTATAACATTTGGGACCAAGTTTCTTCTAGCTGGGGTTATATATAACCAAGAGGATGTTGTAAGAAGGCTAAAACTAGAACCCCTACAATGATTATACCCTAGCTGGGGTTATTATAAGAGAGTTATTGAGAGAACTCACCTGAAAGCGGGAGAAAGGTGGACGGACATGTTCTTGTGCCTCTTCTCAAATCTGTTGTACTTCCTCACATGGTGAAGGTAATCTCTGCGGATCACAATGGCGCGCTGCATCTTGTTCTTCAGGACTGTCCCACGCAGGATACGTCCACGGATGCTGACATTGCCAGTGAAGGGACATTTCTTGTCAATGTAGGTGCCATTGATGGCTTCACGGGGGATCTTAAAGCCCAAACCAGGGTTGCGAGTGTACCTTTGTGACTTACTCTTGGATTTAGCAAGGCCTGGCTTGCTATTGATAAAAATGGTGGGCTGTTTTTGATATGCTCTTTCTGTCTAAACACAACAAGAAGCTTGGGATTAGAGATCAAGACCCAATATGTAAATTGGGAACATGTAACAGTAACCTAGAAATTATTCGAAAATAAACAATATTAATGTAAAGGTTTTCTTTTAATTTTTGCAAGCTTTCGAGCAAAATTTCTGCTCTTCAAGTAAAAGAAACCCTTTACCTTAATATTGTTTTCTTTTTTGAATATGTAAATTAAGGAACATTTCAATAACAGCATTATAACTCATTTCATTTTGTATTTCTAACATGTTTATTGCAAATGTTATAGTTTTCAGGCACAAATGAATTAAGCATAGAATTCCTTAAATACAAAAAAAAAAGTCTAATTTATAATAAATGCAAATTGTGAAATTTTTTTTTAGAAATGACCAAAAAATGTACATCAAACAACAGCCATTTAGACTACAAAAAGACATACATTAGAGTATAATTTATGTAGAATATATTTGGTTTAAAAATTAGTAATAAAACAAAATTTTAGGTACACAAGACCACATCTAAATTAATAAATTATGCAAATTTTGGATGTGGTCTTGTTATCTATGTTTCAAATTATAATTTTGTACCTTAAAAGGATTGTGTATTTAAATAATGAAAGCTTGATAAGGCACAATTTGAATTATAGATTATTACCATGTGTTTATAATGACTTAAAACTATACACTTTTAAATGGATGTACATATGTAGATATCTATTTTGTGGATACACTTGCTGAATTATTATTTTAATAGTAGGGAATGGTTTTAGAACCAATAATAAATGATCATTTGTTAAGTTTCACTGATCAATTTTAAAATTCAAAAATCATATGCCTTTTCACCTAACTGGTTTGTTTTCTCAACCTGCTTCTTCTAAGGTGGATGGATTCAATAAGGTGGTAAGACTGTTTAAGTGGTCCATCTATTTAGATTTTTCATAGGAAAAATGAAAAAATGTTATGTTAATAAATAATGGTAATATATAACATTTAGAGCTAAAAAGGGGTCAAAACTATATATTCATGTAAAAATAGAACCAGCAATTTCAAGCAATGCTAAAAATGCAAATGTTAACTCCAAATTTGAATAAATGCAAATCGTGCATTAATAGCATATTGAATGATTATAAGCTTATAATAATTGTACAAAACCTGGACTTCTAGAGCCTACTAAGTAGCAGTTGTTTAGAAAGATGTATAAATAAATCGTGAAGTGGTGGGAAAAGGCTAAAATGGTGAAGATGAAACACGTGCCACGAGTGTGATGAAACTACTGAATGCTTTAACCTAGTTTTTTTTTTTTTTTCAGATATTAATTTCTAAGGCAACCGTGTTAGCAACGTCTTGTCGTATGTATCATCTGCTAGGTTAGGTTGGATTCAGAAATGTTAGCTTAAGTTAGATTGCTTAAAGTAAATATTGCATAGGGAAATTTGTATATCTTGTAGGTTTTTGATATACTAATTTTCGCCAAAAAAAATGTTTAAAAATTTACATTCTATTACGTTCTAATACCAGAAAGCTATAATATTAATGCTTATTGCAAATTTTCTTAGGAATCATATAACCTACAAAAAAAAAGTTAACACGTGTTGATTACACGTGCTTCATGTTTGGCAATGGGCATAATTTTATAATTAGCATTTAAATAAACTATTTAGAAGAATAATGTATTTTATAGTAAAATAAAACATACCTGATCGGCCATGATATTTTTTCAAAAATCAAATTACATCTAAAAAAAGAAAGGGGGGGGGGGGGAAAAAAAACCCGCACCGCTAGGTATAGCGGACGAAAGAAAAATTTCGAATGATGATAAGTTCAATAATCAGTATAATAATATTATTTATTTGAAAAAATATATATATCAATGAATTTTTAATTAATAACTAGACGAATGACCCGGGCAACGCCCGTTTAGGCTTGCATAGGTATGTTTTATGTATATTTTTCAAAATATATTTAGATAAAATTCAATATATGCATATTAAAATTGCAAAGCGTACCTATTTATGTTTGAAAAAAAGTAATATACAATATAAATAATAAATACATAATTAAAATACTTATATTTATTGCTAATAATTCTTAAAGCTCTATTTGATGCAGTTTTATGTTTGTTCTTATCTTTCTGTTAATATCAAATCTATATAGTATCAATCTATGTGCGTCCCAGGAATTTGAGTTAGTAAAAGATTGAATTACACTTTTGACACAATTTTCTAAATAGGTTTTAAATTATTTATTAACATTAATTTTGGCCATTCAAGTTTTGAAATTAGAAATCTCAAATTTCTATTTTTTTTGTAAATATTAAATCATCATTTTAATTGGGATGAAGATGTGTCTTTCAAAAATTCTGTGAATGGGTTACTTTTGTGAAGGTGTAACACTGTGATAGTTGAATGGATTATTAGGCAAAGATATCATTTTTCTAAAATATTAAATACATAAGATTCAACATTAAAATAAAAATGGCGCATCTTTAATCGTAAAATAAATTGAGTTTTTATTGCAGGATATTTCAACGATCAGAATTTTTTTTTTTTAAAGCTTAAGAAATAGCAAGAAAATTGTTCAATTTATTTACAAAAATATTTACATATTTTTATATTAACTATTCTGCAGCAATATTTTTCATAAAGATCAATTTGGCATTTCATTCAGATTTTTAACTATTTTCTATCTTAAGAAAAAGGCTTATCTTGATTTGCAACTAAAAGTTTCTGATGACTTGCGTAAATTATCTGAATAAATATTAACTAATCGTGATTTTTTATTATTTCAAAATTGGCCAAATACCCTTTCTTGGTTAATCAAGAATAGCTAACCATGTAAGCGTTTAGGGCTGTTGGCCCTCGTCAGCGTGGTGCAAGCTGACCCTTAACGACCAAAAAACTGATCATTCAGGCAGCCTGAAAAATCCTGAAACGGGTAGTTAAGGCCAGAAGTGCGTGAGAACGCTAAACAACGTGAAAAAATAGTACAAATGTGAAGTTGGTGGTAAGGTGGATACATTAAGAAAAAGACATCTCCTCATCGTGCAACTGAAAGAAATAAATATCAATTATTTGCTGGGCCAATTGGAGGTCCAACAGCCCGAAACGCGTACATGGTAAGCTTTTCTTGATTCCAGACCTATGCTGCTCCAGAGAACTCTTCAGATTTTGAAGTCGCTGAAGATCCATAGTTTTCGATGGTTGCATCTGTGATGACCTACAATGCGTTGTTCTCGTGGATGTATGACAGGTGATGACGCGGGTCTCGAGACGTTGATGCTGACAGTGACTCATGGCTTCACGACCACGAGGCCTGATTCCCCTGGGAGTCGACGCTGACGCGAAGAACCAGCTCAGGCGAACTCAACATAAACTGCATACTGCTTCAATAAGCAGCACATCTCCACACTCCTTTCGCGAACAGCAATGCCGCATACATTGAGGCACGCTATGCAGGAAGCTTATAACGTTATTTGCTGCATAATGAATAGTTGTAAGCCGCTTTTATGGTGCGCAGATTTTGTCTTATACAAGAAGCACGAGCTTGCTGAGAAAACATCTTATGCTTGATTTAAGTTAAGCCGAGAGAGGCCAACCATGGCCTACACAATGTCCTTTTATGCTTAGATTTTCAGTGACTATGAACAGATTGTTGGGGGTTGCTCAAGGACTGTGTCCAGCTTCTGATGAGCCTTAAGACCTTTCTCAAGTCATATCTTGAGAGGATTTTTCCTTCTCCTGAAGAGGGTATTTTTCCTACAGCTTGGAGACGTCTATAGATTCAGGTTAGATGTAACCTCAGGCAGGATCTTCCTGATATAAAGGGGTTGGGCAATCTTCTAATGTTATAGCAGCGGTATTGGAAGGTACTGGTACTTAACCCTTCTAAGAAGTGGGCTGTGATTCCAAGTCTCTCCTGGGGCAGATGGCTCAGTGATGCTTAGTATTTGCGGAATTTCACGCCATAGATGATGTAGGCAGGCAAAATCTCCCCTTTGGACTTGTCAACTCCCACTCTTGGGAGCTGATAGATCTCCAGGGCTTTGTTCTTAAAGAAAAATTCCTTCCTGTTGCCAAGAGTATCCTTCGCAGGTCACCACTTCAAAGACCAAGGAAACAACCCTGCAGTATGGTTGAAACAAAGCCATGATCCATCACCATAATTTGTCCCAATGTCTATCTTTTCTGCCTTCTTTCTGTAGGGGAAATCTTTGAGGATGCTTTCACTGTTGGTAAGTTCTTCCTCATCCAGGCGCTCCATCTTCTCAACACTGGCCATCTTCGTCAATTGGAAGAAGGACCCCTTTCCCAGTATCTCTTCCAAGGCCCTCATGTAGGCCATGGGATGGAAGTCTTCCCACCATTCAACAACGCAGCATTTTTTGAATGATGCTGCTGATCTGGCCTTGTTCATTTCCTGCTTCTGCCTGGCCTTCTTAATGAAGTTCACTATCATTGTCCTTTGAGTAGTGGCATCAGACTTCTTATTCTTGGCCAGCTAGCTTTTAGGGTCTGACCTTTTCCTTTTGATTTGGCTTACAAATAACCATGCTGTTTATTCACCTCAATACCTGTTGAAGCAGTTTCCACCTTAATGCGCAACCCATTACACTGTTTCCTAAAAGGGTTGGAGACAACTACAATGTAACCTGTCTTCAGTCAGTGTTGATGGTGGGTAATATTTTTTTTTGCTTATCCCTAGTACAGGCCATGATAATCATGGTGGGTAGAAGTAGGCGACTGCTTTTACTGTAAGTGCTCCACATGTCTACACATGTGAAAAGCAGTTCGACTTTTCACTTACAAATTTGTCAGTCAGTTGTTTGACTACTTGCACTCGCTGGTGGGGTTGGGACTTTTGCAAGAAAAAGGGCCATTGGAGCATTTTTTTAATCAGAAAAAAGTGCCCAATGCAGGAATCGAACCCGGGTCGTAGTGGTCAAAAACCAAAGGTTTAGACCACCCTTCCACCGACCCCTGGTAGTATTATAAATTAATAAATCATAGAGAAAGTCTTTGTATATTTATTCCATTTTGAAAACCCATTGAGGCCCTTTTTAAGGTAACAAGACAAATCTAAATCAAAGTAATTCGAGACATTTTGTAATTTGGTCTGAATATGAAAACATTTGTTACTAAAACATAATGCACAATTTATTGATTTGGTCTTATTACCTTGGTTCTAATCTATAATCCAAATTATTTCCTATCATTTAAAACATCTTTTAAAATTGCTAACACTTAAATATCATTATAGTGTTTAACTTTGAAATGAGGAACAGTATGAAACCTCAGTAAAAATATACAAAATGTTGATTGGTGTTCATTACACTCATGAAAAAACTTAAGGAAGTGGAAAGTCTTTGATGTTGCCAGGCCACTATTTTTTTGGGAGATAGAGGCAATTTTGTTCCTTTCTCTATCAATATTTGTTCTAACATACTTATTAACTTCAAGTTTCTGAAAAACTCCTTATCAAAGAATTGGGAGAAATGTCAGGAAAATATGATCTATTCAGGTCGTGCGGAGAAGAAAAAGGTCACTGACCTTTGTCCATCCTCAGAAGTGAGTTTTTTTGGCAGGAGCAACATCTTCAAAATGTCTTGAGTCATATTTGTCCAAAATAAAACCAGGATCAAAAACAGAATCATGAAAACATTCATCACCAAACTCTGTAATTGGAGTGATTCCTGAGTTGATCAGGATCCAGTTTAGAACTAGCACAAATAAAGAGTAATAAATTAGAAGAATAACACTCCAGGAACCTAGCAGTGAATAGAGGTGATGTCATAGAAAAATCCATCCATTGGGGCTCCTTTCACCATCCTCCTCCATGTGTGACCTTGAGTGCAGACGTAGGAATATGAAGCAGTTATTCGGATGAATAAGCCCGAAGGATATGAATTCTGTCACAATTTTATATTAAATTTTGAAGTTTTAGGATGTGGATCCACGTTCTTCAGGCTATAAGCTTATATAAGTTGGACATGGATCCTGGTTGGGCTGCAGAATGTAGAAAATGTCATCCCATCAGACTACAAAAAAGGATTATAAGTTAAGAAACACTTCACAAAGAAAATTTATACAGTTAAACCTGTCTATAGCGCCTGATTTTAAACATTAAAATGTAAACATTTTACATTAAAAGTGACCTGTCTATAGCACCCAATTTTGGTGAGTCCCAAGAGGGGGCGCTATAGACAGGTTAACTGTATAAATATTTCATTTGCTAAAAAATAGAAGAGCTTTTCCAAACCCAAAATAAACAGTCTATATACAGTATAACCTCTTTAATTCAAACCACTTACTATAATTCAACCATTTCTCAAAATACTAATCAGCCTATTTACTTTAACAAGTGGACCTTTGGGAGGACCGCTGCTTATATCATTAAACAGCTTGAGAAGCATGAACTCATGGAATTTGTGTAATCTTTACCCTAGTGGATAAGAAAAACAACTTTAACAGGTACAATGTAATAAGACCAAATAAATAAATAGTGTGTGATGTTCCAGTAACAGTGTTGTTACCATCTTCAGACAAAAGTACTGAATGATTTATAATCCAAATTGTGCTTTATCAACTTTAACAGGTAAATATTTCAACACTCCTTTATAAAGCAATGGTAACAAAATTGTGAAAAAAGTTTTAAAATTACAAAATATTTTCTCACAATGAGTTTCTTTTTATAAAAAAAAACGCTAGCTTTCAAGCGATAATAGCTTTTCAAAGGGCTTACTAAAATATCGACTTTATCCCACCAGAAATATTTACAAAAAAAAAAGCGATTATCGCTTGAAAGCTAGCATTTTTTTTAATAAAAAGAAACTCATTGTGAGAAAATATTTGTAATTAAAAAAAAATTTTACTTACTTGAATTCAACTGATAAGGCACAATTTGGATTATCAACATATATAGTCACGACCGTCTTTCCTCAATTCCTCATTGCTGTCACGGATGTGCGCGCATCATCATTATGATCATTATCTTCTATAGAAGCTTCTATCTTTATAATTATGTATATTTACAAAAAGTCAATTCGCTCGCGCCTCTAGCGGTGAAAATGAGGGGTAATACCAGCTGACCTAATGTACATGTAAAGTTTGGAAGCGGGACGTTTCACAAGAGTGACATCCACGGCTCCAATTTATAATTGTAACAAATAGTATTTGAATAAAAACATTCAATCGGGTAAAACATGGGCGTTGCCTGGGTCATTCGGCTAGTCTATATATATAAAAATGAATGTCTGTCTGTCTGTGTGTGTGTGTCCTCTATGGATTCAAAAACCATACATCCAATCGCCGTGAAATTTTGGGATATTATGAGGTGTATCCCCGGAAAGGTTTACGAAAAAAAATTTCTTGAATATCCTTAGAGTTATTTGCAGATTTGTATATTTAACTCGCAAGCAGCGCTACCATTGAGACGGAGATAGGCTTAGTTTGCTGCTCCTGATGACCTTGGGTCATCGTGTGAGTCACAGCATGATGCTACAAAAACACTCTCTCTGGGGATTTTACAGCGTCGACAACCTGTAAGATTGCCTCTCTCATATATTATACTTTAAACATCTGCTTAATTAAAGCATTTTTCATTTGAAAGAGACTGCTCTCTTAACCCCCTTTAGACAACATTAAATGATATCCCGTGTCGATGATTTTGTAATGTATAGAATTAGGAAAGACAAAATTCAGGATGACACGGCTCACAGGGAACGGTAAAAAATGTTCACTTTATCGAGGAAATACAAAATTCGGGATGACACGGCACACAGGGACCGGGAAAAAATGATCACCTTATCGAGAGATTCACGACCATGATTTTATTCAACTTATCGAGTATTTTTCAAGGGACCGGGAAAATATGTTCACTAGATAAAACGATTATTTTGTAATATAGAAAATTAGGAAATACAAAATTCAGGATGACACGGCACAAGGGACCGGGAAAAAATGATCACTTTATCGAGAGATTCAAATTTACGAGTTTCAAATCATCAAAATATATCTTTCTTTTTTTATATGTTTATAGAGAATTGTTTTAACAAATGTTCGTTATACAAACCTTTACTCGGGTAAAACCCGGGCGAAGCCGGGCACATCCGCTAGTAGATTATAAACACAAGGTAATAAGACCAAATTATTGACTTCAATGGACCTAAGAAGTTATTTGGATTTGGTCTTATTACCTTGTGTTTTGAATTCAACTGAAAATTCTAATCCCTTGGTGTGTAAAGAAATATACAAGAGAGTTGGAGAGAGAGACCTAGATAAATTAAGGAAAGGAGAGCATCAGTGCACAATATTAAAAAAAGAATAACAAGGCAACAATAACGGATAAAGGCATCTTTATTTTCATCATTTAATAATCCTTATAATATTTTCATAGAACAGCAGCAGCAGCAGTTTGTACACAAATGGTGGGGGGTGAGAATGAAGGAGTAGGATGGATTATGAGAAAATGCAACTTGGGGGGTTAAAAAAGAAAAGAGAGAAAAAAAGTAAAACTCACCATTTCATTAAAAAAAAAATGCTTACAATCATAACAAGACAAAACAAGTGCAGGAGAGTGAAATTACAGAAGAAAGAAAAAAAAAAGTACAACATAAAGTTAAGGTGGGGGAGTATCCAGATTTTCAGAGGACTAAGTTAACAAAGCCTACAAGAACTCATCGCACCAGTCTGCTAGGCATTGATAACAATCCAGAGCTTGTTTCCCATTGGCCCCACAGATATCCTTCAGCCAATCAATGAAGAGCTCTTTGTTCTTCTTTAGTACTAGGAACTGTCCCAGCACTACGTAGGCCTGCAACACACACACAAATTCCTACTTAGCGCGGCAAGGAATAATTTAAATCATGTTGTAGAGGGAGAGATTGGAACAAGTGAATATGTATTTGATAGTGGATGATAGCATATGAAATGGGAAAGGGAACTGTATGTAGCCCAGACTCCCAGAGTGTACGGAAGCAGCCAACTAATCAGAAAGTGAAAGGAGGCTTTTAAAATAAGAAAGAACTACTAAAGAGGGTGGGGTTTATTCAAGGATTAAAGGGAAAAGGAAGAGAAATGATGATTGATAACGATGAAAGATAAAAGAGATAGGTTGTTAACAGGATCAGGATTAAAAAAAAGCTGAGAAGATTGTGAGAGGAACAAACCTATTGAAGGTAATCACCAGAAAAAAAAAAGAAAATGATGAGACATGTTCTGGAGAGTATGGAAAGAGATCTGCTGAAAGAAGCATGGGTCAGAAAGACAGATGATAGAAGCTGTGAATAAATAAAGAGAAGTATGGTGCCACTGGAGACTTATTCAAGAACAGAGAAACTGAAGAAGTATCAAATATAGCAGCAGTGGCGAGCCAATAAGTGGCATCAAAGAGCCTATAAAATGCTATATAAAGCCCACAGATAATCCAATAACATGTCAGGTTTTTGTCAAGCCACCAAAATAAAGCCAAGTGAGATGGAGTTCTTTGAATTTAATCTTATTAATTTGTTCTTCTAATCTATAATCCAAATTGTACCTTAGCATAAGAAAGAAATTTTAGGTTTATTGTAACCAATTTTAAACTTCCACACACACAAGACTGGTTAACAAAATTGAACATTGACAGTGATCGTAGAGTGAAGTTTATTATTAATTTTTTTTTTATCCTTTCAGCACAAATTTAATTCAAGGTGGCTCTTTTCAGCATGTGCTCCCTGAGCTAAGTTCAAGGATGGCTTATGAGGGTGGTTAAATAAATAATTGCCCTCTGATGTATATACAGGTATTCAAAATGTATTTCTGTAGTTTGTGATACAGGTGTGAACAATGACCAAAGCGGATGGATATGGTAGTGACCAGATCAGTGATTCGCTGTCATTTTCTGAAAGAAAAATCTCCCAAACACGTTCAAATATATATCTGCTGTATATGAAACGTTGGCATATAGAATTCTGGTGTAGTTGAAACTGGGTATGTAAACTGACCCAATAGCTTCTACCATTGATGATCACTCAATCATGGAATCATTAATGGAAGCACATAGGATATCTGATTGAGAACTGAGCTAAGAGATGAAAATAACGAGTAGACTGTAGAGATAATCAGCATCTCCACATTTACAGAAATTAATTAAGTTTTCTCTCCAGAAGGCAGCAGATCGCCAAAAGAAATCACAAGAGTTATTGACTATGTGGAACAAAAAGGTTAAAGTATTTTTCCTCTTTTCTATTCCCCAAGAAAGTAAATTTCAAGGAATGGAGGCATAGTGATTTGCGGCCCTCAAAAGTCTAAGCATCAGCTGGGGAAGGTTCTGCTTCCAGTTCTTTTGGGGAATCAAGAATAAGTCAGTATGACTGATTCCCTAACAAGTGGTGCTTTACAACTGCAGTAGAATAATATTCTTATTTGCTACAACACAATTGAGGGGAAATAAAATCCTTTAAGAGGGAAAAGATGTCAGACTTCAAGACAACACTTTGGAGACACACTTGTCGCTATGAGATCCTGCCCTATACCTCACATATTCTTTCAAATAATCCAATTTGGACATATCGTTTTGTTCCCCATCTCTAAAATCAATTTTAAAAGATGGTCAGAGGGTTACATGTGACCCCACTTCTACTTCATTTATGAGTGTCATAGTAACAAGAATGAGTCAATAAACAATGATATATTTAAAAAACTACAAATAAAAAGAAATTCGTCTTGAGAAAAAAATTGTAGTTTTTAAATGCTTTTCACAATTTTATCTTGAATCACGAATGGTCTATTTTGTTTCTAGGTGGGCAATATTTACTTAACCCCTCTTGTATATTCAGGGAGTAGAAACTCTTGCAGGGTTTGAGTATGATGCTTAGAGTCGGTCATACTTTTTTTCCTTTCCTATACCTATATTTATGGCAGGATTAACTGCAAATGTGATTTAGAGTATCTGGTTACTTACCCTGTCATAGCCCTTGGCCTCCAGTCGGCTTCCCAGCACTTCCCCGATGCCAGCCAGATCCTGGACTGGCTTGTCACACATGGGCTCCGACACAAAGTTGCGATGTTTCTGGGAGGTGGACGACATTCCTACACCACACATTACCCATCTATATCTACCTTGTGGCAATGTTATTGCTTGTATTCAAACATCCTTATATATGTTGTCTAATAGAATAAATGAATGCATAAGAGGTAAAGGCATTGTGCATATGATAAAGCACAATTTGGATTATAGATACAAGAAAATAAGACCTAATCCAAATAATTTAATAATCATCGACATTATTCTTTTGTCTGATGATGGTATCAATACTGTTATCGAAACATTACACACTTATTATTATTAATATTTTTTTGTATTAGGTCTTATTTTCTTGTAGCATTGTGCATATTTATAGGAAGAACAAAAGAGATATAAAAAAATAAATAAAAAAAGAAGCTAAACAACAAAAGCTAGGCTTTTAGTTTTGACATGTAGAATTTATCTACCCAACTTCTGGGATAAAATTAGGTGTTATAATTACTAAAAAATCCTAGCTTCAAATATAAAATTGGAAGGTAGGAGTGGGTTACCCATCAAAAGGCATCATTCATGGGAGGTTTTAAAAAAGGGGATATATACAGTTAAGTCTCTCATAAGTGACCACCCTTGTAAGGTACAGTCAAATTTCCCTTGTAAGCCTACTATAATGAGTCTCCATGAACGATAATCTCCACAGCGACCACTGAAAATTGATTTTTTGGATGTGAAGCTGTGTGTAATACTCGCATAAATAAAAACTTTATTTATTACGAGAACTATTTATTGTGGCTAAAAATATAAATTCTGTGGCTCTTTCTCTTCTGACTCAAAAGGTTTAAGACTATTTTAGAACATCTTTCTCAAATAATATAATACTAAATTTATTTGAAAAAATGCCTCTAATACCTTGTTGTTTGAAAGTGAAAAGTAAAATTTGAAAATCAGAATTGTCTTAAAATATCGTTATTTCCATCAAAGGAAGCTTGTATTCTGTATTTCAAAGTATTCTGAATCAATTGAAGATAAATCAAAAGTATCCAATTCAGAAAAATCGGACGCGAAACATGTTGATATGATAGCGCAATCGGTAAAATTGCGAATAAAAAACGCCAATTTGCAAACACAAAATCGGTGGTAAAACGGCCGGCCAGGGGGAATATCCGCGAACCCTGAATGAGTCATATACCTAACAAGAATTCCATTTTAAAAATAGAACTGTGGTGGTAGTTTTTGAGAATTTATAATTTATAAGTCTGTTTGTGGCCCATGAGACACGGGGAACTTGGGGGAACTGTTTTTTTTTTTTTTTCTTCTTCTTCTTCCAATTCCAGTTTCTACATATTCTTCTTAAGTGTATATTAAATTTTGTTTTTAACCTGTTATTCAAACCATTTTTGGCTTTAAAATTATTTGGAATTATTTTTTAGCCTAGGTTAAACTTGATATAGAACCTTTCTAAAAGGGCATGCTGCCACTGTTTTTTTTTTTTTTTAGAACGCCATTCTTTGTTTCTTTTCTTTATTTTGGAAGCCATTTGTATTTTTCTTCTATTTCAAAATTGTCGAATGCAAAGATATTCTATTAAATAAAAGTAGAATGTGTAAAAATTTACACAACATACAGCAAAAATAGAATGGAAATGAAAACAAACAATGCCGCTAATTTTTTTTGTTTTGAAATCGCGATCTGTCAGCTGAAACATGCTCCAAGTTTTGTTGTTTTATTTATTTTTTAATCACAATTTTAAGTTCGTTATAAGCATAGTATTTTTAATAGATTTTATCATTTTGGGACCGAAAATAGGTTCGTTATTTTAAAAATCGCAAAGTTTGTTATAACGATGGTATTTTCAATGGAATGGAATCGGGAATCGCAGTGGGTTCGTTATAAGGGAAGGTTCGCTATATCCAGGGTTCGTATTAGCAGGGTTTTACTGTAAATAAATAGTGTGATGTTTCGGTAACAGCGTTGTTACCATCTTTAGACAAAAGTACTGAAGTACTTCGGTAACAACACTGTTACCAAAACGTCGCACACTATTTATTTGGATTTGGTCTTATTACCTCGTAATCCAAATTGTGCCTTATTGTAATCATAAGTGTTAAATGTACTAGATACAGGTTTCATATAGAAAAGCTATAGAAAAAGGATTAAAAAAAAAAAAAAAAAAAAAGAGCGCAAACAAATAAAAATGAACAAACAAGGAAGAAAGATAGGCAGACAATAGGGGCTGCTGGAACGGTGATCTCACGTGATATTTTACATGTACATTAGGTTATCTGACATCCCACCAACCCACTGATAGATAGACAAGAAGGTATGGGACAAGGTCCCGGTATAGGTGAATTCGCGTCGGTCGCCGGAGATTTTATATTTATTTATTATTTTAAATCAGGGACGCAAATTTATGTCTTTCGAGTCCAAAGCTTGAACTTCTAATATATATATATTTTTACTTATCCCTAGTACACGTGGTACAGGCCATGATAATCAAGGTGGGTAGAAGTAGACGACTGCTTTTACTGTAAGTTGCACCAATGTCTACACATGTGAAAAGCAGTTCAACTTTACACTTACAAATGTGCCAGAGCCCCATTTGGTTACTTGCACTTGCTGGTGGGGTTGGACTTTGCAAGAATCGGAGCCATTGGAGCATTTTTTTTTTAAATCAGAAAAAAAGTGGCCAATGCGGGAATTGAACCCGGGTCGTAGTGGTTGAAAACCAAAGGTTTAAACCAGGGGTGGCGAACCTTTTTATATTAGAAGGCCAATTTTCATTTTACCATTTTTGAGAAGGCCGCATATTTATATTATATAATATATGACATTCATATTAGATATTTTCAATAAAATAATGAAAGTAATTGAAAACTGCGAAACAAAAATTATAGTTTTGAATTTAAGAAAAGGCCACAACTTGGGCAAGAAAAGGCCGCACGTTCGCCACCCCTGGTTTAGACCATCCTTCCACCGACCCCCTGAACTTCTAATATAACAACAAAAACCTTTATTAAGACACTATTGTCTTACAAGGGGATTCCCCTAAAAGGCTATATATTTACATAAGTGAGGAGGAAAAGCAAATTAGAAGGGAGGGGGAGCAATCAGCCGTTGTCTGTGGAGTTGAGCACTTCTTCCCTCATTTTATCAATCGCCTTGAAAAATTTTAAATATTTATAAACAAATGTTATAAATATTGTAATGCAGTATTTATTAATTTTTTTTTTAACAGAGTGGTCATTTTTATGTTTATATTTTACTATTCTGTAAATTTACCTCGTGGCTTATCTTTTGTTTATCATTCATAGTTTGTTCTTGCCTGAAATAAATTGTTGTTTCCTCCTGAAGTTGGTCTTCCCTATTTTTCCACTTGGCAATATTTATAAACAAAGGAGAGTAGTAAAAATTTTATATACATGTTGTTTATTATAGTGAGTTAGCCCCCAAATTTTGTGAATTTCCAGTCTCTTTTCCTGTAGAAATGGGCAATGGAATAGAAAATGGACTGTCTTGGATGACGGCTTCTTAGCAATTGCTGGTTTCACTCGTCATTTAACTGAGTGAATGTTCAACCACCTATATTGTTCTGATTATTTTATTAATTAATCAGTTTTGATGGCTTTGCTGACTATAGGGTTCAGTTTAAAAACCACAAATATTATCTCACAATGAATTTTCATAATTGGATTATGAACACAAGGTAATAAGACCAAATCCAAATAAATAAATAGTGTGTGACGTTTCGGTAACAGCATTGTTACTATCTTCAGACAAAAGTATTGCTGATTCAGTACTTTTGTCTGAAGATGGCAACAACGCTGTTCGAAACGTCACACACTATTTATTTGGCCTTATTACCTTGTGTTTATAATCTATAATCCAAATTGTGCCTTATCATGGATTATGAACAGTTAAAAAAAGGTTCATTATATAAAAATAACATTATGATAAGGTACAATTTGGATTATGGATTAGAACTACAAGGTAATAAGACCAAATAGATGTGGTGCACTTACAGTAAAAGCAGTCGCTCACTTCTACTCACCATGATTATAGCAGCCTGTACCACGTGTACTAGGAATAAATAAATAAAGTAATAGTGTGACGTTTCGATAACACAGTTACAGATATGTCACACACTATTAAATCATCTGATTTTAGTCTTATTACCTTGCAGAAAATAACATTACAGTGTTAAAAATCAACATTTTATGATCTAAAATACATTAATGAGTCCATTTTATTATCTAAATAACATTTTCTGGGCTTGAAACTATGATGGGTGCTCCTTCCATATATAGTTCTAAAACTTGTGAAAAATTTCATTCTCAGATTGGCATCACATATTGTTGGAATGTATAAGGAACAAGAGCACACACAAACAAACCCATATTTCTATTTTATTTATATAAATCGATTTTAAGAAGAATTCTGACCAGATGAGAAGAAAAAAATGGAGGTAATTTTCAAAATCAACAGACCAAATAAGGTAGAAATTAGTTAAAACTTCTCTTGAATTTTAAAAAATTTCAATTTGGCAGGGTTGTGTTATAAACTCAATATTTCATCTAGCAAACTGAGATTTTAAGTAATTGATTCCAACTCTATAAATAAATAAAGAAAACCAGCTTACTTTAGAAACTCTAATTTACCCAATCCTAAAACATCTAACAAATAAAAGTATCACTTTGTATGTTACTTTTACTTATTCCTAACATGTACATTCTAGGATTGTATTCATCACATGGTCATATTGCAAAAAATATCAAAAGTTTTTTAAAAATTCAAATATTAAATATCAATATTTTGAAAAAAAAAAAAAAGTTTTTCAAGGGTTGGCCGGTCCCCTCCATAAAACTTCAACAAGTGAAAGCCTATATATCTCCAAGAAAGAAAATGTAAACAACACTTTTTAGTCATTAAAATAGTAGATAATGATGAAATACTTAACTTTAAACTGCCAGATAATATATTTTTAAATAAAAATAAGATAAAATATAGGAGAATATTGAATCCCATAAAAGGCGGGCAAAAGCCTTTCAATAAAACTGAGACTAGGTATAAGAAGCCAGTACTATTTAAATTAGACAATTTTTTAAAACAAAATTTTCTTCAAATTCGCGTCGGTGATGAAATTTTATACTGTATATAATTATATACATATAAACCAAGTTATTTATGGTGGACTTAACTATGGCGAAGTTATCATAACGTACTTTCGTTTTTAAATTACTTTAGCTAGCCTTAATTCATAATTTCTAAAATGTTATCGTGTTGTAAAAAACTTACTTGTATGGTTTTAATATAATAAATAGTAACAATATCTTAATTTAACAATAAACTTTTATCTCGTAAAAAAATATTTACTCTTTTGGACACAAAAATCACGATTTTTACCCAGGGTCAAAAATAAATTGTTTTAAAAATAATCAAAATACCATTGTAGTTTATTTTGGGGACACAAATTATTCAGCAATTTGAAATATTATCTGATAAAAAACAAGCTTTTTTAAATTTTAAATTAGTTTTTGTGTTATTTTTTATGATAATTATTGCATTTTATATTATACACAAATCTAATAACTAGGAACGCGATATTTCATTAAACCCGTTTTCCATTTTTACCAAATTATCCTAAATTTTATCAATCTAAATAATTTTTGTAATTTCCACTAATTACCAGAATATATAAAAAAATTCGACCTAATTTTCGAATCTTGATTTGGTGTTGAAAATAATAAATCCTACATTTTATTTATTATATTGTGAGTAAAAAAATGAGGGAGAAAAAAATAAGGATAATAAGGCAATTTATTTTGACCAAAGACAATTCAACCATATTTACATAAAATAAGAGATAGGCAAGGAGAGAAATTTTATGGGTATCAAATAGAAAAAATATTATTTTGTTTCAAAGCTCCTTCCCTATGATCTTGCTTATTTAGGTCAAGGTTTTCTTCAGCTTCTTGAAAGTGGCCCCTAGTAGCTTTATGCAATTTTTTTCCTGCGACCTGAAGAATGTTGTAGCATCAATAAGAACATCTATTATTGGAAGGAAGTCTTTGCTTTGCGAAGGTCTCCTCGGTGATATTCAATTTGTCTTCTTTAATCTATCCAGCATCTCCATCAAAAACGAGGGAAGACAAACTTAAAGATGACCAGGAATATATCGACCATATTTATTACGCAATATATATATTGTTACGCAAACTTTGACTTTAATCATCAAATTGGTAGCAGTGCGTTGTTTGGGCGCGCGAATTGGACTAACCGCCAATTGATCCATTTAAATCATAAAGAAAATAAATAATTGGACTAACCGCCAATTTAGAAAATAAATATTGAATAAAAATGGATACACATAACTTAGCAAAAATCGAACAGTTAACAGAAAACAACTATACCACGTGGTCCATGAAAATGGAAGCGATTCTAGATTCAAAAGATCTCTTCGAGGACGTAATTGTTAATGACGAGCCAGACTTTACAAAAAATAAACTAGAATATGATATTTGGAAGAAAAAGAATCGGGAAGCATACAGCCTAATAATATTGTCACTTTCGGATGACTTAACAATCATCTTTCGAGGCGATAAAAGAGCCAAAAGAATTTGGTACAACATAAAGAAAAGGTTTGAAGGATCTCTAGAAAACAAAAGGATAGACCTAATGTTGGATCTAGCCAGACTAAAATTGAACCCAAATGAAAATGTCAACATGTATATTGTACGAGCACAGAAACTGGCACAAGAGATCACCCAGCTAGGAAAGACTGTAACAGAAAGAGAACTTGTACGATACATTGTTGAAGGACTCACACCTAACTTTGACACGATCGCAGCAGCACTGTCAATAAACAGAGAAATCTCCTTACCAGACTTGAGACAAACTCTACTGGATTTCGAGAAGAAAAGACAGGACAGAAGCAAAAATCCTGAAAATGCTTTCAGATCATCAGGCAACCAATTCAAAGAAAAATCATGCTTCATTTGCAAAAGAAAAGGACATTTCAAGAAAGACTGTTGGTTCAACCCTGACAACAAAGGAAATCAAAAGAATACAACAAACAAAAATAACATGGCCAGTACAAGGAACTACCATAAAGGACCAAAACAAAACAAAGACACAGCCAGATCAGCAATCCAAGAACGAACGGAGGAACCATCCCAACGAAGAGACTCCACTTCAGAATACGCACTACATGCAAGCACAAGGGAGGAACGCCCGACGACTCAGGACGTGTGGATAATTGATTCTGCGTGCACAAGCCACATGACTTCCCATGGTGAATGGATAGAGCACAAGACGGAGGAGATAAGAAGCATACAAGTGGCGGAAGAAGGGAGACACATCGAATCTGCCTCATCAGGATTAATCCAAGCTACTGTACAAGGTAAGGACAAACTTAACAACGCTGTAACCCTGCATAATGTCCTCCACGTACCACACCTGAAAGTAAATCTAATGTCCATTCCAAGCGTAGTAAGAAGAGGGAACTCTGTTCTTTTGAATTCTGAAGGAGCATACATATACTCTTCTGATGACAAGCTAATAGAAACAGGAAACTTTGATGGTAACATGTACACATTGAACCTATCACGTTTACTTGAAACAACTCATGTTCCAAACGAACATTGCTTGATTTCAAAGGACAATTCTAGGACTGCATGGCACAGAAGGTTAGGGCATCCTAGTGACAACAAACTAGACCTGATTTTGAAGAACAATCTTCTAAAAGGCTTGAACTCTATAAATGGTACCCTTGATCAATGTGATGCTTGCTCATTGGGAAAAATGACCAAAGTACCCTATGTTCACACAGATGGCAATCAGGAAAGCTACCCATTTGAAGCCATTTATGTCGATCTCTGTGGTCCAATGAGAATAAACTCCTTGGGCGGAAGTAAATATTTCTTGACCATCGTAGATGGATTTTCTAGGAGAATATTTGTAGAATTTCTCAAAGATAAACTCTCAGCAGCAGAAGTTTTGAAGAAGTTTATTGTAAAGAGAGAAAACGAGCTAAACTCAAAACTAAAACGACTTAGAACAGATAACGGAACAGAATTTATCAATAAAAACCTTGAAACCTTCATAGAATCCAAAGGAATTAAACATGAACTAACTACACCGTACACCCCAAGAAGCAATGGGAGAGTTGAAAGAGCTAACAGAACACTATTAGACAAATGCCGAACACTTCTGGCAGACTCCCAATTACCCCTACACTTCTGGGCAGAAGCTGTGAATACAGCTGCATATCTGTACAATCTAACTCCCACAACCAATGACCCAGACACTACCCCTATGGAAAAATGGAAAGGTAAAAAGCCATCCGTCTCTCACATCATGAGATTTGGTTGTGAAGTCTTCTATAAACTCGAGAATCATCAAAGACACAAACTAGAAGCTAAATCTAAGAGAGGAATATTTGTAGGCTATTCAAGATGCAGAAGAGCTTATCGAGTATTTGATATCACAGCGAGAGTCATTCTTGAAACCGCAGACATTCACTTCAGAGAGAACAATAATGTCATCTCGGAAGAAAAACAAAATGATAATAATACGGACACTGACACATATTTCTTCATTCAGGAGGATGAACAACTGGACAATCATGTTCTATCAGATGTTGATATTGAAGAGCCAGCACCAGATACCATGATCAACAGACAGACAGAGTCAAGTGAATCAGACAGACCACAAAGAACTCGAACAATACCTAAAAGATTCGATGACTACGTTCTGGCTACTACGAATGAAACCATTCCGAAAGACTATGAAGAAGCCATCGCATGCGAAGACAAGAAACATTGGGAGAACGCAATGCTTGAGGAAATACAGAACATGTACTCGCATCAAGTATGGGAACTGGTACCTAGACCTGTAAACGCTAAAGTTGTCAAAAGTAAATGGGTGTTCAAAATATCTAAAGACCAAGAAAACAAAACTTACAAAGCTAGACTTGTTGCAATGGGATACAACCAAATCCCAGGAAGAGATTACAACGAAAGTTTCAGCCCTGTAATTAAAAATGCCACCCTCAGGACTATTTTGTCAATGGCAGCAACAAAAGATTCAGTCATTAAACTATTTGATGTAAAAGCAGCCTATCTAAATGGAAACATTGAAAATACAATATTCATGGAACAACCTGCTGGATTTGTCCAAGACAGAAACAAAGTTTGCAAACTCAACAAAAGTATTTACGGTCTACCTCAATCCGGAAGATCGTGGTATGAGAAATTCAGTCAAGTACTTCATGACTGTGGACTGGAAAAACTTAAATCTGATCCTTGCCTATTTAAATGGAAGAATGAAGACAAATACTTCTATGTAGGGATATATGTTGATGACTTTATCACTGTCTCAGATTCTGAAGATACCTCAAACAGATTCATCAATAAATTGAGACATCACCTGGAAATAAAGGATGTAACATGTAAAGGCATGTTTTTGGGAATCAAGATCATACAAGACAAGGAGGGAATTTCGCTACAGCAAAGCCACTATGTACAACAAATATTGCAGAAATATGGAATGGAAAATTGTAAGGAAGTTCCAACACCAGGTTCCAAAGAAATCAATTTGGACAATCATATTGAAGATGACAATTGTGATCAGCACACTTACCAAGAAGCCCTTGGAATGCTAATGTTTCTAGCTGTTAACACCAGACCCGACATCGCTTACATCACTAGCAAACTTTCACAGTACTCCAGACAACCAAAACAGATGCACTGGACAGCAATCAAAAGAGTTATGAGATACCTACGAGGAACAATTGACCTAGGAGTGAAATTTGAAAGAGGGAAGACTGGAATCCTGAAGTCCTACGCCGATGCCAGCTGGTCGACCACTCATGACGGAAAATCCTACGGCGGATATGTATTGAAGCTCGGCGAAGCAACTATAGACTGGAAAAGTAGTAAACAACCACTCGTCGCCCTCTCCACAATGGAAGCGGAAATGATAGCTGCTTGTGAAAGCTGCTGTCAAATCAAGTGGATAATAAACCTGTTACGAGAGCTGGAAGAATGGAATTTCATGGAAAAACCAACTGCGATCTATACAGACAGTCAGTCATTGATCAACTGGATCTCCAGCCCTAAACAAAGCAGTCGCTGTAGACATATCAACAGAAAGTACCACTTCTTAAGAGACTGTTTTGAATCCAGAGACATCTGCCTTCTGTACAAGCCATCTCAGGACCTGGAGGCGGATATCTTCACAAAGGACCTATCCCGAGACCAGATGAAGAAACACCTGGAGAGCCTCAGCATCGTGGGAATAAAGCCAAAGTAAGGAGGGAATTGTTACGCAAACTTTGACTTTAATCATCAAGCTTCTTGAAAGTGGCCCCTAGTAGCTTTATGCAATTTTTTTCCTGCGGCCTGAAGAATGTTGTAGCATCAATAAGAACATCTATTATTGGAAGGAAGTCTTTGCTTTGCGAAGGTCTCCTCGGTGATATTCAATTTGTCTTCTTTAATCTATCCAGCATCTCCATCAAAAACGAGGGAAGACAAACTTAAAGATGACCAGGAATATATCGACCATATTTATTTCACTTCAAATGTGCATAACTCAACTTCTGAAGCGTACCTATGTATAGTAAGCTATCTGATTTAGTCTTCAGTGCTTTAAGGTTTTGGTACTTACAGTTTATAGAAAGGTACATGAGTCCTTTGATGCATTTTATATAATAATCTTTATTATTTTTGAAATTACAAAATATTTTCTCACAACGAATTTCTTGTAGCAACATGTTGTTGCGTTTTGTAATAAAAAGAAACTCATTGTGAGAAAATATTTTGTAATTTAATTTTTTTTCACAATTTTATCATGAATAGAAATCTTTATTATATCCATCCTAAAAAGGGAAAGTTAATAGCAAACAGCATTTAGAGAATAAAATGAATCAAGATGATAAGTCCAGGGTGGCGATAGCGGAGATTGTGGTATCTAGTTCCCAACAATCTCCCGCCTGAATGTGGAAATGTCACGACTCTTATCGAATCACTTATCAAATGGCGGCTTCAGTAGTGGTTTGGTTATAATGTTCGCTTTCATGTTTCTTGTTGCTTGTAGGTTTTTATCACTGCGCTCTTTCGAAGATCTTTAGGTGATGGGTCTTGGTTGCAATGTGCTTGGTCCTGGAAGACACTTTTTGGATGAGCATATCTTGAGACATGATAGGTTTTCTTGGTGGAAGTAGATTGGAATTTTCTTTTCCAGTTGAGATCCTTTAACAAGTAGAGGAGCCACAACAGTTCTTGTGAGGTTTCAGCTGATGAGATTAGTTCCGCTTCAGTGTATGGGAGGAAAACGCAGTCTTGCTTCCTAGTCATTCATGAGATAAGGTTTGATTCCAGTGGGAACAAATTTTCGTGTATCAGCGTTTTCGCTTGCCCACGTGGCATCACTATATGTTTCCACGTAGGAAGTCTTTGGTTGGATATGCGTAGCTCAAGTTCTTTGGTAGTTTGAGATATCTTACTATTCTTTTGGATTCTATATACTATTCATTTTCCAGTCACAATTTCTTGGGTTCTGGTTTCTTATTCTGAGTATGCAGGCTGGAGCTGCGATATCTGGTCTAAATACTACGCTTGGGTACAATAGTGGGACAATTAGTCGTTGGCATTCAATGCTGCTTGTTTAAGAGTTTTTAATAAGATAAACTGGGTATTTACTTATCATGGTAGTGTAGGTAGATTTCGCGTCTTGGAGGTTGTACCTTTATACTAATTATTAGAAATTATTCTTTTAAATCAGAAGGAGTTCACCTTCTTTGTTTCTTGAGATTTCTATACCAATGAATTGAATGGGGTTTCCTGTTTTTTTTTTTTTAAATTTCAAATTCTTTTTCGAGAGTTTTACAGTGCTTTGAGTAATTTAATTGGAATCACTTGCAAGAAGCATATCATCTATGTATAGAATCAGATAGATGTGTTAGGACACCTCGTGACCACTGTATGCCACGATTAATCCAGAATTCCACCTAACCTAACCATGTCACACCCTTTCCCCCCTCTAAGCTGTAAGTCTCTGGTGATTATGATGCGTAGTTGGAACCTGAAGTCTTCAACCTTGACAACACCGAGCCAGATTCTGATATGGACTCAGACGCACCTTCCCTGTGGCCAAGCCACCTGACCTATGGTGGATAACTTGAACTCATCAGCACCCAACCAAACTCCAGCATATCTATCCCTATAGGCAAGCCACAGACCCATGGTGGCTGATATCAGCATCTTCAGGCGGAACACTAGCTCCACCACGAGCCTTAAACCTTCCCCAAGCTGACCCAAAGATGTCCGGTTTTCACAATGATCATTTTTATTTTTTTAAATATAGTATTCAGTACTTTTTATCCACATTAATTTTTTTATTGGTGAATTTTCTTCAATATATATTAATCTTTATATTTTATATTACTTAAAAAAATAATTTTACTCCACAGAGAGAAGGGTTATGATAGCCCTGGGGAGCGAGTTCAGCAACACTAGGACAAGAAAGCGGAAAAATATATTTTTTTGGATTTTTCTTGAAAACTAGAGGTAATGGGAAAGAGAGAGAGAGCTCCTACATCGGGCTCGCTAGAATCAGCCTTCGCCCTTTTTTAGGCATTACTCGGTCGAGTCCGATTAAATCAGCCCTGCCAGGCTCCTAGACATCCTACCTAGGGTAAAAATATTTAAAGAGAGAGAGAGAGAGAGAGGTTGCTGAGCAGCGAAAAGCGAAGGCCGCTGGCCTAGCTGCGGCCGATCTTTCCAAATCCTGGACATGAATTGCTGAAGTAAGTGGTAGGTGGGGCTAGATGGCTGTGATTTCGTGGACTTTTATGTTGTTTTTGGTAGGAATAATCCTCTTTAGTTATTTTGTTTATATATTTTAAATACTTCCTTTGAATCTTATATATATACATTTTAAACTTAAATATTTTATGTTCCTATATACCGGTATAAATATATATATTATTTTTGTATATATTGAGTTTTTTTTATTAGTCTGGATAAAAATATGTTGAGCCGAAAAGGAGTGGTTAATTCTCCCATTAATATTTTTTTGCTTGCCGTTACAGCTTTAGGTCTCTACATGTGCCACAGATGAATTCATTTGTGGTGTGCTTTTCTGCAGACACTGGTGCCAGATTTTTGGAATCGTATAGAGATATGGAAATCGTTGTTAAAAGTAACAGAATCAATAAAAACTTCTCATTCTTCGATTTTAACAGACTGATTTATTTTTTCTTTTTTGGTGAAGAAGTAGAGATCTACAATGCTCTGCTTGAAGTTATTTTTAATTAGCGTGTTCGCGTTTTTTGTGCTAGAAGTTCTTCTAGCTTGTTTTAGATCGTAAATCCCTTGTTCAGTTTGCCGAATTTGTTTGCTTTGTGTGGAGTTCTTTGGGAAGTTCAATGTAGAGTTCTTTATATAGGTCGCCGTGTAGGAATGCTGTCGTGACATTGAGGTGGTTCACTTGCATTCCTCTGTAGACTGAGACGGCAAGGAAGGTTCTAATTGTAGAATGTTTCACGATTAGTGCAAAGGTTTTTTCGTATTTTCGAACAAATTTCTGATTGAATACTTCTGCTACGAGTCTGGCTTTGCACCGCTTTTAGTGCTTTAGTTTTAGTCCTCTTGCTAGGTTCTCATTTGTGCCGCTTTCGTTTTAAACAGGAAACAAAATGGAGTATTTATTTTAACAATTCCAGGGAAGAAATTCAGGGGGCATCTCTGAAAACATATGGGATGAATATCTTGTCTCTCTAGTGGTTCTGGGGTGGAATAATGGTGCCGTGTTCGCGTTTTTATGCTGTTTTAGTCGAGTCTTGTTTAGAAAATGGTTTAGAAGCTCTCTCCTAAAATTTCAAGGATAAGAAAGAGCAACCCTTATGTGTTGGTGATGAATGTACACATAGTATCTAACAGTGAAGTAACTACCAAGAAGAGAGCTCCTTGTAGTTGGTATAGGCGGGGTTGTGGTAGAAGAAAGGTACCAAAGTACAATAAAATGACAATTGGTAAATCAGGGTTAGGTAGTGTTAAAAAGGTAACGAGGAAGATAAAATTGAATATTCTGAAGGTTTTAAAATTATATAGGACTGTTTGTAATCGGAGTTTGTATTGATGTTTGTAATTGGAATAAATAACGAGTTCTGGTGTTCAGGCATAAATACTCTGGTGTTGTGTTGTGGGAGAAGGATGCGGTGAACCGGATTTATTTAGTTGTAATGTGGTGAACTTGGATGTGGTGGTTGGTATTTCAATGCAAGTGCGTGGCGGTAAATATATTCGGTGAGAGATGTTAGAAAGGTTCGCTGCTTCTAGTCGTGAGTTTTTCACCAGTTTGGAATAGGTCTGGAGTTAGATGTTTGATTGAATTTAAATCGGGGTAGTTGTGTGGACGGTGAGAGGTGATCATTGTTGGTGGTGCTATAAAACGTACATTTTCGTTGTAATATTGTAATTTGTTGACGTGGATAGTGTCAACCGCTCGGTTGAGTGGTCTGTTAGGTTTATTTATCTTTATACAACACTAGCGGATGTACCCGGCTTCGCCCGGGTTTTACCCAAGTAAAGGTTTGTCTAACGAATCTCTCGATAAAGTGAGCATTTTTTCCCGGTCCCTTGAAAAATACTCGATAAGTTGAATAAAATCAATATTAATTGGTTCCCTCGGTAATCGGAAGTTAAAGGAATTGTATCATTATTCTTGTCTCAAATAAATTGCGGTGTCATCCTGAATTTTGTCTTTCCTAATTTTCTACATTACAAAATCATCGTATCATCATGATAATATTTAGAGCAGATTGTTGAATTATAACAGATAAATTAGAATATTTATCTTTATTATTTTTAGGCGAAAAGTTATTTCAAAAATTTTATTTGCTAGAAACCTTCCCAGTACTATACTAAATAACTTCCCAAAGTTTCATGGCGTTCCAATGAGTGGTTTGGTCAGGCATAAAGGACAGATACACACACACATACATACATTCATTTATATATATATAGATTATGAGAAACGATTTTCAGGATTTCATATGGTCATGTGAAATTCGGAGTTAATTTACCTATTTTCAGGTACTGGTGGGTATTAACTAGAACGAAGTCTCTGGGCTCAAAGTGTGGAGTTTTGTGACGTCTGTCAAAAATGTGTTTGTCGTGTAAGTGTCTGTCTTCAGTGTTTATGTGCAATTTGTCATGCGGTGTGGAGGTCAGGGTATGGTTTGATGTGTTCTGTGAGTTGAGGGGGTAGTGTTCCAAACATTAAATAGATTGGAGGGAACCTGGCAACTGTGGGCGGCGTGTTATAGATAATCGTGACGCGTGTAACCAGCTTGGTCCATGCTATCCAAGGATTCTCCAAATGCTAGTTAGGGTTATGTTTAGGCGTTCACATAAACCGTTAGCCTGTGGGTTTTTACTGGTTGTATTGATCGCGGTGAATGTTTTTGTTTATCAGGAATCTCCTGAATTTGGGAGAGGTAAATGCAGGGGATCTATCCGTGAGAAGGCGTTTCGGAGTACCATCCTGCAATACTAGTTCAATGACCTGTTGGTAGGTTCAAATGCTGGTTGACCTAGACGCTACTGTCCACTCATATCTCGTGAGATGGTCTATAGCCACGTGTAAGTAGGTCTTAGAGTTGCCATATTTGAAGAATCCTGCGATAGCGTCGAGAGAAACTAGGTAAAATGGGTTGCGTTCCCCAGGTATTTTTCCTAGCTCCCTAAAAAAAAGTGGGTCCTCTGGAATGTTTGGTCACGTTTTTACTGTATATACGATATTTTGACATCCCTTTCAAGTAGTACTGGGTTTTTGTATTGTCTGTGTACTGTGTAAAGGAGTTTTTAAGTGTTTTTGGAATGAGTATTGTAGTCACTCCCTGCGGGTGATGGTGTGGAGTCCGTTGCGAACAATGGCCAGTTTAGAATTTCCAGGTGGTGCGAGGTGATGGCTCGTAATGAGATCGGGGTCTAAGAAGCCACAGAACGGGTTGCGAGATAGGAGGTCCGCTTCATGCTGTTGTGCTTCCTTTATGTAACGGACTTCATAGTCGTAACTCGACAGACGCAAGCTTCATCTGAATAATGTGCCTGACGGGTTTTCGATCGTTTTCAGCCACTGTAGTAAGTGATAGTCAGAAATGTTGTGAATTTTCTGCCCATCAAATACAGACGGAATTTTTCCACGCTCTCAACGATTGCAAGACCTTCTAATTCAGAGATGGAGTAGTTCCGTTTGTGCGAACTCAAGGCGCGGCTGAAGTATTGAATGGGATAGGACTTCCCATCAGGGTGGATCTGTTTGAGAATGCCAGCTATACCTAGCGTTGACGTATCGCAGTACACTCGGGATGGCAGACTTTCTTGATTGAGATGTAATATGGGGTGTTTGGTGAGACAGTCCTTCAGGGGGTCAAACGCCTTTTGGCAAGCGTCATTCCAGAACCACGTCATAACTTTTGTTGAGAAGATTATCAAGTGGAGTCCGCAAGCGAGAATATTCCAATAATAATTTATTGACAAATATATTATTAGGCACATTATGTTTAAGTTTGTAACCGTGTCAAAAAGAAATGGTAGGTACATAAGACCTGTATAAGAAAATAGCACACTGACAAATTTTGAATAGAATAAACACACAATATCTTAGAATATTTTGATCAAAGTGTTTATTTTATTAATGATACAAGGCTTAACTTAAATTATGGTGCAGTATTTTTTGAGATTCGGTACTTTGTGTGCTCCCGGTAGAGATTCTTCTGGATGTCCTTCATATCAGTTTTTACAGAGTCCTTCGTAACCTTCCTGGCGTAGAACTTAATGTGGAAATCTGAGATACTTGTGGAAGTTTGACCTGTTGTACGAAATATTCCCTTGACTTCTCCCCAATAATGCTCGATTAGACGGCCCTGTGCCACATTCGGGGGAATCAACTCCGACTCAACTCTGATTCAACATAAAGTGTTTCTAGTAACTTCAATGTATCACGGGCGTAGTGGTCTGGTTCAAGGTCGGGCCAGAATAACGTGGGAACATCATGCTTTCCAATTGAAATAATTAATGCCATAGTTCTATCCACAACTGGGGGGTATATGCAATTAATCTGAATATATTCTGGGGTTGGAAAACATTTACGCGATAATAATATATATTAAATATGATACTACAGTATAAAGGACACTATAAAGGACACCTAATTGCAGAGCCAAACTGTCCTTTAGGGAGAGGTGTCCTCCTACCGAAGAGTTGCTAAATAGTAAAAATAGTAATTTTGCAAATGAAAACTGTCCTTTATAGAGAGGTATCCGCTAGCGGGATGTTCGCTAAAGGGAGGTTCTACTGTATTTATTTTAAGTTCTGAAGCAGTTTGAAGATATGTCATATATTATAAATATATAAAATATTTATAGTGCGTATATTGTCTATTAAAATAAATCTATTTTCTACCCCCCTTATTGCAATGATAAAAATAATGAGAGGGGTGAACCCCGAGCGGTTTCGCCAGTTAAATCTGCAATACTGCTCTAATATTGTATTGGGCTGTTTTGCTTCTGGCGGTACTGAAGATGGACTCTTGGGGAAAGGCTTACGCCTTCAAACAAACTATATGGACATAAACACTTTGAGGACACAGGAAAGATTTATATTACTATACACCTATCCCCCGATTTACACGGTACTTGTTTTACACGTTTTTGCTTTTACACGGTTTTCCAAATAAGTTTTTTTTGTTTTTATCGCAATTTTTATCGTGGGAAAAAAATGCGGGAAATTTTGGAGGGAAATGATGGAAATTTACCAAATAGGTTTAATTAAAATAAAAAATTAAAACATTTTAATTTGAATAAAAATTATAATATAAAATATTTAAAAAATATAAACGTTTTCAATCTTCCCTCCAAAATTTCCCGCATTTTTTCCCTCTGAATTTTACTTTAATCACAGCCAAATTAACATAAATTTTAAAAAAATTATAGGCTTATAATGAAGAAAGAAGTTAAAAGAAAAGTTATTTCTTTAGAAACTAAAATCGAAATTTTGGATCGCTTACGAAAGGGAGATAGAGTAGTAGATGTTGCAAAATCATATAGCATGAACGAAGCTACAATAAGAACTATTAGAACAAATGAAAACACAATTAGAAAGAGTGTTGCAGCTAGCAATACAACGAGTATGGGCACAACATCATACACCAGAAATATCGCAATGGAAAAAATGGAGCAAGCGTTAATGCTTTGGATAGAAGATCAAACACAAAAAAGAGTACCCATTGACACGGGCGCTATAACAAATAATGCATTACGAATTTACGAAAAAATTGTAGAGCAATTGCCATCTTCTTCTTCAACTGAAAAGAAGCCAAATTTTTTGGCAAGTCATTGCTGGTTTGAAAGATTTAAAATAAGACATTCTTTACACAGAGCTTAAAATTAAAAGGTGAACTGGCTTCTGGCGACGTAGATGCAGCCCAAGAATATCCAGCAAATTTTACAGAAATTATTAACGACAATTCATACACCCCTGATCAGGTTTTCAATGCTGATGAGTCAGGGTTATTCTGGAAAAAAATGCCTGAAAGGACTTATGTCTCAAAATTTAATAAATCGGCTAGTGGTCATAAAGCAGCAAAAGATCGCATAGCAATTATTTTCTGTAGCAATGCTTCAGGAGATTATATTATGAAACCATTAGTGATTAACAAATCAAAAATGCCCCGTGCCTTTAAAGGAGTAAACATCAATAATATTCCCGTTTATTGGAGGGCTAATAAGAAAGCGTGGGTTACTGCTGCAATGTTTACTGAATGGTTTCATGAATGTTTTATCCCAGATGCCAAAAAATATTTAAGTTCAAAGGGATTGCCTTTTAAAGTGCTTTTGCTAATTGACAATGCGCCGGGTCACCCACAAGATCTAGAATATGAGAACGTTAAAGTAAAATTTTTACCAAAAAATACAACTTCATTATTACAACCATTGGACCAAGGCATAATTTCTACTTTTAAAGCTTTGTACATAAAACGAGCCTTTACATATATTTTGGAACAAATGGAGAACAATGAATCTTTAACAGTTATTAGTGCTTGAAAAAATTTTACAATGTTAGACTGTGTGAAGCATATCGCCTTATCATACACTGCGATTAAGCAAACAACGCTCAATAGCTGTTGGAAAAAATTGTGGCCAAATGTAATCAAAAATGAACATTCCATTTTAACGTTAAATGAATATTCGCAGATAGTACAGATGGCGCATTCATTGGGCGGAGAAGGTTTTGATGATTTTACTGATGGTGATATCGCAGAGTTAATGGCTGATAAAGAACTAAGTGAGGATGATTTAGCTAACTTAGTTTGCGAAAGTGAGTCTGACAAATCTGATGAAGAGGGATTAGTACCAGTAACATTCACTGCTAAAGTCATCCGCGAAGGACTCGCATTGGGAAGAAAGCTGGGTAATCATTTTATGCAAAATGACACAAACGTTGAAAGGGCTTTACGATTCCAACGTGACATAAATCGCTGCTTGGCTCAATATGAAGAAGTTTACAAAGATCTTACAAAAAATTCGAAGCAATTGTTAATAACCGATTTTATTACCATCTCTCATAATGTAAATATTTCTGCTTCAAACATCGAATCGGCACAAATAACTTCGAGTGATGAAAGTGAATTCGAACCTTCGATTCCGAAAAAAAGAATGAGAGTAATTTCTGACAGTGATGAAGGATAATAAAACACCTTTGGTTTTATTTTTTGTTCTTCTGTTTATGTATGTATTGTATTTATATAAAAAACAGTATTTCCGTAATATACTACATATTTTAACCTGTCAATGCATTTTATTTTTATTTCTGTGTACACCAAAAAATATTGAAAAAATCACAACTGTTAAATAGCAAAATTGTGCATTTTCTGCAAGCTTTTCGATTTACACGGTTTTGACTTGAAAATTTTTAATTTTCGATTTACACGTTTTTCTCAGGAACGTATCTACCGTGTAAATCGGGGGATAGGTGTATTTCAAAATTTATTAGAAAGACATTCCTAAATCATTTAACTTTATTAAGGTGAAACATTAATAAGGTTAAAGACATTATATATCAGTGTATAAAAGAAACATTCGTGCTTTTAAATCCTTTCATTTTATATGTATAGATGGCTCGTTATTACTTTGTGTTAATTTATGCCTAACTGGCCTTGTCTTTATTATTTGCGGAAGAGCATTGCTCGATGCAAATATTTGAATTAATTCTACTGTCCTATAAGCTTATGTCCATAGTTTTCTTGAAAACCATTTCTGAGATTCCATCCTTCAGTGCTGCGTATACAAGCAGAATCGTCCAATACAGTATTAGAGCTCTGAGAAGCGGTCTGGTGGATTAAATTGGCGAAACCGCTGGGAGGGTTCACCACTGATGAGCCAAGCCCTCCCAATATATTTTTTCATCGCAGTAAGGGCAGTAGAAGTTTGTATTATGTATAAAAGAAACATTCGTGCTTTTAAATCCTTTCATTTTATATATATCAGTTCGTTGAATGACCATTAATATAGTTATTAAAGTAATTTAAAATACAATATAACGCGGCTGATGATTGTAAAACAATAATTGCAATTATACCGCGAATGTTTCTTCTAAACAAAAATCGAAATTTATTTTAAAGAGAAATAGCGATTATTTCTAACTTTAAGGATGAAGTATGATAGGATGAATTGTGAAGAGTAATGACAAACGGAAAAATAAAAGTGTCCAGGGATGGGAATCGAACCCACTGTGTTCCGCTTACCGGGCAGATGCCATGTCCACTAGGCTACCTTGGACATATTTTTCAGTTTGTAAATATTATATAAAGTAATTTAAAATACAATATAACGCGGCTGATGATTGTAAAACGAAAATTGCAATTATACCGCGAATGTTTCTTCTTCCGCGATTCCCATCCCTGGACACTTTTATTTTCCGTTTGTCATTACTCTTCACAATTCATCCTATCATACTTCATCCTTAAAGTTAGAAATAATCGCTATTTCTCTTTAAAATAAATTTCGATTTTTGTTTAGAAGAAACATTCGCGGTATAATTGCAATTTTCGTTTTATAGTTATTAAAGTAAAACAAATACAGTAAAACCTCCCTGTAAGGGACACCTAATTGCAGAGCCCAAGTGTCCTTTAAGGAGAGGTGTCCTCTTACCGGAGAGTTGCTAAATTGTAAAAATGGTAATTTTGTAAATGAAAACTGTCCTTTGTCGAGAGGTGTCCGCTAGCGGGGGTGTCCGTTTAAAAGGAGGTTCTACTGTATATGGCAAGACGTATAATTGGCTGCCGTTCTATAAACGTTCGTTGAACGGGCCATTCGTCTAGTTATCCCTATATATATAAAAGTCAGTGTATGTATGTATGTATGTATGCTTGTCGGCTATACACGCCCAGAATACGTAACTAATCTGACTGATATTTTAACAGTATATAGAGTAGAATCTGGAAAAACTTATAGTGAAAATTTCAGGTCTCTTTCCCGAATATTCTTCGAGTTATTTACAAATTGCGTAGCAAATTTGCCCTTTCGCTCGCAAGCAGCGCCTCTAGCGGTGAAGATGGGAGGTAATATCAGCTGACCTAATGTACATGTAAAACGTGTTTTAACAGGACATAGAGAAAAATCTGGAAGAGATATTTATCGGATTTATAGCAAAAAAAAAATTGAAATTGACAGGTTCTGGACAAAAATAGTTGTTTTTTAATCAGAAAATGATGATAACAATATTGCTGTATCATGATTGATTATCAGATACAAAATTATATCGGAAAAATTTCCAAAAAGCAGAGACCACGGGTAAAGCCAGTTCATTTTTAGTATGCAGGAACAAAATTCTAACAGAAAAACATTCATTCGAGCAGAAGACACAAAGCCAGATCATAATGAGATACTGAATAATAGTCTGGATGATAATTGTGAAACAATAGGATATGCAGATGATATTACGTTAATATGTTGGAATAAAACTCCTAAACAACTAAGAAAGACAATAGATAATGTATTAAGAAAAATCAATAAGTGGTGTGAAAGTCGTAAATTAAAATTGTCAGATGAAAAAACAAAAATATTATATTTATATAAATGCAATAGCGATATAATAGTCTCAGGTAGCAAGTTAATTAAACCGGTTGAAGAACTTAAGATCCTAGGAGTGACTATTAAAAATCACCGAGTCAGAAGCAAACTGGACTTTACGCCTCACGTTAATGAAATGATCATAAAAGTAACTAGAGCTAGTGGATACCTATTTCGCCTGACAAAGAAAGCATGGGGTCTAGACTTTAGACGAAGACTGATATTGTATAAGACATTATATCGAAGTACAATTACTTATGGTTATCCAATATGGTATCCATTCATAAACAAAAAGTCTAAGGACAAACTAAATTATCTTCAATATAAAATATTAAAACATTGTATACAGGCCTACAGTACAACATCATCGGACTGTACACACATACTTGCACAAGTCCCCAAACTTACTGATTATATTGAATCTAACATGTTGAAAAACCGAAATAAATTACAATCGATTTGACTCTTCAAGTAGGAATATAATTTCTAATTATATAAGGGAAAAATTGCAGAAATACTATGAGAAGACTAATACCATTTTCAAGTCCTTCTTCACTGACTCCCAAATACCCAAATATGTCAAGCCAAATTTTTACAGTGTCCAATTTTTTACTGGACACGGTAACTTTAGATCATATTTGTACAAAGTCAGAAAGACGGATTCGCCTAAATGCTCATGTGGTGCAGAAGAAGAAAATCCTGAACATATTCTAACGGACTGTCGACTTGTAGAGGACTTGAGAGTCAAAAATCAAATAAATATAAATTGTCTAAATCAAATAGTTAATAATAGATATATGTATATAAATTTTAATAGATTTTGTAGAATGTTTTTTAGTAATAGATAGCCTGGGCTGTAATAACTGGTATATAGTTATATGCTGTAAATAGCTCTAAATTTCTGTTCTTATCTGTGATGTTCACTAATATTCATTATAGGGTAATTAAATCGTTAACTAACTGACAAATATATGTTAATAATTTCTATTATAATAACTAAAATCATATTAATAATTACTTTAAATAAGCTCCCAAACTTGTGTATGCATGCAAATATCCAAGACGGATATCGCGTGCTTTGTAAATGATAATAAAATAAAAAAAAGCCAGATCATCTCTCTATAAAAATATCGCTTCTCAGACATAAAGTTTGGAGCGGGACGTTTCACAAGAGTGACATCCACGGCACCAATTTATAATTGTAACGAATAGTATTTTAAAATAAAAATAATAGAGAGAGAGAATTTTCAACTATCATTGTGAAAATTTACATTTTAATTTTTATATTAAAAAAAAAACACAAAGTTTGGAGCGGGACGTTTCACATGAGTGACATCCTCGGCGCCAATTTATAATTGTAACGAATAGTATTTGAATAAAAACATTTAATCGGGTAAAACCCGGGCGTTGCCCGGGTCATTGGTCTAGTTATATTAAAATAGAACTTTAACAAGGCTTAGAACTGGCTACCGATCTAATTTTCGTCAGTTTTTCCCTTCAGGCATCCCTAAATATTACCGCCCTGACTTTTTCAATGTTCAAATTGTTACAAACTACGGAAACTTTGGAGGCTTTTTGTTCGGTATAGGAGCAGTTGACGATCTAAGGCAGGCCTGGCCAACACGCGGCCCGCCGTAAAAAAATTTGCGGCTCGCCATTTAACTTTATATTTCTTTTGTAACTTTCATTTCTCGTCTGTATATTCAAAAACAGAAAATATATTGAAATAATTATGATAATTTTTTACTCAAAAAAATAATTTTTTTTTAGACCTTGTTTACGATTCCATGCGGCCCGTGGCGTCATTTAGGTTGGCCAGGGCTGATCTAAGGTATAGAATGAAGAAACAGGATTCTTGTCACCTATTAATAGAGTCCCCGATCTTACAGAACTACAGAAAGAGCGGGAAGATATGGAATTCAAGGAACTATATTTGTTTCAAAATCACTTTATTAGGTAACGCTTAAAAAAAGCAACCTAGTTTTTGATATTTGCAACAATGAATAATATATGAAGGTTTTTCACATATTAAACAAAATGTTAACGCAGGATTCAATCCCGGTTCATGGCTGTCGGGAATCGAGGGTGTTGCCCACTTATCCACCGACTTTTCATGGAACTATATATGTTTATAATTAGTAGGAACACATTTTTAAAATTCAAGACATTTTGTAGGTATACATTTGGTTTTCTTTCTTTGGTTGAGGAAACCAGGTATGGTTAATTAGTGTTTTGTATTTTATTATTTTCCTTTCCAACTCCAATTTTTTTATTCAAACTCGATTTTTTCTTAGTATAGGATATATAATCTAGTATATTTTCTTAAATTTTATTTTTATTTCTTGTTTCTATCAAATTCAAACAGTAACTGCTATGTCTTAGATTGTTTTTCTTTTTTAAACTTTGTGTAATTTAGAAATTGAAAATGTAAACTTGATATTGGAAATACCAGTGTTCCTTAGAGAAATTATCCCTATTGGGATATTACGTCTGATTTGATAATAATGAATAAATCGTGAAAAAGCGCAATTTTGTAAAATGTCGCCTCATGATAAAAGCGATACTAAAGAAGTTGGGGACATAACCTTCAATCCTTAGGCTGGTCAAAAGTTTCAATTTGAAAAAAAAAAAAATCTTTTTACCTTTAATAAAATGTTGATAAATTTAGGATTTTTAAATAATAATAGTAGTAACATAAAGGCAACCCAAGTTCCTGGAGCGTATTCATAGATCGCCTACTACCCGGGTTTTTAAATAGTCTCAGAGAAAATTTGGGGAGAGTAGAATATTTTTGGTCAAATTTGGCAAAATATAAACAAAAAAGAGCGTCATCGTGTATGATTTTCACACCAGTTTCAGAGAGAGAGATTGAGATTGAAACTAATTTATTACAATGTTCATATAACATTATATAAGGTTAAACACTAAATAAATAAATAAATAATAATAATAATAATATATATATATATATTTACATCAGACATGACCCTTCTCTGAAGGGACGTCTGGACAATGTCAAATGTTCGAGGCCGCCCTGAGTTCGGAAAGGCCCGTGCTTATAGAGGGGTTTTTGGCCCAACGTGCTCAATTGCATCGCCGAGGAATTCGTAGAGAATTTTCCTGTTTCCAGGCGAGAGTGCATCGGGGAGTGTTTCTCTGTCAGAGCGGTGTATAACCGCGGCCACCACTTCATCATCATCAACCTCTTCATAGAGAGGGGCCAGAATAGAGTCAGCGTTTAGCTCTATGAAAATATTCTCTACCTGATCAGTCAAGGTTTGGTTCTCCTCTTCAGGAGCCGCAGACGGCTCAGTATTGGTCGAGGAGGGCTCTGGTCGTGACGGCAACTGGCCGGTGCTCGGCGTCGGAACAGGAAGCTCGGAGGCTGGAGTGTCGTAGGGACGGACAGGGAAGTTCGCCGCGGACGAAGGCGCGGCAGGGCTGGAGGATGTTGAGGGGGTCTGCTTGATGGGTGCAGACGATTCCGCAGCTGTTGGTGCGGAGTTGTTAGAGGGCTTGGAGGAGGGAGGCTTCGACACCGGGCCTTGCCGGGTGTCCTGATGATGTCCACCATTGATCCCTAAGGGGCAGGTGGCGCGCCGATGTCCTTGACGGTGGCATTTGCTACACCTAACGCCATAGGTGATGTAGGCAGGCGTCGATTCGCCTTTCGAGACGAACACCAGCTTGGCAGGGAGCTGGTGGAGTTTCCGTCCTTTGTTAAGAAGGACGAAGGCTTCCCTACTGCCCGTGGTCCAGGAGTAACCTTCGCAGGTTACTACTTCGTAAGCTATCGAGGCCACTTTGCAGTAAGGTCTTAGCGCCGAAACGATGTCCTCATCTTTGACGGCGATAGGAAGATTTCTTATAATGATCTTCTCGGCCCTCTTCCTGTAAGGGAAGGCTCTCAGGAGTGTGCTGCCGATGTTACCATCGATTAGGCGTTCGACCTTGTCAGTGCTGGAAAGTCCCACCAGAACATGGCCGGACATCTTGATAAGCTGGTAAACTGAAGATTTCCCCATTATCTGCTCCAGCGCTTTCATGTACTGGACTGGGTGGAAGTCCGGGCTCCATTTGATGAGGCAACACTGGTCGAATGTTGCCGCTGCCGACCTCGCTTTGGCTAGTTCTTGTTGCTGTCTTCTACTTCTTATATGCGTGACAGCATATTTTATTTCCCTCCTCGGTTGTAGTGATGGCCTGGCTGCGATGGCTTCAGCCATTACCACTTTCGTTGGCTGGGTCGGAGATTCCCGGCCTTTTCTTTTGTTGGATTTAGGAATTTTACAATCCGATTCCAAAGCAGATTGCTTCTCCGAAGCTTCCACTCTTTCCGCCCAATTTGCATCGGCTTGTTTTTTTCCAGCGGCCTGATTTACATAGTCGCCGTTTGTTTGCTTGATTGAAAATTTATATTTCGAATCAAGCTTAGAAACTTCATCCGCCGATTTCTCGGCAATGGTAGGTTTTTTCTGGGTGGGAGTACCACCATCATCCTTGTCATCATCCTGGCTCTCCGCCAGTATCGAAAACACATTGGAGATCTCCATCGCCTCCATCTCAATCTCTAGAAAACGCGGAGTTCGCGCGCCGCGTGGCCGAGAGAGAGATATTTATAACCCAGGTTCCTTGAGCACAGAACTTCAACTACCCGGGGAGTCCAGCTCACTAGTATGGACTAGTGTTTAATTTCAAAAATAATCTTACGCGTCTAAAATAGTTTCTAATTTTCATGGACTTGTGTTGAGCGCTTTTACTCGCGTCCTGTTTTGATTGCTGTGTTGAACCAGTTGACCAAAATTTCCATGCTGAGGTTGAGTCTGGGAGGATGGCCATAGATGTAGGATTGAGGTGGGCCAGTCCGAGCAGGATAGCTGTTTGCATCCTATGTCTTAGGAAACCAGTTTCAATTCAAAAATAACTTTATTAGGTACCGCTCAAAAATAATTCTTCGCACTATTTTTTCACATTACAAAATTTAAAATATTTAAAGGTTAATTAATACTATTTTTATTTGAAAAATAAATTGGGAATTCAATTGTCATCTATCATTAAAATTCGTAATACTTATCCTTGGCAATGTGTTTCTTTTCACATATCAAACATTATCTCTACAGACCTTACTGTGTAATGATAAAAGTTATTGAATGAGAGGGCTTGGTTCATCAGTGGTGAACCCTCTCAGCGGTTTGGCCAAATTAATCTCTAAACCGCTCTACTATTGTATTGGATTGATTAAAAAATGTACAATTAACATAAATTAGCCTAATTAAACACCTATCTGAAAGACTCAACTAATTTGACCTATTTAAATCTAACCTTTTACCTAGCGTATTGATACACGTGGCATTAGATTTTTTATTATAACAATTTCCAATACATTCTTACGCAATATTTGTAAAATGAATATAAAACTTGTACCCTAGACACCTATCAATTTATAAATCAGAACTCTCTGCAATATATGCTTCTCTAAAAAACATCAACTCGCCAAGAAAAAAAAAAAATCTATTCCGACTCAAGAGCAGCCTTTTATTCCATTCAAACCTGTTTCTTAAGTCAAGAACCTCTTCTCAAGAGCATCGCTAAATCTGTAAACCGACTCCCAGCCAACAGCTCTGTTACAGCGCAATGGCTTGCAACTCATGTTGGAATTCCTGGAAATGAGTTAGCAGATTCTCTGGCAAAATGTGCAATTCTTGGTCACCCTGAGGCCAGGAAATCTACCACCCAACTAGACAAAAGAGACCTCCTTCGTACTATCTATACCCAATGCCTGCAGGAATGGAAATCTAATGCTGCACACATGATAGAGAGCAGGAGATACAAGCACCAATTATGTCCTCCCAAGGGAACAACAGTCTTTAATTTTCAGACTTAAGTCTGGTCATCTACGGACAATGACTTTCCAGAATGGTTGCAAGGTATTCCCACTATGTACTAAGTGCAATTCTCAACCTGCAACTCCAAACAACTACAAACGCTACAAGCGTGATACCCTGATATGATTGAGTGGAGATAAGAAAGAATAAGATATAAAATTTGTTTAGAAATCTATTACATGGTAATATACCACGTAAAATATTGTAATATAGGCTTTACTGATAGTTTTATAGAAAAAAAAAACATACACAAATAGTTACTAAATGCAAAAGTGTGAAAAAGAAAATTTATTTTTAAATAAAAAATCCGATGAAACACGTGTATAAATACGCTAGTTCCAACAATTTATTTCCCCCGCATGCAGCATTCGCTTTATACGCACTCTACACGCCATGCCTTACTCAAATTATCTACAAAGGTTACAAGGTTACATGGTTGTTCTATATGGTTAAATTTTTATATACAGATAAACATGTGATGTAATACGCTAGTTTATAGGTAAGATTCATATAGAATAAATTAGGTTAGTTTATGTTAAGTTGTTTTTTAAAATTTTCATTTTGAAATTGAGAAAAATGGTTTTATTTAAATTTGGTAATGCAACGTTCAGAAAATGGTATGTAAATTATACACAATGACGCTATTTTTATTTACATTTTGCCAAAAATATCCAGTAGAAGCACTAAAAATGGATAAAGTGAAATATAACCAGATGTTTACAGTGTGTATAATAAAAGTAAATTTGATAAAATTATTTATTTATACATATTTACATATAATCGTCGTTAGTATGAGTGAAGATGATTTAAAATTGGATTCGTCCTTCATAGTACCGTATGACAACCTGTGGGAAGAGTTGGTTAATGACTTTAGCAGGACATACTGATGCTGCCTCAGAACCGACATGCTGTACCACGTGGTAGAGTTCACCATCCTCTAGTCTACAGCAACCTATTATCTCCTCCACTATATATCTTTGAAGTATTTCTTCTGGGTCATCCAGGTTGACTTCAGATTCTTCTTGCTTGATACGGATGTTCAGATCCATAGATTGTTGATCATCTTGTTCCATGTTTTCTGATTCATTATTCTCAATATCTTCATTCTTAATTTGAGATTTCATTTTCTTGTTAGCTTGTCTTACACTCTTACGTTGTACTATTTTATTGTCTTGATCTGTATTCTGTTTTTCTTCAGTTATTTCAATGTCTTTGGTATTTCTTCTTCTTGGTGGCATCTTTTGAGAACGAGATGTAAAAGTTTGACTAGAGAATTCCTGATGAAAGAAATATTTATAACCCAAGTTACTGGAGCACAAAACGCCAACTACGCGGAAATGTATGTGACTAGCGTAAACATTATTATCTAATCATTTTGTTTATTAATTTCTTTTTTAAAAATCTGTTTTTATGAAAATATTTTCATTGAAATAGTGATTTAAATATATATTTTTACAATAATTATAATTTTTAAAATATATAGAATTCAAGTTCCTAGAGAGCAGAACGCCAACTACCCAATGTTTTAAGAAATTTTTTATAAAATTTTAACTTTATAAAAAAAAATTAAAACTATATTTTAACTATCTTTAGTCTGATACCAAAATAAAAAGTAGTTTATGCAAAATATAAATAGGTTATTATACAAAATGAAAAAACTGTATTGAAAATATAAAAATTAATATTTATTCCAAATAAAAATGTATTCCGAAATATAAACATGTGTAGTAAAAAATATAAAGAAATATATTCCAAAATTGAAAGAGGCATATGATAACAAGTGAATTTTCTGAATAAAATTTCTGAAATAGATAATGATAAATGATCTTAATATTAGGCTCCAATTCTACCATTGTTATATATTGGATTATTTCAAGTTATACAATTTGAATGTTAGAAAATCTACACTTTGGTTCGTAGCCCATAATACCATATTTGGCGGTTATACAAATATGCTCATCTTCTTTCTTATCTCCACACAATCATATTAGGGTATCAAGCTTGTAAAGCTTGAGACTTGACAACCATCGTGACTGAGTGAAGTAGAATGGTCTGCCTTTGTCATTAAGACTGGGAGCACTACTCAGTGGCAGACCGACTTAGCTCCAAAAGAAGTGGCCGCTTCTGACATGAGGAACAGACGCCATGTGCAGCCGCTCCTAACATGGAGTACAAACGCTGCTCATCCTGTATCCCTGGATTAGGAGCCCTTACAGGGTACTATCAGCCGGGCCAGCTGAGCCCAGGTTTTTTTTGCGAACTTGTTACTGCTCCCCCTCCTCCTTTTAAATGTGTTCAAACAACAATATAATGCGGCTTATGATTGTAGAACGACATTTGAAAATTATCCCGCATGTGTTTCTTTTGAACGAAAAATCGAAATTTATTTTAAGAAGAAATAATGATTATTTTTAATCTTAGGGATGAAGTATGAAAGGATGAATTGTGAAGAGTAATGATTAATTTCAATCCCTGGACACTTTATTTTTCCGTTTATCATTACTCTTCACAATTCATTCTTTCATACTCCATCCCTAAGGTTAGAAATAATCGTTATTTCTCTTTAAAATAAATTTCGATTTATCGTTCAAAAGAAACACATGCGGGATAATTTTCAAATGTCGGTCTACATACAAATGTGTGTTTGTGTGTCGCCATTACCTTGAGATGGCATTCTAACAGATTAAAAAATACATAATATAATTTTAATACCTTTGAAGTTATTTTCATTAGTTTATGTGAAAAATACATAGTGTTGTCCTGGGTAGCTAGCGATCTATGGATACGCTCCAGGAGCCTGGGTTACCTTTATGTTACTATATGGTTGTTTATATCAAAATGTGGATAATTTTTAAATTAAAAAGGCATATATTGGATCAAAATATCATTTATTTTACCAATATTTCAGTTGGCTGAACGCCAACCTTTATCAAGGTATTTTAGCATATTGTTACGTCGTACCCAGACGCTATTCGTGTACTTTGTCTACTCAGGATGCTACAAAGATACACACGTGAGTTCGAAGGGATGAAGCTAAAGTTATCGCTTTATTATGTCTCACTTAACAGAAGGAATACAACAGTGGGACTTGCCTTCAACCTCCCCGTCAGAAGTATCCTTGGCGCCGCGGATGTCACTCTTGTGAAACTTCCCGCTCCACACTATTCAAGTCCAGTCTGGACTTACACCACCTTGTAGGCCGCTCCGATGTCAGGCTCTCCTGGCACCGCTTTACAGGATCATTCAGGCGCCCGGAGGAAAGTCGCCACGTCCTCTTCTCACCGCAGATGTAACCAGACTCTGTCCTCCCCCACACAGGAATGCTGTTTTTAGCGCCTGCCACATGGAAGCGGGGGCAGCTAGAGTCCACCCCTCTTTCCCCAACTTTACTCTGGTCTCTTGCCCTTGTAATCCACCTTACAATATTAATGTATGTCAACAACAAACTCAGCGTAACATCATTTGTTGTTGACACACATACTTACTGCAATGATAAACTAATGGAAGGGACACTGGCTCATTATTGATGAACCTTCCCAGCGGTTTCGCGAGTGGTACAGCGGTATGGTATATTAAACTGGCGAAACCGCTGGGAGCGTTCATTTACTGATGAGCCATGGCCCTTCCATTAATTTTTCATTGCAGTAAGGGATGTAGAAAATTGTTTTATTTGAAAAGAATCTTACGCGCCAAAAATAATTTAAATTTCTCTTAATTACAAATGTGTTCATGACAAAATTAATAAAATTGCATTTAAATTTTGTAGCAATATTTTTTTTTGCCAAACAGTAAACAAATTGTTAAAACAATAAAAAAAGCTACACCTTAAGTATCTGGAGTCAGTTATAGATTATTCCTACCGCACAACTCATCTGCTACAAGTTTGGCACAACTGGTCACTCTTGATCTAATTCTTCTGCAAAATGCCATCACTGCTGCAAGAAGACCGGGGCAGTATTTGAGAAGCTAAATCACTACGCCACAGCCAGTACTTGCCATCTGATGAAGGCCAAATTAGCTCAACTCACCCCGAATGACTTCAAAGTTCTCAAAGCCAATCACATAAAGTCACCTTCCGGAGTCCTCCAACCTCCAGCAGAACAAAGAACAGACGCCATTCTACTACAATAATTACTAAAGATTTTCAAATAGTCTGACTCAGATTTGTCACCCTCATCCCCACTGGCAACTATACCCCTGCGGGGTAGTTATACGAGCAATCCCATCCCACTCAGCTCTAACGATCCCAACATCGTCACTGCCCTGATTCGATTAGGCAGCTAGGCGGTTGTCTTTGACTCAGCATACTGGCATAGCAGTGCGCCAGATAACACTTTTATACCAACTCTGGAACATACTCTAAACAGAACTCCCTTCCCGCGCATCCTTGGCATGGACGCCGATGCCCACTCTCCAATATGGGGCCGTGGAGCCACCCGCGACGCTCGTGGAGCCAGTTTGGAGGCCACCGTTTCACTGATGGGTCTATAGTTTCGGGGTGGTCCAATATATTATACCTGGACCAATGAGTCCCTGCGTTCTTCCATAGACGTCACCCTTGCATCAAGCCCCCTTGCTGTCCATGCCATTAGAGTTTGCCTCCAGGAGATGGCCTTCTCAATTCTTACCAGTTTTTCTGACATCCTACCTTCAGAACTCACCAGCTCGTGGGTTAAGTCTTCATGTCTGGAAGCAGCGTTCACAGCCTTCCTAGGAAACACCCTCCACCACGTCGCCTCCAGACAGCGCTTACACCAGGCAACATTGACGAAGCAGTTATTCTCCTCACCACCTGTCTCCAAGAAGCGTGAAATGCATCCATGAAGAAGAAGTCAAAGTCCCCAAGACCATCAAAACCTTTGTGGAACAAATAACTTATTCAAAGGTCTCTAAGACCCTGCCACAACGAACTCTTTTCGCAACTCTTCACCAAATGCCTGCTCCTCGGACACTTCCCAACCCCATGGAAAACTGAACTACTCATCTCCAAACAAAACTCTGCCTCATCCAACCCACTGGACAAGTGTATCGTCCGATCATTAGTTTTTGAACGATGCATCCTAGCGATGCTGCAATGGCTATCAGCATGGCTGGTTCTCGTCCACGAAATTTGGATTCGTCCCTGGGCTTTCGTCGGAAGGAGCCTTTTACTCAATTAACAACTTTATCAACGACGGCCTGTAGCACTGGAGAAAGACAGTCGCTATAAGCTTGGACATCAACCATGCTTGGTTCAAAGTCATACCATCTTCAAAGGACCCCGGGACTTCAACTGTCCTGAAGAGCTTATACAACTATCTGCAAGCTCTCTCAGAGACAGGAAAGTGATCTACCAAGCCTCCACTACGCACACTGTACTGGGAGTTGCACAAGGGGCACCGCTTAGCTCTTTTTTTTTCCAACATTGAAGCCAGGAAAGCTCTTTCCCTTCCAAAACCCCAAAACTGCCAAATAATTTGTTTTTCAGAAGATTTCATCTTGTTATTCAGAGCTTTCCGTAGATTACAAACAAAAATGATTAACAAATTTCTCTATATTTTTAGCATATGGGGTAAAGGGCATGGATTGACCTGATCAGGTGGATGACACAACACCAGCTTTGGGAAATTAAGAAAGCCCACCTGAATATCGTGGCTTCGGGGTAATGGCTCTGGTCAGTCTATGGAAGGTTTTGAGGTATTCATTAAATTATCACAATTTAACAAAGAGGTGTTCAGCTGGTAAATTGGATAGGCCAAATTGAAAAATTTGCCTGGGGGATATTGACATAGAAAAGAAAAGGACATCCTTCCCCTCAAATAGATGGTGCATTGATTTTGCGTCTGTTTTGACGAAAGATGCGGCCTTTTAGTTTTTAAAACATAATATTATATTAAATATTTACTCTCCTAACAACACAATGTGAAGGGCCATACAATGGGGCTGTTTAACTTCCTCTAATTGGACCATGACTCATCTCTAGTCCCTCCTCCCTGAACAATGGACGCCCCCAACGACATGCAAATCAAAGGAATAAGGGCGTTCGGCTTATTGGCTTTACACAAGATTTGGTCTCCCATTGTTCTATGCTTTGAATCGATAAATGCATCGCCCTAGTGAGAGTCTCTTGGCTCGGGGTGTAGCAGGTCACATGGGGTGTGTAGTCCATAGGAAGGCCAGGGGGTCTATAGGCGTTTCTATAAACAATTCTTTGGCCCCCACTTCCAACTCTCACACCAGGCTTGGTATAGCCCGTCACACACATTTCCTGGTCAGTGGTGAGCTCCTGTAGCATGCCATCTCCTTGAAGATGTCCATGGGGTTCTGGACCTGTAGTAGGGTTACCTTTTAGTCCAGGCTGCATGCTACAGTAGTCAGTTGGCTGTCAGAATTGGTTCTCGGTTACTGGAGACTCATGCCTCCCCTGCCACAACACTCTCACATACAGGTGAGCTCTTCTTTTAAAATTATTATTAACATTGTTCCCCGTACAGCAGAGATCCTTTCATTCCATTTAAATTTATTTAGGCCACCAGCTATTTACAACTCTATGTAAAATTTGTCTTCCGCATCCTTCAACACCCCCAATTTGCCATAAAATCCACTCTTCTTAGTGCACCAGGAGGAAGTTTCCATGCGACGGATAACACTAGTTTACAAAAAAAAATTCCCCAAAGAAACAATAACTGATCATAATGTGACTTTTTGTGCTGATTCCAAATATACCATTAGTTTTTTCTATCACGCAAGGTTCCTGAGTAACAGCCTTTTTTTCCGTATTGGGATAAACATACAGTAATAAACGCAAAGAATGTTACGTAAGAATTTTGCTTAAACCTCATTACATTAGCTAGTGGTGATAGATTTGCTGCGGGTTTATTCTTGCTCGGACAAGTTGATACGAAATCCAACGATTTTCTTAGTAGCATTGTAGTGGAGATGGCTGATTTAATCTATGAAAAAAATCATTGTTTATATTTAGCAACACACACAACTGAATAGTTTTATTTCCCTTTTCGTATTCTATTAAATTATTTTTATAGATCGTGTACACAAGATGGGGCCAATATGCCAAGGTGTTGTGTGAATAATCCAGATACTTTCTGTTACATCTGTGGAGAATTAACTTTCAAAGCTCAAAGGCGAAACATTACACCGCTCATCAAAAATTGCTATAAACTTTGGATGCAAAGTGGGTGACCAAGATAAGACTTGGACCCCTCATCATTGTTGTTAAGCTTGTGCTCGACCTCTTACAAATGGATTAAAGGTAAAGGCCTATATGCCTTTTGCAGTTACAATGGTATGGAAGGAACTAAAATACTATTATCCAGACTGTTATTTTTGTTTTGTAAAAACTACAGGTATTACATCTAAATCAAAACATACCATTAAATTAGATGATAAAAAGGCATATATTGGATTTAATAAAAGATTTATTTGCCAATATTTCGGTTGACTGAACGCCAAACCTTTATCAAGTCATTACATTTTTGTATACACAAACTCAGCGCCGCATAGTGTTATAATATCACAGTTGATATAATTTTAAAAATACAAAGTAGGTGGGGGAAATTGTGCAAGCAAAAATTATTATAAAAGAGAGAGAGAGAGTTACAATCAGAATAAGTTAAATATCTTAAAAAAACTGAAGAAGAAAAAATAATGAGATCAATCCTATATTTTAAAATACCATTAAATATCCAGATTTTCCATCTTCTATAAGGCCAGTGTTCTTCTTAGTGATGATTTACCTGTGCCACAGCCTCCAGAAAATGTGACATTTAGTGACAATGATTCAAATAGTCATGAGCAAGAATAAGATGACACAAATTTAAAAGCACATGTGTCATCCGAACCTCATTTATTGGCTAAAGTGGATTTGAATGATCTCATACATGATTTGCATTCATATATTAAAAAAAAAAGAATAATCTTTTAAACAGCAACAAGTAAGTTTTGCTGCTAATTTTTTCAGGAAAAATATGCAGCCTATTGTAATCAAATCAACGATCGGCCCAGCTGGCGAAAAGGTCAGATTAATCGAAACCAACATACTTTTGAAAATTCTAAAAAGATGTGGCATCGAGTACAAAGTGGAAGAAACTCTTTCAACAAAGAAAAGAACTCGCGAATCTCCATCAGATTCAACATCACGTAGCCATAAGACACCGAGAATGGAAGTTGTCTCACAGCATAATGAAAACGATGTCTCCATGAACGAGGTAACTGAAGTCCCTCAAGAAACGCCCGCAGCTACCCCTCCTCAGGTTAACGAAGAAGACATTGATGAAGATGGTCCTTGGACAAAAGTCACACGTGCAAAAAAGCCAAGAATACCACCTGTAATAGCAGAAAATGTAGCAGACTGGAAGTTGCTCTGCCAAGAGCTGAAAGACCTGTGCACAGATAAATTCCAATGTACGATCTCAGGAAATAAGCACATTATCAAGGCCAAAAATATTTCAGACTTCAAAAAAAAACAGGGAATATGTTCAAAAAAATAATGGCGGCTACTCTTATAGACTCCAAGAAGAAAAACCGCTCAAAGTGGTATTAAAGGGCGTGACAACAGCCTACAAGACTGAAGATATAGCAATAGAACTTGCAACAATGGGCTTTACTGAGACCTCTGTGAAGAGACTTCATAGACAATCAACTAAAAGGCCAATGAATTTAGTACTGGTAGAAATACCGAAAAATGAACAAAACAAGAAAATTTACGGAATAACTGAACTTCTCTATCAGAAAATTACAGTAGAATCTTTCAGAACAACAAACCGTGTGACTCAATGCTTCAACTGCCAGGGTTTCGGGCACGGTCAACTTAACTGCTTCCTGAAACCAAAATGCGTCAAGTGTGCCGAGGAGCACCATTCGAAGGACTGCCCAAGAAAGTCAAGACAACTTCCCCCAAAGTGTGCAAATGCGAAGAAGCGCACACAGCCAATTACCGCGGATGCCCTAAGTTTCCAAGAGTACATCAGCAACAGCCAAGATACCCTGGTCAGTACAAACCTAACAACCCACTTCCGATTTCAAAAAGATCTGAAACACTGCCGAAAATGGTAGAACAACAAAACCAAAGCAATGCTGAGGTTGTGACAAGAAAAACTTCTCGTTCTGAAACTAAGGACCTGTGTGAAAAATTAATGCAAGTAATCAAAACATACCTACAATGAATTGCAAATTACCTTTTAAAATTATTGCTTGGAATCGTAACGGAATCAGATCAAAGAAAGAAGAATTATTGCTCTTTTTAGAAGATAACTCAATTGACATTGCTCTGCTCAGTGAAACTCACCTTAACCCTCAATTGATCTAAAGTTCAGGAACTATCAAACCATTAGAACTGATCGAATTACAGGAAAAGGTGGGGGAACAGCCATCATCATAAAATCCTTTTTTAAATATAAAAATATGCTGATTCATACTTTAAACTTGGAAAATACTTCAATTTTGATAAAACCAGATGGAAAAACACTCTTGCAAATCACAGCAATTTATAAGAAGCCTGATGCACCATTATTGGAAGAAGATTTGAACCAACTGATAAAACACAACCACTCAATAATCGTTGCAGGAGACTGGAACTCCAAACACCCTCTTTGGGGATCAAGGACTTCAAATAACAGTGGAATCGTGCTGCACAATTTCTCTGAAAGAGAAAGCCTTGACATTGTCGCACCTTCGTCACCCACGCATTACAGTCCACTCGGCAATCCCGATTTCCTAGACTTCGCTGTACTTAAAAACATTCCCTGGACCCCAAAGGCTAGAACCACCGACGATTTATCATCTGACCATCTCCCTGTAATCTTTGAATTGAATTGCCCAAAGGATGAATTCACAACCCAGCTCGGCCGAGTAACTAATTGGGTTCATTTTCAACAAGATCTAATCTCCACCACGCCCCCCAGACTCCCCTTGAAAACTGAAGTAGACATTGATTCAGCAGTTGGAATTTTAAACGAGAAAATTAATAATAGCTACTCGAAAAACACCATAGTCTCATCTTCCAAATTAATAAAGAACCCAAAAACCAAAACCTTAATAAGGGAGAAAAATAAAGCTAGGAAAAGATGGCAATCAACTTGGGATCCAGCTCATAGAGCTACTTACCTCAATCTTCAAGGAAAGGTAAATCAAGCCCTTGAAGCAGAGAAATCTGAAAATTGGAATAGTTTTTTAAGCAAACTTGAATCGAGCCCAACAGACTTTTGGAAAAAAACAAAACCCATTAGGAAAAAAACTGACAAAATCACTAGTTTAATAGCAAAAGGAAAAACCTTGCTGACCGACAAAGAAATTGGAAATGATCTTTCAGAGCATTTTTCCAAACACTTTTCCAAGGCGGAGGATGAGGTTCCGTCTTACCTAACAGATAACACTTGCCATCATCCCCAAGAGAATATACTATCAATGACAACGCCAAATGAAGTCAAGGAAGTGATTAAAAACCTAGGTAATCACAAAGCTCCAGGCCACGACAATATTACGCCGCAAATGACTAAAAACCTCCCCATCAAATGGATAGTTTTCCTCGCTGGGATCTTCAATGCTGCATTACACCTGTGCTACTTCCCGAAGACATGGAAACATGCCATTATTATAACCATTAATAATAAGAAATAAGAGATTCTTCTCAGTAAGGTATATTATAATCAACAAAATAAAAGAAGACGAGTTTCTTAAACAATTTTAAATAAACGCATTCCGTCTCATGTGAGCAATGCTCCGCTACTTACGTAGGCGAGACGGGTAGAACTGTTGCCATCAGGATGTCTGAGCACTCCCGTAACATATCTAACCATGACTCCAAATCTCTCATATATCAACACATACAGGACACAGGCCATACTTTTAACATCAAACACCCTACAATACATTACAGACGCATCCGTAACCAACATCAAAGACTCATACTAGAATCCATAGAATCCCATAAGCAAGGCAGCATCAACAGAAAAATCGACCTCCCTGAAGCCTATCATGCTCTCCTGGCCTTCATGTAGTTCTCCCTATAGTTGCCCGTGTCAGTCATGTACTATATTTCAACGATATTCCCGTTTCTAATTATAAAATTAGCATATCTTTTTGTAGAATAGATTCTCTATATGCATTATTTCATAATGATGTAAATTTCTTATTTGCAATTCTCTTTGCCATAGTTATGTAAATATCATAGATGTATATATTCTTGTCTGCCATGTGTACCATGTTTGTATCGTCGCGTTTGCTTTATACTGCCTGTCGAAGGGTTTCACCCGAAAGCTTGCGTTTATTTAAAATTGTTTAAGAAACTCGTCTTCTTTTATTTTGTTGATTATAATATTATAACCATTCCAAAAAAATCACCTGTCAAATCACCTGAAGATCTCAGACCAATCAGCCTTCTCTCTACCATCGGTAAGGTATACGAGAGGATTGTTCTTCGCAGATTGCAGACATACATGGATTCTATTAACTTTATCATTCCTCAACAATTTGGATTCAGAAAAGGACACTCCACAACCCACCAGCTAATCACAGTAATAGACTACATCCAAATAAGAAAGTCCCACAAGGAGGCAGTAGGTGCTGTTTTTCTAGACCTTACCAAAGCCTTTGATAGAGTATGGCATGATGGCTTGATAGCAAAAATAACAAAAAATCAATTTCCAAGGGATTTTATCAAATTCTTGAAAAACTATCTCCAGGACAGAACCTTTTCAATTAAGCAAGGGAATTATATAACCACGGCAAAACCAACCCAGATTGGAGTCCCTCAAGGCTCTATCCTTGGACCCTACCTATTCAACATCTACATCAACGATTTCTCTCCACATCCAAAATGTCAAATAAAACTTTTCGCAGATGACGCAGCAATTTTAGCAAACTCCAAATCAATAGGAATAATAACTACACAACTCCAAAATTACATAAACAGTATAGCCAAATGGTGCAACGATTGGAAATTAGACATCAACCCAAAAAAGTCTCAGGCAATAATTTTTCCTCCACTAGACAATAAAAAATTCAAGCCACAATCCATCCTAAAGGTAAACCAGAGCCCTATTAACTGGACTGACAGCGTTAAATATCTTGGAGTTACCTTAGACTCCAAGTTGAAATTCAACATGCATGTCAAAAATATCATAAAGAAAGCAAATATCGCAAAAATAACATTATCAAGCCTGTTCAACTATGGAAGCAAATTGACTACAAAACAAAAGTTTACTCTATACAGAAGTTGTATCCTCCCGATAGTAACATACGCACTCCCAATTTGGTGTAAATATATTACAACCACAAACAAAAATAGGATAAACGCACTTATGATAATCTGCCTTCGGACAAGTATAGGAGCTCCATTCAACCTATCAAACAAGATACTGAAGGAGGACTTGAACCAACCCGATCTAGAAGATATGTACCAAACTTCCGTTAAGAAATTATACCTCCAAATGCAAAATTCAAATAATCCAACCATACAAGATATTCTACAAAATAAAGGAGATATCAATCCCCGATTCCGACGACCCGGCCCTGACACTTAGTCAAGAGCTCATCGCCCAACAGCTGCCCTCCTGCAAGGCCTAGGGGGACCACTTCTACTCCACCAACTCGCCATGTGTAAATAGCCAGGACAAGGTGACTCGCGAGCTGTGCTCGAATGTAACACCTGTAAATTGAGATGAAATAAATAAATAAAATAATCTTTTAGCTACTAGGTTAAAAGGTTGGAATTTCCTTCTTAAGGACACAAAAATATGCCTTTTTAGCAAACGACAAGCTATTCAAGACTTGACGATAATTCTCAGTAATAAGGTATCCAGTGAAAAATGTCACAAAAAGTGTCCATACATTAAAACATTAAGATATTTAAATACATATATATGTATTCTGAGAAAATAACTTTCAAATAAGCCGATGATTATATTTAAAATATCAAAAATATTCCTGTTTATTTTCTATTTCGCTTTTTTTTTCAATTTTAACTTAAACTCCATTAAAAAGTTCACTTAATACTCTGAAAGAAGATAGAAGAAAAAACAGCAACTATACTTACATTAGAGTATTTTCTTATCTTTTTATTCGCTAAGTAGGGATAGTAAAAAAAAAAACACCATTACATACACTCTAAAAGAAATTTTATATAATTTGGTGTAAAAATGTTCGATAAAATCTAATTACTACATAATAAAATAACATAATCCTCTTTTAGCCCCATAACACGTTTCTTTAACAACAAGACATATATAAAAGAAAGAAATAGCACTTAAAAGTTGGCGCTTTTATAATGGAAACATTTATTCCTTTGAGGGTTTAGTTCAATATGGGGTTTAGCTTTCTCCATTTTGTAGATTTAAATTGCAGCCATTGGAAGAAGAGCAACTTAGAAAAGTGACAAAACAATCAATTGGAGACTTACAATTTCGAACACAACTTGCCATTAAGTCTTCAATGTGCGTTGGGGATTTCTTTTGGAATTTCATTTTAATTATCATTTGAAGTAAAATTACTCCTTGATTTTTTTCTATAAAGACAATGAAAGTTGATTAAAAAATTGGAAATGGGTTTTTTGTTTGTATTTTTAGAGAATATAGATTAAGTTTTAATTATTGTGAATATATTTAACGGTCGATTTGAAGAACTAATAGTTTTCCTTTAAATGTTTTTTTTTTTGAATCCTTTGTGTTTTAATGGCTTTAGGATGGTTTTATATTACACTTCCTTCTTCTTATTTCTCATCTCCACTCAATCATATTAGGGTATCAAGCTTGTAAAGCTTGACAACCATCATGACTGGGTGAAGTAGAATGCGTCTGTCTTTGTTATTAAGACTGGGAGCACTACTCAGTGGTAGGCGACTTAGCTCCAAAAGAAATGGCCGCCTCTGACATGAGGAACAGACACCACGTGCAGCCGCTCCTAACATGGAGTACAAACGCTGCCCATCCTGTATCCAAGAATCAGGAGCCTTTACAGGGTACTATCAGCCGGGCCAGCTAAGCCCAGGTTTTTTAGCGAGCCTGTTACTGCTCCCCCTCCTCCTTTTTCAACAAACGTTGTTATAGGGTAAGCTCGTCTAACTAACAAAGGCATTGTTTTCTTCAAACCAATCGATAATAATAAAACAATAGGACTTATCAAAAAATTGTCAGTAGGCGTATCCAGAGAGAGTTAATCTTATCGTTTCTATCTTATCCATTTTATCATATCCCCCTCGGCTCTCAAAACCAAAACTTCAACGTAAGTTGCTCTCCTTCTCCCATTTGCATGAGTCCGTTGCTTTGATCAAGGTAAGTAAGTATGTATGTAAGTATTTATGTATGTATGTGTGTATGTATGTATGTATGTATGTATGTATGTATGTATGTAAAGACAAAAACCATACCATGTAATATTCCCTGCTGCCACCCAACCCCCCACTGTATCATGAACTCAGAGACCACAAAGCCAATAGTTTTTCTGTCCTATATTTCCAAAATATGCCATATTCTTAGTTTGATTCTATATCAGTTCATATTTTAGACATTCAAATTCGCTATATATATACACAAATATCAAATTTTCAGTTTATTGATTTATTCATATGTATCTGACGCACGAGTAGTCTCACGTGTGTTTGTTTAGGATATTTATTTTATATAGTTTGTTATACATTTGCCTCGCTTAATCTCAGTGTAATATAATTTAATTTACTTTATTTTTAATTTTCCTGTAGAAGGGCGTTGCCCGAGAAACCTCGAAATAAATTTATTTGCAAAATAAACTCATCCCTCAAGCTTTTAGATTTGAACAAAAAACCATCGTTATTGCGATTTTATAATATTAAATAAATTGGTTAGTGGGGGAAGGGGTATATCAAAGTCTTTTTCGAAAAAAAAAAATTATAGATGTTGAACTTTGCTTTATTTAGGGGACGTCGTAATTCTGGCTTGTTGAGTTCCATGATGAAGTTGTCAGCGCTGAACCTATAAGTCGGGTCGATGTTGTGTTCTTTCGTTTATTCAATTCTGTCTCTTATGGCCGAACATTCAAAATATCGATGTAAGATGTCAGGCCGGGCAGGTCGTCTTTCCTGTTCACGTAGGATATGGTAAAGTTCGAATTTTAAGACGCCACGCGATATCGTTGTATAGGTTTCGTTTTTTATTCCAGCAGGGCGCCGAGCTGAATAGCTATTTAGATGTCTTTGGTTTTAAATAATCGGAATTTATATACATCGTTAAGATAATTTCGTGTAGTGCGTTGCTTTTAATTTTAGAGAATATTCGCCATTTCGAAGCAATAGGAAGGTGTATACACGAGTGGTAATCATTCACTTTATAATCTCTTTCTCTGATTTCATTGTGAAAAAATCCGCCAAATTTGAAGAGTCTGCTAAGATGTTACGGGTGGTGTGCGAGAAAAAGTCGTTAATTTGACTCAAGTTTCCATTAGATTCGATAAGATCTTTAAATCGCCTTAAATTGCGTGTACTAAAGACGGCGAGGTTTTCCAGGTATAGACTGTGTAAAAGGCGGCACTTAGTGAAGATGAGGTGTAAAAAGGTATTGCGGAAGAGAGTTTGTTGAAATACGCAAACCTGTTATATTGTTAAATGTGTGTTTTTAATTTGCATAACGTGTCTTTAAACGTTGTGTAAGCTAATCATTACCCTTCACAATTCATCCTTTCATACTTTATCCCTAAGGTTAGAAATAATCGTTATTTCTCCTTAAAATAAAATTTCGATTATATCATTCAAAAGAAACATATGCGGGATAATTTCAAATGTCGTTCTACAATCATAAGCCGCATTATAATGTACAACAAGATATTGTTGAATTATTTTATTTGTGTTGAATGGTGGTGCTGTCTTGTCCACTCCATGGAAAGAGGGGGTACCATTGCCCCGTTAGTCGCCACATTTCAGAGTTCCCTGTTCACGGTTACCGTAGCGGCCGGAGCTCACAACGCCGTATTTCACCTTACAGGGCAGTCCCTTACTTGTGCTGCTTCTCCCGCCTGCCACGTAGAGGATGACTTCTGGGCGGGATTTGTGTTGAATAAATAACATGTATGTGCTATAAACACCCCTAGGAAAAAACATCGCCGAGCTATTCCTAAAAATTTTGATGAAAATATACAAAGGCTGGTCATTCCTTAATTGCACACAATGACTTAAATAAAAATATTTAAATAATTTACCATATAATAAAATAATGTTTCCTGATTAAATAAATATTCCTATTTTAATATATGTAACCAGAATCGAAATATCTTTCGTCATTTTAAGATATGAAACCTGAAGTAAACATAAGAATCCTACAATGGTCGGTGATGGAGTTTCTGTTTAAGTCCG